>OX352304.1:16141167-16881167 GCA_947086415.1 Pammene aurita
GTTTTCTTGAAATGGTTTGCATTCTTTGACCTCCACCACTTTAAAGCTGCCAGATGTCCAGATCTAGAAATAAGCATAGTATACCAAACTGACTAGAGGGGTTTGGTTGCTCTCATTATTGTGTCATATCTGACGTGGCTAGCTCTCCGTCTATATAGACCAACGCCATTTTTTTAATAATTTATAACCTAAAAATAAAATCATGCGGACCTATTTATACAAGGAAAATACCTATATAATAATGAAATAACTTAATTTAAGACTGCTCAACCAACACTATTATGTCTATAATGCAATACTCGTTCTATACGAGGATTACACAATTGTTTTGTTTATTTGATAATATTTTATAATACCCTATTATATAATATCTTTTTATAATATGTTATAGCAAAACCACAATAAATCAAAGGCGCGTGAAAATTTTCAATGAAACTTTTATACACATTTACAGTAAACTACATTGTGCAGTAATATTTGAAGGATATAGTAACGTAAAAGAGTCATAAACTTTTATAAATTTTGTTACGATGAAAACAAATATGACGTGCCACTCATTCAGTTTTTTCATTCGTCCAATTTATATTGCGAGACAAAGTAGTTAAATCACAACGTTCATTGTATTATAACATTTGTTCCGTCGGTGTTAGAGACGTTTTTGCATTGACGTAAGGTTTATTGTACTACACTCTTATGCTAGTATAATGCTTTTGTATTGCGATTGGCAAGTTAATCGAGAGTACTAATGCTTCTTTACTGCGATTAGCAAGTTTTTTGGCCGTATTAATGCTTCTTTAATGCGGTTGGCAACTTAATAGAGCGTACTAATGCTTCTTTAATGCAATTGGCACTTTCCATGACAACGATAATGCTAATTGCGCAGACATAATGCGCCTGTAATGCTATGAAACAACCTATATAGGATCTCAAGCTGGGTAATTTGTGCCCATTTAAGAGCCATATCAGCACTATAAACGTTTATAATGCTACTATAAAACGAACTCAAAATGCTAAAAGCATACAGATATGCTGTAAGACGGCCGTTATACTGCTTTGATGTGTTACTTGGGAGGGGGCTTAGCCAAGATGTCTCTCTGTCGCACAAATATTGAAGAATGATAAAGGTAACGATAGCGTTTTCTACAAACGATTGCCATCTTGGCTAAGCCCCCTGATCTAAAAAAAAAGAGAATCACCCGTAAGCTCACAGAATGAAGGTAAGGCAACTAAAACCCCATTAGTCTAAACCTAATATTTATATTTTTGGTCGAATTATACAGGAAAACAACAATGGAATAGTTAATTATGTACTGGAGAGGAAAGGGTCTATTTCCCCTCTGCTAAAAGTATTTGCAGAAATATCATTATTATTATTTCAAAAATCGATTACACGCATTTCGTTCATCGTTTTCACTGGTAAAGAGCTCCGTGAAAATGTATCGTTTTTAGGTTGAAAAATTTTTTTGCTTCGTCTAGTTTACAAAAAGATGGAATATAATTTCACATGTAAGTATAGTTTTACGTACTTTATTTATCATTACTTTTATGATAGAAGATTTAAACCAAATCGAATATCAAGCTTTGTTTACAGAATCGATTCAAAGACAATCGCTTTTTTCTGACGGGCAGTAACTATTTTGACGTTTGACACTAATCCATATTTAATAGTATGGATGGTACAAGGAGCATCGATCTCTCTTATAGGAAAACGGTCGAAAAAGTGTCCAGCGGTAAGCACTAAACAATAGTTCCAAATATCTCCGGGGGTGGCGCTAGGTACCTATAGTTCAGCATTTGAAATGAATTACCGATATTTAATACTTATAGTCTGGCCAGCCAACGAACGCAGTAGCAATGTACAGCAAACAAAAGTATGACAACACTAAGAATCAGTGAAAAAAGCAGCAATGATCATCAAATTTTATGTTTTTAATTTTAGGTGGTATTTCCGCTGCCTTCATTAGGTGACATTTACGGTGTGTAAAAAGGAGACGGATATATTTCGTCTGATCTGTCATCAACTGCAACAGATAATCTGGTTGAGGCAATTGACATATATCTTAAAAATTAATTTAAATTTTATTGGGAACGTTGCTAGAGTTCTATCTCACTCGCGCTTAAAATGAGAGAGTGAAATGCACTAGAAACAAATTCAATGTGAATTGAAATGTTCGTCATGAAATACGGTGTCTCATCACAAAGGGTTGCCACATGTACGTATTTTGAATTTGCCGCGCGTTTCTACTGACAGAAATGGTTTTCCAGACTATATATGACATTCTAAATAAAATTAATGTTCAGAGTTTTTTTCTTCTCCGCAAATAATTATTTTGTAAATATGGATGGATTTGATTTTTTAATATCAAAATTAATTTAATCAAATTTAATATCACTGTGGCGCATAAAGGGTTTAGAACTCTCTGCTGTGGCGCCATCAGTTTATCGCCTTTTGACGGACATTTTTGTAACATAGAGATTTATATCCTTCTTGTACCATCCATATTTATTAATAGAATAAAAGCCCTGTTACGCTTGTCCTAGTTAGCTTTCTAAATGAGTTAGTTTCTAAATTTAGTTATGTCTCACCGCATTTAGCAAGTAAATTTACTATTGAAAAAAGTTAGGATCCTAAGTAGGATGCTAGTTAGGACACTAAAAAAAGGAAAGTGTAACAGGGCTTTAAGGACTACCTACTGTCGTCCATATTTTGTTTGAAATTACAAGCAAATATGATACTTATGGCCTATTTCACAATCTCCAGTTAAAGCATATCTGTCAGATACATGTTTGCTGTCCTTTTCTTTTATATGACTGTAGAAAAGGATAGCAATAATTTTAACTGGCAGATAAGTTTATCTGGAGATTGTGAAACAGGCCCTTAGTTGATATTGTATGAGTTGTATGACTTTTGGAAGGACTGCATCCGATAATGAAAAATAAGTATAATAAAAAGAATATGTCAAATATGTGCGATGTTTTCGGTCAGGGGTGCATCTTTGTCGGTTATCAATAAGGCGTGGCTGCCATAAAAAAAACATTTAGAATTGAACTTTATTAACAGCCGACAATGATGTTTGACTTGAAGACATCACATATGTACTACCTCGGCCCCCTTAGATTTTGGCAGACTTTTTTGTTTAGAAACGTTCGCGAAGTGTTCGCCTTGTTTAGAGCTTTATGATTTACAGTGATGCACGCTTTACATTTTTTTTTGGAACCTAAAAAAATTAAACTTTTTGGATATTGTTACACCCATCATGCCAATACGTATAATTTTTATTGTCCCCTGAAAAGGCATTGAACCCGCGGGAAAGCCTGGAAGGCACAGCCAGGAACCTCCGTCGCCGTGGCAACCGACCGGTTGTGCCGATAGATTTCCCCACTTCGGCTCATAGACAAACTCCGCGGTCTCTCAGTTCCGTGAAAATGGAAAAAATAATCAGTTTTGACAGTTTTGAAATGCTTTGATGGTTGTTTGTAGATTTTGTTAGTGATTTTAAGTTTTATTGTGTTATTATTTGTGTAAAATGGCATTCAACTTCGATAGTGGGCAGGTAAGTATCTAATTAAACTAAGTTTTAACATAGGTTTTAAATTGTATTTCTTAAATTAATCATACCTCCATGTATTACAGAAAAGTGCGAGGATATCTATAATATTAGTGTCCTTTGCGCTTTAGGCCATTGTTCTTATAATTACACATAATGTCAAGAAGTGTCGGAGTAAAAATGTTCAGCAGACAATCTATTGTCCAAGTCGATCCCAAGTTAATCCCATACATTTTTTAACTACCCGTCGCACCTGCACTACCCATTACGCTCCCCAACCCCACGAGCGTTTTTTACTCATACAAATTGTATTTCCTTAATCCAACTTAGATACATCCAATTACATCGTAAATAGTCTTTAAATTTGCTTAAACAAATTAGAACTCTATTGCAAGCTAGATAGGTTTAATTTGCTTCGCGCGTTCGATTTGGTCAATGTTAAGAAGGGTGGACACTTGTCGGGAGACGACAATTTTTCACGGTAATTGTGTACAATACTAATCCGTGTTTGACATCTCCCACGAGGGCTGGTTCCAAAAATTGCCGAGGGATCTGGAAAACCAGTATAACAATGACACATCTTTGTGAGGGATCTAGAGCTCAAGTTACATGAGACTAAGCTAACAGTTCCGAAAATGTTTTGCGAATCAGCTGGTCTTTAGTTTAATAGCTCCTTATTGAACTATTGTTTCCCTTCATTGTTGTTTCAATAAAACATCTGATGTCAGTTAAACAATGGTTAAACACACTAAGCACCCTGCTTATAGTTTTAAATGCATGGAAAAGCTATTTTAACAGTACTGCTGTTGCTGTATATTATATCATATTCGATTGTAATACAATTTTCGTCTAGTTTGATGTGCCCATTGGTTTTGCTTAATATATAATGTAGAATAGTGATAGAGAAGAGACCATTGAAAAATTGGTTATTAAATTTCGTTATCACAGCATAAGGACAGTCAGTAGCAGAAGTAGCTAAGCGGGTGAGGTGTTCAAAATTACCTGGACATATTCTCTTTACAATAAGTGTATTTTAAACATCTCATTCACTAAGTAACTTCTGCTGTTAACTATACGATACTGAATCCAAATTTTCTTATTTTATTTTTATTTTAAAATATCTATGGATGGGATCTAGGAGAAATCGACATCCTTAAGTCTCTCTGAATGAATTTTAGATCAGAAATTTATGTCCGAGTCGGATCGAAGAAATGCGACTGTCATAAATGTCGAATTTAGCAGTTATTTATACGCAGAGTTGCCTTGAGATAGTTTATATCGCAGGCTGGCATGAGAAACGTGCGTGATTTGTGCCCGGAAAACTCGGGGCGCAATGTCGTGACTAAGCGCAGCACACAGAATTGACACAGTTTTCTAATTACTTAAAGCTTAGTTTGAGTTTTGAGCGCTCAATTCGGCCAGTTCTGCCTCTTAAAACTCTGTGAGAAACATAGTTATTTTGAACTATTACTTCATGGAAAATAATGATGTCAAACTTTTGGTGTGTGATTATTTTCTTAAGGTCGACAATAATTTCTCTGATTTCGGCGCTCGAAAGTCGAAAATCACTTCCCTTGGTCTTGTTCTAGCACTGTAGAATTTTATAGAAATATATTGTAGGTACCAACACTACAGTCAAGTTTTCGCCATGTAGTGTTTATACCTTTCTCATTTTCTCATGGGTTGGCTGAAAGAGATCCCTTTCAGGTACAAGCTCGCCTTTGTGCATATCTTTTATATATTTTACTATTGTTTTGTACCCACTGATATTTTAAATCAAACTTTATGTACAGTCAGCATCAATAATATGTATACGAATTTGAGTCTTATCCCACAGACATAAGTGCCGAAATGTTTACATATTTTTGATGCTGACTGTACTTAATGTAAAAACGCAATAACATCGTTAAGTTGAAAATTATTACACTTCATAAGAAGTGAAATTGGCATCTTATTTCATTTTCAGTAGATATAGCACGGACGCAAACAGAGTAGATTTTCAGATGAAGTGCCACATAGTCTGCATTAATGCTTGGCATTTTAATTACAATTACAAAACACAAAATAATAATCAAAGTTTCCGAAATTGCGAAATATTCCACATAGGTACCTACTTAAGAAAAAATCGAAAACTTCTTACAGTTTTTTATGGGAATTAGGTAAAACCTTCCGGTTCTTTTCGACAATTTTTAAAGATTTTGTTTAGAAAATGTCGAAATCGTTTCCAATTATTTTGTAAGTTTCTGCAACGTGCACATATGTGCAAGCGTGCAGTTGTACTTGAGAAGCGGCCGGTGCCCAGTAGTGAGACGTCAGGGACGTATATTGTTATATTTTTTTAATTATATATACTCGTACTATGTACCTACCCACCTAACGGCTATATTACCATCTTCACATAGGTCGTGTACCTACTGGTACCTACTACAGGCTTAACTATAAGCTTTTTTTCGATTTTCTATATACGTCTCTGCTTGATAAGCTTTTATTTTAAACTGGACCCTTGCATCCATTTGCTACATTCTACAGTAAGGTACCTTACTGATGCTGAATTACGATTAAAATCTTGTATTGGCACCTGCAAACTTTAAGATCCATTTTCCTACGGGACTGCTACTTAATTGAAGTAATTTTACTAGCTCAGACCGTGTCTAATAGGTACCTTGATGGATGCCGAATGCCAATGATATGTCGAGGAAATTGGAATTAGACTGACACATCTATAATGGAACCCAGGCAGCACGCAGCAGTGATTAGGTTAACTATAAGCTTTTCTTCGATTTTATACGTCTCTGCTTCAAAAGCATATTTTAAAATTTGACCCTTGCTTCCATTTGCTGCATTCTGATTTAATACTCGAAAAGTGTTTTTATTTTTAGTAGGAGTTGTTTAGCCACCGGAAGTTCAACAATTTGAGTGTGTTGTTTCGATTTATTTTTCGTGGCATTTATGTGATGCTGATGTTTTATTTTTAAATGTATAAATAGCATATATAAGTAAACTATCATCTCACAAAGTTTGAATCGGAACGTGATGACTGCCGTTGCTTAATTTAACCCACCACCGTAGCGGCAGCTGAACTTCACGAAGCTTCATTAACATTATACACACTTCAGAAGTTACCGCCTCGGACGCGATTGGCCATGAAATTTGTTCCTGGCCATTAGGAGTTATAAAAGTTATAAAATTATAGTTGTCAAGTATTGGTACCATTGGTGGGCTAGTGCGGCAACAACAACCATAATTCAAAAGCTGATCGAAAGCGCAAGGGACTAGGTTTATTGCTTACAACATTTACAAATACCAAGGACATCTAAAATTAGCTTTTTGCGATGACAAAAGCGAAGGTACGAATAATGACGTTGGACGGTTGGGTAAAACGGCGATTGACGCAAGACATGTAGCCTTGGTACCTAATTTAGAAAAGTAGAAATACAATTTAGGCATTATGTGTGTGTTACTTAGGTTAGTTGACAACACGCTGTATAATTTATTGTAAACCACCAATTGTTTTTTGGTATAATGATGCTACTGCACTGGTGGGAACCTATAATCGGCTCTCTGTGACTTACCTATTGGTTCCCCGAATAAATAAATGTGACGTTATATGTTAATTTTGGACTCCTAGTTCTATCATATCGGTTCATCCAGAAAGTTAATTTCAAATATTTATATACACATCGTCACGTGGTGAAAAATTAGTTCACTACCTATTACCTATTATTGACTACCTGTAGGTATGCATATTTCGTTGGCCAGGTATACATTTTTCATGTTTTTGATGTGCTTTATTTAAATTTTATAGGTATTAGGGTCTAAGTTTTAGTTTGTCACTCTCCAATGTATTTTTAACAAAAATACAATCTAACCCTGTTTTATATCACCCGACTTTAAAAGATTAACTTTTCGTAGATTAATAAAATAAAATATTCCATTGACTAAATAATTCTAAATTATTGCGGGCATTTATAATTTAGGCAAGAGGCGTAATGTATGGGGTAAATAACAATTTGCAACCCTTTGTTGGGCATTGGCCGTCATTGTTATGTTGCGACTTGCGAGTGTGACGAGTTAGGGGTGACACCTGCGGCCACCGACTCGCTCATTTAGAATTATTCATAAGTTTTACTGATTTGTGCTAGCACGGATTAGATTTGTTAATAGTTTGGTAGACAAACATGCCTAGGTTTTTTTTATATATTATAAAAGCTATCTTTACTTAAAACAAACAACACAAAAGTACGGTATGCGTCACTGTGAACTTTCATCAGTATTTGTTAAGGATTCTAAGTAGGTACCTACATACACATATTTTACAGTGACTAGTTTCCATTCGTTTTAATAACTTTTTTTTCTTTATACGGCATGACAACCACGATGTTGCCTCATAAAGCATCGATTTTGAGGCGCGACTAGGCGCGGCTGTAATGTCTTCTCTAAGGGATCCAACGATCTGTCAACGTTCCCTCTGAGTTGTCGGTTGTCGGTCGGTGGCACGTGCCGTGATGTGCACGTGGCTTCCGTCGTCAAGTAATCATATGTAGATATAAATTATAACGTGTGAATTATAAATTGAAATCGAAATAATGTTTTTTGGTCGCCACTGTTGACTTAAATATTTTAAAGGGAGTAACAAAAGCCTGTATTTTGTCTAATCAAAAAAAAAAATTTTTAAAGGAGGGTGGTCAGATTGGCCTTTTGACCAATAAGGACAAGTGATATGATATGTCACTGGATAGCTTATTCAAAGTTCTAAAACTTTTACTATAGCAGGTAATCCCACATTTTTGTGTGAAAAAAGTTTTGCACATGTAGTATCCATAGTTTGGTACCTTGGTGCAGGAAGACACGGAGTATTTATTCCTCCAGCTGGGCACTTAACACAGCTCATATTTGATGAACCTTTTGCTTAAAGAATAGTAGTCATTGTTTTATGGTATATCAATCGATATTTAGTTGTTTTCTTATGTGTATTTATGTAAAAACGTTTAAAAACCGTTGTATAGAACTTAAATCCTAGATTATCAGTAAAAAAAATCTTATTGAGGGGATGTTTTTATTTTGCCATAACTTGTTTCCCACAGCGATTTAAGATTTCCCGCCATACAAAAAGTTTTAGAATATGTAAAAACCTTTCAAATGACATATGGCTAGTCATTATTGGTTTTTAGGCCAGAGTCCATATGAATCTGGGCATCCTCCTTTCTCGCAGTTATAATTTCCAAGCCGTTTAAAAGGTTCTTATGCGAAGCACACTATTTAAGAAAAACAACTGCGTATAAGTATTACATTATTATCTTTTGTCTTACAAGAAGGCTGAAATCACGGTCCCAAAATTATCTCTATCTCGGGAGCGACATTTAGTTCACATGCTTTCGCTACGTAGCTACAAATTTCTAGCTACGCGCGTTAAAGATATTTTACAGAAAAAATCAATCATTTTACCATTCAGTTCAACAGCGAATCCACCCCAAAGCGCCTCGGCAACTGGCAGGTGCCACGCTGGGCGCCAACGAGAGCCCGCCCCTTGGAGATGCGACCGGACCCCAAACCAATATGCGACATCCATGGACACTTCCTACCCGGCGCGCCGCGCGGCACTTCGAAGTGCTTCGGGCACTACACGGGCACTTGGGAGTTACCTAGGAAGATCACCAGAAAAGTCGGTAAGCTGGGGAATGGTTCACATTTTATAACCGGGGCGCCACGCGGCATTTAAGAGTGCTTCGTCGGGCTTTATTTAGGTAGGTGCTATAAGTTGTTCTAGAAAGATCACTAATAGACGGGGAGCTGGCCACGTCAGATATGACACAATAATGAGAGCAACGAAACCACTCTAGTTAGTTAGCTATACTATGCTAATTTTTAAATCCGGACATCTGGCAGCTTTAAAGTGGTGGAGGTCAAAGAATGCAAATAACTTGAAATAAAAACAAATCATAGAGTTCTGGGTTTGATGCAATATTATGGGAAATTATGTAACTAAGTAATTAGATTATATCATAGCCAGAAGATTCTGTTGGGGGAAAGTAGTGCCAAATGATGTATAATGCAATTTATAGTTAGTCGCTTACTGCTTTTGTTTCCGCAATGATACAGAATGTTTTTTTTTCTCATGTTAAAATATGTCCTCTATAAGTGACATAACTACGGCAGTTTTTATCTATTTTGTTATTACTTTTTTCTAACTGAAAAACTTTGTTGGTCTGTCACTCTGACATCCACCCATTAAGAGCTGCCAGATGTCCAGATCTAGCAATAAGGATGGTAAAGCAATCTAAGTAGACAGGTTTCATTGCTCTCATTATTGTGTCATATCTGACGTGGCCAGCTCTTAGTCCATAAGAAAGTCGCTAGGTGGTAGAAGAACGTCCCTTGGTGCTGATACCGGACGCCGCTGAGACTATATGACTCCAACGGGTATTTCCATATTTTTGTTCACTACAAATATGTGGGAGTTTGGAACTTACTAAAGATCTGTAGGAAAGTCGGTTAGGTACCTAACTACCTACAAGGTACTGAGCTTGTAAAGTTGAGAAAATGCAACGAACTATATAAACCCACTTTATGATTGTTATTTGTGATTTAGAATCCTGTTCAGTATTTGTAGACGTCAGTGTCATGTTCCACTTCTCTAAAGTTTCGACGCCTTCGCGTGGTAACTGTTCACAAGTTCAATTAGAAATATGATTCGCCATTTGCGACGAATAGCTTGGACTAGTTTTCAAGCTGCAGCTATCAATAATGCGGGCGGGTGCTATTTTTACTGGAGGCCCAAAATTTAATAACAGCACTCCTGAAGGAAGTCATAAAATGCTTTTAAATGTACCTTTGTCCGTAGACACGCGAAAAGACTTCCTATAATGTCACATCGTATCGTGTTTCTGTGTAGTTTAGCGGTTGAAGACAAAAGCATTTAATTCACAAGGCTCACCAAGCATGGGAACCAGTATCTGACCTTTTGTTACGAATTGTTGTTAAAAGTGTTGAAATCAAGTTATACATACTAGGGTTAATTATAGCAGATACAAGGTTTGTGAGTTGTAGGACTGTAGGGCACCAGTCTCTAAGAGACCGTATTTACCCTAGGGCTAAAGGCTAAAGGGCTAAGGGCCCGGGGCGACAGGACGTCAGGGGCGGCGTCTGTCGCCCTACGCGCCGGGTTCAGGGCGCCGGTCAATCAAGTAACGGCCCATAAGACCTTTATGGCCCGGGGTGCCCAATTTTAAGTCCCTGTCTCTTTGATTCAATGTATCATTGTAAGTATATTGAGGTGAAGGTCGAAGCTGGTTCATTAATCCGATACGTAGTGATCACTGCACGCACGCAACCCATACGCTGCCGTTGTTTTGGATACATAAATAATAACATGTTGTTGATGTACGTGACTTGGTATTTGTCCTGTGCGTAACTATGAGCAATTTTGTAGTTTTACGAGATTGTATTCATGATTCCGATTTTACCGATGCACATTTTTTTATAGCATAACGAATAATGTTCTTGAATTAGTTATTTATTTACAAGTAAGTAGATAAAGACTGTATCGAAAATTATAAATACAAGTTCAATAGCATATAAATCCAAATATACTCATTTTTATTACCATTGCCATCAAAAATACAAGTTTTCAGACTGTAAATAATTAATTAAATTGGTTGTATATCAAAGAACCTGCCGTTTTATGCCAATTCTCTAATTTTCTTTCTAGACGTCGATATTAGAGTTCGGATAGGGTATGAAGGAGAAAATTTTGCTAAGCACGCTGTCGTGCTTAGCAAAATTTTCTCCTTCATACCCTAGTCATAGAAACAACTGCTCATCAGAAATGACAAAAAAGCTCTTTTTTCGACGTTTTACTTTGATATTACTTAAAAAAAATTGGATCGGACTAGTAATTGAGCTGATTAGATGGTACATGGTTTAAGTTATAAAATTGACTTTTTTCCGTTCACACCCCTGAAATACAAGAATCTACAGCAGAAAAAATTGAAATTTGGCTGTTACAAACTCAAGACTGTATGCTTTCTCATTACCCTCAGAAGCTGTGTGTTAACCCATTTCCTGACGTAGATCTCATCTGAAATTTTAGAGGTAGTTAAAAACGGATTGATTAAGACCGTATTATAAAGATAGCTGCCAAACCTTGAATCTTAGGGTAGTTTCTTCAATAATAATGGGCTTTGCAGATTCAGTGAAACATAGATATTTATAAAATGCTCTATATTTATTATGGTCCTATGGGTAATTACCTAATTTTGCTATGACTAATCGTTGATTTATTTATACATGTTTTTTCTCTGCGAGTATACAGTCTCAGGCTTTTGAAACTGAATTTTACTGAGTTTAGCTATTTTCTATTTTTATTTGGTGTGCCAGATAGTTCTTTTAGGCCTTCCGATCATTTTATTTCTTGAACATATTTAACCATTCCACCTGAAAGCCTTTTTTTTGGGATCGTTGAGTCGAGTGCCTATTTATATTACTCTTTATACCTTTACCACACTTTAACCATTTAACTGGTCGAAGAACTATGTTCCCGGTCCAGTTTTAGCTTGTCATCGGAACAATATACTTGGCTTCATGTTTTAACGTCGATTCGGTCAGCACAGATACAAAGTTTATCGAGTTCAGCTATCCTTTTCTCTGAAATTCTCTTTTTAGTCCACCATTTGTCCGCTTTTATTTTTCTTTCTTTGTAGAAAGTCCATGTAACTTTAGTTTGAACCCATGAATGATAAAATCAAATAATATCGATCAAAGCTGATATACTGATGCGCACATTGTTAATGTTTGTATTACTATACACCTATCTAAAGTTGTATTTATAATTGTCGATACAGTCTTAATTAGCAGAATCTAGGGCTAAAAATCTGAAAGAGTGGATGGCTACTCATAGTAAAGTTACCGAATTGAGAATGTAGGTTCTAGGTCACAATAGACCTTGTCCTAGCACGACTTCACATAGTTTATCTGATACCTCCCGTTTAATTATTATCGTGACAAAGTGCCAAGTGGCACAAGAATCGCAAACTAAAATTAAAAAAGTATCAAGTTAGCCTGAAAAGGGTACTCAGATAGTATAAGTATTTTTGACCATACACGATTACATGCGTTCCTCTCCCCAGCTGAAGAGTTAGCCCACGAGCCGCCCCCTGGCAGATTTACAGATTGGCTGAATCTCCGCGTGCAGAGGCCCAAGGCTGCGGCGGCGACGGCGGCGCGCCTGCGCTCCGGCAAGCGCACGAAGAAGGACGAACAGAGAACACCTGAGCCCGCGGAGACCTTCCAAGTAAGCCGCGAGCGCTAGACGCCATTATTAAAAAGTTAAATTGCGCGCGAAACGCGACCAAAGTTAACGTTGAGATAGCAGTGGATTTTTGGTATGGACCGTCACTATAGTTTGCTTATGGTCGATCGTGCTTTGTATTTTTAGTGGCTGCTTCATTATTTATCGCATTAATATACTTTTCACGCTACTGTTCGGAAATGTGACAAGAGATGGTCAAAATCCAAGCTGGAAAGTGAGCATTTGCTGTAGCACCTGAACCACCACTACAGCAATGTTATTGTAACGATGAAATGTCATTAGTTGGAAAGTAAATTGTCCAGTTATGTCATTGCATTCATTAAAAACATTAAAAGGTCTTTTTTTGGCACAACTTTATGTTTCAAAAATAAAATAAGGTTGTTTATCGGGCCAACTACCTATTAAAAAAAAAAGAAACGGCAAAACCATTTATTCACCCTTAAGGCGTTTTTACTTTTTTAGCCGTTTGTGGTTTTCTTTCAAAAACGCCTCTAAGTAATGAGTCGGTTTAAACCAAACAACAGAAAAACGCTTCTTGAAAGTGAAAAAAAAAGTAAAAAGGCGGGAATGGAATACTGAATTGGGTATTGTTTCACTGAAAAACTAGAAAATTGTATCAACGCGGTGAAAATGACTTCATCTAATTAAGAAAATGATTTATTTCCTCACAGTAGTCGTGAAAAGCACTATGTAATATCTCGGCCGAAAGCGCTATAGGTGGACTCGTATCTTCGAGGGCCTCCCCTGGCGGGTCGGCCCTCGAACTAACATAACACCTATAGCTTACTTTCAAGCCTCTACAACAATGTACTATAGCTTAGTTGTGGAAAATTTTAAGGGATGTTTACAAAAACAACATAACTACATTAGGCATGATTTTACAGGAGATCGATAAAACTAAATTTCTCTTTAAATAATAATGATTAAAGCTTGATTTTCATGCAGGGACAATAAAGATATAGGGGCAAAAAGTTAGGAATATCTCTTTATTTGTTTTAATTAAGGCTCTTTAATTTTTGGAAAAGATATGAAATAAACTTTGTCACTTTAGCTATTTTTGTAAAATATTGGTTAGAGGGCACGTTGTTCTTGTGCAATAAACATATTTTCCTCCAAATAATTTTTTTATAGAAAGTTTTCGTTACATCTACTTTATTTATCTGTTTTAGGGCCTATTTCACAATATCCAAATAAAGTATTGCTTAGCTAATTAACAAATAAATTAACTGCCAGATAAAACTACCTGCAAAACTTAGCACTTTATCTACCAGTTAAGCTTATTTGAAGATTGTGAAACGCCAACGATGACTTTATTCGTCAGATAAGTGGCAAGTAGCTTATTCAGGACTTTACTTGGACATTGTGAAACAGGCCCTTAATGTTCATTGAATTTTATTGACATTATGCTAATATTTCCATTAGTATTGTAAATTTTAATTGAAGATTGTATCCTGAAATGTATGTAGGAATTTATTTTATGTATTGCTTGACATTCTGACACAATGCACATTGTTTATGAATAAATAAAATAATAATTATAATACTTACTTAATTTACTCTATTATAATTCTTAATTCCGCTGTTTTATCACTTTTTAAGAATTTTTGGACACACGGATTAGTTTTTGGACAAACAATTTTTTCACTTTTTCGTAGCCCCTTTGGAGACGAACATGATACCATAAAAAACACAAATCCGCCAAAAATGGTATTAGGTAAGTTGTTTTTGTAAACATCCCTTCAATTCATTTTTATCACATCAAATTCACATCTTATCGTTCATCGTTGCTGCTGAGCCGGAAGTGCAGATACGAGTGATTTGATTAAACTCACATGCAATTCAACAATTAGCAATTTAAAGCAAAACCTCAGGCCAGGCTCAGAGCGACATTGAACCCTCGAGTCTAAGGAGAGACTTTGCCTCCTTATGTGTGTTCTATCGCTTGTACAATGGGTTGTGCTCTGAAGAACTGTTTGACATGATGCCCACGGCAGCTTTTTATCACCGCACCGCTCGCCGCCGGCAGAGTGTTCATCCTCACACCCTGGAGCCCAAGGGGTCGCGCACTGTACGGTTTAAGAGGAATTTCCTCCCACGAACGCTGCGGCTGTGGAATGAACTCCCTGCCGAGATTTTCCCAGTGGGCTACAGTATGAGGTTCTTCAAAAGAGGAGTGTATAGGTTCTTAAAGGGTAGGCAACGCGCATGCGAATCCTCTGGGGTTGCAGGCGTCCATAGGCTATGGTAACTGCTTACCATCAGGCGGGCCGTATTCTTGCTTGTCACCGTCGTGGTATAAAAAGGTTCTGTGATGAAATATAAACCTTGAGGTACCGTGAACCGTGGCAACTTTACCTTCTGTAAGCAACTTTACCAGACTCTACCTACTTTTTGAGTCTTTTTGAGACCGCTGCCCTATAAAAGGTTAAACCTGGTAAGGAGTTACACGTGCTTTCGGTATCATTGTAAAATTATCTATATAAAACATAGCAGAGATGATTTGTAGTGTTCAAAAGTGTTCATGGATAGTGTTACCTTAGGTTAAAGTTGCCGCTGTCAACACTTTGACATCTTTACCTAGCAGGGGTTGACACAATTACGACTTTAAAAATTTTATGTGGGGTAACGTTTATTGATGAGCATTATTATTTTGAAAAGAAAGTTTACGCATGAATCTTCAACTCTCTTTGGAGTTCTCGACTCTTTATTGTGTATGCAAAATGTTGTCATATAAATGATATACAAAATCTACAACCTAATGACATGACAATTCTATGGTAAAATAAATGATATGACAGTTAATGACAGCCCTAATTTTAAACAAATTATTTGTATGACAATAATGAGGAATCTTGCGGCAACTTTTCTACTAGGCAGTATTGCCAGTTTTTGCATTAGCAAACGTACGTATAACAATACGTATAGCAATAGCAATGTACGTATTAACGTACGTTGCTTCACAAAGATGGATTTTGTTTCGGAAAGTTAATAATATCTTTAACTGGCTTCCCTTCCGAACAGCATGAATAATTATTTGAAAACCGGTAAGTAGGTAAAGATGCCAAACATATGTCAACTTTACCTGTGATCGTTTTCCCTCCATAACATATTATTTTGTGGGTATATTTTACTAGTAACTAGTCACAGGCGTACGAGTAGGTACGTGTCCCGTAACGCATTTAATCTTTTTTACGAGGAAAATACAACAAACAATTTCTTATCGTAAATTTAGTAATGTCTAGAGTTTCTCTTCGAGAGTTCTCGAACCGAGAATTCCCGGGAAATTTTGCCTTACTCGAGACGAGAAAAAAGTGGTCGAGAAATCGAGAAATCGAGAAATTCTGTAAAAATTTTTAAAATCTTAATAACGTGCTTGCGCTCGTTTTAGAGTCATTATTGGCAGTTTTACACCCAGTTAAGTTGTCTGTTGAAGCGTTATCGAGGAAAGATGCCACTATTTTGACATCGGAGGCAATAATAGACGTGCTGATAAATAAGTTAAAGTCTATGGAAAACAATTTAGCCACAAAGTTCGTGGACCATCTGGTGAGCAAAATTGAAAATAGGCGCAATATTAACTTGATTACATTAAACTGAAAATAGATGTCATATACTTAAGAAAAAGTGACCAAACCCTCCGGTGTCCGAGGCCAGACCTGAACTGGCGTCCTCAGCCCCCGCGGCCGACGTCCCGACCACTAGACCACCCGGTCACGGCGGAACTTGACAAATTTTCTCATGTATATGCAATCTCTGAGTTTGAAACGGCTAGGCGCCGTTGACCATACTCTAAGGGCATGCGCAGTACGTGCCTGCACCTCCCATCCGAATCTCTTACGCGATTCTGGCATAGCGAGAGAGATGGTGCTGCCATCTATGAATCCTGAAGCAAATCAAATTATTTTGTTCAATATTTTTTTTGATTTGCAATTTTTAAGTAGTTACACTACTATATATAAACTGAAAATAGATGTCATATACTTAAGAAAAAGTGACCAAACCCTCCGGTGTCCGAGGCCAGACCTGAACTGGCGTCCTCAGCCCCCGCGTCCGACGTCCCGACCACTAGACCACCCGGTCACGGCGGAACTTGACAAATTTTCTCATGTATATGCAATCTCTGAGTTTGAAACGGCTAGGCGCCGTTGACCATACTCTAAGGGCATGCGCAGTACGTGCCTGCACCTCCCATCCGAATCTCTTACGCGATTCTGGCATAGCGAGAGAGATGGTGCTGCCATCTATGAATCCTGAAGCAAATCAAATTATTTTGTTCAATATTTTTTTTGATTTGCAATTTTTAAGTAGTTACACTACTATATATAAACTGAAAATAGATGTCATATACTTAAGAAAAAGTGACCAAACCCTCCGGTGTCCGAGGCCAGACCTGAACTGGCGTCCTCAGCCCCCGCGGCCGACGTCCCGACCACTAGACCACCCGGTCACGGCGGAACTTGACAAATTTTCTCATGTATATGCAATCTCTGAGTTTGAAACGGCTAGGCGCCGTTGACCATACTCTAAGGGCATGCGCAGTACGTGCCTGCACCTCCCATCCGAATGTCTTACGCGATTCTGGCATAGCGAGAGAGATGGTGCTGCCATCTATGAATCCTGAAGCAAATCAAATTATTTTGTTCAATATTTTTTTGATTTGCAATTTTTAAGTAGTTACACTACTATATATAAACTGAAAATAGATGTCATATACTTAAGAAAAAGTGACCAAACCCTCCGGTGTCCGAGGCCAGACCTGAACTGGCGTCCTCAGCCCCCGCGGCCGATTACATTAATTAAATATCTTCACAACCCAACAATATTTCAGAACTATAATGAAAGTGGTACACGCAATTGCACCATACTCTAAGGGCATGCGCAGTACGTGCCTGCACCTCCCATCCGAATCTCTTACGCGATTCTGGCATAGCGAGAGAGATGGTGCTGCCATCTATGAATCCTGAAGCAAATCAAATTATTTTGTTCAATATTTTTTTTGATTTGCAATTTTTAAGTAGTTACACTACTATATATAAACTGAAAATAGATGTCATATACTTAAGAAAAAGTGACCAAACCCTCCGGTGTCCGAGGCCAGACCTGAACTGGCGTCCTCAGCCCCCGCGGCCGACGTCCCGACCACTAGACCACCCGGTCACGGCGGAACTTGACAAATTTTCTCATGTATATGCAATCTCTGAGTTTGAAACGGCTAGGCGCCGTTGACCATACTCTAAGGGCATGCGCAGTACGTGCCTGCACCTCCCATCCGAATGTCTTACGCGATTCTGGCATAGCGAGAGAGATGGTGCTGCCATCTATGAATCCTGAAGCAAATCAAATTATTTTGTTCAATATTTTTTTGATTTGCAATTTTTAAGTAGTTACACTACTATATATAAACTGAAAATAGATGTCATATACTTAAGAAAAAGTGACCAAACCCTCCGGTGTCCGAGGCCAGACCTGAACTGGCGTCCTCAGCCCCCGCGGCCGATTACATTAATTAAATATCTTCACAACCCAACAATATTTCAGAACTATAATGAAAGTGGTACACGCAATTGCACCAAAACAGCTTTGATACGATTTACAGAAGAACTGTACAATAGATTATTTCCTAGCAGCTCTAATTTAGATGAAGATGACACTCTAATACAGACATCAGAAAACAAGCAACTCGAGCAAGCCACATCCTTTGAGCTGAACTGAAACTAAAACAGGCTATTGAAATGGCAGCCACAGACTCTACGAGCAATATTTAAACTGTTTTAACAAGAAGCTTGATTAGAAAAGAGTTTCAGTTATATGAATCAACTGGCAAAAGAACACCAAATCTGGAAAACTTGTATAAAGCTGTTATGTCAGTAAAGCCTACGTCGACAGAAAATGAACGGGTTTTCTCCTTGTCTGGAAACTTTGTGACGAAAATACGAAACCGATTGTCAGATGATGCTATAAATGCCCTCGTATTTTTAAAGGCTTATTTCCGTAATAATAAAACATAGTGGGCTGGCTTTTGAAGCAGTTTCCACTTTAAATTGTGATTGTAATTAGTCTAAGATTATTAATAATTTATTAGGTTCTTATGTTTACTTATGTAACGAAAAGACTGTCCATTTATAACAAATATTGAAAAGTTGATACAAAGACTAAACTAACGTACCTGTACCTTACTGTTACTCGTAATTATTAAGCTAGTCTGATTCTTATTTTTTATACCTAATTGAAAAACTTTCGTTTTATGTTACATAATTGAAAAGTTTACAGACAGAGACTAAAGTAAATTACTTAGTATGTAAGGTTACCTTACTAAGGTACTAAGTTTTATTGTGGTGTGGTGACATGATGACATTGTTTTTAGAAGATATTTTATATGTTTTTTCCAAAGAAAAAGACTATTTAGTCCTAAAATTGTTTGTAGAAATAATGATAGTAAGATCTCGCTAGAGTTTATTTCGCTTAATTAAAGTTTTCTATAGTTAATTAGTTAAGTTAAAGTCACATGAATGAGACTAAAAATAAAAGTTGTTGATTGATAAATGTTGTTGAATATTGCATAAAAAGCGTAGTTTTATTGCTAAATTACACATATTTTTAAAAATTTCCATATTTCTCGACAATCCGGGAATTCCCGGGAAATAGTGGTCGAGAATTCTCGTGCTCCGGGAAATAAAAAAGGTCGAGAAATGAGAAACCCTAGTAATGTCATCATCTGCTGATCCGCCATCACAACCCATACGATATCAATATATGAATGTACAGTCGCCATCAAATATATCGGAGCGGCCAAGGTGGTCACAAATATCTGAACAACGCCTCTATTGATAAGGCAGTAAAGTCCATGTTCAGATATTTTTGAGTACCTTGGCCGCTCCGATATATTTGATGGCGACTGTACACCGGATCTTGTATGTGATAATGATAACGATAACACACACGTATTGCCTGTCTGCTGTGGAAGTAGATACCTATATACCTGTTAGCAACACTTTGTTGTCAACTTCTCACCATTATATACCGATACCATAATATTCGCACCATAATGCTTATTATCCATTTATTCGCTTTGCAACAGTCTAGAATGTCTAGATATAAAATACGTAGTCATCATTTGTGACAGTTTACATAAAAAGGTACCATTTGGCGGAGGGCGCTTAGGTAGGGGAGAGCAGGGCTGAAAGTGCCGGGGGTAGATTATGCCGACCTCAATAACTTTTAAAATAATGATAGAGATAGCGATACGGTCAAAATGCGCAATTATAGCCTCAGACAATGTGCCATATTGGCAACAATTTAATTTTTACTCATCATGCATGACGGTTGAGTGGCTGATATGATAAGATAAGCAGAGGTCGGAATTCTCGTAGCACTTTTGAGCTGTCATAGGGACTTCTTGTTATCGACTCCCGATATAATACATATGTATATCGATAAATACTATTACTTACTATTTGAATTATGATTACGAGTAGAAGTAAACAACAGGCGGTCTTATATATCTTATCGCGAATAAGCGATCTCTTCGAGATAACCTTTGGAAACAAAATTTTTTGAAGTTTTTGTAGGAATTAAAAGAATAATATTTTTATTGTTCCTCAGAAATAATTTGTGGATTTTTAATGTCTTTTAAACATTATTGAAAAAAAATTGCGTTAAGAATTGCTATCGAGCCTAATGATATCATCATATCATATATGTTATGTAGGTACGGGCCATTCATCTGATGATCTTTGATTAGTAGTTTTATAGACATTAAATTGATAACTATTAACTTTTCATTTTTTTTTCATTGCAAATATTGATTTTATAATGTCAACTACCCACTCAAAAGTTATATGAAAGAGATCGCTCTTTAGCGATAAGACCGCCTGTTGTTTACCTCTAATTTTAATTTTATTTAATATGGTGTGTTCTATAACGTATCGATAAACGAGAAGTCCCTATCAGCAGCTCAAAAGTGCTACGAGAATTCCGACCTCTGCTGATAAGCTATCAAAATGATACACTTGTACATTTTTTCGTGCTTAACCTATTTGGTCTGTATCTTTGCACTTTGAACCGATTCAAGCGTTGCTTTTCTAAATTATAATGACATTATTTAGGTATCTTATTGTTAATTAGATTATAATTTAATTTTTAAGTACAAATACAAATCGAAATCATTAAAACTACGTGTCAAAACTTAGAATTAAAAAGGCACAAAAAAATACAAATCTAACATAAAGCTAACGGTCACAAAATGTCATATAAAACAATCACAATAAATAAAATCTACTCCTAAATAAAACTACGCTGAACACAATAAAAAATAAACAAAAAAACACCCTATCCGACAACGTCGCCCCGCGACCCTCCAGACGCAAAGGTGCCCATCACGCTCGCAGCATTTCCTCCTTGAACCGCGGTGGACAACCTTTGCATCAGGAAGGAACCGGAGCGAGGATCCAACCCTCTCTCCTGTAAACGCCTTCCCACTTCGCTAAAAAAAGCCCTGGCCTCAGCACACCAGCATCCGCTGGATTAAGCTGGATGAAATCATATCTCGCATCACGCAAACAGTATGTAGAAATCGAACACTTTGACAACCAGTCCGGAACATTACACTTTATTAAATCTGACATAATACATATTGAGAACTCAATTCTACAGGGCAGTGTCATAGGATGCGTTCTGTTCCTTATTTACATTAATGACCTCCCTAAAATCACAAATCACAAAGTCATTATGTTTGCAGATGACATATCCCTATTATTCGAATGTCCAGACAGCAATCACAACTCACTTATTGAAGAAACCTTTAATTTAATATCAAAATGGCTACAGGATCACAATCCATAACAAATAATGATAAATCAAAAATAATACAATTTAGACCTAGACAAAAACCACCTTTAAACCTGGACACCATAACAAACAATCTGAATATCGAAGAAGTCACTGAATGCACCTTATTAGGCCTAACCCTGGATAGTCACTTAACATGGAAACCACAAACTGAAAAGATAAAAACTAAACTCTCCCGATTTGTCTATGCCCTAAGCATATTGAAGAGTAGCACCACACTGGAATGCGCGCTGGCTACGTACCACTCGCAGGCGGTCGCGTGGCTACGTTACGGTCTACTGTTATGGGGTAAAAGCACCAACGTAACCAATGTCCATGACCTTTTCGTAACGCAGAAGAAATGCATAAGAATACTAGCAAACATATATCCTCCCCAAAGCTGCAAACCCCATTTCAAAAATCTAAATCTGCTAACCCTTGCCTCCCTGTACATTTTAGATGTAGTCATTCGTCCGAAAAAACATTCACCTTTTTAAATTTTGCGAAAACCCTCGACGTCAGCAATATTTAGAACTTCCTGCACCAAGACTCGAAATTTATAAGAATGGACCATATTATAGAGCAATAAAAATTTACAATAAAATCCCCAACTATATAAAATCTGAACAAACAGACTCACTTTTTGTAAACCACCTCAAAAGTATGCTCATAGAAAAGTGCTATTATACAATAACCGAATTTATGGAGGATAAAACCTTGTAGGCTGTGTGTTTGTATATTATATAAAAACAGTTATGAGTATTATTAGTTATAGTTATAAGTACATAGTTAGACATGAATGTGTATTGGTGTTACCAATTTATGTTGCTACACCCTATGTGGGTCCATCATGTACATTATATTATGTATTTTTGGTCGCAATAAAGATCTCTTATCTCTAAGTTCTGCTCCGAAACTTGTCGAATAAAAATAATTAAAAAGAAAATATTATAGAGATTTTCGTCGAAATTCCTGCGTTGCGAAGTTTTTTAGAGGGGGCGCGCTCCATACATGTAACTAAATTAATTTTTTTTAAATAAATATGAACATGTTGCACAACATACATAGGTAATTAAAAATAACATCGAGGTGACTTTGAACATTTTCTGATTAGGTGAATATTTTCAGAAATAGTGGCTTCGAAAGTCAGTAAAACTGTGTGTGTCCAAAAGCTGTAACTTTTGGGCCGTAAGTCCAAAAAATATGTAAAAATTTGAGAAGATGCGCCTTATTCCACGAAAATAGTTTTGAACATTATCGGTTCAACCATTTTTGAATTATCTCAAAAAAACTTCTTCCATAGGCATCAGATACGACCATTTGGAATACCAAACTAATAAGTTTGGTTCTTATACCGTCCATTATGCGTGGTCCGACATTTCCGACAATACCTACGATGTACGCACTTGGCCGGTTTTTTTATGACTTAACCTTATGATATTTGAAAATCAGCACGTCGAACCCCACTCTCCCCTACTCGTAAACTGGTAATTTGTGATTCAATATTGTATTCGAGCAATGAAAGCGTAAGCGCCGGCTGCGAAATGGCACCTTTTGATTTACAATGTCACATTTTATAGTCACCTATAATGAACACCTGGTTGATAAGAACAGAACTAAACAAAACGATGTATAAAGGAAGGTACTTCTTATCGAGCATTAATTATCATTCATCAGTAATCTCCACATTCCGATTTGTGGTAATCGGCAAGAAAATGACTCAACATCCCGATTAGGCAGCAGCCTCTATAAAATTCTTACCGACTTGCCGGAGTTAGGTTCATGTAGAAAGGATACCCAAATTAGCTTACGAATATTTTTACGGGCCGCCTGTGATATGGGCGAATCAACTTTTTAATGTTGTTTACTCTGTCCCTGTTGTCCGAGGGACATCTTCATACTGTTTCATAGATAATGTTTGGTTGTCCAAGGGACTTAACCAATAAATGGTTATTGGTAAATGGGTGTTGGCTATGGAGCAACGAAAGGCAATAAAAAGTTGATCGACCTACATAAATAACTATGTCAGTACCTTCCTAGCCCTTATGAAATTATGAAAATATTGAAAAGGCCCTTTTTGCTTGAAAGAAAATCTCCGCCTGATTACCTATTTAGTTTCGCAAGCACAATTCTTACTTTCTCTGCTACTTTAATTTATACTTATTATTTTTTTCAGCCTAAGCAATGCCCGTTCCACAAGCACGGCCGTAAAAAGAAAATAGTTCACATGCTTGAACTCTAACACACTTATTAGAAGATTTAAAAAACAACTCAAGTATCACACGTAATTTTAAATTGCACATTTTCTTTAAGATTGTTATAGTGATTTTTTCTTATATATTTATATATAACTGTTTACAAATTTTACATGTCTGTACATGAAGGATTCTAAGAAGGACATCAACGATAACTATACTGAAACTGAACAGCCAGATAAACAATATACTGATCATGGCGAGGATAAAAGGAATGACGATGACCTATTGGATCTGAATAAGACCTTAGAACCAGTTGATGCAGATGGTCACGGACCTTATGTGCCTGGAGCATTAACAGATCCCGACAAAAGGCACGATAACTACGATATTCTTGTCAAAGAGGCCGTTGAAGATATCCACGGGCCACAAGAAGACAAATCAGACAAATTCTGGAAGAATGTTGCCAAAAACGCTAGAGATGTTGAGACTATGACATTTAAAGTTAAGAGTGAAACTCCAAAACTACCTGCTGTTAACGTATCTCAAAACTTTCACTTTGCTAAAAAAATGCACGTTGGAAATTTAGAGCATCAGCCTCTACCTGACACGCTAGGGTATCGGAACATGACCAAAATTGGAGAACATAGAGATTCTGACATAATAGTTAAACCTTACGCTATAGGGTGGAAAGGATACGGTGCCTCTGGGCCTACATGTTGCACTAAGATGCGCGTTCACAGACCTAAGACGTGCGATCCAAAGAAAACAGATTTCGAGAAGGATGAAGCTAATCAAAGACCTCTAACATCTGCTCCGGATTTAGCAGCGCAGACTAAGAAGCCGATGACTCTCATGGACCTCGCTATTTGCTGGGATTTTAGACCCGATGATCCTAAGAGAGAGCCAAAACCCCCAAAACACATAGATGGTTCAAACGGTTCGAAAGCACCAGCTGTTTTTACAATGGTACATACGCCTAAAGAAGAGCACGAGGAACCGATTAAAAGTGGTCATTCAAATCCCATTTTTAATCAAAATCGCTTTGTTCAAGATATTGGACGTCACCCTGTGCCGTATTTTGAAAAAGATATGACGAAATCTAAGAGAAAGGATTCATGTGATGTCCAGTATTGTCCACAACATAACGACCCTGAGAGAGAAATACGGTCTAGTTCTTCTAGCAGGCGAAATTCTCCACTTACGCCGACCAAACCTCCTTGCGACGGTATCCATGGATGCGGAACACCAAGCGATGTTAGTCGAAAATCAAGCCGTGACAACAATGGCCACGAGAAATTAAGACTAGTAAAAGAAGCTTGGAACGATAACGACGTCGACAAAAAGAAAACTATACACTACGACCTAATTCGAAATCGTAATAGTCTAGAATCTTATGAAAAGACTCCTCTGGCACAAGGTAAATTGCATCAAAGCACACCAGATGATTCCATGCTATCAAGACGGTGTACAAAAGATAGCAACATGCCTAATGGTAACGGAAAGCATAAACATTGTATATCCTGCAATGGGACAAAGATTCCGCACGACACGAAGCAGAAAGAGGACTACAAGTTTGCCTTCAAAGCCGGTAATCCGAATTCTGTTCAAAGTGGAGGTACATCTCAGGATTCTAAAGGTATAAAGATCCCAAAAATGCGTCATCCCTACACAAAGAAATCTTACACGATTCCTACCCTCGCTCCTCCGTTCAGCATTTGGCGCGATGCTAATGCTACAGGTTACCCGGAGCACTGGAGACTGGCCAGTGTTTACCAACACGCTTACAACAAACCACCGGAGCAAAGAAGAAAGCCACTTATATCTAGCGTGTACCAGTGAAAGTGCAATAGTTGAAACACACTCACTTATAGCATTTATTGGGTCCAATATTGGAATACATATATATCAATGTAAACCTTTAGATTGCAATAAAATTCTTTATTCCAAATCATCGCTATCATTTTAAGCTTAAGCAGGTGTTAAAACCAGGTGGAGTTTTATCTTAGATTACTCATTATGAATAAAGCCACTACGCCCTCAAGCTATATTTAGTTAGAACCCTCGAAAGGTGCCGTATATTTTACGACTAGCCTTTTACCGCGGCTTCGCCCGCGTACTATAAGTACTCAAAAAGGATACGATACCCATGTTGATTTTCAGACTTTATGACCACATTTGCCCCTTTTAGGGGTTGAATTTTCAAAAAACCTTAAACACGTGTTTACTCATTTATCGTTAGGAATGCTCCTGTGAAGTTTCGAATAAAATAGTCTAACAAATCTTGATTTGCCATACAAACTTTGGACCCCCATTTTACTACATTTTAGGGGCTGAATTTTGAAAAATCCTTTCTTAGTGCACCCCTAGACCTTATAAGGAAACTACGTGCCAAATTTGGAATCTCTAGAACCAGCGGTTTGGGCTGTGCGTTGATATGTCAGTCAGTCAGTCAGTCAGTCAGTTTCTTCTTTTATATATTTAGACTAGCCTTTTCCCGCGGCTTCGCCCGCGTACTATAAGTACTCAAAAAGGATACGATACCCATGTTGATTTTCAGATTTTGTGACCACATTTGCCCCTTTTAGGGGTTGAATTTTCAAAAAACCTAAAACACGTGTTTACTCATTTATCGTTAGGAATACTCCTGTGAAGTTTCGATTAAAATAGTCTAACAAATCTTGATTCGCCATACAAACTTTGGACCCCCATTTTACTCCCTTAGGGGGTGAATTTTGAAAAATCCTTTCTTAGTGCATCCCTAGACCTTATAAGGAACCTACGTGCCAAATTTGGAATCTCTAGAACCAGCAGTTTGGGCTGTGCGTTGATATGTCAGTCAGTCAGTCAGTCAGTCAGTCAGTAAGTCGGTTTCTTCTTTTATATATTTAGATGAAAACGCTATTTCCTGCCAAAGGTAGGTCAAGCTGGAACTAGGTAGTATATTAGCTTTTTTGTGGTTTTAATGGAGTTAAAGAACCCGGAAGTAAGTAGTACTACCATAGTACTACATTCACGGACTTTAATTGTTGGTTTACGATTCAAGCTATTTTCAACCGACTTCAATATTTCGAAGGAGGTTATCAACATAGAGTATATTGAATAGTAGGTTATCAATTCGTCGGAATCTTTGTTTTTGCTTGTTTTTTTTATGTACGTTCACCGATTATTCGAAGACGGCTGGACCGATTTGGAAAATTCTTTTTTAGTTTGAAAGAGAATACTTCACAATTGGTCCCATTCTAACCAGGTCAGGATCTGATGATGGAATCCTGGAGAAATCGAGGGAACTTTTCAACTATTATAGGCACACCTATAGTGATTTTAGTGTTTTTTACAGTAGCTCGGGCATTTGCTTTTGGAAATGTGGAGGCTAAGTAAAGTCGGTTCTTTTTTGTTTAAAATGATATTTTGTTTAGTTCTTACCTACTCTTTGATGTCCAGTGTAAAGTGAACCCTAAATGGCTCAATGATTAAATTCCGCGACCGAACAATGGTTCTGATAGTTTTACATCTATTATAACCAGGGATCGGAAACTCGGGAGCTATTATACCTAAACTTCGGGCTCAGTACCTACGCCACGTCGATGTTGACTAGTATGGAGGTGGACTCAATTTAATTTTATTAATAAATTTCCCGGGATTTCCCGAAATACCGAAAATTAGAATAACAGCCATACAAATGTATTAAAGTATTTTAATAGACTATTTTAGTTGTTCCTATGATCAAAATACCTATAATTAATTAAGCCCTTAAACGGACTAACGCGTGTCTTTTTGATACATTCTGTATGTCGTTAAAACGGCTTGTATGTTGACGAAATTCGCTAAAAAAGGCATAACCCAACGACAATTGATACGTATTAACCTTTTCTGATGTTGCATACAATCCCGGGATCCCGGGATTTAAATAATAAAAAATATTATTTTTAAGAAGCCGACTCCATACTTGCTTAGCTTTTCCGGAATTTTGCTAGTTGTAGGTATAATAGCTCCCGAGTTTCCAATCCCTGATTATAACAAGTTACTAGGGAAAAGCGCTGGTGGACTGGCGGTAAGACGTCAGACTTTCAATCCGAAGGTCGCGGGTTCAGAGTCCGGCTCGTACAGTCACGTCTGAAAATATGAATACATTGAATAGGACAAAAATATGTAACCACGACTCTATTACCAAGGCGTAAAGTTTTGGATACATGTTTATGTCACATTAAATGTATCCATATTTTCAGACTACGTGACCGTACCACTGAGTTTTTCGGAACTTATGTACGAAATATCATTATTATCATTATTTACCAGTCGCTTTTCGGTGAAGGAAAACATCGAGAGGAAACGGGATGTAATCCCAATAAGACCTAGTTTCCCATTCGTAAAAACTAGTGCCTATGCCAATTCCTGGGATTAGGTTGCCGAGCGGACTCCAGGCTAAATAGAGCATAGAGCTGGAACAAACGCTAGGAGGAAGACGATAAAAAGTTACTAGGGAATTACCTTTTGCTTAAATTAAAAATACAAATGTGAACGAGTTTAGTGAAAGGGCCCAGTTTTGTCGAAATACATGGACACTTCATGCTTTTACCAATATAGCGTAGGTATATTTTTTAGGTACCTAGTTTTACGAAGCACTAATAAGACAATAACAGTAACTCAATATCGACAAAGTGGGACCTTTTTCTCTGGCAGGCACAAATAAACAACGCAAAAAGAGTCTTATTCAGCTTGACCTCACGACCTCAACCGTCCGTGGTTAGTCTTATCTGTTCATTATCCTCAATTACTTATGAAAAAACATAGTCTGCGAATACAATCGAGCATCGTCATTTTGCAAAAGCGACCTGCGGGCCATACCATGGTTTTATCATATCACGCGTGGAATGGTACGACAACTGTTACCGTTACCCGTTTTATTATCATTTTAGCTAACATGGTTACGGCAAATGATAAAAATTTCACGTCGATAACGTATCCTACCATTCGATAGGGACCATATTTTTTTGTTTGAACAAGTCATAGTCAAGACTGCTTTTATTCAATTCTCGGACGAATATAACAAAAAGCTCGAATAGTTTTATTATTATACCTCCAATTTGAGAAGTGTTTGAATAGCTGACAGCCTATACGAATTGACTTACATTATAAACGGTACGGATAAAGTTGCATTATACCCATACTATTACTAGGAATGAGTGAAGATAGTTTATTAAAAATCAAACTTACCAATAGGGAAGGGTTGTCGTTGTTGCAGTTGTTCGGATAGAATGGGTCACTTTGAGTAGTTGGTAGTTTATCAATTTTTCTATCATGACATGGACGATAGTAAAAAGTGTTCAGCTCTACTCTGTTGTTCCCTTGTTTTTAGGGTTCCGTAGTCAACTAGGAACCCTTATAGTTTCGCCATGTCTGCCCGTCCGTCCGTCCGTCCGTCCGTCCGCGGATAATCTCAGTGACCGTTAGCACTAGAAAGCTGAAATGTGGTACTAATATGTATATCAATCACGCCGACAAAGTGGTAAAATAAAAAGTGGAAAAAAAGTTTTATTGGGGTACCTCCCCTATACGTAAAGTGGGGAGTGATTTTTTTTTTCATATCAACCCTAACGTGTGATATATTGTTGGATAGGTATTTAAAAATGAATAGGGGTTTATTAAAATCATTTTTTGATAATGTAAATGTTTTCGGAAATAATCGCTCCAGAAGTAAAAAAAAAATGTGTCCCCCCCCCCTCTAACTTTTGAACCATAAGTTTTAAAAATATGAAAAAAATCTCAAAAGTAGAACTTTATAAAAACTTTCTAGGAAAATTATTTTGAACTTGATAGGTTTGATAGTTTTTGAAAAAAATTTACAAAATAATTTCTGAACTAAGTTTGTAATTTAACCGTATAAGCAGGTGTTTATTGTACTTGTAATTTCTACAAAATCACAATGAAATGACGTGCTTTCAAATAAAGTAAAAACCGGCCAAGAGCGTGTCGGGCCACGCTCACTGTAGGGTTCCGTAGTTTTCCGTCCGTCACAGTAAGTGTCCCCACTTAAAAGTTAAAATAACACCGCCATGTAGGATATGATATGAGCGTTCCACGTACAGCGACATCTATCGGCAAATTAAGTAAACTAGCGCGCGAGCATAAAGTATGGAAGATGATTTTTATGGGATAATTCTTTATTGCGTGAACCGATTTTCACCGTTTTTACTTTATTTGAAAGCACGTCATTTCATTGTAATTTTGTAGAAATTACAGGTACAATAAACACCTGCTTATACGGTTAAATTACAAACTTAGTTCAGAAATTATTTTGTATTTTTTTTTCAAAAACTATTCATCCTATCAAGTTCAAAATAATTTTCCTAGAAAGTTTTTATAAAGTTCTACTTTTGAGATTTTTTTCATATTTTTAAAACTTATGGTTCAAAAGTTAGAGGGGGGGGGACGCATATTTTTTTACTTCTGGAGCGATTATTTCCGAAAACATTTACATTATCGAAAAATGATTTTAGGAAACCCCTATTCATTTTTAAATACCTATCCAATAATATATCACACGTTAGGGTTGAAATGAAAAAAAAAATCACTCCCCACTTTACGTATAGGGGAGGTACCCTAATAAAAAAATAATTTCCACTTTTTATTTTACCACTTTGTCGGCGTGATTGATATACATATTAGTACCAAATTTCAGCTTTCTAGTGCTAACGGTCACTGAGATTATCCGCGGACGGACGGACGGACGGACGGGCAGACATGGCGAAACTATAAGGGTTCCTAGTTGACTACGGAACCCTAAAAACGGTGAAAATCGGTTCACGCAATAAAGAATTATCCCATAAAAATCATCTTCCATACTTTAAGCTCGCGCGCAATAGTTTACTTAATTTGCCGATAGATGTCGCTGTACGTGGAACGCTCATATCATATCCTACATGGCGGTATTATTTTAACTCTTAATTGGGAACACTTACTGTGACAGACGGAAAACTACGAAACCCTACACTGAGCGTGGCCCGACACGCTCTTGGCCGGTTTTTGTTAGTCTAGACGGTGTGCGCCGTGGCGTAGCCGCGCCGTGGGACCCACGCCGCCGCCGCCACCGCGGATTTCAAAATCCACGCAGTTGGCCAAAATTTCAGAATTCGGCAAAAATTAGCCAATGATAATTACCGATGAAAGAAAGTAAAATTAAAATTTTACAACGTATATTGACGTATTAAACCATGAAAACATCTACACATTGAAATATTTAGGGTTTGGTCAATTCCTTCTCTTTCGGGAGATTAATAGATGAGTATGATTAACCGCTCACCTAACAAATATGAACTCGATGGCCTAATTAATAAGATTGGTAACGAAAATAATAAATCTGCCATCAAAATTGTACCACCAATTCAATTATCCTGAGAAAAGAAGTGTTTTCGGTGGCAGGATTGATCCTTAATACTGAACGGTATGTTTGGACCTACTGCGAGTAGTCAAAAAAGGATCTTCATCATCACTAGACGTTCCCTCAGAGCTGAGGATCATGTCCTTCTGTTGAAGACCAGGTTCCTCCATAGGCTTATATCCCTCGCTAAATGCATGGCTTCTTGCAGTTTTAATTACATGGGTGCAGTGATTTGGGCACACGATCTTGCAGGGGGAGGGCCTCTTCAACTTTTCCCGTCATGATGATTCTCTCCAGGCTATCCGAGGAGCGTTAAGAGAGGTGTCCGAAGTATGTGGTCCTGGCACGTCGTAGACAACCGGCGCTTTATGCGTAGCTCCTCTAGTATGGACTGATTAGTGCGCATCGCAGTCCAAGGTAAAAGCCGTCGCCAACACCACATTTCAAACGCGTCGATACGGCTTTTCAGATCTGCTTGATAGTCCAAGTTTCAGAACCGTATAGGAAAATTGGAAACACCAGGGAACGCATGAGTCTAACCTTAGTCTGCCTCTGTATGCCGCGATCTCTCCAGATCCTATCTAACCGAGTCATAGCACTCTTCGCTATATGAATCCTCCGGATGATTTCACGTTCACAGCTACCATCGCTAGATATAAGTGAGCCGAGGTAGGTGAAGGCGCTGACGCATTCTAGGTCTTTTAGTTCTAGGCTTCGTAGAGGAGACTGTTTCCGGTGTACGAACATTAACTTGGTTTTGGCATTGTTGACGTGAAGTCCTAATTCGATGCTCTCCGCTTCTATTCGCTGGAACAAAAGAAACATCTCCTCCTGATTGGAAGCCAAGAGCGTTGTGTCGTCAACATAGCGTAGTTTGCAGATCGTTTTGCGGCCAATTGATATGCCACCGTCCCAGTTCTCGGTGACCTTACGTAAGATGTATTCGCCGTAGATATTAAAGAGCTCCGGAGACAACATACAGCTCTATCTTACTCCTCTTTCCGGCTTGAACTGGTCCGACAATGTGTTCTCGATGCGCACTCTTGCAGTTTCGGCGTACAAGTACTCAATAAGGGGCAGCTCAATGAGCAGGGAAACCTCGCCAGGAGCACGTACAGCATGTTTTTCCATCTAACACAGTCGAATGCTTTGGCGTAATCTATGAAGCATAGGACTAATGGCTTGTTCCATTCACGACATCTCTCGATGATCTGGCGCACATGAAAATTGTGCTCCCGTGTCCCTCGTCCAGACAGAAAGCCAGCCTGCTCTGCAGTTATTTGCCGCTCCAGGAACTTTGTCAATCGCGCATTCATGATGTAAAGAAATACTTTACTGGTATACGATATATACACCGTGGGCTGGAATAACCCGACAGATCTTAACCACGAATTTCTAAGACCAAAAGAAGGAAAAAATGTTATGACACTTATGACTTTAGGTCAATTTGGCACAAAAAAAATTTTTTTTCGTTTTTTTTTTCCATTTTTCGAATGTTTATTGCACATGAAAAGCAAATGTTATTAATAAAATTATCGCCTAAAACAAATTGATACATTTTTTTTTGAAAAAATTTAGTTACTGCAAAGTTTTCCTTGTCACTGTGATATCTGTCAATAAGGACGTGTAAACTATGTCCAATAGTGGCAACAACGCCATTAGAAAGGCATTTTGTGACGAGTTATAATAAAAAGTGTATTTTTTTTTAATTGGTATTAACTCTGAAACTAGGCGTATTCCAGAAAAGTTTATAGGACATTTTAGTATCTAAATATGATCAGGAATACACTGTTAAAATCTGTCTAGTTTTATGGGCCCACGGTGTATAATAGACAAAGTTCTATCGTTGTCACATTTTAGCGTCGAGCCTTTTTATGGAGAGGTATAACCATGGATTCAGTCCAGTCTCTCGGCCACTGGCTAGATGGAGTTGGCTTTAAAAGGATCTTAATTCATCACAATTATAAAAAACATCAACATTGCTCCATACAAACTTCCACCCCCCATTTTAGGGAAGTGGGGGTTAGAAAGAGACAAAAAGTAGCCTATGTCACTCTCCATCCCTTCAACTATCTTCACTTAAAAAATCACGTCAATTCGTCGCCCCGTTTTGCCGTGAAAGACGGACAAACTAACAAACAAACACACACATACACTTTCCCATTTATAATATTAGTATGGATATTCAGCCTCAGCAATAAGGTTTAATTTTCATTGAAAAAATTTACCTCGCGGGCTGTTATGACTATATTTTGCCGTCCTAAAAATAGGCCATTAGGCCTTACGAGGTTAACTTAAAAAAATACTTTAATTAAATATATTTTTTACAGTTTACAAGATCTACTTGCTATTGAACTTGGGTACCTAAGTACCCAGACTACCCAGCGTATCCAGAGCCACTGCGTGTGTGAGCCACACAGTGGCTCTGGACGATAAATCTAATGAAATAAACTTATTATTTCCAGTTGTGTCGGCATGTGAACATTTGGTACGAATCTACGAGAGAAAGACTGATAAAGTTGGAAGAATATTACCAATTTATAGGAAGTTCAAGGGAATCATTGTTTGCCCCTGACGGGAGTTACATCACATACTTTTTACTACCTATGTGAGTAGTTAAGCTAATATTCGTTCATATTAACCGAAAAACGGCCGTTGCTGAATACCGTCTAAGTGAAAGAACGTATTATACATTTTAAATATTTAAATGCTTAAAATTTACGTAAATATGTTAATGCAATAATGAAAAACTGTAACTCATTGGCATTTTAATCCTTAGAAATATTCTGGACGCGTAGAATTTTTGACCATTCCGTCTCAAAGTAAATATCGACATCTTATAACCTGAAATGTATGAAACAGCCAGTTTTTTACAGGATTTAATCCCATAGTAAAAGTTGACCTATATGACCATTTTAGAAGCTTTTATTTAGTTTCACCCCGTTGTCTGTAATCAAATATTGCCTGAATATTGCAGGTTAGATTTGACCCCCTGCCCGCGGTTTCCGACTGAGCTGAAATGCACGCATATTATAATGACATGGGAGCTGATCTGATGATGAAGCTGAAAGATGGCCATAAGAACTCTGTAATGAAACGACGCGACGACCCCATCGAGTTTGGGCTCGTTCGATTCGTCTTGACGAATACTTTGTATTTTGATAGTATCCAGGATGTAGTGATGGAGTTAGAAGAAAAGTACAATCGGCGTTAAAAGCTTGTATTAAAAAATTAAATTTTTGCCAAAAAACTTTTTCTTTATTTTTTTAGGGATATAAAAGTCTATCTGGTTTGTGCAAATAGCGACGACCGATTAGAAGTCAAGGATTTATCTGAGCCTAGCAAACTGGTAAGTTTTTTTTGTTATATGTAGTTACAGTAATGTAAGTGTAAATACCTACTTATTATAAAGCTATAGCTGAAAGTGTATTTTACTACCCGACTGCCGAGAAGGTGCTTTCTCTTTGTATTACCTACTTATGGACTACACACACAATAATGAGAGCAATGAAACCTGTCTAGTTAGATTACTTTACCATCCTTATTGTTAGATCCGGGCATCTGGCAGCTTTTAAAGGGTGGAGGTCAGAGTGACAGACCAATAAAAAAATTCAGTTGGGAATAGTAATACCAAAATAGGTAAAAACTGTCGAAGTTGTGTCATATATAGAGGTTAGGGCCTATATTTTAACATAAGAACAAAAAACATTGTCTAATATTGCGGAAACAAAAACAGTAGGCGACTAACTATAAATTGCATTATTCATCATTTGGCACAACTTTCCCCCAATAGAAACTCCTGGGTATTATATAATCTAATTCATTACATAATTTCTCATAATATTGAATCAAACCTAGATCTCTAAAATTTATTTTCTTCAAGTTATTTGCATTCTTGGACCACCACCACTTTACAGCTGCCAGATGTCCGGATCTAGAAACTAGCATAGTATTGGAAGCTAACTAGAGCGGTTTCTTTGCTCTCATTATTGTGTCTCTCTATTACTTCTCTTGTAAGCTAAATTTGAAACATTATGGGACAATCTTACACGAAGCGACTTACAAAAAGGCTTGTGTTGTGGGTACTAGACGACGATATAATATAATTTATATATATACATAGATAAATAAATACTTGAATACATAGAAAACATCCATAACTCCGGAATAAATATCTGTGATAAACACTCAAATAAATGCCCTTACCAGGATTCAAACCCATTTAGGTCGGGTCACCACTGCTGGGCTAGGAGCCCGTTAAATTTTTAGTATATTTTTAGGGGAACTATATTTTTCAACAGGAGCAATTGCCCCACCCTGAAACGCAAACCTCGTATACTACGGGGCACATAGGTGCGGACCACGAGACATTTTGTGAAGGAAAGTGCCCCCCCTGAACGAAATCCTGGATCCGTTCCTGCTGGTAAGTAAGGTTGCCAAAGAGCTCAAAGAGGACCCAGTGTGTTGAAGCCGAGGGACCCTCTTGTTCCTTTAGCCATCAACACAATGAATCCTTTTTTGTAAGGGGTCGCAACGCACATGTCACACCTCTAGAGTTGCAGGCGTCCATAGACTACGGTAGCTGCTTACCATCAGGCGGGCCGTATGCTTGTTTGCCACCGTCGTGGTATAAAAAAAATATTGTTTGGAGATTCGATTTTGGTATCAGATATATTATTTTGTAGACATAATTTGCCGGTGAAGTATTTTTCAACCGACTTCAAGATTTCGAAGGAGGAGGTTATCAATTCGTCGGGATCTTTGTTTTGCCTATTTTATTTTTTATTTTTTTATGTATGTTCACCGATTATTCGAAGACGGCTGGACCGATTTGGAAAATTCTTTTTTTGTTTGAAAGAGTATACTTCACAGTTGGTCCCATTGTAACCAGGTCAGGATCTGATGATGGGATCCTGGAGAAATCGAGGGAACTCTTCAACTATTATAGGCACACCTATGGTGATTTGGGTATTTTTTACAGCAGATCAAGCATTTGGTGTTGGAAAGGTGGATGCTTAGTGAAGTCGGCTCTTTTTTGTTTAAAATTATTTTGTAACCGTTTTGATATCATTTGGTGATAAATTTTGGTGGCAAATCTATTATTTCAATGGTCAATTTTATTTTTTATTATTTTATCATTTATTTGATCGGTTAAATGATAACCGGATTTCAACTGCAACGTATTTATCTTATAACCATTTTCTTCGATCAACGAGTTAATCGACGACATTCATCAAGATAATTGAGTGAAAGGTTAACGACGAAAGCGTGGTTCAAAGCTTTTAGATTAATATTTGCTCAATATCTAAAATTATCCTTTAATTCCAGGAACTACTGTTCTACTCAAGAAATGCTTGTTTAAAACCTAGTAACGTCGATATATCGTCATGGGAGACTCCTTCAATCCAGGTCAGTAGAAAAACCTCAGAAAAAATATATAGAACCAGTCTGACCAATCTTGAGCCTAAAAATTTGCTGCTTTAAAAAATCTGCGTATTGCAACGCCGTGTATAAGGCGACAAAACAATACTAATACATGAACTTTCTTTTCTTACGTCATAGTTACACATACATATCAGATGTGCGAAAATAACTCTTACCAGCTGAAATACTTTCATGGCTAAACATATAAACCCATTTTAGTTAGTAGTATAAACCCGTTTTGCGCTTTTAAAGTCAGTGCAGAGTATACGTGGTTGGACTTAAGACCTAACTTAGTATGGAAACAGTTACCTGTTATTTAATATCTTCAGATCCTTTATATTTCGAATTTTCCAGATTGCCTATCGGACCCTTCTCCATATCACTAATTTAACGATATAGTCGTGCTTGAGTACGATGCAAAAATAAGATGGGGTTATCTACACGAAGCTGAAGCATACTTAAATAAAATAACATGACTATACCTTCTAAAACATGTTTTTTACTATCCCTTTACACACCAAACATAGAATTATAATATTATTTTCACTTCTCATGCTCATAAAGTTCGATTTTAAGTCGTGCGTGGATGACATAAAATCGCTTTTTAAGATCTAGTGCATAAAGTAAAATCTTCTTCTAAGACTAAGATAATGAGGCTCAACAGCCTATGTTAAAATATGTCAAAATACCTATATTAAACATATATTGCACAATTTAATTGAGCAGTAAAATTACGTAGAACCGGTAGAACACTGAAACTTAATGTTTTACTTTATCCTTGCTATAATAATATGTTGGACCCGGGGTATGTCCTTAAACTACGTCCGGACCTGGGTATGTCCTTAAACTACGCCAAAAAGAGAGGTATGGGCACTGCGAATGGCATCTCGCTAAGTGTGGTAGGGCACGTTCAGCGAATGTCATCGCTTAAATCTGGAGCAGAGCCCGACTGGGGAAGTACCTCCACCTTACAGAAAACCACAGCCAAATAGCACTAGACCCTACTCATAGTGTTGTGTTCCTGCTGGTGAGTAAGGTTGCCAAAGAGCTCAAAGAGGACCCAGTGTGTTGACGATGAGGGACCTTCTTGTTCCTTTAGTCGTCAACACAGTGAATCCTCCTTTTTGTAAAGGGTCGGCAACGCGCATGTGACTCCTTTGGAGTTGCAGGCGTCCATAGGTTACGGTAGCTGCTTACCATCAGGCGGGCCGTATGCTTGTTTGCCACCGTCGTAGTATAAAAAAAAAAAAAATATATATATAATTATTTGAATTCCGTGTTTTCTATAATTAAATTAATGAAATCAGATAAAATAGGAGTTGATAATAGTTTAAAAATGCCCCGAAATGTTTTTATGGCTTGGCAGAGAACAAGTATCTATGTATTAAATCTTAATTCACATGTCGCTCGCAAGCTCACTCGGATGGATTAACGCCCCGCGTAAAAAGGTTTATGCACTTGTTGTACAATCTACTATTTTGCGGCGTCAATAAAATAAAATAAAGGAGATTATAAATCTATCGGAAGGATTCCGTCATACTAACATGCTTTAGGGTAAGGTGGGCTGAGAGTCTTGATAAGGTCGAAGCTAAAAAAAATAGAAAAAAAGGTCCAGCTTTAATTAACTAAGAACATATTTATTCGGTCTAATTGTTTAAATATACATATGCGGCAATAATCAAGTTTTCACTTTAAACCAATGTAGTTCCAGAAAAAAATGCCGTATTCTTTTTCGTAAATAATAGATCAAAACGTCGCTTCCTCAAAGATCGGCGTTTCGCCTCCAGGTCGTCTCATCTCACTCTAACATTAAAAGATTAGCCTGCACTCTCATTTTAGCATTCTTCCTCCCTTCTTCTTACGAGCTTAACTCACCTTTTATTGAACTTTATTGCCTAGGTAGTAAGGGCGTTTCGTCAGGATGGTAACTACCGCTACTAAAATCGAGTGGATAGATCGAATTAGCCGCTTTGCACTCAGAAATCACGGCAGAAACCTCTCATATTCCATGAAGAACGTGCATTTCCTGATGGTCTCCCAAGCCTTGCTGCAGTACTGGAACCAGGCGCGCTCGGACAGGTTCGGCACGTTGGTGATGGGGTGCCGGTGGACCCCCAGCACCATCCAACGGAGACGTTTCGCGAGTTCCTCGAAGGTGGGGTGGCCGCGGTAGATCTCTCGGTTATCTGAAGGTGTAAGAGATAGTGTAAATTAAAGCTTTTCAACCGACTTCAAGATTTCGAAGTAGGAGGTTATCAATTCGTCGGGAGCTTTGTTTTTGCTATTTATTTTTAATTTAATTTAATTATGTATTATTATTCGAAGACGGCCGGACCGATTTGGAATTATTACTTTTTTGTTTGAAAGAGTATACTTCACAGTTGGTCCCATTGTAACCAAGTCAGGATCTGATGATGGGATCCTGGAGAAATCGAGGGAAAATAGGCACACCTATACTGATTTAAGTATTTCTTACAGCAGCTGGAGTATTTGCTTTTTGAAAGGTGGAGGCTAAGTGAATCTGTTCTTTTTTGTTTAAAATTATTTCAGTGTAAATTTATAAAATAATAAAATTGATGCGGCCACATTTGATGACCTACAAGACAGAAGACTACTCGCTATATAAACCTGTTTTAGCGCTATATGGTAGTACAGATAGATATACACGCCGGGGGTTGGGGGTTAAAAATGTATCTCGTTAGTAAGTAGGACACGACTGCCGGGTGTGAACTGTGGTAAAATCGCACGATAATGCAGATAGTAATACTTTACGGACTATGGGGTTGAACCCCCTTAATTAAGAAATCATTTTCAAAATCATCGTAGATCTCAGCAACAGGAAGGAGAAGAGTGGCGGGCCACACTTGTCTAAACTACAGCCCTGGCTATTCGCGCTCAGTCCGTTGCCGTTGGAGTCACTGTACATGCAAGTCTATATATTTGAACGCGCCGCTTAGAGCGATATACCAAAATCATCGTAGATCGCAGGTAACAGGAACAGGTTGAGCGGCGGGCCACGTGTCTAAACTGCAGCCCTGGCTGTCCGCGCCTAGTCCGTTGCGCTTGGAGTAGCTGTACATTTTTATAAATCCTTACCATGGTCATCGTAGATCTCGGGCAACAGGAACAGGTTGAGCGGCGGGCCATACGTGTCTAAACTGCAGCCCTGGCTGTCCGCGCCTAGTCCGTTGCGCTTGGAGTAGCTGTACATTTTTATAAATCCTTACCATGGTCATCGTAGATCTCGGGCAACAGGAACAGGTTGAGCGGCGGGCCACACGTGTCTAAACTGCAGCCCTGGCTGTCCGCGCCTAGTCCGTTGCGCTTGGAGTAGCTGTACATTTTATAAATCCTTACCATGGTCATCGTAGATCTCGGGCAACAGGAACAGGTTGAGCGGCGGGCCACACGTGTCTAAACTGCAGCCCTGGCTGTCCGGGCCTAGTCCGTTGCGCTTGGAGTAGCTGTACATTTTTATAACTCCTTACCATGGTCATCGTAGATCTCGGGCAACAGGAACAGGTTGAGCGGCGGGCCACACGTGTCTAAACTGCAGCCCTGGCTGTCCGCGCTTAGTCCGTTGCGGTTGGAGTCGCTATACATGTACATGCCGGAATTTAGCTGCAGGCTCGACTTTTGGAATGCTTTCCTGGTAATAAAAAAATACAAATTATATTTTAAATTGTGCTTTTTAATTTTAGGTATAACAAGTAATATCTTAATACATCAAAAACAACACGCCGCTCAATGAGGACAAACCCTAAGATTATAATAGGCATGATGATTTTTTTCGATATATCGTTTTGTGTGACGTGACGATCAAATATTGACATCTGCGAGTATATAGGGCCAATTGTCCCGACACCCCGACAGACAATCTTGCTGAACTTTTATAAGCCCCAAAATGTAGTAGCTAAGGTGGATAAACCTCTGAAACTGCACAGTACTCAGCCATTTTGTTAACTGCAGATATCTACAAAAGTTCAACCTAACTAACCTGTATACCTCCTGCATAATTCTGACGGCCTCCGGGGTATAGTCCTCGAGTTGGCAGCGGTTGTGCAGCAGCAATAGATGAGGGTGGCTCTCACCGGCTGAAGCCTCCTCGGAGGCAGAGCTTGAAGCCGACAGGGAAGGTTTCAACATTTCTGCTGTCTGGAGGTATCTGGCCATGAAAATAAATGAATAAAAATGAAATGTGTTCTTCAATTTAGACAATTTACAATGCACTAATGAAAATTATATTAATTAAAAGGCGTATATCAGCAAAGAAATCACACCAGAACAAGCCGGATTTGTTAGAGGGAAAGGAACTGGAGAACAGATTCTCATATTGCGTCAGATAATAGAGAAAGCAGCTGTGGGAAGTTTTCTCACGAGTGGGCGCTCCAAACCATCTCGTTCATATATTAAGAGTCAGGTATTTTAAGCTTTTGACACCTCATGAGGTCAGTGACACTCACTGACGTCATCGGGGAACGATGCGGATCTCAAACTTTAAAAAAAAACCGGCCAAGTGCGTGACGGACCACGCATAATGGAGGGTTACCGTACCCTTAAAGGAATAAAAACCAAACTAATACCAAAAGGTCGTATCTGATGCCTATGGAAGAAGATTTTTGGAAAAAACAAAAAGTAAAACCGGCCAAGAGTGTGTCGGGCCACGCTCAGTGTAGGGTTCCGTAGTTTTCCGTCCGTCACAGTAAGTGTCCCCACTTAAGAGTTAAAACAACACCGCCATGTAGGATATGATATGAGCGTTCCACGTACAGCAACATCTATCGGCAAATTAAGTAAACTATTGCACGCGAGCTTAAAGTATGGAAGATGATTTTTATGGGATAATTCTTTATTGCGTGAATCGATTTTCACCGTTTTTACTTTATTTGAAAGCACATCATTTCATTGTGATTTTGTAGAAAATACAGGTACAATAAACTCCTGCTTATACGGTTAAATTACAAACTTAGTTCAGAAATTATTTTGTAATTTTTTTTCAAAAACTATTCAACCTATCAAGTTTAAAATAATTTTCCTAGAAAGTTTTTATAAAGTTCTACTTTTGAGATTTTTTTCATATTTTTAAAACTTATGGTTCACATGGGGGGAGACACATTTTTTTTACTTCTGGAGCGATTATTTCCGAAAATATTTACATTATCAAAAAATGATTTTAGTAAACCCCTATTCATTTTTAGATACCTATCCAACAATATATCACACGTGAGGGTTGAAATGAAAAAAAAAATCACTCCTCAATTTACGTATAGGGGAGGTACCCTAATAAAACATTTTTTTCCACTTTTTATTTTACCACTTTATTGGCGTGATTGATATACATATTAGTACCAAATTTCAGCTTTCTAGTGCTAACGGTCACTGAGATTATCCGCGGACGGACGGACGGACGGGCAGACATGGCGAAACTATAAGGGTTCCTAGTTGACTACGGAACCCTAAAAATGGCTGAACCGATAATGTTCAAAACATTTTCGTAGAAAGTATGTGGTAAGGCGCATATTCTCAATTTTTGATATTTTTTGGACTTACCGTTCAAAAGTTACAGGGCGGCCCGGGGACACAATTTTTCTGACTTTCGAAACGATTATTTTTGAAAAGATTTACGATTAAGTAGTACAAAATGTTCAAAGAAACCTCGATGTTATTTTTAAAGACCTAACGATTGATGTGCAATTGTTTATTTTTATTTACCTTATGCCTAAATTTCATTAAGATACGTTTTATACCACCTAGTTTTTGAGTAAAATGTTTGTAACATACGGACGGACGGACGGACAGACGAACATGACGAAACTATAAGGGTTCTGTTTTTGCCATTTTGGCTACTCATGCCGCCGACTGTGAAAGGGTTACCATAAATAACCCACCTAATAAAATTGTAATCCGTGAACCAGTCCTGAACAGCTATGAGAACATGGCATATTGCCATAAGGAAGGATGCTACTTGGAGACAGTCCACTGTGACCACGTTTGCACTCCTGGACGTTATAGGATTGATATTGGTTTCTTCTATCAAAGAGGGTGACCATAGAGCTTGGCAGTCGAGGAGTATCACTCGGTCGGAGGTTACGTACATGTCTATGCCTGAAAGCATAACAAAAAGATAGTTATTTTATTGTTTTAATGCCTAATTCCAGCCGGTATACAGGACACAGTGAAGCGGTGGGATAATGCATAATTTGGCTACTTTCCTAAAAAAAAAATATTTAGTCCGTCAGTTAGATTATTAAAAAATATTGGACACGTATTTTTTATTTTGTAAATCAAACAAAAATTGGTGAAGATACAGCCCGTTAAAGTTCCGCGTGACGTCACATTTCCGCATCCGGTTGCGGCGCGAGTGTGATAATCGCATAAATCTTAGAGCGTTTTCACACTGTCCGATCCGATATCGGATGCCGGGTGGAGGAAAAAAGAAGCTGCTTGAGAGTACCTAGGGTATTAAATCCGACTTTTGTGCGTTAGTGCTTTCTTTTGAGCAAAGGACATTTGGTATATTAAGAAAAAATATTAAAATACACAAATTTAAAATTTGTCTTCTTCATGGTCCTATCCAACATCCGATATCAGATCGGATAATGTGAAGGCGCACTTAAGTGTGGAAACTAAAGTATAAAGGCTCCTCTACACCATAGGCCATCATGGGCCAGTCTAAGGGACGCAGCTATGCGTTAGAGGGAGCAAACGATATTACGATCTCATTCCGTCGCATAGCTGTGTCCATCATGTGCCAGTCACATGATGGCTCATGGTGTAGCGGAGTCTTAATAGTACATTACTACAGAGGCCGGGAAGTAGGGGGTTGCCGGCCGAGTACATATAGACGGATAGTCACGAGGTAGGCAACCCCTTTTCACGCCGAGGTATGTATAGTGCTTTTCTCAAACATGCAATGAAATAAATAAGAAACTTATCAAAAATTTTTTTCGGATATAGGTGAGGCATTACTGTACTCGTAAACTTGTATTAATAATATAATGTATGTTGTATGTACTTCAAACCCCTTCGTACTTAGGTTTTTATCTAAAATAATACAATAAATTCAATAAGCTACAAACGTACAACCAAAATTTGCATTAATTTCTAGAAAACATGTTAAACCAACGTTCCCACTATTATGACTAAGTATATGTTCATCTTGTTATTCATGAATTATCATATCAACAAACTAAAACAAAAACATGAATTATACTTACTACGTAATCAAAAATATGCCTTAAAATATTACGTTATGAAGTCTGGATTGCTAAATTCTGACTGCATTTCATTGTCACTGAACGGCTTTTAAAAATGTGTAACTATTACGTACGTCGGCCATTTAAGTATAATTTTCACTTGCATTTGAACAACATCTAGGCCTAATTCACTTTTATTGTACCTATAGCCAAATTGTTATAGAATAAAACTAATCGACATTATAATTCACAATAATATACGCAACATAAATATTGAGAATGTTTTTAAAATTTTCCCACTAAAATACTTTTTTTTCACAGTATCTATGCTGTTCCAGAGGTTGCACTTAAGGCCATTCTACACGAGTTAAAATTAAGAAGAAAAATGTACATGGTGACTGAATAAATTCAAAACGTTACAAATATTGTCTATGGTCTCTGTTTATGTATCATTATAGAAAATATTCATAAGAATCAGAACCCTCCGAATTTATTTCGTAACTATAGATTTCAATTCTTAATTTCAGTTCGTGTGTAATAGCCCTTGCTGCTAATATTTTAGCTTGATAACCAACCAAAAAATCAGCTGTTCCTATAACCGGTATTAGACAAAACAATTTGTAGGGCCCAATCTGTCAGCTTGGGCGGTGTAATAAGAGGTAGGGCCCTTAGGGAGCTGAAGGAGGGTTAGTTAAAGGCAGGGTACACAACAGATTGGGCCCTACAAATTGCAACGTCTAATACCCGTTTTTAATCTGCCTTCATCTTTACAATTTAAAATTATAGGAATTTGTTAATAATGTGTTATTTGTTATTTTCATGTTGATTTTATATATAAAGGAAATTGCAAAATATAGGTATCATATTGTTTATTGTTTTTTTTTAATAGGCGTAAGTAGTGGCAGAATGTCAAACGAACCAAAAAGTAAATATCACTTATAGCCTTAAATGGCTGAACGCCATGATCCTGTGCCACAAATATATGTGCAATGGAAATTAAAAAAGAGGCACTTGCCGGCCTAGGCCTTCAAATTTGTATGAAATTCCATTATCGACCTCTCGTGTAGCCGCACCTGAAACATGATACTTCGCAGCCTATTATAGGGAACATAACATCAATATTTCATTGCATGTTTGAGAAAAGATTATTTTAAGCCCGGCTTAGACGTACCAGAGTTTAGTTGACTAGTATCGATGCCGGCGTGGCATGAGTGGGGCGCGACGCTGACGACCGAATGTATGCCTTAATGTAGTTACATGAGGCACAAAGGTTTCACGCCGCGCTCACGCCACGCTGGCATTGCGCTCGGGTGTGACCAAGCCTCGAGTTTAGCAGGAAAAAAGCATATTTTTTTTTTCTTTTAGAATATTTATACAAATGAAAACTGGCATTATGCAACTTCGGTAGGTTTTAGTGATAGGACGGTTGTAGTGCTAGCACTTGACAAGCCAACGTCACGTTAACCAGCTAATAGCTAGGTACAGTTGTCATCAGTAAACATCGGTATCAACGTTCAAATTTCGTGGCACTTGGTAAGGGTCGCAAAAAAAGAAATACATAGGTATCATTGTTTTATTTATTAGTAATAAATAACATTTAATTTATTTTTATTCTTAATCGTACTTTGGTAAACTGTACATATATTTAAAGAGGTTTATATTCTTAATACGTCATAGAACCTCAATACTCATTTCATTATCCATTTGTAAAAAAAAATCTAAATGCCAAATAGGCAACAAATGTCAATTTAATTGTCATGCAAAATAATATGTGGTAAAATCTTCAACGATAATAGTTCTTAAAAACACTTACAACTACAATTTAGCATTGATAAATCTTTACCCAACTCCCTATCAGACTTGAGAAAATGGATTTGACGCAGTATACTGATTTTATATTCACTAACGAACGAACTATTTGCGAAATGAATATAAAAAAGAAAAGGTACAATATAGAGAAACATTTGAAATCAAAATCTCATCAAGATAAATTATCTGATTCACGCTGCCATTTACAGGATATAATACGAGATAATGCTGATTTCGAAATTAAAGACGATATCGTATATTGCAAATTGTGTAATTCGAAATTATTTCCCTCTAAATCTAGTATCGACCGCCATTTAAAAACAGATTTACACAACAAAATTCATAAAAATAATGCACAAGAAAAATTTAATAAAGATTTAACAGAGTTTATGATTTGTTCGAATATACCGTGGTCAAAATTAGACAATCCTAAATTTAGAAATTTTGTAGAAAACCTTTTAAATCATAAATATGGAAACGATATTACTGTGCCGAGTGAAACAAAAATACGAGTAAAATGCTTACCTGAATTGTATGAAAAGAAAAAAAATGAATTGAAAGAGAAATTACAAAATAAAATGATTTACCTCAGTGTTGATGAAACATCAGATTCCGTGGGAAAAAAAGTGGCAAATATTTTGATCGGAGCTCTAGATGGAACTAGTACCCAGCCACATTTATTTGCTTCTAAGGTATTGGAGGCGACTAACCATTCGACAATAACCAAACTCGTTGAGGAAACCCTTGAAGATCTTTGGGGCGATGAATACAAAAAAAACATGGATAAATTATTATTTTTTATAACGGATGCCGGTTCCTACATGGTAAAAGCAGCTAAAAACCTTGTTCAGAAATATAAAAATATGACTCATGTAACATGCATAGCACATGGATGTAATCGAGTCGCAGAGATAATTAGAAGTCTTTACCCGACCATAAACAGTTTGATTGACTGTATCAAAAAAATATTTCGTAACGCTCCTTCAAGGACAAATTTATTTCATCAAATGTGTGTAAATATTCCTCTACCACCCCGACCCGTGATAACAAGATGGGGAACATGGTTAAATGCTGCCTCATATTATCACATGCATTATGATAAAATCAAATCTGTCATCGATGCCTTAAATCCGCGTGAAGCGAGTGCAATTTCTAAAGCAAAAAAAATGTTCCGTAACCGGAATTTAAAAACTGAGTTACTATTCGTCGATACACACTTTAGTATAATTGCTAAGTCAATAAAATTATTGGAGGATCCAAAACTGAGTCTAGCAGAATCATTAAACATTGTTCATGGTTTGCAAAAAAAAATATCAACGTTAAGGTTACATCAAAATGCCAGAAAAGATTATTTTAAATTAAAAAGTGTATTAAAGAAAAATCCTGGTTATAAGACTGTACAAATAATTAACCAACTATCTAAAAACAACGAGGCTGAAATACCAGAAAGTGTAAATAAAAACTGTGTGCAAAATTTTCAATGCTTGACATACCTTCCTATTACCTCAGTCAGCGTGGAAAGATCTTTTAGTCATTTAAAATGGATATATTCTTACAGACGTCAAAGATTGACAGCAAAATCTATGGAACAAATTTTAGTGATCTATTCTAACTCGTAAAATATTGTATGCCACACCTGGACATAAAGTGGCTTTTTCCGCACGCTACGCGTACGGATAGAGCCGCTTTCTGGCCAAATGTGCACATATTTTTCCAACACGGGAGGTAATAAAGAAAGCCCTCGATCGCATAATTACGTCCCTCGCTTGCAGCTTGGGCCGCAACAATTGCGATTGCGCGGCCTTTCTTTGTTTTACCACCCTAATTAGGAAATGTACTATTTAGGGGCTTTTTTATTTACATATACAAAATAAAGGTTAAAAATACTAAGTGATTTGTTTGTATTTATTTTTCTGCCAACCGTACATTGCCACGAAATTTGAACGTTGATACCGATGTTTAGTCATCAGATATATCGAAGCAGCTAAGGTGGTCACAAATATCTGAACAACGGCTCTATTGTCAAGGCGATAAAGTGCATGTTCAGATATTTTTGAGTAGCTTGGCCGCTCCGATATATTTGATGGCGACTGTACTTACAGTAGAGTTCTCCAATATTTGTACACATGAACGTTCAAAAGGAAAAAGATAAAAATAGTAGTTTTCGATACAAGTGCGAGAAGTATGTCATGTCGGACGAGTACCGAGGTTACTCGACCCGAGCCGAAAGGCGAGGGTCAAGACTCGGGACGAGTGAAAATGACACTTCCGCACGTGTGTCGAACAACGTTTTTTAATACAATTGCGAAAAAACTACAATGAAATAGGTAAAATTACATTTATATTCTGTCAGTGTACGAAAGACAGCTTCATTCAATCGCGCGTTGTTCAAGTAAGACTATTGGGTCTCGCATTATTATGCCCATTTTTTATTGGGTCTCCTTATGCCCAATCGCGCGTAGTTCAGGTGGGTCATTTATAAGCGGGTCTCGCATAATACTAATTTATTTAAATTCTGATCTGCAAATCAGACTTTACGCACGATTTGCAGATCAGATTACTTTTTAACACTAGTGCATAAAATCAAACTTTACGCACGATTTGCAGCTACATAAACTAAACTTTTTGAGCAATTGTATTAAAAAGATATTTATTCTTCAATTTAGACACATTACAATGAACTTATATGAACACAACCTTATTTGTATGGGTTTAAGGTCGTGTACACATATTTTTGAACGTTCGTGTATATCAGAGAACTTGACTGTACTATAAAAAAACAGAAGTTTTCTGTATTGGTTAGGCATTTCAGAAGCATGCTCAAGTAGTGGTTAGGAACTCCTGTCTAAAACTTAATTAAAATATTACCTTTTGTGCAGTGTACACCTCTCTCAATATGGTCAATGTCTTGCATTTTAAATTTAAAGAATCCACTTTCCACCTTCCCATTGACTGCAACTTCAGGAGTTTCATAAAAGTGCAGGCCATCAATCTGGTTTTCCAGCGATGACACCTCATTGCCTTCAAAAGCTAGGTTGGTGGGTATTTCATGGGAGTTAAGGATTTGTGAACACAGATCGGCTATTTGGTTGTTCTGGGCTATTAGGTTGAGGATCATTGATTTACCAACACCTTGAGTACCTGATGAGAAACGAAAATAATACTTGTTATTATGTACATTCTACTCGAGTCTAGAAAGAGTAACGATTTTTATTTTACCTATTCTCTTGAAAACTTTGCTAATTTGTAATTATTTTAGGAAAATTTGTTCTGTCTTGGGTATACTTTAATTACAGTACTTATTTGCTAGAAATTATTATTTAACATGTAAATAGGTTGAGTTTTTTTTTATACCACGACGGTGGCAAACAAGCATACGACCTGCCTGATGGTAAGCAGCTACCGTAACCTATGGACACCTGCAACTCCAAGGGAAGTAGTTTTCTTCTTTACTGGCAATGCTTTTGCCCTTTTTATAATTATCATAACTATTTAAGCAATTAATTTATTATTTTGCATTGCATTACTTTTATTTTGTGATTTTGTGATATTAGAGTAGCCTAAATACACCGTCACAAAGGCTATAGCCGGCTTTCCATAGTAAATTGGCCCTGACATTAAATGGACTCTGGATTTTTTTGTAAATATCTCTTATAATGAAGCATACTGATGCTGAGTATGAATGTCCTAAAACTGTAACAGTTTTTGGCTCATGATTTATTTTAATTTTTTTTTAAAGTACCTATTTATTTTTCGGGATTTTAGTGGGCGATTTAGTACAAATTTAGAAATTATGTTCTTTATTTAAATTTGCATCACCACCGAAAAAACCAATGCTGGTTATCATAGAAAAAAAGGAAAGTAAAATATACTTTAAACAGAAACTTTTTTTAAATGTGGTTATAAAGTAGTAGTAAAGTCACCATCAGATATATCGCAGCGTCACAAATATCGAAACAACGCGTCTATTGTCAAGGCGATACAGTGCATGGTCCGATGTTTTCAAGTACTTTGGCCGTTCCGATATATTTGATGGCGACTGTACACCTCTAGATTTGTATCTCAGGATACACCATACATTGGCCTGCTACTTGCCTAAATATAAAAATCTTCCAGGTGGTACTTCCTATCGAAAATCGGCCATACCTCAATGTAGCCAATAGGCGTGTCCACACCAGGCGCACAGCCTCGCGAGGAAATTGCCGCGCGAGGCAAACGACTATTCCTCGCGCGGCAGCGTGCTCATGTACATTTTTAGCAGGGAAGTTTGCCTCGCGAGGAAAGCCCGAGCCAAATTGCTCGGCAAGATGGCGGCCCTCTGTCAGCTGTTCAAATTGTTCAAAATGGCGTCACATGTGATTACTGCCGTGGTTTTTGTTACTTTTATTTTGCTTTTTAAAGCTATACAAAAGAAACGGCAAAAGTAAAGTAAAGGAGATTTTGGGTGAGCCCATTATATAAATCTAGATACCAATACGGACACCGGCTGTACAGTAAATTAACAGAAACTGGATTAGAGACTAATATTGGACGCATTGAAAAAGAACAAATAGAGTTTTTGTTGTGTCTACAATTAAATACAAAACTAAACGGGCAAGATAAAAAGTTTAGAGAATCGATCACCGTTAGGGAGAAAGTGCTTGTAACATTACGATACTTGACAACAGGGGCCTCTTACACCAGTCTCCAATATTTATTTCGTATATCAAAACAATCAATATCAAAAATTGTACCAGAAGTGAAGTGTGATGCCATCTTATAACATCTAAAGGATTGTGTAAAGGTAATACTTAAGTAAACAAATAAAAGTTCATCTAATCAGCTCGATTATTTTAATCTCCTGTTGCTCAATGTTTTGCACGGAACAAAATAACCACGCGCACCAAATAAACACGTCCAGACCCTCGCGAGGCAAACGACTGAGGCGCCTTTGAGCGTGCCGAAATACCGACACCGAGCCGATCTGCCGCGGCCGAGGCAAATATGCACGCCGCCTCGGCCGAGGCACGTCCACACTAGCCGAGCCGCCTCGCGCGGCAATTTCCTCGCGAGGCTGTGCGCCTGGTGTGGACACGCCTATTTACCAGTAAAGAAAGAGCGAAGAGGATGTAAAATGTCTCCTTACCTATTATTCCAACAACCAGATAATTAACACTGGAGTCATGAAGGAATTCCAGTGCCGCGCTGTTGAACTCCAGATTTTCGTCCAGAAGTTTCACCGGTTCAGTCATGTATTTAAGGGGAGCACTAGGTTTTTGTTCTGAAATGGATACAATGAAAAGCTACACAGCTTGCAATAGTAGCAAGTAAATATAGTAAAACTCGCTTACGACGATTTTGAAGGGACTCGGCCAAAAACGCGTCTTAAGCGGGAAAACATATTATGCTGGACTATACCCATGTTGCAGGAACTGATATAATAATTTTAAACAAAAAAGAACCAACTTCACTTAGCATCCACCTTTTCAACAGCAAATGCTCGAGCTGCTGTAAAAAATACTCAAATCACTATAGGTGTGCCTATAATAGTTGAAGAGTTCCTTCGATTTCTCCAGGATCCCATCATCAGATCCTGACCTGGTTGCAATGGGACCAACTGTGAAGTATACTCTTTCAAACAAAAAAAGAATTTTCCAAATCGGTCCAGCCGTCTTCGAATAATCAATGAACATACATAAAAAAAACAAAAATAGCAAACGCAAAGATCCCGACGAATTGATAACCTCCTCCTTCGAAATCTTGAAGTCGGTTGAAAATGATATATTATATGAAAAATCATATTAAATGGGATTGTATTAAGCGAGTTCTACTGTATATATTTGGGAGACACATAGATTTTCATGATGTTAACATATCTTAATATACAGTGATCGGAATAGGCAGAGTAGATAAATACCTAAACTTAGTAGAAGAGAGACAAGAATTGAGGACTTCCTTGCGACAATGTTTTTTCTTGTGGGAATTCCCAGTAAAAGTAAAATAAGTAATTATTTTTTTATATGTTCGGGAACATATTAAAAATCGAATAGTACTAAAGTACAAGTTGTTACTTGTTTATAAATAATTATAATAGAACAATTACATATTTTTACTTCCGTACTAGTAAAAACTTACACTTTTGTACTACTGAACTTTGAATATGTTTGGAAACAAATAAGTATGAGAATTCACAAAAAAACCCTCAAGAAAAAAAAATATTGCTAGGATCACTGTTCAGACAAACAGATCTGAGCTATATTTTGAAGCATTAATCAAGCGAATAACTTTAACCTTTCACTATAAATTATAATGTCACTAACATTTACTTAGATTTACTTTTGCTCATAGGCAAATAGGGGCAAATCAACTTTTTATTTTAATTATTTACTCTTACTCCTGTTGTCGAAGGGACATCTTCATACTGTTTCAAATGTTTGGTTGTTCATGGGACGAAACCATAGCAATAAGGGGCAATAAAAGTGATTGACATTAAGATATGTATTTCTAAAGCAAATTAGGCAATAAAAAATACCTATAGTTTTCTTCTCCTTATTCTCATTTTGGGCAATCTTGGATGGTTGAGGCCCCTCGCTTTCTGCAGTCTGAACGTTAGGACTCTGCGGTCTCTCTTCTTTTGGAGTACTCTGTTCGCGAGTCTTTAATATTATGGTTGGTGGTTTTTCCTTTTCCTTAGGTGGATCTTTGGTAGTATCCCGGTCCGATTTTAATATAACTGGTCTTCTAGGAGCACAAGATTCCTGAGAAGTGCGGAAGGCTAATGTCAACAAGCGGTACGGTTTGCAAAATAGCCGAGAATTGTAACCAATTACAACTACACGGTTAGCTTACCTTTGAAAAAATGATCTTTTTCTTTTTATCTGCCATTTTTTACTTCATAATGTTAAGTATAAAACTAAAGCTGAGCTTATCAGATTGAATTGTATTATACGTTTTTATTTCCTATTTTTTTCGGCTCAGCCGATGCGCTGCTGACCCAGCTGACCATCTGCTGACAATGTCATTGTCATTTCATTAATTTCATTTAATTGTGTTTGACATAACGTTTATTTCGTTCCGGTCTATGCTCCAAAATACTGCAAGAAATTTTATAATAGCAATGAATGAAGAAGATTCGGTATTCAATGAACTTTACGCCTTATCTTATATAAAGTACCATTCTAGAAAACAACTACTTCTTGTACTGGAACGTTTTACGACTAAAGTTGGCAGTGTAAAAAAACAATAATTATTTTTTGCCGGGGAAATATACAATTAAGTGTCAATATCATAGAGAAAAATCATTGATAAATCTAGATGATTAATTAAGATAGTAAAGTGGAAATTAATTATTCCTGCATTCCATAATACAAATTGCAAGTATCCGTGGAATCTTTTTTTGTTCTAGTAACACTGTCCATCAGCTCACGTCACTCAGTGTTGCCAGCAGGTTACATTTCTTACAGTTTTCGTATGTTTTGACCCCCTCGCGTAACATGTAAGTATTATATTTCGTAATTTTTGAGAACAACAAATTTGTAATACTAGATTTTTATAGCAAATTGCGTCTATCTAGACACGCGGTAGCAGTCAACCCAAGTTCAAGTATAACGGAACTGGCGAGCAGTACCGTGTGAACATTACATGAACCATTTGGAGCCACTTTTGACCCCCTCGTAACTCAAAAACTTCACATAAACATGTCAAATTTGGCTCATATATTGAAACTTGCGCGATACATAAGTTCTCCAAATTTCATAAACACACCTCAAACTGTTATCAAATTAATTAAAACTGATGAAACTGAAGTATCTATGGCAGAGAGAGATTTAGCTCTTATGATAAAATAAAACACTCTAATTTCATTTGTTCTTAGCGCCATCTGCACTGTTCTTACTATCTAGCCTAGCAACTGACTTATTCCATTAGGCGCTCCACACACTTGAGCAGAATTCAGCAATTTATAGACAAAATCAGCCGGAAGTGCTTAGATTTGTCTATGGCTTCCATACAAAAAGTCAGCTACTATAGACTAATTTCTGCAATCATAGAAAATCGTTTATGAATTTTGATGAATTCAGATCAAGTGTGTGACTGTGAAGCGCCTAATTCAGCTACCATAGACTAATTTCCGCTGCCCATTCCCCTGTGGTGCTCCTAAGTAGCGGCATACAAAACATACCCTCAAATTTCATTAAGATACGTCTTATAGTTTTCGAATAAAATGGCTGTGACATATGGATGGATGGACGGACAGAATGGACATGACGAAACTATAAGGGTTCCGTTTTTGCCATTTCGGCTACGGAACCCTAAGAAAAACAGTAATGTAACTTTTTCAGCAAAAATGTAACATTTCAAGAAACGTAACATACGACTCATAGGACAGGGTCCTGGCAACACTGGTCACGTCACGTCACTGTTTATCGGGCTACATGGGTTGTCAGGCGATTCGCGAAATCTGATAATCGAAATTAAATAAGTTTTCTTGAGCAAAAATGGCCAATAAAACCGAATCTAGTCATAGGGTCAGCACAGAAAAGGTACCTTTAGAGACTGACGAAGGTATAATGGAGAGTGAAGAACGGAAATGGGGCATACCTTTAAAAGAAATGTATAAACAAGGGCTCGCCTTCTACAAAGGTATAAATATTGTTTTCTGTTTAATCCGCTATTGTTTTTTCTGTGGTGTTAGTCACCGGGTTGAAGTTGCTTAACAATTACTATTGAGATGTACTGGTACGGACACTTACTTTGCCCATATAAATGAAAATTAAAAGCTTCCAAGTACCTAAACGGGTGATTGTCTATACGTATACATTAATATTTCAGCGTTCTATGATTATTTTTTGATTAGACTACGAATTTTTATGTTTCTATACTTACATTGTAGGTCATAATTTACTATGATTATTTGATTGAATCGTTAACTCTTATTACAAATTGCATGATATTTTGCAATGTTTGGTAATAAATAAATAAATAAATATTATGGGACAATCTTAAACAAATCAACCTAGTCCCACAGTAAGCCCAATAAGGCTCTTGTTGTGGGTACTAGACGACAATATATATATAATAGATATACACATATAAATACTTAAATACATTGAAAACATCCATAACTCACGAACAAATATCAGTGATAAACACACAAATAAATTTCCTGACCAGGATTCGAACTGGGGACCTGCTTCATAGGCAGGGTCATTACCGACTAAGCTAGGAGGCCATTAAATAATTGGTAATATGTGAAATAATTCTAGATAAAGAAGGAAAAGCCCTACACTTAAGCTATGAAGACAGGTTGAAGCTCGTGGCATACACACAGCAGGCGGCACATGGCACTTTGGACTTGAATTCCGCACCACCATTAGGAGTTTTAGATGTAATAGGGCGGGACCGGCGTGCAGCATGGCATGCACTCGGTAGCATGTCTCAAGTACAAGCTATGGCTGGCTTCTTACATACTCTAGAAAGGTAAGTCACAATGATTAGCTTAATTATTAATAATTTAAGAGTTGCTGGTAGTAAGTTCATTTGTATTAAATAGCATCTAAATAGTGTATTTATTTATTATATCTGAGAAACTTATTACCTAAAACTAGTTAATAGCTATCTACAAAGCTATTTACTTATTAAATATAAATTGTATATTTAACTGAGTTCACCAAGTTCACAACAATCACATTCAGATAAAGCAATTTTATTTAAATATAATCAAATCATGTGAAAATATTTTATGTAATTAAGTATTGTTATGTTTACAGATTATGCCCTTTATTTAAACCATATGTTGAAGCAATACAAAAGGATTTTGAGGCTAAGCAACAACAGGAGTAAGTTATATTTATATTTAGAACTTTATTTAACACATTCAGCACCGAGAACCCAACTGTCGGGTTCTCTGTTCATAGCTACTACGCGCTACATATGACGATTACGTGGCTACGGGCTACGAGCGTAGCGCGTAGCACTAGGTGGCACTGAATGTGTTAATTACCTTACACATACAACCTGCTAATTGGAAAAGGCCTTAGGCACTTGCAATAAACAGTAATCTATAAGACATTTTATTACTACAACTACCTTTTATTAACAATATTAACATTTTGAAGGGATAAAAAGCAAAAAGAGGAAAAAGCAAACACAGATCTCCAAAAAAGAATAATAGAAGAGAAACAAAAGCAACAAAGCACCAAGTTAACTGAAGACCAGCAAGTGTAAGTAATAAGTAATAACTTAAATAATTTTCAGTAAAAATGGAATTCTGTAATTAGGCATTTATATTGCAATATGTATATCACATCACATTTTTGTATGAACATTAGCTCTAACAGCACACCATACAATTTTACAGCAAAGTTTAATCAATAATCTAACAAAATATATTTGACGATGAGGGACCCCCTTGTTCCTTTAGACGTCACAGTGAGTCCTCCTTTTTGTCTTTACAAAACGCGCATTCCCTTCCCTTTGGTCGGCAACGCGCATGCGTCCATTGGCTACGGTAGCTGCTTACCATCAGGCGGGTCGTATGCTTGTGTGCCACCGTCATGGTATTAAAAAAAACAAAGAAACTTCTCTAAAAATCTTCTTTGATTTTATATCATACTATTATCAAGATTGTTGGATACTAGGGGTTAATTTTTACGTTGTTTTAATGTTACTTTATGTTGAAAAAAATAACTATAATATCCATAAACATTGTTACAGTCAAAAAATCAAAGATGCCCTCAACTCCCAAACCTACGACCAGTTCCTACAATATGCACAACAACAGTTCCCCGGCAACTTTGACCAGCAAGCCATCCTCATCCGGCAGCTGCAAGACCAGCATTACCAGCAATACGTACAGCAGCTAGCCGTGGACCAGAGGCTCGCCAACTCTAATATAAAGTCGGAGAGCTTCGATAAGGACAATGGTAATGAAAAGGCTGAGTGTGGTGATGGGGACACATCGGATTTTGATAATAAGTAAGTGTTTCTCGAATTTACTTACTTAGGTAGCTGTGGATACCAGCTGTAACTCTTGGGTCTTAGGAAATAGAGTACTAATTCAATGAAAAATCTCTAACTCTGCTATAAAATCCGGAGCTAGGATAAGAATAATGGGAATGAGAAAATTGAACACATCAGATTTAGATAATAAGTGGGTGTTTTCCTTGAATTTACTTGCTTTTGGCAACTGTGGTTACCAGCAGTTTACCTTTATTACGTAGGGACAATAGAGCTCCAGTTCAATAAATAAAAAACTAACTTAAATATCAGTATGTCCGACTATAGTATAGATGCCGTTTCTTATCTAGGAAAAATTAAATGGCAATTATAGGTTTTAGTCAAGTAAATTGATTAGAAAAATTGAAAATTACGCAAAACTATGCGGCACTAGCACAAACAGAGCTCGAAATTTCGATTCCTGTCTCTATCACTCTTGCATATTCGAGTGATAGAGAAGCAGATGTCGAAATTTCTATTTCTCATTTCATGATAGGCCCTCTGTAAACAAGCCGCCTTAGTGCACAAATAAATAAATATTATGGGACAATTTTACACAAACAAATACAACAAAAACAAAACAAAAATGACATATTTATTATTTATTTGTTACAAATTATCTATTATGAAAACTTGTCAAAAAATGTTTAAGGCCTAGTATGTAGGAGTACTGGAGAGCCATGGAAAGAAGCGTCTTAAAGAAAAAAAGAATCTACAAAATAAGTAATACTAGTAAGAATTTAAGAGACAAAACTAGGTTAACTGATGTTACATACAAAACAAAACAACTAAAATGGAAGTGGGCTGGACATACTATTAGAGGAGGAGGTAAATGGAGCAAAATTGCAACACTATGGTACCATAGAGGCCATAAAAGAAAGGCATGTATTTAACCAGGCTGCTAAATAATTGAATTTGGGTAGCTATAAAAAATATAAATGGGTACCAAAATTAATAGGTTGGCGACTAATTTGGGGCCGTACATTATTTCAATATGGGCTGTTTTTTAATGTCTTAATAGCCATTGTTTAACTATAGTTAGGTATCAAGTAATTATATAGAAAACTGAATTTATAAGTGGGAAGCATTTTAAGAAGCCTTTTTTTAATCGACAACGAGTACCTATTAAATTAAAAATAAGGTACTTTTAAAATATTTAGGAAGCAATTAAAGTGAATTACATATTCAATATTAGTAGAACGGGCAACTTTACACGAGCTGTAATTATGAGATAAAATGGATTCTTAAAAAGTTAGTAGGGTCTATGAATATTGATAGGTAGGTACCTATAAGTAGGTAAGTATCTATAGTCAGATATCTAGAACCAAAATTCATATGGCACATCACATATGATTTAGAAAAAATGGAAGGTGGCTTTTGTATAGTATTACCAAAATACCAACCTAGTTAATAGGGCATAATGAATGGTGCCTTTTGTGTAGGTATTACCTAAATACCTACCTATACTTCCTTTTTTTTAGATTAGAAAAATCGTGCGATTGTCGTAGTTTTCCCTCATAGGGCTGAAAAACAAATACATAGGCGAAAGGGTTCGTTAATTAGCCGATGGTTTGATGGCTGCACGCGGATTACGCGCAAAAATCAAGTTTACGTTGCTATCGGTTTTCATAAAATAAATTAAGATGTTTTATTAAAAAACCGGTCAAGTGCGTGTCGGACCACGCATAATGGAGGGTTCCGTACCTTCAATGGAATAAGAACTAAAGTAATACCAAAAGGTCGCATCTGATGCCTATGGAAGAAGTTTTTTGGAGAAAACTCAAAAATAGCTGAATTGATAATGTTTAAAAATAAAATTCGTAGAAAGTATCTAATAAGGCGCATCTTCTCAATTTTTTTCATATTTTTTGGACTTACGGTTGAACGGATACGTTCGGTACAGGGAGACACAAGTTTTCTGACTTTCGCAGCGATTATTTCTGAAAATATTTTTAATTTACACACTATAAAGTTGAAAGCTATAACGGCCAGAAATGGCTTGGTATGCAGTAAAGGGTTAGTTTTTTAAATAATGTGAAGCACGAAGTGAAAAACACAGGGTGTTAGTAAGCGGAAATGTGTCCGCCAACCGGGTTACCTAACCAACATGCATACCGGTCGCGCAGACATTTTTTTTTTACCACTACAGTGGCAAACAAGCATACGGCCCGCCTGATGTTAACTTACAAAGACCCTATGGTTTGCAAAACATTTTATTTAATTTTCTTAATTACCCCCTTAAAGCACCAGGGGACTTACAACCTACAAAATTTCAGCTCAATCGATCTAGCAATTTCGGAGCAAATAGACATTGTGACAAGACAGAGTAGCACATGCTTCCTTTTAAACCATTTTGGTACGGAACTTTAAAAATATTCCAGTTTCCTGAAATTTTAGTGCTCCCGTAATTAAAATGATACCTGCAATTGATACCCAAAAAATGGTTAATTAGGTAGAAAGAAATAGCTGGCAACAAATATTTAAACCAAGCCTGCATAATAGATGCCAAGTTAATATTTTTGGCGCCAACGTATTATTTCAAGTTCCCGGTAAATTTTTTGGTCAGCTATATATTGCTGCCGTTTTTCAATAATATGATGCCACATGTTTGACGCTAAAATATTAATCCACGGCCAATTTATATTATTATATGCCTTAGAATAGTTGCCGATTCACGTTTTAGATACCCGGAAAATTATAAGCCTAAAAGAAACAGGGGTAGGCAATTTAAATTTGGGGGGGGGGGGGGGGGGCTTTGCGTGAAGGCACACAGAATCGGTTTTCATAGGAAACCTGTAATATATAATCTGTATTTCTGATATAAGGCGATAAATAAATAAATGTAGGAGTACTGTATGGCTTACAATATGTGCTAGTGCTGTATTCTGGCGGCAGAACATTTCAGTAATACCCCCTATTGACAAGGGCGTCGCCAAGGGGGGGGGGGGGGGCAGGGGGGGCCGCTGCCCGCCTAGATATAAAAAAAAATGTAGCCAAATGTTGTACCTACAATTCATATTTTCTTTACCCTCCGTTTACATCAACTTGCCCCGTCTAGGCCATCGGCTGGCGACGCTCTTGCCTATTGGTCAAGGATGATTAAGACATGGATTGACAATGCCTATACAAAATCGCGTTCCCTTATTTCAGGCTAAAGCAGTAGGCGTCATCTATCGGTCACCACAAACACTAAATTCCTACTTAACCTTTCTGTTAAGCCCATTGGTTGACTGGTAGAGAATGGCTTATGGCATTAAGTCCGCCATTTGTACCATCTTATTTTGTGCAATTAAGATTAAATAAATAAATTCTAGTTTCTAATATTTTGTTCGGCGATTAACGCTGACAGAATAACTCGACTCCAGACTCAACAGATGGCGCTTTGGCACTTAGTACCGAAAACAGACGTATAGCCTGAAGGTTCGAGGAACGCGATTTTGTATAGGCATTGTCTATCCATGTCTTAATCATCCTTGCTATTGGTTAAGATACACTTGTGCTGAGGCCTATTAACCTCATTGCGAGCCCTGAGGTATAAAAATTAAAAACCGAGACTGATTGGAGTATGATTTTGCAGGAACACATCTGTAGCGTCAGAAACTGACCCATCTCTTATTCGGTATGTTAGCTGTCATTGTAGTGGTTAGCTCTGTTATTTTCTGTTGCTTTTGTCTCTGTTGTTATCATTATCATTCCATAGAAGTCTTTCCTCTTACATAATTTTATCGGATGTCATAATTCCTCTCGACGTTATGCTATACTAGAGCCGTGGTCCGAATCACACTTACAACGCTAACAGTGCTGATAGTCGATCCGAATCAGTAGCGCGCTCAAGGCCGCGTGAGTAGAGTTTTGATTCGGACCACCGTGAACGGCTGCGTGAGCGCTGTCAACGTCAATTTAATGAAAATCATGTGTCAAACGGATGTCAAATGTCAATTTGACGTTTGTGCTCAAGGTGCTTACGCCTATAATAGGACCGTGAGCACTGTAAACGCTGTCAAGTGATATCATTCAATGACGTCACGACATCTATGTTGGCGCTGTGAGCGTGATTCGGTCCGCCCGTTAGCGCGCTGTGAGTGCTGTAAGCGTGATTCGGACCTCAGCTTAGTATTAAATTAAATACCTCTTTTCAAATAGATTTATCTGACATATAATAGAAACATGACTGTTACCATGGATTTATATGAAGTGGATCTAATTCTTCGGTCAGAAAGTGAGGCCGAAAGAGAAGGTTATCTAGGGGTCTGTGTCTCGTTTTGACTAAGGAGGTAATGACGTCATCAGACAATCAATGTCAAATGTAACAATTTTGTAACGAGTGCGAGTGAGACACCGCCCCCTACATTATACTCTCTATAGGACCTTTTTTACTATTTTTTACAAGTCACCTATGAATGACTGTTTTACTCGGTAATAACTTAATAAGGTTCCACTGTGATTAGGGAAAAAGTGTAAGAATTAGTTCCACTTCATATAAATCCATGACATAACTACAAACCAAAACCATACAAAAGTTTGCGCACGATGTCGGAGGAATTTTGATCTGAGGAGTCAGAGGTCCGGCCCACCGGCCGCGGGTGCTTAACACTTTCGCAACCGGGCAAAATTTTGAACATTAGCCCAGAAACCGACAGAACCCGCTAGGCGGGCTACGACGTGCAACGCAATACCGTACGCCGCGTGCCCGGCATCTGAACAAACATTACGAGTGCCTACCAGGCGGGTTCTTGTTAATAGGCCGCAAGCGTAGCTCCTCTGTAATTCCTTGGATTTCTTGTGCGAACTATAGCTAAGCCTTTCATTTTATTATCATCACCCTCCTAGCGCTTGCCCCGACTTTTTTGTCACGGCTCATGTGATACTGAGGTCCGCTCGGCAACCTAATCCCATGAGTTGGCGTAGGCAGTTTTTACGGAAGCAGCTGCCGTTTGATCTTCCGATCCAGAGGAGAGGCCTTATTCGGATCAGTTCCGCTTTCCTCACGATGTCGTTCTTTACCGAAAAGCGACTGGTAAATGTCGAATGATATTTCTTATTTTTATTGTTCCGATAAACCCTAGTAGGGCAGATGCCCCGGTTTTGGCCACTTTAAGGAGAGTGTGTCTATAAAGACGTCCGTCATTTTGTGTTAATAAGGAATTATGACATTCTTTATGTACTGAGTCATTGAAATTTTTTTTTTTTATTTTTTTTATTAGCCTATTTGGTGTCCCACTGCTGGGCAAAGGCCTCCCCTCTTTTCCCCCATTCGACCCTGTTGGTTGACAAATTCGACCACTCTTTACAGAATGCGTCCAAGTCATCCCGCCATCTCTTTTTTGGTTTGCCTCTGCCCCGGTAGCCATCCTGTGGGACCCACTCGGTAGCACGTTTGGCCCATCTTTCTGGATGCATGCGGCAAACGTGTCCTGCCCAGTCCCATTTCAACTGAAAATATATTACTATATTTATATGAATCTCCGCTGTTAAGATTCTAAAATTAGATCATATTTAGTCTTAGATGAAATGTCACAACCAGGCCCAGGAGCCAGTTTTGGCCACTTTTTTCCATGACAACTGATACATGACAGATAACAGTGCCATCTGCGCTGTCATAATTTACTCTTATATTAACTATAAAACTTGTAAATTTCTCTATACCTTAATAAAGTTGAAAATGGTCAAAACCTGGGCATCTGCCCTATTTCTTACTGCTCCGTGGTACGAGGCGGGACGCGGGTTTTGAACTAGACGTATGGATTGAAATTGGGCATTGTACCGCCTGGCTACCAACGCTCCCACCTCTCATTTCATCATGTTTTCTTTTGAATGTGGATAAAGAGTACCTGGAGGATGATATCTTATATTTTCTACTTTGCTTGTAGAGCGGAGGACGAGGCCACAGATCTTTTAGCGCACAAGGAAGCCATAAAAGTTGATGAAGAATCAGATGAGGATGGTAAGATTTTTCTTTAATACTTCTAATTTAAATAGGGTTTTGAAGGGTCGGAACGCGCATGTGAATCCTTTGGGGTTGCAGGCGTCCATAGGTTACGGTAACTGCTTACCATCAGGCGGGCCGTATGCTTGTTTGCCACCGTCGTGGTATTAAAAAAAATTAAGTATATCCAAAAAGAAAATCAAGTAAATTAAAAGTAATAACAGCACCTTTATCATGAGTATCATGACCATTTGAAATCTAACAAAGTAGCCCCAAGTTTTCCTAATGTCACCCCGTTTTACGGTACCTGTAAATGTTGTCCTCAGATGTGTTCCCGCCCGTAGAAGAAGCGAACATGTGGACGCGGGGCGAGATTAGCGTGTTCAAGGAATCAGCGCGCGTGGGCGGCGGGCGGCTCACGGTCGGCCACGGCGAGACCGTCACAGTGAGGGTGCCCACGCACCAGCACGCCAAGTGCCTGTGCTGGGAGTTCGCCACCGACAACTATGATATAGGTAGCTATTGTGTGTGAATGTTGCCTCAGCCGTATTCCCTCCCTCACGGTCGGCCACGGCGAGACCGTCACAGTGAGGGTGCCCACGCACCAGCACGCCAAGTGCCTGTGCTGGGAGTTCGCCACCGACAACTATGATATAGGTAGTTATTGTATGTGAATGTTGCCTCAGCCGTATTCCCTCCCTCACGGTCGGCCACGGCGAGACCGTCACAGTGAGGGTGCCCACGCACCAGCGGGCCAAGTGCCTGTGCTGGGAGTTCGCCACCGACAACTATGATATAGGTAGCTATTGTGTGTGAATGTTGCCTCAGCCGTATTCCCTCCCTCACGGTCGGCCACGGCGAGACCGTCACAGTGAGGGTGCCCACGCACCAGCACGCCAAGTGCCTGTGCTGGGAGTTCGCCACCGACAACTATGATATAGGTAGCTATTGTGTGTGAATGTTGCCTCAGCCGTATTCCCTCCCTAACGGTCGGCCACGGCGAGACCGTCACAGTGAGGGTGCCCACCCACCAGCGGGCCAAGTGCCTGTGCTGGGAGTTCGCCACCGACAACTATGATATAGGTAGTTATTGTATGTGAATGTTGCCTCAGCCGTATTCCCTCCCTCACGGTCGGCCACGGCGAGACCGTCACAATGAGGGTGCCCACGCACCAGCACGCCAAGTGCCTGTGCTGGGAGTTCGCCACCGACAACTATGATATAGGTAGTTATTGTATGTGAATGTTGCCTCAGCCGTATTCCCTCCCTCACGGTCGGCCACGGCGAGACCGTCACAGTGAGGGTGCCCACGCACCAGCGCGCCAAGTGCCTGTGCTGGGAGTTCGCCACCGACAACTATGATATAGGTAGTTATTGTATGTGAATGTTGCCTCAGTATAGTATTCGCACAGAAGCGAACATGTGAACGCGGAGCGAGTTAACTGTGTTTAAGGAATCAGCGCGGTAAGAACGGCTTAGAACGCGGGCATTTATTAGCCTTTTATTACCGCCCGTGGTGCGTACACAATTTTACGCCTTCTCCTTGGTGTGAAGTAGCCGGTAAATGTCACTTACCGCCCGGAGTGATGTAAAATTCCTTACATCTTCCGTCAATTTTATATTTGTTTTTTTAGGAAGCGAGAACATTTAACAAAGATTTTTTGTAATCTAAAATTTTCGTCAATCCAGGTTTCGGTCTTTACTTCGAGTGGAGTAAATCGCCCACGACCGAAGTGACGGTTCACGTCTCAGAGAGCGATGACGAAGATGACGCAGAGGATGACGGTTATGGTGATGAAGGTAAGGTACTGCTTAGTAAGTTCGTCCTGCTGTAGGCTGCATAAAGTCACTTTCAAGGCTGCCTTTCCGCGTCAGCGAGGATGCGTTGCGAGTAACGTGTTTAAAAACATGGGCAATTGCCCCCCTGAAACGCCAACTTCGTATACAACGGGGGCCATATATGAGGACCGCGAGATTTTTTGTGAAGGATTTTTTTTAAATTGGAATAAAATTGACTGCAAATTATGTACCTTAAATTCTGTAACTCTGAGTACAATTTTCAAGATAACTACAGTCGTGGCCAGATAATTAAGGACAAGATTATTTTTGCCATACAACTGCATACAAATATGACATTTTAAATTTGATAAAAATATAAATTTTGCTTATGCTATTTATATTTTAAAAAATACTGACGTATCCGTGTTTAAACAAGACTTAATATAGGCCATAAACATCTTCCAAAGTTCATACTATAATAGGCGTGTCCACACCAGGCGCACAGCCTCGCGAGGAAATTGCCGCGCGAGGCGGCTCGGCTAGTGTGGACGTGCCTCGGCCGAGACGGCGTGCATATTTGCCTCGGCCGCGGCAGATCGGCTCGGTGTCGGTATTTCGGCACGCTCAAAGGCGCCTCAGTCGTTTGCCTCGCGAGGGTCTGGACGTGTTTATTTGGTGCGCGTGGTTATTTTGTTCCGTGCAAAACATTGAGCAACAGGAGATTAAAATAATCGAGCTGATTAGATGAACTTTTATTTGTTTACTTAAGTATTACCTTTACACAATCCTTTAGATGTTATAAGGTGGCATCACACTTCACTTCTGGTACAATTTTTGATATTGATTGTTTTGATATACGAAATAAATATTGGAGACTGGTGTAAGAGGCCCCTGTTGTCAAGTATCGTAATGTTACAAGCACTTTCTCCCTAACGATGATCGATTCTCTAAACTTTGTATCTTGCCTTTTTAGTTTTGTATTTAATTGTAGACACAACAAAAACTCTATTTGTTCTTTTTCAATGCGTCCAATATTAGTCTCTAATCCAGTTTCTGTTAATTCACTGTACAGCCGGTTTCCGTATTGGGATCTAGATTTATATAATGGGCTCACCCAAAATCTCCTTTACTTTACTTTTGCCGTTTCTTTTGTATAGCTTTAAAAAGCAAAATAAAAGTAACAAAAACCACAGCAGTAATCACATGTGACGCCATTTTGAACAATTTGAACAGCTGACAGAGGGCCGCCATCTTGCCGAGCAATTTGGCTCGGGCTTTCCTCGCGAGGCAAACTTCCCTACTAAAAATGTACATGAGCACGCTGCCGCGCGAGGAATAGTCGTTTGCCTCGCGCGGCAATTTCCTCGCGAGGCTGTGCGCCTGGTGTGGACACGCCTATTTAGGAACGATGTATGAAAATCGTTCCTAATTACAAAAAGTATTGATTTGACCGTCTGTATTTTTTAAAGTTCAAATTTTATGTAGGATGTTTATGGCCCATATTAAGTCTTGTTTAAACACGGATACGTCAGTATTTTTTAAAATATAAATAGCATAAGCAAAATTTATATTTTTATCAAATTTAAAATGTCATATTTGTATGCAGTTGTATGGAAAAATAATCTTGTCCTTAAATATCTGGCCACGACTGTATATTCCAAAACCAGCCATATTACTCCCGCTCGGTAGGTAGGTGCGGCTCCAGCGGTGGGCAGTGCGGCGCGTGAAATACGATAAAATAACTGTACATATTATATTTAATAGTAGATTGTGAAACAAGGGAGCAAAATGAAATATTTACGGCGAGGGCGTGTATTTAATCCCAAACGAAGCGACTGAGTCTATAATAGACTAAAGTAGACTCCTGAGCGTAGTGAGGGATTCAAGTGTTAACGCCCAAGGTGAAAATAGCTTTGCTCCTACTGCTTTTCACACCAACTTAAAATAAAAGATGTTATTGTTGAATCATATTTATTTTAACTTATAGTGTGCTTACTGATTATAATTAATCGATTAATATACTAAGTTTTTTTTTGTAATGTTGGACTGGCTGGAAAAAGCTAATGTCCTAGAACAGAAAAGTGCCACTTTGTTCCCTCCTAGTCCTAGCAGGGAAGAAAAGGCCCGTATACGAATAGGTGGTGTGAAATAGTTATTTGTGCAACAAGAGAAGAAAGTTGGTTTTTCTTGCGAGTGTTAATTTTGAGTCCCGAGTAAGCGAAAGAACCTATGATTCTAAGTTAGCGTTAAGTTAGAGCGTAGCGAGGGACTCAAAAACACGAGTTGTAAAATAAATTTGCTCTTGTGTGACACATACAACTTTTGACCTCAGTAGTGAGAACATATTAAAGGTTAAAAATATGTACTTCGAATTTGTAATAGACCCCGAAATATGAAGTGGCAGTTCATCGCCTTCACTAAATTAAAAAACTACTTTGTTTCACTCCAAGGAGTGACGAAAGTGCGACTTTCGTCACTGTGTTTTCGCAGGGACGTAGGCTTGTTCGAGCTGCTGAGGTGAAAGAATAATTTCCTCACAATGGAATAAAATGGGTTTTTATCATTGAATTCAGAATACACAGTGACAGAAGGAGGGCTGGATCCGGAGATAGGCCCGGCACGCCGCGCGCTGGCGCACCAGCGGCCGCCCGTCAGCATCGTCGTGCCCATATTCCGCAGGGACTGCCACACCGAGGTTAGTACGCAATTCTATTTATTTTTTATTTAAAAACATCAGTTACGTTTAAGCTCTTCGTAGGCGCTCCACACACTTAGCGGTATTCAGCTACCATAGACAAAAATCTGCCTGAAACGGAAATCCGGCTCCATACAAAAATTCAGCTACCATAGCATTTAGATTTTTTGCTAATATTGAATTCTGCTCTAATGTGTTTTAGTTCTTTACCTACACTACCGGGTTCTCTCATAAACTTTACTCTTAAAAGGATTGCTCAGAGTTTCTCTGTGAATCTTGAAGCAGACATCTTTTGACACTGTCAGTAATAATGACATCATCTCTACTGATCCTTCTCATTCTTCATATACATAGAAAAGGACGGGTACAGTAATAATGACACTATTACTGAGTGTCTGGTCAGCTATACACCTAATCGTAATTGATAACCTAAAAAAATATATTTTAGAATAAAATGTGCCTAACTGCCCAATAAAAAAAGCGATATAAAATATCGATTACAAAAAACGTCCTGGCTAAGGCCTGAACCTCATGTAAGCATGAGGTTCATAGAATTGAACTAAACATACCACATCATAATGAAATAATTAAAATTCAAATATTAAAAATTAAGCAGGTACCTATAAACTTTTGTTTAGTCTCCAATGTGTCTATCGAATACAGGTTGGATTTTCACGCCGATCAGTGCTAGGGTTGTTATGGTTCTTAAACGTAACAGGACTGATTGGCGAGAAAGAAAAATGTACTTAAATAAAATTTCACTTTTTCTCCATAGTAAAAGTATGGAAAAAGTTTTCATTATTTTGTGGCTTTTTAGTACATTACAAGAACTTTTATATAATCTGTGACATCACTGTAAGTTGAGCCCAAGAAAACTATTGAGAATGGATAGGAATGGAATCGATCGGCATAAAAAATGCCATGTGAAAAATAAGAGTTTTCATGTTGATTCAAATTGTATGGGATAAGTTTTCCTCGGTTTGTGGCTTTTCTAGCAGGATTTTTTTTTTGTCCCATACAAGCTTTTGATCCTGAATAGGAAAGGGATCGATTGGCATATAAATCAAGTTAGTAAAAAAATTTCGCAACCTGTATCTTTTTTCCAAAATCTGTTAACGCCTATCTTCAATAATTTGAAATCGAGGGAAGGTCTTCGAAGACCATTTTCTCATAGCAGCACGAGATCCGGTAGCTGCCTTCACTGATCCAAATAGAAAATCTATCCTGTATATCGAAGCGGCTAAGGTACATAACATCTGAACACGCACTTTTTCGCCTTCACAATAGAGGTGTTGTTCAAATATTTGTGACGACTGTCCCAGCCCTCGAGATATATTAATTTACTAGGAGTTTCTTAATTTCAGGTATATGCTGGTTCACATACCTACCCCGCCGAAGGAGTCTATCTACTTAAATTCGACAACACCTATAGCTTATGGCGATCTAAAACCCTTTACTATAAGGTATACTACACGCAGTGAAACATAACTTATTTTAATTAGTATAACCATGACAAATTATAAACCGAATACCGTTTATAACAACTGTTTTACTTAATCAAGGATGATTAAGACATGGATTGACAATGCCTATACAAAATCGCGTTCCCTTATTTCAGGCTAAAGCACTAGCGTCATCTATCGGTCACCACAAACACTAAATTCCTACTTAACCTTTCTGTTAAGCCCATTGGTTGACTGGTAGAGTATGCCTTATGGCATTAAGTCCGCCTTTTGTACCATCTTATTTTGTGCAATTAAGATTAAATAAATAAATTCTAGTTTCTAATATTTTGTTCGGCGATTAACGCTGACAGAATAACTCGACTCCAGACTCAACAGATGGCGCTGTGGCACTTAGTACCGAAAACATAGCCGTACCGAAAGTATAGCCTGAAGGTTCAAGGAACGCGATTTTGTATAGGCATTGTCAATCCATGTCTTAATCATCCTTGTACTTAAATAAGTTATGAGACGAAGGGCCTGTTTCACAATGTCCAAGTAAAGTCCCGAATAAGCTACTTGCCACTTATCTGACGAATAAAGTCATCGTTGGCGTTTCACAATCTTCAAATAAGATTAACTGGTAGATAAAGTCCTAAGTTTTGTAGGTAGTTTTATCTGGCAGTTAATTTATTTGTTAATTAGCTATCGAATACTTTACTTGGACATTGTGAAACAGGCCCTAACTGTCAGTATTTGTGACGATTTTGGCGAAATGTACCATTTTGTGGGCGATGAGGTCTATATCTAAATGCATTTTTATACAAACAACGACTCATTGCTTAAACGTCAAAGTAATACGTATTGACTAATTATTTTGAAGTGCAATATTATGATCTAAATTTTTAATGTTAAATATCGTTTTTAGCCCAATTTCATCGTCAAAAGATAACACAAATGGAAATACGGAAATACTTAATCTTCTAGTCTTAAGTGACTATCATAATAACAGTAAGGCATATAAAAGATTGATGCTATACAATTTTGTACTCAAGTATTAAAAAAGAGATAAAAATGTGATGCCAGGCAATCGGTTATTTTATGAGACGTCAATAATGTTTTAACCATTCATATTAAAATCCATGCTTTATGTTATGTTGCTAATTCACTGTGTCTTACTTTTAAGGCAATGCAATCGGTTATTCTTTAAACCGAAACCGAGTTTTTTACGTACAAAAAATAACCGAATTGTATCCCCTTCTACTATATGGTCCCTTTTTAGGGTTCCGTAGTAAACTAGGAACCCATATAGTTTTTCCATGTCCGTCTGTCCGCGGCTTATTTCAGTGATCGTTAGTACTAGAAAGCTAAAATTGGGTACGAATATGTGTTGAGTCACGCCGACAAAGTGGTAGTAAAATAGTAAAAACATATTTTTTTAGGGTACCTCGTACCTCCCCTACACATGTGTGGGTGATTTTTTAAATTAATTATCAATAAAAAAGCAATTATGTATACCACCTGAAGTGTTACATTTACATGTAAAATATAAAGTGGAACTGTTGCATGATAAAGAACACATGTCAAATTGAGTTCAATATATTGCACTGTTTTAAACAAGCATATGAAAATGTAACAAATCTTACTCAACTAAGTTCCATTTGAATAACGATTTTATTATGTTTTTAAGCTATACGTTTTTAGTTGTTCCTACACAGTTTTATTTATTACATTATATCTTTATCGCGGTAGCCATTTTAAAGGTTACTATTCGTCTAATTTGGCCAGGTCTCAATAAACTTACGCTTAGGTTAATTCACAGTATTGCCACTTACACCTAATCTTAACTAATTGACGCTTCGCATATCCACCATATGTATGTTAAGGAAATTTAAACCTTAGTATTAAAAGCATAAGATTGATTTGACAGCGTACTACTTAATGTGTCTTAAACCATTAATCACGCCATATTATTACGTATGCTCACGTCGAGGGAGAGCGGAGGAGGTAAAAGATATTACGAGTAATTTCTTTGTCATGCGTGGTACAGTCGCCATCAAATATATCGGAGCGGCGAGGGTACTCAAAAATATCTGAACATGCACTTTATCGCCTTGACAATAGAGGCGTTGTTCAGATATTTGTGACCACCTTGGCCGCTTCGATATATCTGATGGCGACTGTAATATAAAAAACTAGCCTACAAGATATGACGTGATTAATGGATAAGTCCTATTGTACAATACACGCAACAAAACAACAGTTAAATATATCCCATCAAAAACATAAATGTGAAAGGCTGCCAAGTTCGATACTATGGGAATGCTTCGCCTATAAAAGAAGTGAGATCTGAATAAGTACCAAGTTCCATAAAAATACCTCAAATCATAAATAGTTATAGGAATGCACACTTGATTTCCAGCAGTTTTTAAGGTACATTTTGAATAAGTATCACGTTACATAGAAATACCTAAAATTATAATAGTCAGAGAAACGCACACCGGTTTTTTTAGCAGTTTCCTGATAACATTTATTATTTTCAGTACTTTTTAATGATGTAACTTGGCAAGTTTTAATAGAAAATTATATACTTGACACATTGCAGTCCAAAGGTGTCGATTCATTGCATTGAAAAGGTGTGTGGTGTGTGAAAACTTGCCAAGTAACATCATTAAAAAGTACTGAAAATAATAAATGTTATCAGGAAACTGCTAAAAAAACCGGTGTGCGTTTCTCTGACTATTATAATTTTAGGTATTTCTATGTAACGTGATACTTATTCAAAATGTACCTTAAAAACTGCTGGAAATCAAGTGTGCATTCCTATAACTATTTATGATTTGAGGTATTTTTATGGAACTTGGTACTTATTCAGATCTCACTTCTTTTATAGGCGAAGCATTCCCATAGTATCGAACTTGGCAGCCTTTCACATTTATGTTTTTGATGGGATTTCATTTATTTTTGTTAGGTGTAGGTTCTTTATTATTTTTTTATCACTTTTGCTTTAGGAAATGTCTCGCGTATGACGCGCGGCTGCCGCACGCTTTGGTTCGTCGACTCCCCGCCTCCCGCGCGTACGCATCCCCCCGGCGGCATGAGCGGGCGAACTGATGGCATGAGCTGGCGGACGGCGCGAGCGCGGCGGACGAGTGTAGGCAGCGACGGAGGGTGCGCGAGGCGGGGAACGGAATTTTTATCTAGTATCACTATACATACATATATCGGGATTTCGGGATCGATCGGGCATCGCGAGTACCTATAATCTATGATAAATCCTATTTTACAATTTATTTATAGGTGATTTTTACAAATAAACTGGCTCCCTACACCTATAAAATGTACCTACTTACATATAATTACATACATCAATAACGTACTTTATACTGTTTGTAAGTACGCTACCTACATAGATAATTAATAACTTGGTAATACTCGTACCTACCTACCAGTAGGTATTATAATTGGTGGCCTATTATGTAGCCCTAGAAGTAGACCATCCCATCTAATCCCGTGGCGTATCGGAGGGTGAGATGGGCAGTAGTATATATAATTCCATCTTAGAGTATATATGATTTCCATGTTCTTGAATCTGCGATTTTATTAGTTGTAAAATTAGAAATTATTTAGACTATGCGAGAAAAAATAGTCTTTTCATTTTTGTTTGACTGATTTAGCGCACCTAGTGTACCTAGCAGTGTTGGCCGAACGTTAGTGTGATTGAAAATTAAAAATTGAAGATTGAAACACGTTAGTTAAAATTGAACACTAATAGTTTAGTGCAAATTGATTTCAATTAGAATTGAAATTAATTGTAACTAACGTGTTAATCCTTTGCGAATAACTAATAATTGAAGATATTTAATTTTTAGTCTTTCTCAAAAATTTAAACATTAATTTAATTTTTAGTGTAGATTGAATTGGTAATTGACATTAATAATTTACCTAACTAAACGCGAATTTAGGTTAAGCTACGAGGTTTTGATTACTTTTACATTTACTTTTACTTTTACCTTGACCTTGACCTTGACTTTCACTTTCACTTTTACTTTCACTTTCTTTAACTTTCACTTTTACTTTCACTTTTACTTTCACTTTCACTTTGACTTTTACTTTGACTTTCACTTTGACTTTCACTTTCAATTTGACTTTCACTTCCACTTCGACTTTCACTTTCACTTTGACATTCACTTTGACTTTCACTTTGACTTTCACTTTGACTTTCACTTTGACTTTGACTTTCACTTTCACTTTCACTTTGACTTTCACTTTCACTTTAACTTTGACTTTCACTTTGACTTTTACCTTTGACTTTCACTTTGACTTTCACTTTCACTTTGACTTTCACTTTGATTTTCACTTTGACTTTCACTTTGACTTTAACTTTCACTTTGACTTTGACTTTCACTTTGACTTTGACTTTCACTTTCACTTTCACTTTCACTTTGAATTTGAGTTTGACTTTGACTTTGACTTTCACACAAAGAAAGTAAAAGTAAAAAGAAGCTCCAGATTTTGATACCGGTACCATCTGCTCATCAGTACAAGTCGAATGAGCCCAAACAGCATGAGTCTATGATGCGCCAAACCCGAGATCCAGTAGGAATCCCCAGGGTCCAGCATGAGCTCCAGATTTTGATAACAGCATGAGTCTATGATGCGCCAAACCAGAGATCCAGTAGGTAGCCCTAGGGTCCAGCATGAGCTCCATCTTGTGATATTGGTCCCGACTTCCGAACCCGAGATGCAGTTTTAAAATTAATTATTAGTGTAAGACAGGATTAATTACACTAACGTTAATCTAATTAACTGTAATTCTTATTAAATTTTCGAGACGTTAGTGTAACTAATAGGTTAATTCTAATTGACGGTTAGTGTAATTGACGACGTCACAAAATCAATGCGAACTAACGTTAGTAAAAATTTATGTTAGTGTAATTGATTAGTTACGAAATTAATCTTCAATCTTATTGATCAATTTTCAATTCTAATCTAGACACACGGCAGTGTGTCCGCCAAGTTCGAGCAAAAAAAAGCGACACACCGGCCGTGGGTTATATTACACGAACCATTTCGGGCCAATTTCGACCACCCTATAACTCAAAACATATTTTATCTACGCATATGAAATTTCGAGTGTCTGTTGACATCCCCTTAATTGTCTAGAATACAAAATTTCATTATTCTACCTATAGCAGTTCTTGAGATATTGACGTCAGAAAATCGCTATTTTTACTATACACTCACTCACTGACTCACTCACTCATCAAAAACCTAGACCACTTCCAATGGTCGTACTGACTTGAAATTTGGCATGGAGATAGGTCTTAAGGTCAAAGTAAAGGGCAAAATCTGAAAACGGCCAAGTGTGAGTCAGTTTTAAAAATAGCGAAGGTGTAACTTTGTTCTACTATGAAGTCATAATGAACTAAATGGGTCTATCTTCCAATGGTCGTACCGACCTGAAATTTGGCTCAAAAGTTTGTCTTTAGGTCGAAATAAAGTAAAAATCTGAAAACGGCCAAGTGTAAGTCAGTTTCGAAAACAACGAATGTGTAATTTTGTTCTACTATAAGTAGGTATGGAGTGGAAATGAGATAAGACTTATTTAAATTTAGATACATACCAATTTAAGACAATACATGTTTGTCTTAAAGACAAGAACAATAAAATTGTTCACCACTCTGTGTGTCTATTGCGGGAACCGAACCCACGATTTACGAAGTGCAAAGCAGGTCACTAGGTACACTAGGTGCGCTAAATCAGTCAAACAAAAATGAAAAGACAATTTTTTCTCGCATAGTCTAAATAATTTCTAATTTTACAACTAATAAAACCGCAGATTCAAGAACATGGAAATCATATATACTCTAAGATGGAATTATATATACTACTGCCCATCTCACCCTCCGATACGCCACGGGATGAGATGGGATGGTGCACTTCTAGGGCTACATAATAGTTAATAGGCCACCAATTATAATACCTACTGGTAGGTAGGTATTACCAAGTTATTAATTATCTATGTAGGTAGCGTACTTACAAACAGAATAAAGTACGTTATTGATGTATGTAATTATATATAAGTAGGTACATTTTATAGGTGTAGGGAGCCAGTCTATTTGTAAAAATCACCTATAAATAAATAGTAAAATAGAATTAGACGCTTAGTATAAAGGGTTATAGTATAAAGTACATACCTAAGTGGAATGAGACATTTCCTAAAGCAAAAGTGATAAAAAAATAATAAAGAACCTACACCTAACAAAAATAAATGAAATCCCATCAAAAACATAAATGTGAAAGGCTGCCAAGTTCGATACTATGGGAATGCTTCGCCTATAAAAGAAGTGAGATCTGAATAAGTACCAAGTTCCATAAAAATACCTCAAATCATAAATAGTTATAGGAATGCACACTTGATTTCCAGCAGTTTTTAAGGTACATTTTGAATAAGTATCACGTTACATAGAAATACCTAAAATTATAATAGTCAGAGAAAGCACACCGGTTTTTTCAGCAGTTTCCTGATAACATTTATTATTTTCAGTACTTTTTAATGATGTAACTTGGCAAGTTTTAATAGAAAATTATATACTTGACACATTGCAGTCCAAAGGTGTCGATTCATTGCATTGAAAAGGTGTGTGGTGTGTGAAAACTTGCCAAGTAACATCATTAAAAAGTACTGAAAATAATAAATGTTATCAGGAAACTGCTAAAAAAACCGGTGTGCGTTTCTCTGACTATTATAATTTTAGGTATTTCTATGTAACGTGATACTTATTCAAAATGTACCTTAAAAACTGCTGGAAATCAAGTGTGCATTCCTATAACTATTTATGATTTGAGGTATTTTTATGGAACTTGGTACTTATTCAGATCTCACTTCTTTTATAGGCGAAGCATTCCCATAGTATCGAACTTGGCAGCCTTTCACATTTATGTTTTTGATGGGATTGAAATTATCGGCCAACACTGGTACCTAGTGACCTGCTTTGCACTTCGTAAATCGTGGGTTCGGTTCCCGCAACAGACACACACAGAGTGGTGAACAATTTTATTGTTCTTGTCTTTAAGACAAACATGTATTGTCTTAAATTGGTATGTATCTAAATTTAAATAAGTCTTATCTCATTTCCACTCCATACCTACTTATAGTAGAACAAAATTACACATTCGTTGTTTTCGAAACTGACTCACACTTGGCCGTTTTCAGATTTTTACTTTATTTCGACCTAAAGACAAACCTTCGAGCCAAATTTCAGTTCGGTACGACCATTGGAAGATATACCCATTTAGTTCATTATGACTTCATAGTAGAACAAAGTTACACCTTCGCTATTTTTAAAACTGACTCACACTTGGCCGTTTTCAGATTTTTCCCTTTACATTGACCTTAAGACCTATCTCCATGCCAAATTTCAAGTCAGTACGACCATTGGAAGTGGTCTAGGTCTTTGATGAGTCAGTGAATCAGTGAGTGAGTGTATAGTAAAAATAGCGATTTTCTGACGTCAATATCTCAAGAACTGCTATAGGCAGAATAATGAAATTTTGTATTCTAGACAATTAAGGGGATGTCAACAGACACTCGAAATTTCATATGCGTAGATAAAATATGTTTTGAGTTATAGGGTGGTCGAAATTGGCCCGAAATGGATCGTGTAATATAACCCACGGCCGGTGTGTCGCTTTTTAAAACATGTGCACACATGTGAGCTTATCCCTAAGGCGGCTATCACACTGCTGCGGTTTCCGCATGCGGCGGCGCTACACGAGCGAGATAGCTCTCTGCACTGGCGCGTCAGCGTCATAATCGCCTGAAATCAACGAACCTATGAATCAAGTATTTATGAGTCAAGTACTATGATCTCATGAAATTATCTGCCAAATTCGACATCATTTCCAATAAACATAGATTAGATGGATATGCTGAGCATGATATCAGTCACAATAGGCAAGATGCAATATTTTATTTTATGCTTTCATTTGAAAGAATTGCACGTTGACCACGAGTGTATAAACAAATTTAAATACTATAATTTATAGTCAAAAATTGCTGTTACAAACTGGCAATTTAAATTTTCGCACCTAAACGGATCTACAGTTCCTGTGACGTTACTCATGTGTGTCACTCGCATATTTATTCGTCCACAGTGTCAAATTGTTTTTTTTTTTTTGACCTGGATGCCTTTAAGCCAAATCCTATAGACAGCTGCCAAACCCATTAGTTGTCATAACAGGAGTGACGTCACCAGACGCTGATTGGTGGATTAAAACACGTTCCGTTTCACATTACTTCAAATCGTAATTATTTTTTTAAATTAGTATAAACTAAAGTAAAAACGTTTCAATAGCTATTATTTAATGTTGAAAAACATTTTGATCACAAAATAATGGTAAATATTATAGCTGCATCTTCCCTATTGATGGTCAAATATTCGCCATGAAAACTAGACAAACAGCAAACCACGCAACGGTTCGACGCCGTTAGTACACTAGGATACTTTGATCTTAGACTAATATGTATAGAGACGTCGAGTCTATGGGCGGCAAACTGCGTGACATGTTCAACAGCGGCAAACCAGCGAACATGTTCCTATGTAGGTATGTATGTACGAGCTGCCTCGCGTGGCAATCGCGTCCATATTGCACGCGGTTGCTGCGAACATACGTGCCACACGAGGCGTCACCTGGTTTTGGCTTAAGAAGTAGAACAGGACTACAGTTGGTACCTATACCTTATTTTTAATAATAGATATAACATATGTATATGAATGGCCTGTCATGCTACAGATTCCACTGATTTGCCGTTGCGTCGCCTCACAAAATTAACTAAAATACACAATATTCTAAGTTGTAGACCAAAAGTAGTTGAGTGAATTCGTTTCTCGATTCCAGATTTTTTATCAGAGGCACTCTGTAAATTTAAAATAAAACGAGATATAAATATGTACATAATAAAATAAAGCATGGTTACCCGCAAGAAATCCTTACTTTTTGTGTCGTGCCGTACATAAAGCGGCATAGGACATGACATAGTCCTCTTTACACAGAACGACTCATTTAATAGGGCTTAGTGGCTACACCAAGGCTGGATCAAGTAGCGGAATGGTGAGCTAGGAAAAAGCCACCAATAGTAACGCTGATATAAACGTACGCAGTTATTTTTAAATGCTTGCAATCGGTTATTTTTATTATGAAAAAAATTCTCTAGTTTTAACCGAAACGGAGTTATTTTCATATAATAAACAACCGAGTTGCATTCCTGAGCAGTGAGCACGCACCAATGGAAATTTGAAACGTGTCCTCGCATTACTTACTCCGCTACTTTTCTTTGCCTTGGTGGATGGATGCCCCTTAAAATTCACAAATACGAATCGAGAATTTAATATTGATGGTAGGTTTACATGTTTTTACGAACCGGCTATGAGGGATATATATATATTTAAAGAAAAAGGGTATTGCCATTAGGGGAGCAAGACATAACATACGATGATGATTACTAATGTATTTATTATTTAATTTGAATATTTAGAACATTTTCAGTACCTATAAGGTAAGTATAACATTTTACGTTACATACAGTTAAAAAAACAGTAATGGACCACCAACACCAATGTTCTTACAAAAACGGTTATAAAAGAGAAAAAAATCTTAATTTTATTTTGAGGATTCATAAACTGATATAAGTAGGACTTACATGCAAATATTATTATTGCATTTGTCTGAAAGTGATAACGTCACAATATACCTACTGAAATAAGGAACAAACACCAAAAATATGATAAATCCTTCCGAATGCAAAATAACACCATAAGCTATGGAATGCAATGTAATTTCAACACTAGTATGCTTGGTCGACTAGTTTCTTATAATTCAATAAATCCCACATATGTTGTGTTTTATAAGCCTTATTTTATTAATTTATTGATTAGTTTATAGTAAATTGATCGTATAGTATTATCAATAGCATTTTTAACGTATAATGATGTTAGTTGCATTGTAGTAGATCTTAGCATTGTGTTTCATGTATAACTGTATTTTGATTATTTTGTTATAAGTATTATGTTATAAATAATCTGTGTTTGTAGTATCAGAATCGTCTATACCTGATATCCAGAATTAAAAAGATTAGTGTGAAGTACTTACGTGTATGTTTTGGATATCAGTGTGCAATCATTGTGCAATGATAAATATTATAAAATAATGTTATTCCCCTCCTAGTGTCTATGAAAGTTTCGAAACAAATTATATAATAAATTATAAAAGTTATGTGATTTTTTTATACCCAAGCGTACGAGTATTGTCGTTCTTACCTAATAATGATAAAAAACCATAGATTATAAATGGTTTTTTTTAAACGACCATTTACTCATTTAGGTCTATAGATTCTTTACCATAGACTGTAATACGGAATAGACATTTCCAAACGATCACCAACGAGATGTTTGTTTTTTGCCATTGTTTGATTGATTTTCTCTTTTAGTATGCACCAAAAATCAAGATAACTAGATATAAAGTAAAAAGTATAATATTTATGTGTTTTATACTACAGTAACTATTAAGTACAGAAATATCACTTTAATATTTAAATGCCGTAAAATACTCACTTTTGTTTTAAAATAGAACGAAAACAAATGCGACTCCATTTCAATGGAAAATGTTCAGTTTCATTGAAGCAATTAGCATCACAGAGCCATCTTTTGAATGTTTAACAGAACTTTTCTACTTCTCATACAAGATGTCACTCCACTCACAACGGTTGCTGGGTTTACCCCGGTAAACCACGCCGTACACAGTTCCGCCCTTACAGTCCCTTACGGTGCGTAATCTAATCATGCATCAACTTCGTACCACCACCACAAGAAAGATGACACTAAAGGTAACTCCTACAGTTTTAGTTAGAAGAGTAATTTGTACGGTTATTGAGTTTTACAGGCCATAACGGACCCTCCGAATTCATTTTCTAAATACTTTGCGACTGCAAGGCAGAGCGCGTCGTTATACGGCGCTGCCACAACTTGGATGCCGATAGGGAGACCCTCGCTGTTAACGCCCATGGGTACCTGAAATGGAATTGATGGTATTTTTAGGTAAATATGTATCACGTACTTTAGGTCTATTTTCGCTTAAGACGTTTCGATTAATTTTCAGTTTTGGTCGCATTGCTTTGACCGTTGGTTTCTAGTGCATCCAGCACTTGACCGAAACATGACGAGCGATAATTGACCTAAATTATGTGAATAACCCACAATGTTCTCACGAGAGTTTTGTAGTTAAAATATATGTAAGTACTTAACTCAGTGTAATCGTGGCGTTCTCGAGGTTGGATAGAGAAAAGTACCTAAGTAAAAAGTAGGTACTTATATAAGTATGCTACTAGCTGATTAGGCAGATATGAGTCCTCCTGCCCGGAAAAGCAGCGCCTCCCACGTCCAATTGTGTTTTCAAACTATCTAACTCATTGAAATATAATATACCCACAAAATTTCATTCAAATAAGTCCAGCCATTAAGTAGGAGTTAGCTGACTAACACGTACAGAAAAATGATATACTTATATTAAGATGTAACTAAGTGGACAACTTGTTTCAAGACGTAAATCAAGCATAATTGTTATCTTATCCTTGTTACAATGTGTATAACATCAAATCATTTTTTTTATTTCAAGTAGTTACAGCTCATATTCACAAATAAAATAATCATAATACAAAATAAAAACAACATCAACAAAATAAAATAAAAGAAATATTATACATTATTAATACCTACGTTCTACCTTACTAACTACGTCGTGCCGGCTACAACAGTGCCGAATATATGGGCAATCGTACCTCTCGGAATCTCTCGTAATGTTTGTTACCTGAGTAGCAGGGAACTTCAAAGCGTTGACGGCCGCCCAGTAGGAGAAGTTGAAGGGCCGCAGAAAACTAGAGTAGTGGTACGGGGCCGCTTGCGGCGCGCTTGGCATTAGCAGGACTCCGTTGTCGCCTAGTTTGCTCTGCGAGCCGTAAACATAGAGGGGGTAAGTGAAACGTTGATATTTGAATCTATTAAGCTGTGTCCAGATTATGCTCACTTGCGCGGCATACCGGCATACCAGCATGTATGAATATATTTTTGAATTTACTCGCGCGGCAAACACGTCCACAATGTTCGCTGCCACGGGTTTATAAGTGGATGTGGAAGCGAAATCCAGTCAAGTTACTTATGTTATGAATGAGCTCACTCTGATAAGTAGTAAGTATCTAATAAATTAGTTTTTGAGCTTTTGACTCGCGTACCAATAGGTCTTCCTTCCATTCTGCGGTAAGTTTCTCAGCCCAACTGGGAAAGAGTGGCATGTACTGGATATGTAATAACCAAATCACGCTTGACCAACCGTGTTTGCTCAGGCCAAATATCTGAAAACAAAACTTATTAAATACCCTGTTTTCTGTACTAGTAAAATGGTACAGAACACGAGCAGCGTAGCGTATGTGTTGGCCGCCCGGGGCCGATCAGAAATGTGCCACCCAATTTATGATCAACTTTAGGCCGGAAGCCAGAAAGCTGGTGCGATTTTGATTTTCAAATTTTATATTTTTTGAATGGCGATTTTGCGGCTCCCTCATGTCCACATTATGGATGAATTCATTCATAAATTGTCCATGCAATTTTGAATATCACTGTGCAGCTAAAATCATAAGTTTTCATTTCATTTAGGCGAAATTAACAAAACATAACTTCTAAGATGTATAGGATCATTCCATCGATGCAATGAGAATTGAGTATTTTTTTTTATACCACGACGGTGGCAAACAAGCATACGGCCCGCCTGATGGTAAGCAGCTGCTTACCATCCAATTTATGGTTACGGTAGCTACCGTAACCTATGGACGCCTGCAACTCCAAAGGAGTCACATGCGCGTTGCCGACCCTTTACAAAAAGGAGGATTACCTGTGTTGATGGCTAAAGGAACAAGAAGGTCCCTCATCGTCAACACACTGGATCCTCTTTGAGCTCTTTGGCAACCTTACTCACCACCAGGAACACAACACTACACAGTAGGGTCTAGTGCAATTGGGCTGTGGTTTTCTGTAAGGTGGAGGTACTTCCCCAGTCGGGCTCTGCTCCAGATTTGAGCGAGATGACATTCGCTGAACGTGCCCTACCACACTTAGCGAGATGCCATTCGCAGTGCCCATACCTCTCTTTTTGGCGTAGTTTAAGGACATACCCAAGTCCGGGAGTATAACTGAGGAGCACGTCGCCATCAAGTAAGGTAAAGCTATCAAACTTGAAGCACGATTATTTCTTACACCGCAGTCTGGCTCCTCTATTTATTACTTAAGCTTTTATTTAGTTTCACGTGTCCCGTTGTCTGTACTCAAATCTTGCAAGTAAAATTTGATCCACTAAATACTATACTCTATGTCTTTATTAGGTATTTAAATAAAAGTAAACAAACAATTTTTACATTTTCGGGTAGTTATAACTTTTATTGGTTAACCAATCAAATACAAAACTGCCTGGATCTGTCACTTAACGACCTGGCTTTAACCAATATTATTTGATCGTGTAATGTTTTCATCTACCCTCAACTGGCTTAAGGAGCAATTTGAGGGTAGATCTTATTTACTTTTATTTAAATACCTAAAGATACAGAGTATAGTTTTCCGATTGAGCTGAAATTTTGCATGCGTGTGTAAATCGGATGACAATGCAATATTATTAATTTATTAGGTCATGGAGCTCCATCAGTTGATCTGATGATGGAGCTGGAAGATGTCCATAGAAACATTGTCCCATCTTGTTAGGGCTCGTTGCATTATTCTTGATGAGCAGTTAGAGACTACAAAGAAAAGTACCTACCGTTGGCAATAAGAGCGCGTCTTAAAAATGAAATTCTTGAAAAAGTCTTGTACTCAATTCCATTTGATCCACCTATATTGGGGATTGCAACCTTTGAACAAAATGTTCGGTCCGAAAGAGAGCATCAAAGGGATGGTGACTCGCAATCGTTACGAGTACATCATTGACTTATTATCATGTTGGTCTTATTGCACAATGTGACATTCCCCGTAGGGGGCGTCCATTTTGTTTTTTTTTTTATACCACGACGGTGGCAAACAAGCATACGGCCCGCCTGATGGTAAGCAGCTACCGTAACCTATGGACGCCTGCAACTCCAAAGGAGTCACATGCGCGTTGCCGACCCCTTAACAAGAAGTAGGATACACTGTGTTGACGACTAAAGGAACAAGAAGGTCCCTCATCGTCAACACACTGGGTCCTCTTTGAGCTCTTTGGCAACCTTACTCACCAGCAGGAACACAACACTATGAGTAGGGTCTAGTGCTATTTGGCTGTGATTTTCTGTAAGGTGGAGGTACTTCCCCAGTCGGGCTCTGCTCCAGATTTGAGCGATGACATTCGCTGAACGTGCCCTACCACACTAAGCGAGATACCATTCGCAGTGCCCATACCTCTCTTTTTGGCATAGTTTAAGGACATACCCAAGTCCGGACGTAGTTTAAGGACATACCCAAGTCCGGACGTAGTTTAAGGACATACCCCGGGTCCAAACATTATGAGAAACTATACAAATACTATACAATATTAAGAGAAATTATACAAAACTTTTTTGGCTTGTTTTAGACCCCCCCATGGTGGTCTTTGGTAATATTTTCAGGACCCCCCCCAATATGACGTGTAATTTTTGCTAACTAAAATAAGTACAGTTTTCTAACATGTGAACCTACTACATTTCCTTGCAAACGAAATGAAATGACCAATATAACAAGACCCTTCTGAAGATTTTTTTTTATCACCTTCTTTTTTATCAGCTTCACAAGCCCTTGATCGATCCTGCTCATATATGAACTCTCAAATTAAATTAGCAAAGACCAGAAAGCTGAATGCCATGCTGACCGCCGACGCCCATTAGATGGGCATGGCACCAAAAGAAGAAGAAGACCATAATACAGTATAGCACGGAGAAACAAAAAAATTACACGTGATATGTGTCCAAACCCCCACCCCCCCTTATACAATATGACGCGATTAATGGATGCCCTTAACGAGATGTGGTATTTTACTTTGACTTCCCTTTTGTCCTCACTTTTTGGTTCCTTGGGACCTTTAGGTGTAGTTTGTTAAACTATCAAGCCGTTATATAAATATACAAATTATTTAAAAAACGTTTTGTACAAATACACTTTCGTAGGGTAAGAAATTGTACGGTTCAGATATCCTGGTAACAACAAACGTACCTTTCTTAAGAACTCTATGAGTCCGTTGGCATGGCCCTTGTTATTTTTGAACATTCCGGCAAAGTCATGGGGCTCTTGGCTCATCCAATATGTCCAGAGCTGGTACATGTGGTTGAATCCTTTATGGTTATATGGTTGAGGACTGTTTTCTAGGGGTACTTCTTTGCTTATCTTCGACACAGCTCTGTAAATATAAAAGTAATCATTCTGGAACAAATTTTCTAAAAGTGACTTTTGATTATTATCAAAATAGGCAACTAGGCACAGAACTAAATGTAGGTATTCTTAAGCGTTGCGATGCGCGGATACAGCAAGGCAATAATATGAGGAAGCGAGCGCATCGAAGCGAAGTTCTTACAGGCAACTGAGTTCTACTGATGCTAGTTATTTTAACAGAAGTGAGCTAACTATACTACACTTACTTGACCATGGCAGTTCTGAGCTCCGGCCTGATTTTAGACACTCTGATATCATTTGACGTTTCCATGTAGTAAAACTGTATATCCTGAAAAAGTACAAAAATTATATGTAGTTGATAGACGAGTAAATAATTCTAAAGTTCAGCTGCAGCAGCAGAAAGCCGGAGATGGATCAAGCCGCATAGCGATCGTGTTTCACTAATTGGTTAACATAAAAAAAATGGTTTAGCTATGAAAAAAATGTACCTTGATATTAACATTGCGATCCAACTTCAAGAGCGGAGTTTTGTTTCCGGCGATGACTTTGGTCAAGGGAGCGATGTCCTCCACATGTTTTGTAATGAAACCGAGACTGAGCATGGTTTCTTCGTCACCTTCATGGAATATCATTCCTAGAACGTAAACAAAAAGTCCCTTAAGTATATATATTTGAGCTTTCTTAATTAGGGTTTCCGCGATCTAGTTTTTCACTAGATGGCAGCACCGAGGCGAGAGGTCTTTTTGACAGCAGCTGTCAAAATCTACCAATCAAAAAAAAGATTAACCATGAATGGTGGATTATGACCAGTGATCGGCACGACCCGTGACGCACCGCGGGATTGCGAGCAGAAATCATAATATGGACATGATTAGATTATAACATAACTCCGTGATTTTGTTAAATAGAATAATTTTATTGTATATAATATATATATATTTGCAAATATACGATAAAGTGTTAAATAAGCTTATAAAATGTATAATTAATTATTAAATAAAAAATTGATATATTTCGAATGTTGAATATTTCAATTTGACAGTTTGTGGAATATTAAGTAGCGGCTCGTAATTTTGCACTCATACAAAATACGTAAGTGTTAAAACGGTGTAACCATTTCAAGTTCAACTAAACCCTTCGACCGACTACCTGGCTTATCGAAGGTCATTTGCGAATTTTCTATTGTTTGCGTTTGTTTAAACTGGTGCGGTGCAAAAAAGACGGCTAATTGAAATGCCTAAATAAAGAGTTAATGCCATCCTTTTCTAGTTTACTGATAAGGATTGCAACTATTTTCTAATGGCAAATATGTTTACTTATGTTCCTCGGTTCATTAAGTTCGCACATGTTGTTTAAGTTCTTTATTATCTCAGTGTTTATTTCAACGACTTTGGCTTGTTTTACGGACTCGATAATCTCTTATGTTACACTAACTGGACTTCCTATTGGCTGCTGATTGGACAAAGTGAACTGTTGCTCGTTGGTGTCCTGAATATGACGCGTAGGAGAACTTGGACCTTTCCTCAAGAAGGAACCATTTATAGTTGAATTGAACCCTACCCTGAATTGATGTACGAGTCGACGCGACGTTTGATATACTGTACGAAATGTGGAAATAACTTTGGATGTAGACAAAGTTCAGTTAAAAGACACATTGAAGGGCCTTTGCACAACAGATCATCCGACAATGACCCTAAACACTTTTACGATGATTTGATAGAATTCCTTATTCTCTGCAACATACCATGCAACATACCAAAAGTATATATGCTGCACTTGTGCTAAGATGCCTTTTTCAAAATTACCTAGTGAGAGAACAATCAGAAGACATCTGGACAAGTTTTATGAAGGCAAGATGACTATTATACACAGTGAAGTGAAAAATGAAAAATTGTGGATATCACTGGATGAAACCACGGACTTTCTTGGAAGATACATTGTTCATTTTATAGTAAAGCCTCTGAATTCAAGTACTTCAAAGAAGACAAACTTGCTAGCGTGTAAAATGTTGGATGTGGTAAATGGTGAAAGCATTGCAAATTTTGTAACTGATTGTTTAAAAAACTTATGGGGCGAATCTTATGAAAATAACATTGAAAATGTCCTTTGCATTTGTTCAGATAGTGTCGCGTATATGCTGAAAGCGGGGCGAATTTTAAAATCAGTTTATCCCAAAATGAAGCATGTAACGTGTTTGGCTCATGCTCTCCATCAGGTTGCGGAACAAATACGATCACAACATACAGATGTGGATAATTTGATCGCAAACATAAAAAAAATATTTTTGAAATCCCCAAGTAGGGTGAAACTATTAAAAGAAATGTACCCAGACCTTCCTTTGCCTCCTGCACCTGTCATAACCAGATGGGGCACTTGGCTTTCCGTAGTGTCGTACTTTGTCAAATATTTCAATGAGATAAATAATGTTTTACAACGTTTAAACGCTCGTGATGCAGTATCGATAAAAAAAGCAAAAGATATCTTAAAGAAGCAGAACACAAGAAGGGATTTAATTTATATTCACGAAAATTTTCAAATAATCGAAATTGCCTTAACAAGACTACAACATCGCGATACCACAATTGTTGATACCTTAGAAATATTTGACGAAGTTCGCACATTAGTTAATTGGAGTTCCAACTTAATTATACAAGCCAAATTAGAGGCGGTCATGATGCGTAATCCTGATTTAGATAAAGTTAGAAATTATGCAGATAATATTTCGAATGAATCCTCAACCATTGAAGAATATTTGTATAAATTCGCTCCACTTACATCAGTAGAGGTAGAAAGAAGTTTTTCAGCATATAAGTGGATTTTAGATGTTAAGAGAAACAGATTAAAAATAGAAAACATAGAAAAAATTATGATCTGTTATTATAATTTTATACGAACAAATGACAAATAAATAGTAAAGTACTGTTGATTTATACATTATATATTAATGTTAATTCTTGTTAACTTATTGCATTAGTTTATAATTTAATTATATTATAAGTTTTTATTGTACGAACATTTGATAAAAATTATGATCATTTTACTATGTGATTATATACCTATTTTGAACTTGATGTCGTTTTATTTAATGGTAAAAATCATTCATCTTCCTGTGTGGAATACCTTTATGTACTACAATCGGAAATACTGACTTCCTAAAAAGACCGAAATCTCGGGGCATATCCATGTTAACATAATGATTGAGGTCATTGACACCGTGCGACACGGGTCGTGCCGATCACTGATTATGACCACCATCGGAAACTCGGGAGCTATTATACCTAAACTTCAGGCTCAGTACCTACGCCGCGTCGATGTTGACTAGTATGGAGGCGGACTCAATTTAATTTTACTAATAAATTTCCCGGGATTTCCCGAAATACCGAAAATTAGAATAACAGCCATACAAATGTATTAAAGTATATAATACTTATAATTAATTAAGCCCTTAAACGGACTAACACGTGTCTTTTTGATACATTATGTATGTCGTTAAAACGGCTTGTATGTTGACGAAATTCGCTAAAAAAGGCATAACCCAACGACAATTGATACGTATTAACCATTTTCTGATGTTGCATACAATCCCGGGATCCCGGGATTTAAATAATAAAAAATATTATTTTTAAGAAGCCGACTCCATACTTGCTTAGCTTTTTCCGGAATTTTGCTAGTTGTAGGTATAATAGCTCCCGAGTTTCCGATCCCTATTATGACAGCTAGACATCTCGCCATCTAGTGAAAAACACGACCCGGGAAACTCTCGTTACAATATTAGTGCGCAAGTTTTATCAAGTATCTGCCCAAACATTACTTGCCTTTAAAGTTAGTGGTGCCTGGGGTAGTGTGGTGACCAAACATGCCACAGTAGAAAGCTGGCATACGAGTCGAACCTCCCAAATCCGTAGCTTGAATTAAAAATAAAATAGATTACTCGTAATATACTTAGTAGAACTTATAGCCGAATAGCCCTTACATTTACGTCCACTTTACATGACGTCAATGGTGAACTTGAAAAGTGACCAATGTTTAGGTATGTAGGAATTTTTCGCTAGTATTTATAAGAAAGATGCTTTAATAGGAATCTTATAATGATGACTAAAATGAAATAAATAGCGACATTAACCTCCAATTACTCTATGAATCAGAATCATGAAAGCTACATCGAAAATAGACTGGGTCTTGTCGCGTAGTGGGACTTGCGGTTTGCTGGCCGCTGGCAGGTAATATATTTATAATAATAATAAATAAATATTATGGGACAATCTTACACAAACCAACCTAGTCCCACGGTAAACTCAATAAGGCTTGTGTTGTGGGAACTAGGCGACGATATATATACTTATAATAGATAGACATATATAAATACTTAAATACATAGAAAACATCCATAACTCAGGAACAAATATTAGTGATAAACACACAAATAAATGCCCTGAGCAGGATTCGAACCCGGGACCTCCTGCTTCATAGGCAGGGTCACTACCGACTAAGCTAGGAGGCCCACATTGGTTCAGGGGCGGAATAAAGTCCGAAAATTACATTTTAACTAGTGTAGCATGACGCTACGTATCGTACGACATCTGTCGACTTTCTTTAGAACTTCTGTGTCTAAGGGAGGTCTAAGGCTAGGTCACGGTTGATATATAAAAAAGCGTACATTGTGATTCACGGCATTACAGGTAGATGGCGCTTATATCAGTCCGCATTTTGTAATACGACTGGCAGTTATAAAATTGAGATAATACTCGCGCTAATTTTGAATGTGAATTTTTGAGGTATTCCAGATTGTCAAAAAGAAAAAAGTTGATTTTTGATTGAGTGTGTCAGAGCTATCTCCCCGTAGCTCGTTTTTAAAGAAAAACAGATATTCTGGTTTTGTCTGGGGGTTTTGCTATAATTTGCTTAGTTGCATCGTGGTGAAGTGCGATTTATTTCTCTAGATCTTTGCATTCAAACATTATATAGCAAGTGCTATTAGTACATTATTGGAGCAAAAATAAAACCACGTCCCCGGACCGCCTGAGCCGGAAGGATTCCGGAAGACACTTGTGGGTGCCGGACCGGCGAGACACTGCCGCGTTTTCCGCGGGATTCTTCACCATCGTCGGAGAATTAGAGTCCGCATCCAGCGGGCTCTCCAAGTGAGAAAAGGAGTTCAGCGAGCTATTGGGTCCGCCTAAACCAAAGCGGACACTTGCCCACGAACTCTTTTCAATTTAAAACTACAGCTTTAGCCATCCTGTCTTTCGAGAATATCATATTATTTACATTTTTTTAAAAACGTTATAAATCCGATTCCTTTTCTTTGTATCCAGTATTTTTGTGCCATAACAGTTTTTTTTTGTAGTTTTGCTAAATTCCAATTGCCTCGTTTGACGGGCGTATAAAGACCTGGAGTGCGATTTTTGAATCTCACCAAGTGACTAATTCTTACCGATGTGAGTGATTTCCGATAGTAAATCACTCACATCGGTGAGAATTAGTCACTTGGTGAGATTCAAAAATCGCACTCCTGGCTCTTTAATTTAGGCTACGTTCAGCCAGCGAATCATCTGTCACCGTCCATATCACCCGCCTCATTAACCCATTATTTTCCTGCAGCCAAATTATTACCAGCCGAGTCTTTATTTTTAACCGACTTCAAGATTTGAAAAGAGGAGGTTCTCAATTCGGCGTGTATGTTTTTTTTTTTTTTTTTTTTTTTTATGTTTGTTACTCCATAACTCCGTCATGTCTGAACCGATTTTGAAAATTCTTTTTTTGATTGTAAGTATATATATACAGATTGGTCCCGTTTTTGTCAAAACGCAGTTCTGATGATGGAATCCATGAGGAATCGAGGGAACTCCTCAAATCTTAAAGGCATACATATAGTGATTTTTATATTTTTATCAACAAAACCATCATTTTCATTCAAAACAGTGACATTGGATGAAGTAGAACTGCTGATGATGATCAGAACGGAACTCTTCAACGACGCATAGTTCACGTTTGGCGATTCGTCCTCTTCGCTGTGTTTGTTTAGCAAGTTTAATTGTCAGAACAAATGTTCGTCCAGCTCAAGTTCTGATGATGGGATCCATGAAGAATCGAGGGAACTCCTCAAATCTTAAGGGCTTACACATAGTGACTTTTGTATTTTTATCAACAAATCAAGCATTTTCATTCAAAAGAGTGACATTTGATGAAGTGGAACTGCTGATGATGAACAGAACGGAACTCTTCAACGACGCATAGTTCATGTTTGGCGATTCTTCCTCTTCGCTATGTTTGTTAAGCAAGTTAGATTGTCAGGACCAATTTTCGTCAAGCTCAAGTTCTGATGATGAGTTCCACGAGGAATCGAGGGAATTCCTCAAATCTTAAAGGCATACATAAAGTGACTTTTGTATTTTTATCAACAAATCAAGCATTTTCATTCAAAAGAGTGACATTTGATGAAGTGGAACTGTTGATGATAATCAGAACGGAACTCTTCAACGACGCATAGTTCACGTTTGGCGATTGGTCCTCTCCGCTGCGTTTTTTAAGCAAGTTATTTCATTGTATGGAATCTAAGTGCACCATCTATCTACAATAATCCTTCACCGGCTACCCCCATTGAAGTCGGTTTTTTTTTCTTAAAAATTATTACTTACCAGTTTTGCTAACTATTGAATGTGAAATATCCTTATATAGGTACAGTTATCTTCATTTTTAGGTGAAGTGCTAATATTAAATATTCTGATTATTGTAATTTAATTACATTCTAACCACTAAGGTAACTATTGAATGTGAAATATCCTTATATAGGTACAGTTATCTTCATTTTTAAGTGAAGTGCTAATTTTAAATATTTTTATTATTGTAATTTAATTACATTCTGACCACTAAGGAAGTTATTGAATGTGAAATATCTTTATATAGATACCGTTATTGTAATTTTTACGTGAAATGCTAAATTTTAAATAATCTGACTATTGTTGCTAATTTTAAATAATTTACTTTGTCTTCAAAATTAAACGTGTTAATGCAATTATAGAAGTGTTTTACTGCACTAGTCATTTATTTGACTTAAATCTAACAGTAGAATAGTTGTACAACCCTGTACTGAAAGGATTTTAATTTTGATGTATTATTTATTTGTAAATAAATCATAAGAAACACGTAATGCTGAACACTTACGAATTTTTCGTCAAAAAAGTTGTTTCTTTCAGGTAATATATTTCTAAAACGCTAGCTAAAATACCCAAAATATGATTTTTATTTGATGTGCTGTATATAAAGGTATTTTTATGATAGATAATATCAGTGATTTCGTGTATTGGTTAGGGCATGGCTTGGATTAAAACAACATGGTCATTATTTTGGCCACATTCAACATTCAATTAGATATTACTTTTAAGCTACTCCTTCCTTTTCACCAAAAACTAGCACAAATGATACCTTAATTATCCAAAATGATTATCTAATTGATTCTAGCTGCTACTACTTGCAAACTTTTGAGTAATGACCATTTAAGTAATGAGCTCATTGAGATGTAGGAAAAATAATGACAGAGATAAACTAATTAATGAGGGTAGTTAATGAACAAATAACTTGATTTGGGTATAAAATGTGTACGGAGTTGTCTTTTTCTTCATTTACTATTATCGTTTCGAGAAAGTAACATAGTTATTATTGATAGTCATGGCAAGTTTCAGCATTTCAAATGCAGAGTTAGTCGAAATTGCTATTTCAAGTGACCGGGATGTGCATAAGTGTATTGAAAGCCTGAAGATTAAATATCCAAATCTTTCAGAAGCTATACTTGGCCAAATCTATATTCAGTTAAGTAAACAATTTTTACCTACTTTCACAAAAAAGTGGAAAGCTGCATCAAGGGTGAGAAAGTATTTTTTTGACAAAAATAAAGATTGGCTCAGTGGTATGTTTTCAATACATACAATGGCTTCAGTTTCGAATGCCGATACCTTAGACACCGAACCAGAGGCCGCACCAGGACCTTTGAAACAACTTCTTAGTGGTCGTCCAGAAAAACCCTTCGATGAGTGTTGCAGTCGTACAAAATGAAAAAAAGTGAGAAGTTTATGTGAGAATTATCCCGAAGAGGCGATTTTATCTGCTGCCGATAAAATTCGAGAAATCCCCGTTAAATGTCCTGCCTTCAGCCATATATTCGCTTGTATAAATGGTATTATATGCCAAATACAGTTCATAAAATATTGATGCATGGAAGTAATATAATATCCGCTGCTGCTCTCCCAATTGGACTGCTAAGTGAAGAAGCCCAAGAAGCTCGGAATAAGGATTATCGTCGGTACAGATTGTGCCATTCCAGGAAATGCTCACGGGAATCTGCGAATGAAGACATAATAAACATGCTCTTGACATCTTCAGACCCTTTTATTAATAGCTTAAGGGCTATACATAATAATAAAAAAACAGAAATAGACCATGAGGAAATAAAACAATTTATTTTAAATAATAATTAATAAAGTGTGTTTTTATATTTTTTTATATTCTAGAAATAATAATATTATATTTATTACACCTACTTTGATAATATTATGAACCTATCAAATTTATTTATTTATTATTTTGTATTTTATAGTATGTTTTATATGATTTTAATACAAATCATAAATATTTTTTAATGTTTGTTTCTTTTTTTTATTCATTTTACCTATTTATATTGATAAAACCACATTTCATAAATGTTAAAACGCCCACCTTTCATAAAAATAATCAATTCCGCCCTCCCATACAACCTGAACCAACTGTGAGGCCGTTAAATTAATACCGACAGTATCCAAATTTGTTGATCTAATTTGTTAAATAATGGACATGCAGTAAAATTCGCTTAAGACGATTTTGAAGGGGGGTTTCAAAATCGTCTTAAGCCCAGCCAAAAACGCGCGTCTTAAGCGGGAAATTTTATGCGGAACCTCAAGTTGTAGGCTGATATAAAATGTCGATATACTATACGAAAAATCGTATTAAATATGATCGTATAACACTATAAAATATAACGGTTACACTCACGATGAGATGGAGACCTAGGTCCTCCGAAACATGTCACGCGAAGTGCCTGAGGCGTGAGTGTAACCATGACTTTCCGTGCGCGTGATTTGACGTTTTTGGCGGTCAAAGGGTTAAACTTCGCACGATCTTGACGCACGTTAAGGAGGCTGCTCATTAATCTACTTACCCAAACTAATAGGAGTAGCGTAGCATGCTGTAAGGGCCGCCTCAGCACCGCTAGACCCACCGGGGGTTCGGCCCGTGTGGTGTGGGTTATTCGTCATGCCGTATACGGGATTACGGGTCTCTGGCCTGGGTGAATGAGAAGACTTATTATTATTAACACACGTCTTCATGGTACAGCTTGTAGACGTTTGCGCACCTACATTTTACGAACGCGCTAACGTTGTTTAACCGACTTCAAGATTTCAAAAGAGGAGGTTCTCAATTCGGCGTGTATGTGTTTTTTATGTTTGTTACTCCATAACTCCGTCATGTCTGAACCGATTTTGAAAATTCGTTTTTTGATTGTAAGTATATATATACAAATTGGTCCCGTTTTTGTCTAAATGCAGTTCTGATGATGAGATCCATGAGGAATCGAGGGAACTCCTCAAATCTTAATAGTGATTTGATTTTTATCAATAAATCAATCATTTTCATAAAAAAAGTGACATTTCATGAAGTGGAACTGCTGATGATGATCAGAACGGGACTCTACAACGACGCATAGTTCACGTTTGGCGATTTGTCCTCTTCGCTGTGTTTGTTAAGCAAGTTAGATTGTCAGGACAAATTTTCGTCCAGCTCAAGTTCTGATGATAGGATCCATGAGGAATCGAGGGAACTCCTCAAATCTTAAAGGCATACATAAAGGAGATCGTCAATTCTGGGCCACCTGATATAAACCGTATACAGTTTGTACTTCAATGTAAAATAAATACTCATTTTATTACTAAAGCAGACAAAATATTACAAAAAAATAAAACGGGAATTAGAAATCCATACTAATATTATAAATGGGAAAGTGTATGTGTGTGTTTGTTTTGTTTGTTTGTCCGTTTTTCACGGCAAAACGGGACGACGAATTGACGTGATTTTTTAAGTGGAGATAGTTGAAGGGATGGAGAGTGACATAGGCTACTTTTTGTCTCTTTCTAACCCTCCACTTCCCTAAAATGGGGGGTGGATGTTTGTAGGGAGCATTACGCAATTTTCAAGGTAGAAAGCTAAAAATTGGTATGCGGACTATTTGTGTGTGGTTTATTCTGTTCCGAATTTTCTTCTGTGTTTTAAATCAGGAAAGGGGAACCGTGTTACCCCGAATTTAACGCGATTTACTAAATAAATAAACATTATGTTGATCTTTCCGCGATTAAAATACAGCAAGACAAGTCGTTAACGTTCTTATGGCATTGACATAAAGTTTAACTTCACATGGACTGAAACGGGTTTGTTTTTTGGTTTGACACTGTCAATGTCTACCGTTGCATAATCTGCGTTTTGATACTGTTCGGTAAGTTAGAACATTGTAATATTAAAATAATATCTTAGCCTACGAATACGAAAGTTTAAATTAGAAATCGACTGTATTAAAACGCCTAAAGATTCAAAATGCGTAGGTATTTTTGCATTTTTGATCGGAGTTTAAATATTAAAAGTGGGTTTCATAATGGCATAATATCATGCTCCTTCGATAACGAAACGCATCTTTTTTTTCAATTTTGCAATGTCAGATATTAGTGTTGTCCTAGTCAGATTCAAGTTTTAAATGCATGATTTTTCAATTTTACCATTAGATTTCGCAATTTTTTTACCACCGTCCTGATCTAGAAATTATGACGATTTTTAAAGGTAAGAATCATTCCTAAACGGTCCTAAATAATCTGGGCCAGATCACCTAACAAAATTGACGATCTCCTTTATTTTTGTATTTTTATCAACAAATCAAGCATTTTCATTCAAAAGAGTCACATTAGATGAAGTGGAACTGCTGATGATGATCAGAACGGAACTCTTCAACGACGTATACGTTCACGTTTGACGATATGTTCTCTTCGCTGTGTTTGTTAAGCAAGTTATTTCATTGTATGGAGTCTAAGAGTGCACCATCTACAATAATCCTTCACCGGCTTCCCACATTGAAGTCGGTTTTTTTTTCTTAAAAAATATTGAGCAGTGTGCTCCACTTACCATAGCAACAATTCCGGTATATTAGTAATAGCTATAGGAATGGCGCCGGCAGCTTTGAGCATGGTAATCGCTCCGCTGTCGTCGTCGGCCCTGAGCTCTCTCCGGGACCATAATCCTAGGGTGTAGCGGTGCCCTTTCATCATCTGACATTCCTTAGCCGTGAATGGGACTCCTTAAATCAAAAAGTTTATAGTAAGTCTAGAATTATTCGAAAAAATCTCGAAAAAATCAACCGTCGGACAAAACCAATCTGAAATGATATTTCTTTAAGAATCTATTCTATTCCTTTCATAAGACTTGTCGAAAGATACACCACACCCTGTTTTTATGATCTCCAAGCCATGGTGTCTTAAGTAGTGTTCCATAGGACTCGAGCCTTTTTAGCCCAAATTTTACAGCTCCGGAGCTCTTTTTAGAGCAGGCTTAATGGAATGGGTTTCGAAGAACTGGTGGTTTTAATAAGGCCTTAGTCTTAAAAAAGGCTATAGGTTTTTTAAAGGTTTTAGCCTTTTTCAAGATTGTAGCCTCTTTTTAAACCTAAGCTGAATTGTAAATTGTAAGCTGAATTGTAAGTGGCCTACTTACAGAATAAATAATTTGTAAGCCTTACACTCTTTAACTTTTATAAAGCAATCGCAGTTCAGTACAGGTAATTTTTGAGTGTAGAATGTAAACTATTAATCGAAAAATACTTATCACATATTTTACACTGTAATCCTCTTTTACTTTTTGTATAATTTGTTCTTCTTCTTCGGTCTTATAACTACAACTAGCTTTTTCCCGCGGCTTCGCCCGCGTACTAAAAGTACTAAAATAGGAGGTTCTCAGTTAGACTCGTATGTTTGTATGTAGGATTGTATGTTTGTCCGCGATCATCTTGCGTTTCGCTGAACTGATTTAGAAGCGGTTTTCGGAAAAGTATTCGTTACATTCTAGAGGTTTCGGTATACCACGTTTTGAAGACGGCGGTTCCCTCATTTTTTATTTTAAAGAAATTATTGCAATAATTGTTTAATTGTTACGCCATCAACGACTTACTACTGAGAGATTATGATTAATACAGATTTCTACTCTTGAATAGAAGCTTTTCCCCGCGACTTCATTTGCGTGGAATTAGTAATCCACCCTCCTTTTTACCCGCTTAAGGAATGACTTCTGGGATAACAACTATTATATATCCTTCCCCAGAACGCAAAATATCTCCATACCAAATCATCTAAATCGGTTCAACGGTTATTAATTTCCCACACAAACTTTCAACCCCCGTTTCACCCCCTAGAGGGTTGATTTTCGAGATAAAAACTATCCTATATTGTTTACCGCGACTCAATCTATATAATATGTACCAAGTTTCATTTCAATCGTCTGTTCAGCGGTTAATAATTCGCCATACAAACTACCAACATGTTTTCTACCCCTCTAAGATTGATTTTCGGCTTAAAAAATATTCTATATTGTTTCCTGGGACTCAAACTATATCCACAACAAAATTATCTAAATCGATTCGCGGTAAAATAATCTCCATACAAACCTCCAACCCCCATTTCACCCCCTTAAAGATCGATTTTCGAGATAAAAACTGTCCCATGTCGTTTCCCGGTACACAAACTGTCTCTATACCAAGTTTCATCTAAATTGGTTCGTTTAAAAATTCCCCATACAAACTATCAACCCCCATTTCATCCCCTTAAGTGTTGATTTCGTAATCAGCGACCGATAAACCATAGAAACAATACCCATGTTGATATTTAAATTTTGTCACCACATTTCCCCCTTATGGGTTGAATTCTCAAAAAAGCTGAAACACTTGTTTTCTCATTTATCGTTAGGAATACTCCTGTAAAGTTTCGAATAAAATAGTTGAACTAATCTCGTTTCCCATACAAACTTTGAACCCCATTTCCCCCCTTAGGAGGTAAATTTTTAAAAATAATTTCTAAGTGCATCCTTATGCCTTATAAGGAGCCTAAGGCCTTATAAGGAATCTCTAGAACCAGCGACTTTTTGACCACATTTCCCCCTTTTAGGGGTTGAATTCTCAAAAAACCTGCAACACGTATTTACTCATTTATTGTTAGGAATACTTCTGTGAAGTTTCGAATAAAATAGACTAACTAATCTTGTTTCCCCATACAAACTTTGGACCCCCATTTCACCCCCATAGGGGATGAATTTTGAAAAATCCTTTCTTAACGCACCCCTAGACCTTATAAGGAACCTACGTGCCAAATTTGGAATCTCTAGAACCAGCGGTTTGGACTGTGCGTTGATAGATCACTATGTCAGTCAGTCAGTCACCTTTGAGTTATATACAGGGTGGAATTTTGTAATGCCACCTGAAGGGGAAGTACTCTTAATATTGTAGATAGAAAATTGTACTCAAAGAAAACATTCCTTTTATTTTTTTAAAGAAAGAAAACTGCATTCAAAGATTTTTAAAAATTCGCTTGCCGCACCCGGTAATCGAACTGACTAAAATCTCTAAAAGTTGCATCCTGTACTTTTATTGCATCGATCGTTAGGGTCAATTATAAGGATGAAATCTATCTTACAAACTTTATAAATTAAATGAAAGGAAAACAATGAAATCTTAAATTATTAATTCAATGGATCAAGTTAAAGCACTTTTACTCAAAGATCCATCTGTTTACTTATGTTATTAATTAATAATTATCATTGACGTCATTTATCCATTAAAATGACGTATTACTTTTTAGATAAGACGATTGCAATTTGCACGTGTTTGTAATGCAGACTCCTTTCTTAGATGCGACATAACTCCGTGTGTGACGTAGTTTAAATATGGAATGTTACATTTGAAAATAGATTTTCATCTGTTATTCACATTTGATTGTCACAAACAAATCATTTCATATTCCTTTCATTTAATTTATGAAGTTTGTTAGAGAGATTTCATCCTTATAATTGACCCTAACGATCGATGCAATAAAAGTACAGGGTGCAACTTTTAAGATTTTAGTCGGTTCGATTATCGGGTGCGACAAGCGAATTTTTAAAAATCTTTGAATGCAGTTTTCTTTCTTTTAAAAAATGAAGGAATGTTTTCTTTGAGTAAAATTTTCTATCTACAGTATTAAGAGTACTTCCCCTTCAGGTGGCATTACAAAATTCCACCCTGTATACTGGGTGTCTCATTCAAATCGGTCAGTATGGGAAAGTCTGAAACTATAAGACATACGAAGATCTGTTCTGAGGAACCATGTCATAGATTTTAATAACAAGAAAAACTGCATTCATACATTTTAAAAAACATCTGTACTCCGTTCGGGAATCGAACCCGGTTGTTTTGAAAAAAAAAACCTACACTATTTCTATTTAGATATCGATTGTGTAGTACTTAAGCAGTAAATGTCTGTATGAAACATGATGTCTAAAATGAATAAAATGCATTGTTTCCACATACTTTAATTTATTTTAGTAGGTGCTCGAAGTGACCTCCGCCTTTTTCAATACAATATTCAACACGTTTAGGTAACGATCTTTCAATTGCATTTTGTATCTTCATATAATAAAATGCATTTTATTCATTTTAGACATCATGTTTCATACAGACATTTACTGCTTAAGACCTACACAATCGATATCTAAATAGAAATAGTGTAGGTTTTTTTTTTCAAAACAACCGGGTTCGATTACCGAACGGAGTACAGATGTTTTTAAAAATGTATGAATGCAGTTTTTCTTGTTATTAAAATCGATGACATGGCTCCTCAGAACAGATCTTCGTATGTCTTATAATTTCAGACTTTCCCATACTGACCGATTTGAATGAGACACCCTGTATATATAGAAGATAGATACTCGCATTTGGTGTAGGTACTACTCGCCGAAAGTAACAAAGATAAGTCACGGTCTTTCATTCATCATTATCCATTTTACAACTAACGACACAATAAATGACGATATTAATATTGTATTTGTACACAGGAAATTAATTTACTACGTAATATATAAGGTCAGAATACTTAAATCGTTTTCCTTGCAAATAAAATAAATCAAGACGATAAATGCAAGAAACGCACCTACCCTCATGTTTAAAAATAGTAGTTTATGTAACTGTTACGTAATAAGGGTCCTTAAAACATGAGTGTGGTTTTATGAAACGAGCCGCAGGTGAGTTTCATAATAAAATCACACGAGTGTTTTAAGGCCTAATTACGTACAGTTGCATACACTGCTTTATCTACACTCATATTATTTATCCAAAATGCCGTATTCGGAAACCATAGAATGGCCGCCATTGCACCGCCATGACCAACTCGATTGTGTCGGGGAGGCGCGTGTCGGGCTGTCGGCGGATGCGCGGGAGGGTGCAGGTGTACATTATGTTATCAAAACACATCAATAATTGAGCATGAAAAGTTAAAATTACGTTACTGCCACGGATAAAAAGCTTATCATAGTAAAATCGGTCGTGGTAATGCTAGCCATTGCCTACCGTTTTCGAACACGTTTTAGAGAACTTACAATATGAGTGTAGATAAAATATAATTTCGTATACTCTTTCTATCCTTCGAGTTAACATCGTTGGACAATGTTGTTATCGCATTCAGTCAGTTAGTCATGTAGTAGTCAGTGGGGTCAAAAAAAATTTATGAATTTGGGGCTTAACAAGTAGTTTCAATGAAAACTATGGTAAATGAAATCGGCTCAGCCGTTTTTGACATCTCGTAAAATGTTGTAATCAGAAAAAGACGTAAGCGACACCAGGAAAAGGACGTAAGTGCTGCAAAAATATCCTATGCAAACGACCTTTTAAGTGGGTGTACTGTCGGTAGACCGGTAACTACGAAACCCTTCATTGAGCATGGCCTGATATGCTCTTGATTGGTTTTTCCTTTTCGCAATAGCATCTTATTTTTACAGAAGGAGTGTATACGAAGAGAATGAACTAAATCGGAACTTCCGAATGAAACAATTTAAGACCTTTGTATGTGTTTTATATATGCCATGCTGATAACGAAATCTTATACCGCGAATATTGGGGATTATAATATAATTGATGTGCTCACTACGTAACATATTCATAAAAATCAGTTGTCTATTTCTGTTGCCGCTATAACAAAAAATACTTATATGTATATAAAAAATAAGGGAGCTTCTTCACGAAATATGTATATTTTAACTATAAAACTATCGTGAGACTAACATATTAAGAATTTTTATATTTTATTTATTTATTTTTAAAAATGTATATAGTGGCGTTTTTTTGCCGGTTTAAATATAAACTAGATTATGTTCATAATAATAATAAATAACCTACGGGCCGGTGTAAATAGCACTCTTAGTGAACAACTAAAGAACAAATCAAATTATTAAATTGATTTTTTTTAGCACTCTTAGTGCTTGAAGATGGAGACCTAAGCTCTCCGAAACATGTCGCGCGAAGTAACTAAAGTGACGTGAGTGTAACCGTTATATGTATTTTACAGTGAAAATAATATTTTTTTAAATTAACATACTTACATACAATTTTATTTTAAACCCTACACTAAAAAAGCGTCGAACTAATTTAATATTTTTATACACTCCAAATATGTTTAGCTTCTGAGCCTAATGAAGCTTGAAGGCTAAAATAATTTTAAGTCTCAATATTTTGACAAGAACTTTTAGCTATTAAATGTATAGCCTTTTAATAAGGCGATGAGCTCCGAGAGTCTAGGCTGCTAAATTTGACTAGGCTTGGGGGCTAAGGAGATAGGCTTTTAGCCCTCGAGGCGACAAAATCGAGGCCAGCCTTAAAAAAAAGAGCTAAAAGGCTCGAGTCCTTTGGAACACTAGTCTTAAGACGTCCTTTATTGTGAAATTAGTGATTCCCCATACCTTCTCTTCCTCCCCCTTAAAGGATGGACTCACTATCTCCATGCCTAATTTCCTATAAATCGGTTAAGCGTAAAGCGGTATCAGACAGACACACACTTTCAGATTTATAATATTAGTATGGATAAACCTAATACGGATGACGATGCCAGGAGGGGGGAGGGGAACTTAACGACGTGACAAATACGACCTTGGCGAGTAGGTAAGTATTACTTACATAAAAAATAAGCTATTTGCATAATGTATTTATGCTGCTTATGCATGCGAGTTAAATGGGTACAAACAAAGCAATTTATTCCTACTACCAGAGGTTGTTTCTCAGTTTTACCATTAAATTTACCCATAGACTAATTAACCCAAGACCCCGCATAGCCGGGCGACCCCCGCTGCCAGGCTCGAAGTAATTTCACTCTATAGTGAGACACTAAATTATTGGAAGTGGCAGTAAACATAGTACGTCTCCATGGCATCCATTAATGTCTGACTCTCTCTTACGCCCCACGGAAGAATCGCGCGTTCCCTGTCTAGCATTGAGTAGAGTTCCCCTACCACGCCCCTTCTTTTTGACAGCTTAGGCAATGCAAAATACCTATTTCCTTAACTATAAAACATTTCCAAACATAGGCTAGGCGACCCTAGCGATTGTGCGGGTGCGCGGGAGGTGCGGGGTGCCGCGCGTTGAAGGTCGCTCCATTGTATTATTGCGTAGGTACGTAAACCGTAGGTATTTGCTTTTTCTGTGAGTGATTCATATCTGTTCGTAAGAACTATTATATAATCTGTGGCTTAGGTTTCAAAGAAATAACGCGCTAAGCGGAGTGTAGAGATATCTTGTATATGAATTTACCTAAGAACGGTTTCTTAGCTGCTTCCTCGTCAGAAAGGCCGGCAGCTATGAGTTGGTCCACCTCCCGAGCGTCTGCTAGGGCTGCCCCGAAGCGATCTTCCGCTATAGCGTTTAATATAGGGTTCACCTGAAAAGGACCGAATATAGAGATCTGAACTTGTTTGGGCTCATTCTACTTAGAATCAGGAGCATATTCGACCCTCATGATAATAAAAAGAGGTGTACACCAAAAGTGCTTAGTTTATGAGAAATAAGCGAAAAACTGAAGAAAAAAATAGGTTTTTGTCCCACTTCAAAATTTCACAAGGTCCTCGAGGTCGAAAACTTATGAGTCTTCGTGGCATACCCGCAAACTACCCGTTAGTGTTCCTTTGAGTTTGGATTACTTTTCAGCTACCCTTAACTTCATTCGACATTAGGTGCAGTAACGTTTTGGAAACTTATATTTTTCAAGAATGGGTATTATTTTGGTATACCTACCTATCACAACGATAGTAGATAAATGGATTTAAGGCTATGTTTAATTAAGAAGCGCATGTCTGTAATGTATATTATTTTATTAGCTTTTTTTTTGTTTTTAAGAAAGAAATCCACCCATTTGCGTCAAATTATCAAGATATTTATCTACGAATCTTTAAGTATGGCTCGACAAATATTATGAGATTTATGAGATATGTAGGTACATATAATGAAATAAATCAAGTATTAATTAACTACTTACCTCTTTGATTCTTTCAATGACCGCCTTCACTAGATCTTCCGACTTCAGTTGTTTTTCTTTTATCTTCTTCGCTAGGGAAACAGCACTTTCTGCTAGGAACGCATGTTTCTTACTCAGGTCCGGAATATATTGTTTTTTACCATCCCAATAAAGTCCGAATATTAAATCTATTATTTTGTCCAAAAGTATCAATATCCGTGTGAAGAAAGATTTCAATATCGTGGACGCCATCTCGACTGCGCCTTAGCGGAAAACTTAGGTTTACTTGGTTTAGCCTACCATTTATTGTTACTGTACTGGAGTACCTTGAGCCGATAAGTACTGCCTCTTACTTACTCGTACAAACGGCTCTTGAGTATTTACCAACAATCTCCAATTCCAAAAACTATTTACGCTACTGTTCTGTTAATAACACTACCTAAGATTGTATAACCAAACTAATTTTAAGTTTCCACCAATATTATTGTAACCACCATAGTATTTATCCAACTGCGGTATTAATGTAGCTAGTGTAGTTTACCGTTGCTCGGTCAGACGCTCACTGGCACGTTTTATGGTGCGACTACGACTCAGACTATTATTGTCAACGATGTTCGAGCGTATACGTTCCAGTGTACCTATGTCTGATCTCCGCGTGCACGTAGTACTTACTAATATTGGGGTCAAGTTCTAATTGGCAGGTGCTACCAGTAGATACAGTTGTAGTTGTGTTAATTAGCCGATATCGTTATCGTTGGATTCGTCTGTCAAAAAATAATGTAGATATTGTAGATTAAGAAAGATCAATCAATCCAATCAGATATTGTTATTTGAATAGGTTTGATATAGTTAGAGATCCGGGTATGGTACCCCTCATAATTTCGTCGCGTTATTTTATTCCAGGGATCGGAAACTCGGGAGCTATTATACCTAAACTTCGGGCTCAGCACCTACGCCGCGTCGATGTTGACTAGTATGGAGGCGGACTCAATTTAATTTTACTAATAAATTTCCCGGGATTTCCCGTAATACCGAAAATTAGAATAACAGCCATACAAATGTATTAAAGTATTTAGATAGACTATTTTAGTTGTTCCTATGATCAAAATACCTATAATTAATTAAGCCCTTATACGGACTAAAACGTGTCTTTTTGATACATTCTGTATGTCGTTAAAACGGCTTGTATGTTGACCAAGGATGATATAGACATGGATGGACAATACCCATACAAAATCGCGTTCTCTTTTCAGGTTAAAGCACTAGCGTCATCTATCGGTCACACCAGACACTAAATCCTAGTTTCTAATACTTTGTTCGTCGCTTAACGCTGACAGAATAACTCGACTTCAGACTCGACAGATGGCGCTGTGGCACTGTGTACCGAAAACAGACGTATAGCCTGAACGCGATTTTGTATAGGCATTGTCAATCCATGTCTTAATCATCCTTGATGCCTATACAAAATCGCGTTCCTCGAACCTTCAGGCTATACGTTTGTTTTCGGTACGAAGTGCCACAGCGCCATCTGTCGAGTCGGAGTCGAGTTATTCTGTCAGCGTTAAGCGAAGAACAGAGTATTAGAAACTAGGATTTAGTGTCTGGTGTAACCGATAGATGACGCTAGTGCTTTAACCTGAAATAAAACGAACGCGATTTTGTATGGATATTGTCCATCCATGTCTATATCATCCTTGATGTTGACGAAATTCGCTAAAAAAGGCATAACCCAACAACAATTGATACTTATTAACCATTTTCTGATGTTGCATACAATCCCGGGATCCCGGGATTTAAATAATAAAAAATATTATTTTTAAGAAGCCGACTCCATAGCCCTTAGCTTTTCCAGAATTTTGCTACTTGTAGGTATAATAGCTCCCGAGTTTCCGATCCCTGTTTATTACTTACTAGCGACCCGGCCCGGCTTCGCACGGGATAAAAAAATGTTATTGTGGGTTATCCCTAAGATTCGGAAGTCATAGCAATAAGATATACAGGGTGTTTGGTAACCGGATGCAAAGCCGAAAGTAGGAGATAGTCTAGGTCATGTAGAACATTTTTAGCCATACTTGTCTTAGACAAATGTTATTAGTTTTTTTTTAATTTAAATTTTAAGATTTGTCGGAGAAAACTGCAAAACTTCAGACTAAATCGATAATTAGAACTTTTTTTACTGCAGGTAGATTTTTTTTGTTTTATTTCGTATTGTGCAATGTCTATCAAACACTAGAAAAGTGATTTCAAACATCTGTGTCTAAAGAAAACAAGTTGACAGCGATTTAAAATTTTAGTTACATGAAAATGTAAACGATTTAAGTGATTTCAAAGTACGATAAAAAAAAACTAAAATAGCCACGAATTTTCAAACCATTTTAAAAACATGCTTGGCTTTTACCCTTTTATTTAAGCTATCAAACACGACTGTAGCTACTGTATCCTTGAAAATAAGCCACCTAAACCAACTGGGTAGCTAAAATGTTTCACTCTACTTGTGATACTTGTGGTAGTTGTGGTGACGAATCTCATTATGATTTTACAATAAAACATTGGTTCTGAATACTAAGTTGGCATTGACTTGACATTTGACTTGTTTTAAAAGGGTTAAGTGTACTGGACAAAACTACCACATGCAATTTTAACAAACAAAGGCTTGCGGCGGTGAGAGACAAAAGAGACTGATAGCGGCAGGCGGTGAGCGGCGTTAAACAAAGATGATCGGTTTTGTGCTTTATTGACAAAGATAAACTGATTAGCTACATGAGTATTTGTGCAAAAACTAGTAATTTAGTCTAGTTACAACTTCAGTTGCGATTAGACGTTCATTGTGGTTTAATTTCCCGCTCTCATCTCAATTTACCGTGTCAAGTTGTAGCTGCCGTAGGCGCTCCTTCACGTGTAATTACGACTTCTTCATTGTAAACATGGAGTTTACGAACGAAGAATACGCCGACATTATCTACATGTACTGCAAAGCTGACAGTAATGGAGCGATGGCCCGACGGATGTACCAAGAGCGTTTTCCAAACCGGAGATTGCCTAATGTGAGAGTGTTTTACAATTCATTCCGAAGGCTACGTGAGAATGGTATTGCTGTGCAACATGGAGGGAATCCAGGACGTAATCGCCCTGAAGTGGAGGAAGACGTTCTACAGGCATTTGCAGAGGATCCGAATACGAGCATCAGAGTGGTAGCTCGTAATCTGAACTTGTCCACATGGAAAGTATGGGCCACAATGAATCGTGAGGGAAAATATCATTTTCGCGGCATCGGAGTTCAAGGTTTGGACGAAGGAGATCCTGCACGCCGAGTGGACTTCTGCCGATTTTTACTCAATGCGGATATCGAAGACCGACGTTTTTTGCGAAGCATTCTTTGGACCGATGAATCGAAATTTTCCCGGGAGGGGATCACAAATTTCCATAACCTACACCAATGGGCTGACAAAAACAACAATCCACATTGGAAAAAGCAAGTGTCCTTCCAAAGAAAGTTTTCCGTCAATGTGTGGGCTGGAATCATCGGCAGAGTCCTTATTGGGCCACATTTTTTGCCAAATAATTTAAATGGGGCAAATTATTTGGAATTTTTACAAAACGATTTGCCCAGGCTTATTGACGAAGACCCTGAAGACTCTAGCTGCCCGGTGCAGTGACATTTCAACACGACGGTTGTCCCGCCCATTACTCTCTGGCTGTAAGGGAGCATCTGGATAACTGTTTCCCGGACGGTTGGATCGGCAGAGGCGGACGAATCCCTTGGCCCGCTCGGTCACCTGATTTGACACCATTGGATTTTTTCGTTTGGGGCCGAGCTAAGGAGCTAGTCTACACACAAGAGGTCATTAATACCGTAGAAGAGCTGAGGGAGAGGATAGAAGCGGCGTTCGAAAGGATGAGGGAAGAAATGATATTCGGAACAACCACCACAGAAGTAAGAAGACGGGCTCGTGCTTGTATTCGAAACGGCGGGTCACATTTTGAAAACGAGCGATGATGTGTAATTTTAATGTGTTGATCGTAAAAATAAATAACTTATCATTTATGCTTTTGTTTTAATTTACCCTAAACATTCCCTCTTATTAGTACAGGTAGCCTATTTTCAAAGATAAAATGGCTTGAGACATGATTGTCTTATCGCCCGCCGCCTGCCGCTATCAGTCCCTTTTGTCTCTCACCGCCGCAAGCCTTTGTTTGTTAAAATTGCATGTGGTAGTTTTGTCCAGTACACTTAACCCTTTTAAAACAAGTCAAATGTCAAGTCAACGCCAACTTAGTATTCAGAACCAATGTTTTATTGTAAAATCATAATGAGATTCGTCACCACAACTACCACAAGTATCACAAGTAGAGTGAAACATTTTAGCTACCCAGTTGGTTTAGGTGGCTTATTTTCAAGGATACAGTAGCTACAGTCGTGTTTGATAGCTTAAATAAAAGGGTAAAAGCCAAGCATGTTTTTAAAATGGTTTGAAAATTCGTGGCTATTTTAGTTTTTTTTTTATCGTACTTTGAAATCACTTAAATCGTTTACATTTTCATGTAACTAAAATTTTAAATCGCTGTCAACTTGTTTTCTTTAGACACAGATGTTTGAAATCACTTTTCTAGTGTTTGATAGACATTGCACAATACGAAATAAAACAAAAAAAAATCTACCTGCAGTAAAAAAAGTACTAATTATCGATTTAGTCTGAAGTTTTGCAGTTTTCTCCGACAAATCTTAAAATTTAAATTAAAAAAAAACTAATAACATTTGTCTAAGACAAGTATGGCTAAAAATGTTCTACATGACCTAGACTATCTCCTACTTTCGGCTTTGCATCCGGTTACCAAACACCCTGTATAATTACCTCTATAATCAAACACAATTGATGGGAAATTTTGTCAAGAAAAATAGGAACTACTTTGCGAAAAATGTATATTTAATTGTACACGAAAATACTCCTAAATACTTATTTGGTTAACATTAGTAGTTTTCTACTAGAAATATTCTATAATAACGAATAAATGTAGTTACTAATCCATATGGCCTATTTCACAATCTCCTGTTAATGCATATCTGTCAGATAAATGTTTGCTGTCCTTATCTTTTATATGACTGGAGAAAAGGATAGCAATAATTTTAACTGGCAGATAAGTTTATCTGGAGATTGTGAAACAGGCCCTAATAATATTAGCCCATCAGCTAATAATTTTTACAAGTGCGTTTCTCGAAGCTACACTAGTAAAGTATTAGTAAATTATTAGTCAGCAACTAATAAACACTAGCTAATTTTACACTAATAAATTCAGTTTTGTTTTACAAAGGAGGCCAATAGCAATTACACTTGTAAATTACACGTGTAAAGCTATTAGTCTCAAATAAATAAGCCTTTGAGAAATATGGCCCAGGCACAGATTATATAATAGTTCTTACGTACAGATATGAATCACTCATAGAAAAAGCAAATACCTACGGTTTACGTACCTACGCAATAATACAATGGAGCGACCTTCAACGCGCGGCACTCCGCACCGCGCGCACCCGCACAATCGCTAGGGTTGCCTATGCTTGGACATGTTTTATAACTTTTATAGTTACGGAAATAGGTATTTTGCATTGTTTAAGTGGTTCGCATGGTGCATAACAATTGTAGTTACATGAGTAATATTGATTGATATTTTGTTGCTGCGATGAGAGTATGATTAATCTTGACAGTTTTGACACACACTGTCAAAATTAATATGGATTGACAGCTATATCAATCTTATTCTAATCGCCTTTCAGCAATATCATCATAGTTATTTGAGAGATTATTAAAGATAACATGTCTATTATTATTATAACATAAGTGAATCCTCCTTTTTTGTAAAGCGTTGGCAACGCGCATGTGACTCCTTTGGAGTTACAGGCGACCATAGGTTACGGTAGCTGCTTACCATCAGGCGGGCCGTATGTTTGTTTGCCACCAACGTGGTATAAAAAAAAAATTTGTACCTTTCCCCATCCGTCGGCAGAGCGAAAAACGATAAGTTTTTATTAGCTTTGCTATTTTTACATCCAACCACATCGCAATAAATTATTTTTTTTCGTGATGACATTGTTCCGAGTTCCGAGTAGCGTCGCGCGCGGTACGACGTGCGTTCAGTGAGCGCGTTGGTAGCCCACTGACTGACTTTAGCTCCGCCGAGGGAGGCGCAAAACGTAGGTATATAACTCGCTCGCGCGGGCATGATTCATAGGCCTGGCCCAGGTGAAAGTTGTAACATACCTACCAAGGACGATTAAGATTGATTGACAATGCCTATACAAAATCGCGTTCCCTTATTTCAGGCTAAAGCACTAGCGTCATCTATCGGTCACCACAAACACTAAATTCCTACTTAATGGTAGAGAATGCCTTGTGGCATTAAGTCCGCCATTTGTACCATCTTATTTTGTGCAATTAAGATTAAATAAATAAATTCTAGTTTCTAATATTTTGTTCGGCGATTAACGCTGACAGAATAACTCGACTCCAGGCTCAACAGATGGCGCTGTGGCACTCAGTACCGAATACTGGGCTACTAACGAACGGTGCGTAAGTGAAGAGCGAAGTGAAGTTCTTACACACAACGGAACTGTCAGCTGGCCCGGGACGTCCCTGCATTTCGATGGTTTTTTGATCGAGAACAGGATTTCCCAAGCTTTTACCCTATGCGCCTCACCCAACATTATGCTAAAATACTACGCCCCCTAGGGGTTGTAATGGGGAGTTAAAACCGGGCACCACCCGCGCCGCCATACAGGCGGTATTATAACTTAAATCAGGAGGCACTCTTCGCTGCGCCATCCCCTTGGCTGGCTGGCTTACTCTACGCTCCCCTGGTGGGGCCCTGGTTGGGAAACCCTGATCTAGAAAGAGGGTTCTGGAATCCGGCCGAAAAGAGTTTTGTTATGGGCAGGTGCGGATCCAGGATTTCCTTCACAAAAAATCTCGCGGTCCGCAACTATAGTATACAGGGTATATTATAGGCCCCCGTAGTATACAGAGTTTGCGTTTCAGAGGGGGGCAATGAGGGTTTCCGCGATTGAGATTTTCACTAGATGGCAGCACCGTGACGACAGGTCTTTTTGGCAGTAGCTGTCAAAATCCACCAATCAAAAAATATATGCTTAAACATGATTGGTGGATTGTGACAGCTAGACCTGTCGCCACGGTGCTGCCATCTAGTGAAAAACTCGATCGCGGAAACCCTCATTCTTAATACCAAGGGCAAGGCAGTCTTAATACGTGACGGGGCCCTAGGGCACTTTGAGAATCAGCGGGGCCCTTAGGCGCTCAATTAGGGACAACGTTGACTGTAAAAAAAACTTTCGGGGCCCCCATGAGGATGGGGGCCCTGGGCAATTGCCCCTGTTGCGCCTGGTAATGGGGTCTTGTCATAATGGTCATCTCGTTTGCAAGTAAATCGCGAGTTCTCAGTTCGAGGTGGGCAGTCTAGTTTTAAATTTTCTATATGTACCTAAACCTATAGGTTATTATTTGGACTGGCTACGTCAGGTCAGATATGAGTATAACACAATAATGAGCAACAAAATCCGTCTGGTTAGATTGCTATACTATCTTTTATTTCTAGATCTAGGCATCTGGCAGCTTTTAATGGGTGGAGGTCAGAGATTGACAGGCTAGCAAAATTGTTGAATTTGAAAATAGTACTACCAAAATAGGTAAAAACTGCCGAAGTTGTCTGTTATAAAGGACAGGGCCTATATTTTAAGGTTAGGTCAAAAAACATTGCGTATTATAATGGAAACAGAACCAGTAGGCGACAAATTATGAATGACATGACATGACATGATACGTCGTTTGGCAGTTCTTTCCCCCAACAGAAATGTTGGCATTGATATAATCTAATTATTTATATAATTTCTCATAATATTGGAACAAACCCAGAACTGGGTTTGTTTTCTTGAAGTGGTTTGCATTCTTTGACCTCCACCCACTTTACAGCTGCCAGATGTCCAGATCCAGAAATAAGTTTAGTATAGCAAACTGACTAGAGGGGTTTCGTTGCTCTCATTATTGTGTCATATTATATCTGACGTGAGTGGCTTAGCTGTCCGTCTATTTGAAGTAGGCTAAACCGTTTGCCAAAATTTGGAACGGTAGGATTTACAATAAAGAATAGTAGTTTATCTACACTACACCAATATCATAAATCCTCTATTCCGCGTTCGGAAACCGTATGTAATTACCATCATTACTGCAACCAGTAACGTAATATCCGTGACAGTGTAAACAATAACAACATATGAAAAATTGAAAACATATGAAAATTCATTACCTACGGTAATATGCCCTCCTCTCAGCCCGGCGGCACGCGCCCGCCCGACCGCCGGCACAATCGAGTTGGTCATGGCTGTGCAATGGCGGTCATTCTAATGGTTTCTGAACACTTCATTTAGGATTCATAGTATGTGAGTAGATAAAGCAGTGTATGCAACTGTACGTAATTAGTCCTTAAAACCACACTCATGTTTTAAGGACCCTTATTACGTAACAGTTACATAAACTACTATTATGTAACTGTTACGTAATAAGGCCTAATTACGTACAGTTGCGTACACTGCTTTATCTACACACATATTATAAATCCTAAATGATGTGTTCGGAAACCAGTAGAATGACCGCCATTGCACCACCATGACCAACTCGATTGTGTCGGCGGTCGCGCGGGCGCGTGCCGGCGGTCGGGGAGAGCGCGGATCTTCGTACCACACCACACTCGTATTTTAAGGACCCTTATTACGTAACAGTTACATAAACTACTATTATGCTACATTGCTTCTGCGTTAGTTGGCTGGCCAGACTAAAGCTGTCAAAATATATCAGTCCCTTACCGAGTATAAGCTCACCCTCTCTCGAGTATACTCAGTCTACCACAGATATCATATCTGTGCAGTCTACGGACGACACCTTCCAAGAATGACCCTCAGAATGACATGTGATGTGACAGATAACATTAACATTTGACAAGTGATAATGACAGGGGAAATTATTTATTTTCGTTCGAAGTAAACTTTAAAAAATTATAAAATGTTGCATCGACTGCTCATAAATTTTAACGTTAGAATATCTAGTAGGCGTACAAATGTATTGTTTGGTTTATCTTTTTCCAAGCATTCGTGTCACCACTGCGGTCACAGGTTATATTTTTCACACAAGGCCCCTGTCCTTAGAAATTATTACGAAAGGCCTTCGCACTGTAGAAATGGATTATTTAATTTGAAAACGAAATATTATTCAAGCCAAGTGGACGTTAAAACTAAGACCGAGCCGGTTGAAACGCTCGGAGGATCTAAGAAAATTAATGTAAAATTAAAACCTTCAGAATTGAAACGATTGTTTGGTTTAGCAGCTCCGGAAAAATGGACTCTTACTGGTAAATATAGAAATTAATAACACGCAATGCAATCTTTTAGAAGCATTACAATTATAGATCATATATGCATTATATTTTTATTATTTATAGATGAGAAATTATATCTGAATAAAATATTTCCATACTTCATACCTATAACACTTCACCAACTTAACACAACACACAATTTACTGTGGTTTTCTGTAAGGTGGAGGTACTTTCCCAGTCGGGCTCTGCCCCAGATTTGAGCGAGATGATATTCGCTGCGCTGTGCCCTACGATACATAGCGAGAAGACATGCGCAGTACCCATACCTCTCTTTGATGTACTGTTGTTTTGAAAAAATAAGTCCCGCCGAGTTTCTTGCCGGACATAATTCTTCTCTCTTTATCTCTATTTATTATGTCTAATTTTTTTTTCTCTCTTTTACTTTGACGTGTAAAAGTGCCCTTGTGGCCTACTTACTGAATAAATGTTTGAGTTTGAGCTTTTGGACGTAGTTTAAGGACATACCCGGGTAAAAGTGTAGCTTTTAAAATAAAATCTTATTTTCCTTGATTTCTAGGTGCTATTGGATTCCTAATCATATCATCAAGTGTGACAATGGCGGTCCCGTTCTCGCTGGGCAAAGTCCTGGACATCATCTACAGCAGCACAAACGATCTGGCCGGAGCCAGAGAGAAGCTGGACACACTTTGCTTGATGCTCTGCGGAGTATTTCTGGTTGGCGGCCTGTGTAACTTCGGAAGAGTGTATCTTATGTCAATATCAGGTAACAGAACTAATGTAATGGAATGGGTGAGAACGGCAAGACACAGATTGACATGAAAAAAGCATTAGGATGCAGCAAAGCAAAACAGTCAAGACTAACTAAGAAACTAGTAAAGGATTATATTATATTATGTATTAATAATGTAACTAATATTCAAGCTCTAGATCAGTGGTTCTAAGGTGATTGGTGACAGGTGACACTGGCGCCCCAACCGGATGCGGCGTCGGTGTGCAAGCGTCACAGCGCTATACACATGCAGAGCGCTATTTCGCTGATCTAGAGCTTGAGAAGCAATTGGTGGTCCCTGACATGGAAGTAATTTTATCAAGTCCCCTATCACTGAAAGGTTAAGAACTACTGCTCTAGATAGATGTAAATGGAGAATGCTGGGAGAGGCCCGTCAAAGGCAACCAGATAAATACTCTGATGAATAATTTTAAACAAAAAAGAACAAACTTCACTTAGCCTCCACCTTTCCTAAAATGCCAGAGCTACTGTAAAAAATATTTAAATCAATATAGGTGTGCCTCTAATATTTGAAGAGTTCCCTCGATTCCTCCAGGATCCCATCATCAGATCCTCCTGGATCCAATGGGACCAACTGTGAAGTATACTGTAAAATAATTTTCCAAATCGGTCCAGCTGTCTTCGAATAATCTGTGAACATACATAAAAAAAATTAGCAAAAACGAAGATCCCGACAAATTGATAACCTCCGCCTTTGAAACCTTGCAGTCGGTTGAAAAGGCTGTCAGTACACACAAAATAAGTTCATCAAGTTGCGGAAACCTGCCCGTACTACAATACAAGGCTGTCAGTACCTAATCACAATCAGTCATACGAGTAGAACTAATTATGTTGGAAACCAGTTTATAAATTACATTGGTAATTTGTACTGTCATTATTACTGAATAACTTGATAGGTAATAAATCTTTGTTTTACCAGTACATGTGTAATTGCAGATGCATACTATAAGTACCAGTTATTGGTGCAAAAAAATAATTGTTAAGTCCTTGTTTATTTGTCGCTAAATGAATATAATGTGCTAGAATAATGCATAATAATATCATTCATATCCCTAATGATTTGATATATTCAATTTCTTGAGCATATGAGCATGCGTCACATGTAAACACATGTTTGCAAATGCATGCATGTAAATACTTGAATTCGCTCTGGTTACCTACATATAATTAAATAAACATCTACCTGTTGTATAACTTAAGCTATGAATTAATTAACAGGGCCCGGAAGTAGGTGAGCTAAAATACCTAAAGTTCGCGAGAGGACATAATATAGAGTGGTTACAACCGGATGAAAATAATATTTTATTTGGATTAATACTAAGTACTTGTTTCCTTATCTTTCTATATATACTATAGTAGTACTAGTAGCTTTCACTATTTTGACGCTAATACGCCACTCTGACAAGCATTGATAATGAATAGGAAAATACAGATTACTAATTTAAAATATATGTCACATTTTCAGATTTATTATTATAATGTTAACTTTATGGCTGCAATGTAACCATTTTTCATCATTACGACTATTACTTGCAGTGCCCGGATGAATATCGAATACCCGGAATCCAAATAAAATATTATTTTCATCCGATTGTAACCACTCTATATTATGTCCTCTCGCGAACTTTAGGTATTTTAGCTCACCTAATTCCGGGCCCTGTTAATTAAGCAGGATTATCTGTCGGTGATCCTAAAAAAAAAAAAAAAAAAATGAAAATGACGGAATCTGTACACACATGCAGTCATTTTCAAAAAATATCTAGCACAATGAACTCAAAACACACAGATATGTGACACACTCTTATGACTCTACTAAAAAGATTGTCAGTTTTTTTATATTTAAAGTTACCCTTTTACACAAGTTTCTATAGGTACAGGACTCTTAAATATCTGATTGAAATCCAATAAACATCCTTTTTTGTGGCAGTTGAGTCCATTCTTATAAGAAACTATTTTATTTTAAGGAGTGATTTTCTATGTTAAATACAAGAAATGTAGGTTTGACTATTGTTGTCCTTAGATGCACAAAATAACAACAAAAATTAGTTGAATAACCTATGTGGTGTTTTTAATTTAAATAACTAGTATTTTATAATACTCTTCTTTACAGGGCAGAGAATGACTCAAAATCTCCGCACACAAGTTTACAATGCAATACTACGGCAGGAGCCAGCTTGGTTCGGTAAGACTTCCACCGGAGAGCTGGTGAACAGGCTGTCGGCTGACACTCAGCTGGTGGGCCGCAACCTTAGTCAGAATGTCAGTGATGGACTGAGATCGTTGTTTATGGTTGGAGCGGGGACTGGCATGATGGTAAACAGATAAGTTCATTATATGATATCAATAGTAGTTTAGGTAACAGTTACGTAATGACTGTAATGAGGCCTAATTACGTACAGTTGCATACACTGCTTTATCTACACACATATTATAAATCCTAAATGACGTGTGCGGAAACCATTAGAATGACCGCCATTGCACCGCTATGGCCAACTCGATTGTCCCGGCGGTTGAGGAGGAGGATAACCGCGGTCGGGGAGGAGGGCTGGATTTTATCTACACCCATATCATAAATCCTCTATTCTGCGTTCGGAAACCGTATGTAATTAGAATTACCACCATTATTGCAACCAGTAATGTAACATCAGAGTATTATCTATGACAGTGTTGTTAAAATGTACGAAAATTCATTACCACATCGATATCGCGGTAACGTAATGAAAATCCAGCCCTCCTCCCCGACCGCGGTTATCCTCCTCCTCAACCGCCGGCACAATCGAGTTGGCCATGGCGGTGCAATGGCGGCCATTCTATGGTTTCCGAATACGGAATTTTGGATAAATAATATGAGTGTAGATAAGGCAGTGTATGCAACTGTACGTAATTAGGCCTTAAAACGTAACAGTTACATAAACTAGGTACTATTTTACTTCTGGTGGAAATACATAAAAATATGATTATTTATATTTCAGGTAGGGATTGAAATCCGGAATCGGATCCGGTAATTTTTGTACCAAGATATTACCGGATTATTTCAGTATTTTCACTTTTCTGTGTCCTATACAAATTTGCAGTTCTACATGTCGCCATCGCTGGCGATGGTCGGTCTGTGCGTCGTGCCGCCCGTGTCGGTGCTGGCCGTCATATACGGCCGCTTTGTGAGGAACATCACGAGACAGCTGCAGGACAGCTTAGCTGAGACTAGCGAGGTCAGTACTTTTGTGGGGCATTATGCTTCTATTTAATCTTAACTGATCTTTATAGTTAGGATTATTTTTCCATTAAAACCAAGGACCGAAAAGCTCCCTTTGTTTGTTTTTTTTCTATAGGGTAACCCTATTAAATGGTAACCCAAATGATATGGTTTTATCCTATTGGGTAAGCCTAGATATCGTTATTATAACCATTTTGAACAAGGTTAACCATATTCAATGTTGTTGCTGTGTCGAATGGGGTGGGGTGTAAATTATTTAAATATTTACAACTTTCCATTGAATCGTTGTTATACTCTTTTCCCGTCTTTTTTACGCGTAAATGCAATAAAGATTAAAATAGCTTAATCGCATTCTAAAAACTCTATGTAACCTTATTAAGGGTTATTGGTTTCGGTAAGCACGCGAATGAACTCCATTCGTTTGGTTAGACCCGAGAGTATTATATTTAATAGAGCGTCATAGTCTAAGAAATAAACGTTATTCTGTTTATTTATTTTGTGTCTCAAGTTAAGCTATTTATTTATTTATATTTATTTATTTCTATAATAAGCACTTACAGCTAAACCTTACGTGCTAATTGGTATTTTATATCTAGTGACTAACATGCATAGTGGTTTTATTAGATACAAAAACAAACTTTGCTTACATTAAATGACAAATGACCAGTGCACTTGTGCCATGGCAGGTGCGCGTGTTTAATATAAAATAAATGAAATGACAAATTTAATTGAGAGAAATAAAATACATATCTCAGATTAAAAGCAAAAATATTTCCTAAAAAACGTTTATGTCAGTTTGTACAAATCAAATCTTACAATATTTATATAAAAGTAAAATACAAAAACACATTTAAAACATAAAAAAAAACGTTATTATTATTACGTTATTACTACGGTAATTTTGGGTTGCGCTTCAGACTTGGAGCTTGGAAAAGTTCTTAGACTGTGGTGCTCTATTAAATATAATACTCTCTGGTTAGACTATCGTTAATGTAAGTTAACGACGTGCTTGTCGGATTGATAGCGTTTGTAAAAACAACTCTTTTAAACACTTTCTTTTTTTATTGGTAAACGATTCCGGTCCCCGAACAACATCAACGACTTCTGACAATAAATGTTATTTCAACCTCCATTTCAGCTCGCCGAAGAGAAGATATCGAACATAAAAACAGTAAAAGCGTTCAGCAAAGAACATGCAGAGGGCCAATCGTACTCTAAGAGGATAGACAAGGTTCTACAACTGGCGTATAAGGAGTCGCTCGCCGTCGGTAGCTTTTATGGGCTGGTGAGTTCTTTTTCCAACCATTCTTTTTTACTACCATCCTTCATTTTTATTATCTAGGCAATAAAGGTTAATACCAAATTTCAATTTTAGATATTTTTACTACTTATGTACATGCAAAATATATCTGCGACATATTTTATACTTCGCTATGTGTATTCCTAAAGTTTGGGCTTGACTCGTGTTGGTTTCCACAAAACAATTGCCGATCAACAACCATTTTCCGCCGGTTGCCGGTACAAACCGGTTTCTAGTAACGTAATAATCTTCCTCCTCCAAGAACAGTCACCGCATAGTTGCGACAGAACAATGAATTAAGTATATTATATGCAACATTCAACCTTCTTGCTTATTTTAGTTGACGTATTATTTTGCCTTACCGACGCTTCTGGCAATATGATAACCATAGTCCTGTATTAGCTACGGAGGCAGCATGGTTGTCACAAAACAATTGACTATAGGCAGACTACCTTTCTTCCTGCTATATTGTAATCGATGATTTTTTAATTCCACGGACCGGTCTTTCCGGCAACGTAACAATTATCCTAGTCCTGTATTATGGGGGAGGCATGGTTGCTACAGAACAATTGACTATAGATATACGAGTAAATATGACCGAAGTTTTTTTATCCCACAGACCGGTCTTTCCGGCAACGTGATAATCATTCTAGTCCTGTACTACGGAGGAGGCATGGTTGCTACAGAACAGTTGACAGTCGGCAACCTAACCTCCTTCCTGCTGTATGCGGCTTACGTCGGCATCAGTATAGGGGGTCTGAGCAGTTTCTACACGGAGCTGAATAAGGGCATGGGCGCTGCCACAAGGCTGTGGGATATTATTGATAGGGAACCGTCCATACCTACTACAGGTAAGAAATATTTTCATATGTTAGTCGTCAACATCATGATGATCATCTTAGTCCTGTATTACGGAGGCGGCATGGTTGCCACAGAACAGTTGACAGTCGGCAACCTAACCTCCTTCCTGCTGTATGCGGCTTACGTCGGCATCAGTATAGGGGGTCTGAGCAGTTTCTACACGGAGCTGAATAAGGGCATGGGCGCTGCCACAAGGCTGTGGGATATTATTGATAGGGAACCGTCCATACCTACTACAGGTAAGAAATATTTTCATATGTTAGTCGTCAACATCATGATAATCATCTTAGTCCTGTATTACGGAGGCGGCATGGTTGCCACAGAACAGTTGACAGTTGGCAACCTAACCTCCTTCTTGCTGTATGCGGCTTACGTCGGCATCCGTATAGGGGATCTGAGCAGATTCTACACGGGGCTGAATAAGGGCATGGGCGCTGCCACAAGGCTGTGGGATATTGACAGGTATTCGGCCATATCTACTTCAGGAAATAAATTTTCTCATACAGTGAATAACCAGTACCATCTAATGGTACTACAATTTTATGATGATAATATAGTGATGATGATATTGATGATGTTGTCATAATAAAATAATTTTAAACATAAAAGAACCGACTTAACTTAGCATCCACCTTTCCAACAGCAAATGCTCGAGCTGCTGTAAAAATACTCAAATCACTATAGGTGTGCCTACAATAGTTGAAGAGTTCCCTCGATTTCTCCAGGATCCCATCATCAGATCCTGACCAGGTTACAACGCGCGTGTGACACCTCTGGAGTTGCAGGCATCCATAGGCTACGGTAGCTGCTTACTATCAGGCGAGCCGTATGCTTGTTTGCCACCGTAGCGGTATAAAAAAAAATCGGACCAACTGTGAAGTATACTCTTTCAAACAAAAAAAAGAATTTGCCAAATCGGTCCAGCCGTCTTCAAATAATCGGTGAACGTACATAAAAAAAAAAGCAAAGATCCCGAAGAATTGATAACCTCCTCCTTCGAAATCTTGCAGTCGGTTGAAAAGGCGGCAATGCAAAAAATGTGCTGTCAATCTTACGCTTGTACATTTTTTTAATTACCCGTTTTATGTAGGTAGTCGTAAAAGAGATCAATTGTGCCGTTATTTTGGTAAAGGTACCATTTGGAGGCCAGAGGCCAGAGCTTACACTTACCGCACGATTTTAAAATTTCGAAGGAGAAGATTCTAAATTCTACAGACCATTAGTTCCATTTAATATAAAGGAATACATCATTTGTAGATAAATCGAAACAGGACGAGTATTAGGCACTTTGATGTCTATTTTTCGCTTAGGTAGAAATAATGCATATGCACAAATACAAATTATATATGTATGTTTACCGATTATCTATTCGAAGACGGCTGGACCGATTTGGAAAATTATTTTTTGTTTGAAAGAGTATACTTGACTGTTGGTCCCATTGTAACCAGGTCAGCATCTGATATTGAGATCCTGGAGAAATCGAGGGAACTCTTCAACTATTATAGGCACACCTATAGTGATTTGAGATTTTTTTACAGCAAATTTAGGCATTTGCTCTTGGAAAGCCTAACTGAATTTGCTTCTTTTTTGTTTAAAATTACAATGTTCGAATATAATATTGAATCGGTACAACCACCAACGTAAGCGCCGGTCTCCAAAAGGTATCTTTCCTAAAGTAATTACACAAATGCTCTAGCATACAATTCTACATACATACCCATGAAAACAACATCCCTGAAAAGTTATCTCTAATTTTATTATCTTAACTGAAAATGAACGAATGTTATCTCATTATAAACAATTGTTACAGGAGGCCTAAGGCCCAAAGAGCGTCCAAAAGGAGAGATCATTCTAGAAAACGTGAGCTTCGACTACCAAGGCGCGCCACTACTCAAAGGCCTAAATCTGCATCTACACCCCGGACGGTCTTTAGCCCTAGTCGGTCGATCAGGGTGCGGCAAAAGTACTGTGGCCTCGCTTATTTTGAGGTTATATGACCCGGTGGAAGGAAGAATATTGCTGGATGGAGTGGATATTAGAGAGTTGGACCCAGTGTGGTTGAGAAGTCATATTGGATATGTCAGTCAGGTAAACAATTTTCTGTACTTAATAGTGATGACTGATGACTGATGAGTAAATTTTTTGCATCGGCCAACGGTCACGTTGCCCACTATAGTTATTGATGAAATATTTTCGTACTCAATATAAGTACGTTGCTTGGAGGTGGTAGGGCCCTAATGCCTTTAAGCCTTCTCGCACAGACATGAGCTGAGTCACTTTCCTTTTTAATATGTTTAAGCATGATCTACTGTACTCTTATTATGTACTTATGCAATCTTATTAAATAAACGTCTCTTGTTATTATTTATTATTTAAGTGGGAGCCACGTTGGTCATTTTGACAATTTAGGTACATAAATAGGTAAACAAGACACATTAAACGACTGTACTGACTTGTATTTAGTCACTACGCGCGACATGCTTATTAGGTTGGATCGATTTTCTTTTTTTTCAAATTTTGATTTTGGCAGGTAATAGAAAGTTGCTACTCACAAAAACATTTAAATCTGTATAATTAAAATAAGTAGTACTGCCCCAAGCTAACTGAAAAGTGACGCAACCGCCATTTTAAGGTGGTAACTATAAAATATGTAAAAAATATTAAAACATCTTATTTTTGTCTAAATTTAATTTATTTTTACACTTGAAATTAGCAGTTAACATATTTCATTAGAAAACCACGAAAACTATGAAAGATAATTGTTTTTTTTTACGCTGGTAAATGACTAAAATTATTCAATTTTGTAGTCTTTCTTGGAGTTAAACAGAGGCATAATTTTTCGGGATTTAAGCCTTGTCTTAATAAAACCATCTCGTTTAATAGGTCCACAAACATCAGCAGCTGCCTCTGTAACTATTTTAACACATCTTTCAGTACTTTGAGTATGACAAGGGTATAATTTCAGTAGTGGTAAAATCAACTCATCAATTTTGTTTAGGTCTTCGCTGCACTCTCTTAAAATATCTAAAATATCTGTGCTGAGGATTTTAAGCAATGGTGGCTCAGTAATTGTTACATTGTCCCAGGGTATCATATCAACGTAATCCATAGAACAAAAATCAAATTTTGGTAGTTTAAATATCCTTATATTGGACGGTAAACACTCTCGTGACTTAAGTATTTTCTGCAATGCCAAATATTTTATTTCTGGTCTGTCATCATCCAGCATCGCTAGTAATATATTTTCTACATGACCGAAAAAACCGTTTCGTTGTATTACAGGATCTATAACTGCTTTTAACTGCTGTGGCATATATCTTGAAAGTTCAATAGTTTTGTGTAAGTGTTTTGCACCATAAGTGCAGCTCGACTTCAATTTAATCGCAAACCACATGGGAGCATAAACTTTCAAAATAAAACTAACTAAATGTTGTAAATATACTGATGGAGTATTCGTGGAGACATATAATCTGAGAATTCGGTTTGCAGTGGTAAGCCACCTAGAATGAACCACTTTACCAGGGTTTCTTTGCGACAGCCTATAATTACAATAACCACAACTTATTGCGGTGCAAATGTCATACAAGTAAAGTTGGTCTGTGCTTACATCTTTTTTATTTGTAATATCTGGCAAATCACACCTAATTGACTTGAAGGATACTAAAGGAAGATTTTCGCAGTCCTTTAGAAGTTTTCCTATTGGTCCTGAAAAGCTGCGTGGTCCTGTTGTAGGCCCATCAAGAGCTTGGAATAAATGGCGTAAAGGAAGTTCGTTCGCATGTAATTGACAAACGAACCACTGTAACGGCCTTTGCAATATTTTTTCCAAATGTCTAATAACGCCTCCATTTGCTCCTGTATTAACGGCAGTACCGTCACACCCGACTACTACCAGATGTTTGCAGTCAACGTTTTTTCATCTAGGATAACTTTGATATGTTTGCCAATAACTTCTGCTTTACCACTAGAAACCGTAATATGACCCATGTATTCAGAGTTTGGCTTTTTGACTAAACTTATATGCTCTTCTGGAATAATTTTTCGTTTTGTGACATTCACAATTGATAAAGTGCTGTCTTTGCGGCCATCAAAATATAATCCAAATGAAGTACATACCAATAAGGGCATATTTACTAGAACACTTCTTTCTTTTTCACGGTTTCGGCGAATTTTATTGCGATCGACAACCTTGGCCAAGTCCGTCTTGGTAATAAGACCAACATCCTGAAGAGCCGCCGAAACAATGGCTGCAGCAGCTCTATCCGAAATAGCCCACCCAACGAAGGGAAACATAGAGGAAATAATTCGTGTATAGCCAAATTTTGGTGTAGTTGTAGGCAAAGGTATCTTACACAACATACTAAAAGTACCGATGGGTGGGGGCGCCGCTAACGGGGTGAGGGGGGTGGAAATGTCCCTTATTTTGGTTTTTCGTAAAAAACTCAGTAACGGTGGCTCATACGCAAAAATGTTCTTCTGCTTAATTCATCCACATATAATTTTCTATAAAAAAGATTCTTTGCACTTTTTTGCTGGGATCAATGTTTATTGAGATATCGAGGAAATACGATAAACACTTTTTTAACCCAGTTATTACTGAAACTTTTTAAAGAGTCGGATTGCTTTGATTTTTAAATATGATGTTCTATAATGAAGTAATGTTATAGGAAAAATAAAATAAAAAATATTGATCGCCTGGAAAAGCTGGAAAACGAGTGGCGTTATAACGCCCGGTAGTAAAATCGGGGGCTACCAGGCAGTAGTAACATAAATATATTCTGGATTTAAATAAAACCACACTAACATTGTTAAACATGTGTATAATTGCCTATAAATTAAACACTAGTATGATAGGCCACAAAACACGTCTTCGGGTGTAAATGTACACAACATTTACGACATATGAAATTAGATTTCTTTTTACAAATTGTGCAACGGCTTTGAGATTCTTGATACTCTATTAAATGGTCAATGCGGTCATATCGAGAAGTTTCTCGATAATTGCGAGGTGTGCGACAAGGTCCACGCTTTTCATTTTTTCTGTAGGTCTCCAACAATCCTCTTGAAACAACTCTGCGGAAAGTTAAGTGGTCGTATTCTCCACCATCGCGTTTATACAACTGCCAGGCATTATGAGTTGCCATATCCAAACCGTGGCAAAATAATGAGAAATACCATTTTTTCCCGCGGATAGACGTTCGATACAATCCAATGTTTTGATCCGACCGATCCACTCCACCCATGTTTTCATTATAACTTTTTATAATGGCAGGTTGATCAATAAACACATACTTTTTCAGTTGTTGAGAAAATCGTTTAGCTTTATGAAGTGGCTCAATTGTTTCTATATTGGATGCGACACTTACGACGCTATTGTCATTCCATTTACAGACTAAAATTTGCTTAGGTTGGCTAGTCTTGTAGGCAATCGTACCTCTTTCTGTCTTTTTGAAGACTTTGTTTGTAGGTAGTGGGCATTTAGAGGTACGATTTTCACGGATTGTTCCTGTAGCATTCAATCCTCTAATACTCAATTCATGAAAAAGAGGAATAGAAGAAAAAAAATTATCAAAAAATAGGTGAAATTCCTCATTTGGATAATTGTACTGCAAGACATCAGCAAAACTCAGAATAACGCTCGCTCCTAATCCAAATTGTTTGTAGCACGCTGGAATATTTGCAGATTGACCCTGGTATGGGTCAAACCATAAAACGTAACCTAATCTAGTTGCCCCTACCCACAGTTTATATCCCCATCTTATTGGTTTTCCACGTATGAACTGCTTGCAACTATGCCCACCATAATAAGGTACCATAGCTTCATCAATACTATAATTTTGTTCAAAAGGTGCCATATCTGAGAAAGTTTTATTGAGTAGATTGAAAAAAGGTCTGAGTTTTGCATATTTGTCGTTGTCTACTCGAATGACATTGTTGTCGCAACAATGTAAGTATTTCATTATCAAAGTAAACCGATCTCTTGACATTGCATTATACACAATGTCAAAGTGAGTATCAGAAGACTTCTCCCAAAACATATATCGACGTGGTACCGAAACGTAACCACTGTATAAAAGTATTCCCAAAAAACACTTCATTTCTGAAATAGTTACATTACCGACGGCATTTTTCTGGCTCGCGTACAAATTTGTATAATATACCAACAGCTCAATTATCTCATCATTCATCATACACTCATAGTAATACATAGGAGATTGACGATTTTTCGGCTCTTCCCGGTCTTGCCACTGTTTACGTACCCTCGGGTTATCCTGGTTGACCCACTTGTACTGTTGAGATTTTAGTACACTAGGTAAACGCGTAGAACTAATTCTAGGATTGGAAACTGAAGGCTCGTTGTCATTTTCATGTGAATTTTCGGTAGTAGTACGCATTTTTTTGGCTAAAGCCGACAAAGATAAATCGTCTTCCGAATCCTCATTTTCCGAATATGAGCTATATATAGCCTCCGCGGGAGCCCTTAGCTGAGATCCTAAAACGATTAAAATGATGTCAAATATATATTTTCTATAGTGAAAAATAACGTACAGAGTTGAAGTAAAAACAAACCTGGAAGATTATGTAATGACAGAAATTCTTCATCACCCGAATCTTCATCAGTTACTTCAGTATTCGGATTTTCCGGTGGAAAAATAGTGATTTCATTTGGCAAATCGTCATCAGAATCTAAATGGTGTAGGTTGTCAATTATTTCGTTAAGGCTTAAAGCCTTTTTCTTCAGTGGCCTATAAACAAAGTAGTCATAATAAATAGACGTCAATTTTACTACCGGGCGTTATAACGCCACAATTTTTTAATTGAAAAAAAAAGCCCGCAAAGAAAGCGATAATATAAACTATTTTTTAATAAAATTATACAATCGTATCAGTCCTCTGTAAAACATCATGATAAGGCTACACTATCAACAAATTCAATAAAAAAAACTTACCTTTTCGAGGGCATGTTTCAAAGAAATCACTTAGGTTATTTTAAAACACGTCTGGACTTAAAACCACAATCAACACTGTGTCAAATAACAATGCGATTTGTTGAAGTACCCTTTGTAAGTACTACAATTAAACTTGATATTTGTTTATGCTACGTCAAAGCCATAAATATTGCGGGTAGATCTAACGCTTAGTTGGTGGCGTTATAAAGGTCGGTAGTAATAACTGGGTTAAACTTTAGGAGCTATTATTTACGAAAGTATTAAAGTTTTCCAAAAATTGTTTTAGAATACCCTTATTATTTTTTAAAGACCTATCCAACGATATCCCACACATTAGGGTTGGAGTAAAAAAAATATTTACCCCCCCCCCCCCCCCCACTTCATGTGTACGGGAGGTACCAGCAAAAATCATAGTTTTTCAGATTTGGTTTTAAAACTTTGTCGGCGTAATTTAAATCACATACTCATACGAAATGTCACTTGTCTAGTACTAGCCATCACTGAGCAGAGTGAGCAGGGTGCCTACCCTTATAGTTCGCCATGTCCGTCTGTCCGTCTACGGCTTTGCTTAGTGATTATTAGTACTAGACGTCTAGACGGACAGATGGGATCAGACGAACATGGCGAAACTATAAGGGTAGGAAGTGAGGTAGCAGGGTGAGCAGCCTGCTCAGTGATGGTTAGTACTAGAAAAGAAAAAAATCGTATGAGTATGTGTTCTAATCACGCCGACAGTTTTAAAATAAAATCTGAAAAAATGTTATTTTTTCGGGTACCTCCCGTACACATGAAGTGGGGGGTACATTTTTTTTTACTCCAACCCTAATGTGTGGGATATCATTGGATAGGTCTTTTAAAAAAAATATGAGTATTTCAAAACAATTTTTGGATATAACTATTACTTTCGTAAATAATAGCTCCGAAAGTTTAAAAAAGGGTTTATCGTATTTCCTCGATATCTCATTGAACATTGATCCGAGCAAAAAAGTGCAAAGAATCTTTTTTATAGAAAATTACATTTGGATGAATTAAGTAACAGAACATTTTTTCGTATGAGGCACCGTTACTGAGTTATTTACGAAAAACCAAAAAAAGGGACCTTTACACCCCCCTCTCCCCGTTAGCGGCGCCCCCATCCACCGGTACTTTTAGTATGTTGTGTAAGATACTTTTGTCTACAACTACACAAAAATTCAGCTATACACGAATTATTTCCCCTATCAGGCAGTTAAGCGTCTTCGTTTGGTGAGCTAAAACACCATACCTATCAACAGTAAGAGCCACAGTTGGCATGGAAAAACTAGCTGCTTTCACTTGGCTTTCTTGAGGTGTTTTAGAAAGCTGAGGTTCAGACACAGGCCACAGCCAAATAGCACTAGACCCTACTCATAGTGTTGTGTTCCTGCTGGTGAGTAAGGTTGCCAAAGAGCTCAAAGAGGACCCAGTGTGTTGACGATGAGGGACCTTCTTGTTCCTTTAGTCGTCAACACAGTGAATCCTCCTTTTTGTAAAGGGTCGGCAACGCGCATGTGACTCCTTTGGAGTTGCAGGCGTCCATAGGTTACGGTAGCTGCTTACCATCAGGCGGGCCGTATGCTTGTTTGCCACCGTCGTGGTATAAAAAAAAAAAAAAAACAGGCGGAAAAAATCTCTAGTCTCTTGGTCTGAGACATCTGAGTTTTGAGTAGACGAAGATAAATCGTCACTTGATTCTTCAGTTGATTTTGAAGCTGTAGTCTGACTTATTTTGAAAAGATCATATTTTCTTTTCCTATTTATATTTTTCAAGTTCTTTGATGTAGTTTGTACGTCTATGCGAACAATCATCATTTGCCTTTTTGTTCGTTGATCAATTAAAAAGGGCTTCTCTAAATTTGGAACTTTCATTGGTTTGTCACACTTGCATAAATTTATATCTTTGCACTGGCATGCCGCAATGTCAAATAGAGCCTTTGCCTCATTTTTAAACACTGATATGCGGTTTTTGTAAGATTCAACATTCTGACGAGATTTATAAGGTTTCAATAAACTGCGATATTTTTCATAATATTCTTTGATGTTTCTGGTGACAGACCTCGGTTGTATAGTTGGAATATATGCCGTTTTCCAGATTTTTAACACGTCTTCCGATATCTTCTGGCAAGTATCAGTAGCTATGTTCTGGTACTGCTTTTTCTTACTACGACTCGCATATAAGTAACACAGTATAATATCTTCGTAAGTAGGCGAAATATTAACTTTTAGTTCTCTTCCATGACCAAATATCGGGCAAATTAAATCACTTCGTAATGTAGACAAAGACATTTTAAAGATTTTGTTTTATCAATGTTTGTGTTGATTTGACGTTAGAGAATCAGATTGTAGTTAATGTGTCATTTATTTTGATAGTGTAGGGTATTTAAAATTAATGTCGAAGTTATTACAACCCTCTTTATTTAAGGTTTGAGTAGAAACAATGTTGCCAGATGACAAATCAGTCATAATGTTATTGTTTTGTTTTAATCTTCCTAATTTTTATTAAAAATCGAAACCAAAACGCGACAGGCAATTTAGCTTTAGTTTGTTAAAACTTTATGTGAGTTGGGGCAGTACTTGTTATTGTACAATTTCAAAAATATTTCATATTATGAGGTTTCAGGTATGTAAGCAACTTTTGACAAAAGCCCATAAAATTATAGTAAAAAAAAATTTTTTTCATAGTAGGCCGATCCACCCTAATGCTTATCATCGCTAATGTCGGGTGAACCAGATACGCTGCCAAACACTCTGGCAGCGCCGGCGCAAGATCACTCTCAAGCTCTATCAGAACGCGCGCGCCGCGCTACGCGTCGCGCCAAGCACCGGCCGCCGGCAGTCGATAGCGCAGCCCCGCAGCGGCGGGTCACGAATCGCGTAGCAAGAGTGCTACTATAGTCTGGCCAGCCAACGAATGCAGTAGCAATGTACAGCGAACAAAAGTATGACAACACTAAGAATCAGTGAAAAAAGCCGCAATGATCATCAAATTTTATGTTTTTAATTTTAGTTGGTATTTCCGCCCCTTTCATTAGGTGACATTTACGGTGTGTAAAAAGGAGACGGATATATTTCGTCTGATCTGTCATCAACTGCAACAGAGAATCTGGTTGAGGTAATTGACATATGCCTTAAAATTTAATTTAAATTTAATTGGGAACGTTGCAGGAATTCTATCTCACTCGCCCTTAAGATGAGAGAGTGAAATGCGCTAGAAACAAATTTAATGTGAATTGAAATGTTCGTCATGAAATACGGTGTCTCATCACAAAGGGGTGCCACATGTACGTATTTTGAATTGGCCGCGCGTTGCTACTGACAGAAATGGTTTGCCAGACTATATACTATTAGTGACTAATATAAATATAAATACAAATTAGTACAGCCGTTTGATGCTTATACAGTGTTAGTATGTAACAAGAGACATGATCCTTGAGTATGAAATAAAATAGGGCAGTTGCGATTGCGGTCACTGTGCCGGTATTGGCCATTTTCAACTTTGTTAAGGTATAGAGTTTACAAGTCTATGGTTTATAGTTAATATAAGAGTAAGTTATGGCACTGTCATCTGTCATCTAATTGTTGTCATTCAGTTGTCAGGAGCCTTGGAAAACAGTGGCCAAACCTGGCTCCTGGACCCCTTTCTGACATATAATTACAGAAAAAAATACATCTAATGTCAGAATCTTAACAGTGGGGATTCATATAAATATAGTAGTATATATTCAATGACTCAGTATATAAAGAACGTCATAATGCCTTATTGACACAAAATGACGGTTGTCTTGATAGACAAACTCCTTAAAGTGGCCAAAACTGGGGCATTTGGGGGACTTTCATTTGACATTATTAATATAGTTTACGTCACACATGGCCATAATGTGAGTTTTACCGCACGCTACGCGTACGGTTAAACTCACATTATGGCCAGATGGAGACGTAAAATTGTGTACTCACCACGGGCTGTAATAAAGAAAGCCCTCTATACCTGCGATTGCCACAAATACCTGCGATTTCGGGCTTTCTTTCTTTTACAGTCCTTGGTAAGTAATGTACTAATAAATAACAAGTGTCTTTTTGGTGTTTTAGGAGCCTGTATTGTTCAGTGGATCAATAAAAGACAATATTTTATACGGATCGTTAGATGAATTACAAGACTCTGAAGACTTAAATGAAACAGATAAGGATAAGGTAAGTCAGTATTCAGTCAGGAGAGTTTGTCGGTAAGTATGTAGCCCTCTCAATCATAAATGTCTTACAAGCCTCATTTATTATGGTCACATATTTGTTTTGGACCCGGGGTATGTCCTTAAACTACGTCCGGACCTGGGTATGTCCTTAAACTACGTCCGGACCTGGGTATGTCCTTAAACTACGCCAAAAAGAGAGGTATGGGCACTGCGAATGCCATCTCGCTAAGTGTGGTAGGGCACGTTCAGCGAATGTCATCGCTCAAATCTGGAGCAGAGCCCGACTGGGGAAGTACCTCCACCTTACAGAAAACCACAGCCAAATAGCACTAGACCCTACTCATAGTGTTGTGTTCCTGCTGGTGAGTAAGGTTGCCAAAGAGCTCAAAGAGGACCCAGTGTGTTAACGATGAGGGACCTTCTTGTTCCTTTAGTCGTCAACACAGTGAATCCTCCTTTTTGTAAAGGGTCGGCAACGCGCATGTGACTCCTTTGGAGTAGCAGGCGTCCATAGGTTACGGTAGCTGCTTACCATCAGGCGGGCCGTATGCTTGTTTGCCACCGTCGTGGTATAAAAAAAAAAAAAAAAAAATTTTGTTAATTTATGTTTTGTTTGTTTCTTACAAACACAACTGTCAAAGTGACAGGTCAAACGATTCTTAGTTATATGACAGCATGTTAGCGGGCTCCAGTATGAGGTTCTTCAAAAAAGGAATGTATAGGTTCTTAAAGGGTAGGCAACACGCATGTGAATCCTCTGGGGTTGCAGGCGTCCATAAGCTACGGTAACTGCTTACTATCAGCTGGTAAGAAGTTTATGAATAAGGGGCCAATATACCCACGTTTTTGTTACAATCTCGTGCAGATGACCGTAATGTCGTCGGGTAGTTAAATAAATTTGGACCTTCCATATAGAAGTTAGAGTTCATATTTAAATGTCAGCGTTTAGTCTCGGGCATCCGCGACCCACGATCGTGAGGCGTGACTCGACGGTGTTATGAAAAATGTCATGGAATGGACTACCTATTACTCTATATATATAAGGTTCAAATTCCTTTAATTCTACGGCTAGGTTTACACAGCGTAAGTTTTTCCCGAATACCGTATACGGGACAGCAATAGTACATTGTTGCCGAGGGATGGAAAGAAAGCCGAGGCCTGGCAAAGGTCCGAGTCGGAAAATGCCTGTTTCCATTGAGGTATACATAGTGCTTTTTACAAATTATGTGAGGAAATCAAACAAATTAAATTTCAACTATAAGTAATAAGTTTTTAATAAGGGTTAAGTGACATAGTACAATACAAAAAAATTAGGCATATTATTAGTTAATGTTAAATGTTATATTAGACATTCCGGGGCAATTTGTGAACGAAAAAGGTATTTTAAAGCATTTTGGCTGTACTTCCACAGCATGAAGGTGTCGTAAGTCCTGTTATATTTGTCCCGCGACTTAACAGGAAACAAATTGTTCATTATTAAGCTTGCTTCTTCTTTCAAATGAGGCGGTGTTCCGTCTATCTCCATCTCACTTTCGTCATTTGAGCTCATACTGTTTACTGTTTTAATTAATTTTAAAGAAAACTATAATTGATAGCTTATTTCACAACGAATTGCCGCCTTTTATTTTACATATTTTTTAAAAATCTATTACCACAGACACTAATCTTTCGATACGCGCATGCGCCAGTGCGCGCGCATCTCGAATCGCGACATCGTGTTTGCGATTATTTTGACATTTGTCTGGTGGAACGAAGGTTTCACTTGGCAGAATGCAACATTTCCTTAGTTATTTATTTGCAATCGTAGTATTTAAAAAGTTAACGCAGCGGACAAAAATGGATTTTCATACAGTCATTTTATTCCTAGGAGTAAAATGATTCTATGGAAACTCATTTTTTCTCGCTGCGTTTTTAGTTTTTAAAGAAAAGAATAAAATTGAGCACTTTGCGTTTTCAATTTACGAACAAAAAGCGACCATTTCCGAGCATTTTTGAGAAAAATTTGTATGGCAACTTTCAAATTTTGCTCTCACTACGGTATTCAATAAAATCCCGTATACGGTATACGGGAAAAATGTACGCCGTGTGAACCTAGCCTACAGGTGCGTCCAGATTGCACGAATGCGTTGTTGGGCATGGGCATCCAAAAATGGATCGTATTTAATCTACTTTATCCGTTAGAACCGGTGGTAGTTCTTTTTTTCTCTGACGTTCATTCATAAGTGCATTGTAACATTACACAATCTTCAATTTAGGCACATGCCTAAATTGAAGAATAAATATCTTTTATCTTTTTTTTATCTTTTTATCTTCAAGCATTAAGCTGCTGCTTGTTGAACCGGTCCGTGAATCGCCGATGTGGAGCGCGCTACCAACTGCCGGCCGGCGATCGGCGAATAATACAAAATCTGTTAATTAATCAAAACAGGGAGGGTATAAGGCAACTTTAGGCCTGTCAGGACGCGAGTTCGTCTAAAGAAATGATTTGATGACAAAAACTAATATGAAATGTTCTAGGGTGGCGAGTGGGAATACGGCGAGGCCATTTTAAAATAACTTTCAAGAAGAATAATTGGATCAAATTCAATCATCATCAAATTGTTTTTACATTTCATGTTCTAAAAGTTCGAATTCATGTCGTGCGTAGGTGACCTTAAGTTTTTATACTCTACTGCATAAAGTTAAATCTTCGTCGAAGAACTCGAAAACCAAGGCAATCGGTCCAACAACCACACGAACAACTTTAACTTCATAGAATAAACTCTTTCCTTTGTAATCTAAGACGAAGGCAATGATACCAACAGCCAAAGTTCACGTTAAAACTTCAAGAAATAATTTAAATATATTTTTATAACTGATTCAGGTGTCACGTACCTACAGAAAAAAAAAGAAAAAAATAATTGGCGGGAAACATAATATATTTTCATGGTAATATTGGTGTTACAAATTGAAGTGGTTTTAGGATTAACGATAAATAATTTCCTCGCAATTAAAGTGAAAAGTAGAGTGTATAACTCGTCCATAAAACCCATTCTACACTCGACTTTATATCCATCCGAGCGAACTTTAGAGAAACATCTATGCACATTTTGTACATACAATCTACTATTATATAGAAACATTTGGCGTTTAACTAGTATTTTTAAATTGTGTTTGTAGAAAATGCCAGCCTGGTTGTCGGCGGCGCGAACGGCGCATCTACACGAGCTGGTCCGCGGCGGCAGCGGCTGGGCGCGGGCGGTCGGTGCGCGCGGCGGACAGCTCAGCGGCGGCCAGAAGCAGCGCGTCGCCATCGCGCGCGCCATCGTCAAGGTACGAGCAAGCTGAGTGATAGTGTGTTAGGTCTCTTCTACATCCCAGCGTGACATCCAGTAGTGGTGAGCGGCGCACCTACACGAGCTGGTCCGCGGAGGAGGGGACTGGGTGCGGGGGGCGGACAGCTCAGCGGTGGGCAGAAGCAGCGGGTCGCCATCGTCAAGGTGAGCCTTGTAGATACCAGTGTGGTTAGTGGTGAGCGGCGTACCTACACGAGCGGGCTCGCGGAGGAGGGGACTGGGTGCGGGGGGCGGACAGCTCAGCGGTGGGCAGAAGCAGCGCGTCGCCATCGTCAAGGTGAGCCTTGTAGATACCAGTGTGGTTAGTGGTGAGCGGCGCACCTACACGAGCGGGCTCGCGGAGGAAGGGACGGTGCGGGGGGCGGACAGCTCAGCGGTGGGCAGAAGCAGCGCGTCGCCATCGTCAAAGTGAGCCTTGTAGATACCAGCGTGGTTAGTGGTGAGCGGCGCACCTACACGAGCGGGCTCGCGGAGGAGGGGACTGGGTGCGGGGGGCGGACAGCTCAGCGGTGGGCAGAAGTAGCGCGTCGCTATCGTCAAGGTGAGCCTTGTAGATCCCAGCGTGGTTAGTGGTGAGCGGCGCACCTACACGAGTGGGCTCGCGGAGGAGAGGACTGGGTGCGGGGGGCGGACAGCTCAGCGGTGGGCAGAAGCAGCGCGTCAGCATCGTCAAGATGAGCCTTGTAGACCCCAGCGTGGTTAGTTGTGAGCGGCGCACCTACACGAGCGGGCTCGCGGAGGAGGGGACTGGGTGCGGGGGGCGGACAGCTCAGCGGTGGGCAGAAGCAGCGCGTCAGCATCGTCAAGGTGAGCCTTGTAGATCCCTGCGTGGTTAGTGGTAGGCGGCGCACCTACACGAGCGGGCTCGCGGAGGAGGGGACTGGGTGCGGGGGGCGGACAGCTCAGCGGTGGGCAGAAGCAGCGCGTCAGCATCGTCAAGGTGAGCCTTGTAGATCCCTGCGTGGTTAGTGGTGAGCGGCGCACCTACACGAGCTGGTCCGCGGAGGAGGGGACTGGGCGCGGGGGACGGACAGCTCAGCGGTGGGCAGAAGCAGCGCGTCAGCATCGTCAAGGTGAGCCTTGTAGATCTCGGCGTGGTTAGTGGTGAGCGGCGCACCTACACGAGCGGGCTCGCGGAGGAGGGGGCTGGGTGCGGGGGGCAAACAACTCAGCGGCGGGTAGAAGTGGCGCGTGGCCATGGCGTGCGCTGTCATCAAGGTGAGCCGAGTGTCTGGGCATTTTCACCATTAACGGCCGGTTAGCAATCGTCACAAAACTGACGGTTAATGTCAAATCCCATACATTTAGTCAGGAATGTGACGGTTTGGACGTTACTGAAACAGGACTTAAGTCATGCTTTAAAGTATAAGTTAAAATAAAAATGCCCGTCTGTATGTTAGGGCTCGGCCACCACTTCGGTGAGAGCGAGATACCGCGCTCCGACCTTTCTTTCTCAACTATACCCGTTGTTTGTCAATGCCAACCGGCTGAAGTCGTGGCCAAGCCGTTGCCCCGGGGGGACTGGGAGAGTAACAAGAGCATTCTACATAATGTTGGTATAATTTTTTTTCGGAACACTACCTGTCAAAGCTAAAGGTGTTCCTTTTCTCAAATAAAGGGGTAAAAATTGTCAGAAAATTTACTATTGACTTTTAACGCAAAAAATCATATGAAAAAAAAATTGTATGTAACAACTGGTGATAAAGCTTAATAAAACGCTGCCCACCCAAGTAACACATCAAAGCAGTATAACGGCCGTCTTACAGCATATCTGTATGCTTTTAGCATTTTGAGTTCGTTTTATAGTAGCATTATAAACGTTTATAGTGCTGATATAGGTCTTAAATGGGCACAAATTACCCAGCTTGAGATCCTATACAGGTCATTTAATAGCATTGCAGGCGCATTATGTCTGCGCTATTAGCATTATCGTTGTCATGGAAAGTGCCAATCGCCTCAAAGAAGCATTAGTACGCTCTATTAAGTTGCCGACTGCATTAACGAAGCCTTAATACGGCCAAAAAACTTGCTAATCGCAGTAAAGAAGCATAAGTACTCTCGATTAACTTGCCAATCGCAATACAAACGCATTATACTAGCATAAGAGTGTAGTAAAATAAACCTTACGTCAATGCAAAAACGTCTCTAATACCGACGGAACAAATGTTATAATACAATGAACGTTGTGATTTAACTACTTTGTCTCGCAATATAAAATGGACGAAGACGGTACAAAAAACTGAATGAGTGACACGTCATATTTGTTTGCATCCTAACAAAATTTATAAAAGTTTTTGACACTTTTACGTTATTATATCCTTCAAATATGACTGCGCAATGTAGTTTACTGTAAATGTGTATATAAGTTTCATTGAAAATTTTCACGCGCCTTTGATTTATTGTGGTTTTGCTATAAAATATTATAAAAAGATAAACAAAACAATTGTGTAATCCTCGTATAGAACGAGTTTTGCACTATTAACACAATAGTGTTGGTTGAGCAGTCTTAAATTAAGTAATTTCTTTATTATATAGGTATTTTCCTTGTATAAATAGGTCCGCATGATTTTATTTTTAGGTTATTAATTATTTACAAAATGGCGTTGGTCTATATAGACGGAGAGCTAGCTACGTCCACGTCGAATATGACAATAATGAGAGCAACCAAACCCCTCTAGTCAGTTTGGTATATTATGCTTATTTCTAGATCTGGACATCTGGCAGCTTTAAAGTAGTGGAGGTCAAAGAATGCAAACCATTTCAAGAAAATAAATCCTAGAGATCTGGGTTTGATGCAATATTATGAGAAACTATACAAATACTATACAATATTAAGAGAAATTATACAAAAATTTATGTTGGGAGAAAGTAGTGCCAAACGATGTATAATAAAATATAGTTCATAGTTTTCGCCTACTGTTTTTGTTTCCGTAATAATCATATATCGGGGTTTTCGGTGCGGGAACGATTTGAGAAAGAGTAGAGATAAACAGATAGGTAGAGAGTTAGTCTGAGAAAATATCATATTATTCTTAATGAATAACTACCTCTCTGTGAATAGCTTACACACTATGATACGAGCTTTTTTTCTTAGAGGCATGTTTGTATTGACTATTATATACTTAGTATTTTAAAAAATGCAATTGCATATCCGAAATTTATTAACTAGATCTACCTAAGACAAAGACACGGTATAGTAAGTGTCAAATATTAATCTTGACGTCCGATATTTATGAACATTTGATTAACTGAAGAGGTTGACAATGATCAGTCACTACATGAATTAATAAAAAAATACTTGAAAAAATCATAGGTATATGTACCTACAATATATATACATAATAGTCAGCTATTTCATATAAATTGTATATACCTATGATTTTTTCGATCAATTATTCATTAGGTAGAAACGTGCTAGAGTACATTCTGTTTTTTAAGTTAATGCCTACTCTTTGGCTAATGTCAAACATTCCCGCACCGAAAACCCCGATGTATGGTAAGAATACACAATATTTTTTGATCTAACGTTTTTTTTTATCGATTTTTGACCAGTTTTGAGTCGATATTCCAACATATTCACTATAGATAGAATTATAAGGCAAACGACTATCGGTTTTTGAATCTTTTATCTCCATTCTGTAGAGCCGGATCTTGAAATAAATGAGCCGTTATTTTTTTATGATATTTTTAAAATATGGTCTAAAAAAACACTTTTATCGATATTCGAATGGTGTAAAGAATCTTACATATACGTAATCTACATATTAGGGTTCCTCTTTGATGTCTCTAAAAACTGTTGAGAGATTTTAATTTTTAACTAATTAAAACAAAATTGATGACCATAAAACCACTTTTTTAGCCTAAACCGGTTCGACTTTGATGTCAAATATCTCGAAGACAATGAATATTGAAGTAAATATAGGATACTATATTGTTTAAAGCCGTTACTGATAATATGATAAGCTATATAAATAATTAGAAAACTAAGGGAATCAGATCTAAGGTCGTTGGCGCCAGGGAGCCCCTTAAAATATAGGCCCTGTCCTTTATAACTGAGACAACTTCGGCAATTTTTACCTAGTTTGGTATTACTATTTTCAATTAAAACATTTTGCTAGTCTGTCACTGTGACCTCCACCCATTAAAAGCTGCCAGATGCCAGGATCTAGCAATAAGAATAGTATAGCAATCTAACCAGACGGGTTTTGTTGCTCTCATTATTGTGTCATATCTGACGTGGCTAGCTCTTAGTCCAATAGCAGCTCAGTGAACCTTAAAAAATGCCTTATTTATGCCTACAGCATTACACGTGAATAATTATGCTATTAAACAACATTAAGCATTTATTTAGGCTATTGTAGAACCTAAGGCACTAAAACCGCTAAAAGCTGTATAGGGGCTGTTCATAAATTACGTCATCAATTTTTGATAGTAAAGCTGCCAAATAAAGTGGCGTCATTAAAAAAAATGCGTTTTAAGATTAATTGTCAAATAAAAAACTATTTAGTAGATAATATTTTATAGCATTGAAAGTTTATAGAAACACGACTTTCATTCCTTTTTTACACATTGATGATGTGATCTTCGGAATGACCGCCCCCCCCCCCCCCTCCTACGTCATGCTACCATCATCCGATGTCCAGACCCCCCCCCCTTTGAAATGACGTCATTTATGAACAGCCCCTTATAGTGAATTACTTGGCTTTATAATGGTTTATATTATTGCTATTATACTGCATTAGGAACGTATTACCAACTTATAAATGCTATTGTACACCCTAAGGCATTAAAAATAGCTGAAAGCTGTATAGCGAATTTACGTGGCACTATAATGGCTAATATTCATGCTCTTAAACAGCATTAAGCATTTATTTATGCTATTGTAGAACCTAAGGCACTAAACCAAACCGAAGCATTAGTGTAGCAAACCAAAATGCAACTGTACAGCTGAATGCTGTACAGTTGCATGTTGTTCGCTGCACTAAAACTAATGGCTAAACAAAAGCATTTACGTATGCCATTATACAACCGTTATACAGCGTAAAGCATCATAAAATGCTATTGTAGAACCTAAAGCACTAAAAACAGCTGAAAGCTGTATACCGGATTTACGTGGCATTATAATGGCTAATATTCATGCTCATAACCAGCATTAAGCATTTATTTATGCTATTGTAGAACCTAAGGCACTAAACCACACCGAAGCATTAGTGTAGCAAACCAAAACGCAACTGTACAGCATTCAGCTGTACAGTTGCATTTTGGTTCGCTGCACTAAAACTAAAGGCTTTAAAAAAGCATTTATACATGCCATTATACAACCGTTATAGAGCTTAAAGCATTATATAATGCTATTGTAGAACCTAAAGCACTTAAGTGCTTTTAAACAGTCGAAAGCTGTACAGTTGCGTTGTGGTTTGCTGCACTAAAGCTAAAGGCTTTACAAAAGCATTTAGATATGCCATTATACAACCGTTATACAGCTCAAAGCATCATATAATGCGACAAGTTGCTCGGTGAACGTATATAAGAGTTTATACGGTCCTTAAGTTCGAAATAAGTTAACTATTCATATGTTATAATGCTTCCTGTGTTACTTGGGCATGCAATTAAATATCCTGAAGGCCTGTGACGAATAGCGTCTGAAACTTTCCATTCAAACATTATGGATTCACATCATTATGAAACCGTTTACTTTGTTTCTAAAACATTTGGGTATAAAAATATATTTGGTTTGTATTAAACCAGCCTTCGGTAACGGAATTCATGAAAAAATCATACGCATATTCTAAATTGTTGAATGCATATAAAAGATAAATGTCCTTTAAAATCGACACGAACACCCCGATCAAAATCCATTACGCATTTTATGTGACTGTTGATTTCTGAATGATACATCTCTGGTGTAGTTATTTTGAGTACTAAATATTACACACGACATAAGATGAACTGTGTACCTACGACATTGAGAGACCTACTGACATTCTAGGTATTTGACCCCGAGATGATTTTAAAAACGCAAACAAAATAATATTGTAATGTTCTACCTAAACAATATAATTAACTATTAAGCACGCTAATTGATTTATAAATACAATACAACACTTATATATATATATATATATATCCCATCAAAAACATTACATGTATAAAAATGTCAGTCTCGCAACGCAGTTCTCCTACTGCAAAAAGTATTGAGAGCTAATACCTATACTACCTAATTATGTAGTGTAAAAAAAACCAAAATTTTAGCAACATAAAAAATAACTTTGTCATCGCATATATTTATATGGGATGTTAACTGTGCGGTTTGTTAAACTAGACAACGTGACTGATATTGCGGTATGTTTGCAGCTTTGCTAGCTTTATCGAGAACAAAATTAGAAGGGGGTCGAAAATGGCCTGAATGGCTTCGGGAAAAGGATGGTACGGCCGTGCCTTTGTTGTTTGTTTTGCTCGACTTGGCGGGGGCACTGCCGTGCCCCCAGATTTGGATACTTATACAATTACTATGACGCTTTGCCACACCTTAGTAAGAGGATTCACAAACTGATATGATAATGCCACTTGTCGCAGATAGCTTAAAATTGCCATTGTTTGTGTATAACTAGATCTAAGTCAATCATTTTCTCGGTTTATACCAATTTGTTTGTGTTAATAACGTGTATAAATATTGTGTTTCTATGTCTAGTTGCTAAGTCTTATCTGTGTCTAATTTTATTGATATCATGTCATAATACGCAAAATGTCTAGATTATAAGAATTTTGTACTAATTTACGAAGAAATGTCCTATATAAATATCAATTTTAACCCTCCTACAAACATGTAATACTGTAAGCTTATTAGCCAATAAATGTCTCACATACACGGCACATACCAGCCACTAGTACGAGCACGCTAAAAAACCCATAAAAGAGGCCAGCACTCGTACTCGTTGCTCACTTCAACCTCACTTCTACAACAACTCCCAGCGGGGAAACACCTGCAACTACACTGCTCAAATGTTTTACAATTTTAAATAAGCGTTATTATTCATCTCCCTACATGACCTGGTAAATGGTACAGCGGGTCAGCGCTGCTTGGTTCAACGTGGTAATCCGGTCTGCACACAACAGCTGGTCCTTCGAGCTCCGGATATCAGAAAACTGCGGCCAATTGAAGAAAGAAACAAGTACGCGCTGAGCTGGATTAATTTCGCTCAGAATCTCCATACGGTGTCCGGCTTAACCGCTGATACACCTGCCCGCTTTCGCGGAAGAGCCCTGTGCTATTTACCAGCTTGCTGGACGGACCGCTCGTGTAGAGGCCATACTCCACGTTCGTGTCCTGGCAACTTTCGTTGCAACGTCACATGGTTGACGTCTTCACACTGCTTTCGGACGCTCTGGCACTTGCACTTAGCCTTTGCGCGAGATTCAGTGCATCAGGGATTAACGCCCACGAGTAAGTAAAGTGAACGTAGGGCCGCTTTCACTGCACTAGGCAGTGTCAGCCATTAGGTTTTAGGTAGGTAAGGTTAGGGAACCCCACGTGCGTCAAGAAGCAAGAAGAAAGAAGAAGATGTCCGATCATACGCTCAAGATGTCTCTTCGCTCACACAAGGGACAACCCTCCAGAGCCGTTACCCCGCCGTCTGGTGAAACAACCTCCGGCGATACCAATACATGGGACAAAGGCACCACCAGCACTCTTGGCGATGGTCCTAGTGTCGAACCGCGTCTACAGCCGCCGCCGGCAAGAGCGCCGGCGCCCGCTTATTCGGAAATATCGGAAGACGACGCGGAAAAGACGTTAGTTAAAAGTCCACCGGGGACATTGTGTAAACCTAACACGTCCGCCGGGGAAAAAGACCGCTTTTCTCAGTGCGGCGACCGCGGTAGTAAAAAAGTGCGCGAAAATCGAAGTGTGTATAGTGAAAAGTGCGACGAAAAGTTAGCTTTGTTACTAGCGGAACTCGAGGTTCATAAAGCCGCTCTCGCCGTTGCTAATAAACAGTCGGAAACTGCCAAATTAAGGCTACAGATTGCCCAGCAGGAGGCGCAATCTGTTAGCGGTAAGACCGAATCTGTAGTCGATAAAGACGAGCAACGTGTGAGAAATTGGGTAGAACGACAGTCCCAGCTAGATCAAAGCAATTATATAACTAAAATTGAAGCGTCCGCCGCACACGCTACGCGTAATTTCGCGCCCCGCGAGTCGCATATAAGCACACGTCTGCCGCCCGAGCGGCTGGAAGTTCCAACTCATTACGCTCCCATTTTGCATAGGCCCTCAGAATTACCCACTTTCGACGGTAATATCACCGAGTGGATCGCATTCCGTGCCGAATTTGAAGATACCGCGCCGATGTTTAGTCACGTGAATAACGTCAGTAGGCTTAGGCGCGCGTTAAAAGGCGAGGCGCGTACCGCGGTAAAATCCATCGTATATACCGTCAAGGATCCGTACGAAATAATGGAAGCCTTAGAAAGGCAGTTCGGGGATCCTGAAGAGATCGTGTTGACTGAGCTACATAATGTTAAACGCATGCCGCGCCTAGCTGAAGATAACAGCAATATTGTGTCTTTTGCTGCGCACGTCGCAAATGCAGTAGCGACGATAAAATCATTAAAACAAGAAAAATATTTGTATGCGCCAGAGCTAGTCAACAAGATCGTCGATAAATTGAACCTCATTGTTAGGTACGAATGGGGCAAGTTCAAACAAGCTAATTTGGACTCGCCCGATTTAGTCGCGATCTCAGAATTTCTGTCAGAAATCAGTTCCGCGGTTAAAAGAACGAATCGAAGTAGATATACGAAGTCGCGCGTAAACTCGATATCCTTTGAGCCGGAAAGCAGGTCAGGGCGTCGTGACGCCCCCGCCCACGCTCCCGCTCCCGTGTTTTCCCGCGATTCTTCGAGCGATTCGGACTCAAATTATAGCTACCAGAGCACTCGCCCGCGAAGCGATGAAGTCGAAGCTCGCGTGTCGGAGCGTAGGTCGCCGACGGTAGCTCAAACAAAGCCCCGCGAGGCTAAAGAGCCCGCGTATACGGGAACAAAGCCCAAACAACATTCGGTGCCAGCACGGTTTATGTCTCGCAATAAGTGTTTAATATGTCATAATCACGAACATAAAATAGAAGCGTGTACTAAATTTTTGAATGCATCGGTGGCCGAACGTTGGGATTGGGTTAAAACTGAAAAGTTGTGTTACAAGTGTCTGGACGCGTCGCACTATGGTCGCTTCAAGTGCAAATACGTAGCTTGTGGCGTCAAGGGATGCGAAGCTGGGCACCATAAATTGCTACACGGTTTGAACGCAACTGCGCCCGTGGAAAATAGTACTAGCAATATTAACACAATCGCCATCCCGCCTACGTATTTGGGGGAAGTGTCCATAGATGCGACACGGCCGCTAGATACACCACATCAATCGTCGGATCCGACTGTAGCGTTCGTAGGCTACATGGTGCCGCGAACGACGGACGACGAAGTCCTAGCTCCCGTAAATGAGCAGGATATAAATTCAGTAGACGTTAGAAACGGATTCGCCTCCGACAACCCGAACGTAATCTCGGACGTAAGCTTAGTCCAGTGTAAAGAGGGTACGTCCCTCAGCGGGGGAGGCGAAAGCGAACGCACAATAGGTTTGCCGCCAGTAGAAACAGTAGAGCCCGTCGTAGAAACGTGCGAAGAGCGCGTCATAAAACCGGTTTGCTCCGTAAATACCGTTCAAAACGAGTTCGCATACTTGCCCGAGATATGTAGGTTCTCGAAGTTCACTAGGCTGGTTCGCACTACGGCCAGAGTTTTGGTTGCTGCCGAGGTATTCAAAGCCAGATTGTCTGTCAATAGAAATCCAGAAACAGAAATGAATAACAGACACATAAGTCTAGCGGAGATACTGCTGATTAAACGGAGCCAAAATGAGTCGTATGCCGAAGAGATACGACTACTGGAAGCCGGGCGCGCGCTGCCTGAGAAGTCTTCACTACATCGAGTCGACGTGAAATTGGACAGAAATGGCGTGATAGTGACAGACAGAGACGGAACACATATACCCGCCCTGCATGCTGAAGATGGATTCACAAAATTATTGATCCACCATTTCCACGAAGTGTCCAACCATGACGATCACGCGACCGTTTTCGACGAGTTGAAGCAAAAATACTGCATTTTCAGACTGCGCGGTAGCATTCGTTATCTGACGAATAAGTGCCAAAGGTGTCGGACCTGTAACGGGGCCAACCTCACGGTTCCCGTAGGCGACTTACCGCAAGAGAGGCTCATAGCGAATCAACCGCCGCTTACCGCCGCAGTTGAAAATTACGGCCACCGCAGAGAAAAGCGAGGGAACGTATTGTACACACGTCTCATCACACGAGCGATGTACTTAGAGCCCGCCGCCTCCTTATCGGCGCCCTCTACCTCCCTACCGCTACCCAGAATGATATCTCAAAGCGATGTGCCTTCCGTTCTGAACTCAGACGATGCCACGAACCTTTTTGGCACAGAACGTGAGCTATCCGAGGCAATTAACTCTCTGCCCGATAGTCTCAAACATCCCACGACAGAACGGCGCCTGATCCAGAAGAAGATCCCGCCTGACGACCACGTATGGAAGCGCTGGATACGAGAATATCGCCTCAACTTGATGCAGCGATCCAGTGTTCAACAAAGGTCTACGAAGCTACACGTAGGCGACATAGCCGCCGGTACTACGCCACGAGTTACATGGTCTAGAGGCGTGATCGCACAGCTCTTTCCAGGTCCTGATGGCCACATAAGAGTAGCCATTGTACGTACTCGCGCAGGAGAAGTTCGCCGCCCGGTTTCCAGACTCATTCTCATCTGCTCTGCACCAATCGACTGTGCTGACGCACGTGGGGGAGAATTGTCGCAGATAGCTTAAAATTGCCATTGTTTGTGTATAACTAGATCTAAGTCAATCATTTTCTCGGTTTATACCAATTTGTTTGTGTTAATAACGTGTATAAATATTGTGTTTCTATGTCTAGTTGCTAAGTCTTATCTGTGTCTAATTTTATTGATATCATGTCATAATACGCAAAATGTCTAGATTATAAGAATTTTGTACTAATTTACGAAGAAATGTCCTATATAAATATCAATTTTAACCCTCCTACAAACATGTAATACTGTAAGCTTATTAGCCAATAAATGTCTCACATACACGGCACATACCAGCCACTAGTACGAGCACGCTAAAAAACCCATAAAAGAGGCCAGCACTCGTACTCGTTGCTCACTTCAACCTCACTTCTACAACAACTCCCAGCGGGGAAACACCTGCAACTACACTGCTCAAATGTTTTACAATTTTAAATAAGCGTTATTATTCATCTCCCTACATGACCTGGTAAATGGTACAGCGGGTCAGCGCTGCTTGGTTCAACGTGGTAATCCGGTCTGCACACAACACCACTGATATGATATAGTTAATTAGTTTACTGAAGACAAACAAAAGACAAAATAAATAACGTTAAGAGTTTTCGTGATTTTAGTTGAATGATAAAAGTAGCATCAGAGTCGGGTACTCATGGTTGATTATATATTATGGTTGATGACGGTAATTTGATTAAAAAATCCACATGATAAAAGATAAAATAATCTCTGGGTTTACCCATAACAAAATTCAATCACGTAATTTCTACAAAAACAAATCGTTATCGGCGGATACTGTAACTTACAATTCATCAGTCAACTAAATTTAATCGTGATTATTTATTAATTGTGGTTATTTATTTGCAGATAAAATAATTCCATAGAAAACCTTGGATTGAACATAATTATTGATAATTTATTTTTGGATCGGTGTTTCACTATGTATCTCTCCACTGTACATATTTTTGCCGTTGCGCTTACCGCATATGAGGACTAATGAGGGAAGGGTGGGCACATCGCTTATCACCTGTGATGGGTGCGTTTGAAAATAGTATCAATTCAGCACTGGCTGACATATTTCAAACACGGCACGGGTATGAAGCATGTTGAAAACCCTATTTTATTTTTTAAATGCGCATGACAGCTAATGTTTTCGTCTCTGTAGCTAAATGTCAAATTCAGGAAGGAGAATCTCCTGTACTTATACTATTAGTTATTCTGTGGTTATACCTCCGTGGCAACTCAAATCTTTGGGTAATCGTTGATAGTATGATGTAACTTAGACTTTGTACTTAGCTAGACTTTGTACTAAACTGGACAAGTGCAAAGTCCACCAATCCAAAAAACAACGATAACATTATCACTGAACGTTGATCGGCCCAGGAAGTTGTCATATCGCGGTAATAACATAATTTACAATCATGCTTAACTTGTCCTGATAACTCGGTCCTTATCGGCTTTTAATGTATCACTTTTTAGAGTTTCGTTACTTTAACACGAAACGATCTATAAACGGACATTATAAAAAGATAAGGAAGTGACGCACTCTGATCACTATATCATTATTTTGTGGTTATATATTTTTGTCAACCATAGGTTCAACTAAGGCTAGAGAGGGAGATGGAAGATGGAAACCCCTGTCCCTCTCCTTAATTACACCTGTGGTTAACGATGTGCTTTTACTCTACTACTTTTTTCAATAAAAAAAAATATTAGTATAAAGTAACTTTGTTGTTGCAGAACCCAAAAATCCTCATCCTAGACGAAGCTACCTCAGCATTAGATACGTTTTCAGAATACCTAGTAGATAAGGCACTGAAAAACATAAGCAAAGACCGTACCATGCTCACAATAGCACACAGATTAAGCACCATACAATCCGCAGACGAAGTCGCGGTGCTTGATGGCGGAGTGATCGCCGAAAAGGGGCCTTACGCAGAACTCATGACCAAACAGGATGGAGTTTTCAGGGAAATCATCACGCATCAGCGAATATCGAAAAAAATACAAGAAACCAAAAATGTTACTGGAACAGTAAATGTCAACGGCTAAGTATATTAGTAAGGAATTCTAAATTTAATTACGAAATTGAATGTGATATGCCAGATTACTTTTTATTCCAATTTTGATGTAGGAGTTGGCAAGTTTATGCCAATATTTTAAGGGAATTTGACCATAATTGTTGAAATGTCCGATGTGACCGTAAAAGATGTGATGTTCGATATTTTCAGAACACACACACTGTCAAACGTTTACTCACTTACGAACATTGATTATGAATAAATTGAGTTAGTCTTTACATAATGTTCAGCACTATTTGCACTGAAACTGTAAAAAAACTTCATTTAGGCAAGTCTTGTTGATTTAATTACATTGTTTCTTGAAATAATTTGTAATCAAGTTCTAATCACGCCTGATAAGTTACATTTTCTACATTTTGCGAACAAAAATTGAATTTAGAAACCTTATAGCTTAATGCGTAAATTTCTGATCGAATTACATTTGATATTATTTTAGAAGACTTGCAGGCGTTATAGTGTAATTGCAAATAGCTATAGTTTGTATTAATTTGCTTGTGTAGCAAATTAAAAACTTTCTTCCATACCAATATCAGCATCATACACAAAATGTCCTTTTGGACAGGGTGCTTAAATATGACCATTATTTGAATGTTATGAGTTTTTATAACTACCATTAGCAATTTGACATTAGGGTTATTAGTAAAAATAATTAGTAAATTATTATTTAAGAGTATATTGTTACTGTATATGTGGCTGTGATTTGTAAAGATCCATGAGTCATTTTACAGTAAATTTTAATTTTCATGACATGTAAGTTCTTTATAAAACTCAGCCTTGTAAATACCTAGACAACAGATAAGGTATTTTCAATGTAAACACTGTGTTCAAATCGTATTGTTTTTTTATTTATGGCAGTTCAATTTGAATTTTAGTCTTACAAGTTACAACAAACGGGTAGCGGAATATTTTTGTGTATAGCAAATAAAATGGTTGTTGTTATTTTTAAAAGTGTTATCATTTTGACGTAGATATTTTTATCATCTAGATTTGTTGTTTGTTTTTACGGGTTTCATTGAAAATAAGAAAGAGTTGGACCTTGCCCCGAGCGCGCGGCCGCCAGACGCGGCTCATTCTTATATCTCGGCTCAACCTCACTGAAAGCTAGCGAACCATTATAAGTGCGCTGTCCGATTACGCATAGATATTATGTATTGCGAGCTCTCAATTCACCGGACAGGCAAGAAGTCTGTTCACTTCAACCAAAGGAAATACGCGGCCTGCGCTCGCGCCGCGCATTCGTACGCCGCTCCTTCCCGCGAAAACTCGCGCGCAACCATGTCTCATTTGAAAGTTTTACGCGGCAATTTCGTAAAGTTCCTATCCCCAAACTGTCCCCCAAAACTAACCCGTAAACCTAAAATACCCCGGAATGTGTTAAATAGCAGGTGCTTCGCGACTAAAGTTGCCCCTGTCGTCGAGGGTAAATATTTGACTTCGACATGGGGTGAAATTGAAATTGGAAATGAAACTTTGACGGATTATGTGTTTCGGGACGTCGAGTTATGGGCAGATAAGTCTTGTGTGGTGAGTACTTTTAATACTTCAATTATTTAAGTTTAGTAGTTTAATACTTAATGTGTAGTTCTACTTATGGTTAGTCTTACATGTGTAGATATTCGAATTAAAAATAATTGTTTATTAATATTCAAATTTCACTTGCTTAAGTAAATATCATTAGACAGCTTGCAGGCATTTACCTACCTAATAAATGCACGCGACTACCTAAATGCAAGCTAATGCAACGAACAATTAATCAAATTGCGTCAAATGCATATCGTGCATGCATCGCTGGGATCGTCAATTCAGATATTTACAAGCAGTACAAAGTTCACTGCTCCGCCATACGGATACGAGATAATTATAAATAGACCCTATCCGAAGGTTGAGGCTACGGTATAACACTTGGCAGCCACGCAGTGGTCTTGACAAAAAAATACAACAACATTGCAAGATATCTTCCGCAATTTTTTGTACCAAGGGAGCATAGGAGACATGCCACAAAACAAGAGTATTTTGGTTTAAAATGGAAGGCCAACCGCAACATTATCTGGATACTTGCTCTTCTTGCTTTAATTGATATAATCAGTCTACGCTGGAATTTTGCGTTCTTTGCGTTGCAATTGTACGGACTTTCGGGACTGACTGTAAAATAAAGGCACCATGTTGACGAGAACTTTCCATCGTAACCGAGATAATGAAATGACCCATTTTCCATTTTTAGACGATTGGGTAGTGGTAGTAATATATATATATATATATATTAGGTTTGTATAAATTGAGATCTAGATACTTACATATTTATTTTATATCAAAACGTAACAAGTCTTAATAAAGTTGTAAGTACACTCTTTAAAAGGTTACACCCGGTCTAGCTTACGAAAAGCTCAAAGTCCAAAGTTCGTTTTTCAAGTCCATAACTTTCGAAACTTTAATACCAGTTCACCCATGTGTCTGTGGGGCCTATTCGTAGAATATAATTTGTCATTGGTTTGATTTTTATTTAATATTCAACACGATAGGTACTTACACAACAGAAATGACGTATCGTTTATTAAGTCAAACACCTACATATCAAAATAAGATCGCTTGTGTCAATACGAGACGTCTAACTTTTTAGTGACTTTGTTTTGTTAAGATGTAATTTTGATAACGAACGAAGGTCATATTGATAAGTTTGATAACATATGAAACTAAACTAGATTTTAAAGTTAGAATACTGCTCCTAGGTCAGTTAGTCTGGCGTCCTATTGATAGCGTCGCTGCACACCCAGTGACTGTAAATAAACAGAAACACTAGACTTCAGGCGTAGGCGTGTAGTAGGTAATTGTAGATCAGCTTCTCGCAAATAGAAAATGCAACTAACGTGCACATACCGACTGCAATGCGCCAACTTCATTGCGATATTTTGCAAGGTTTCTGTGTCGCAACCAATCAGTTTCCCGTACGATTAAAGTTGAAGCGTTATCAAGAAATATGGATTTCTACAAAAATAATACGCGAGCAATCTAGGTTGCTGTTAAGCCTGCTTTTCTAAATACGTAATTGCAAACATAATATAAATACGTGTGTAATGTATGTCTTTTATATTACCGGCATATCTGACCGAGGCGCTCAAAACGCGACCTCACGACCACGACAGCGACGGCATTTATTGGTTTAAAAAATTGGTACCTATTCTTCTTATTAGAATAGTTAAGAATAATCGCACTCGATAGGTGCTCCTTTTTCTCGGACTAACTATAGAGCTACAAGCAACGATAATAACGGTGTATTAGGTAATTTACTTGTTTAGTTAGATATTGTTTTCAAAGTCATTGACGCGGAGTGGAATATTGCCAATTCTAATATAGAAACGATTATCTCAATATCAGAGGTGACTGACCATTGACCCGATTTGTAAACGCGATCTTGGAATTTGTGATTTGATCTCCCCACGTTTTACAATATTGTATTGTTGTCTAGGTCTGAACATTAATATTCGACGGAACTGCATTTCGATCGGGGAAGGCAGTTTGCGATTGGTCGATCAATCTTATAGTTTTGAATTAATTATAATTTAATTTAGAGCAGAATACGCACTGCTTGTTCTACATATATACGAAAATAATGTGTGCCATTAGGTACAGTCAGCAGCAGAAGTAGCTAAGGGTGAGGTGTTCAAAACGACTTTATTGTCAAGAGAATAAGAGCGCGTGAAGCTCATTTTGAACACCTCGCCCGCTTCGCTACTTCTGCTGCGTATTGTACAGTCACCATCAAATATATCGGAGCGGCCAGGGTACTCAAAAATATCTGAACATGCACTTTATCCCCTTAACAATAGAGTAGTTGTTAGATATTTGTGAACACCTTGGCCACTCCAATATATTTGATGGCGACTGTACGTACCTACACATTATTTTTAAAGTTTCGTTTTTTTTTCGTCGACAATTTTTATCTGTAAATATTAAATTAAATAAATATTTTTATAATGTTAAATTCGTTAAAATTATGTTAATAAATCCTAAAATATAGCTAATACTAGTAGCTTTTCCACGATCTACACGTGGCTGACTGGACTTTGAACTAGCAATTTGCTATTTTCAACTTTTTAGATAGGTACTTCTAGAGCAACGTACGTGGGGGTGTGTAAATTATTATATTCGTAACGTAAAAGCAGCAATTGTAGGTGACGTACGCATACGCATAGTTGAAAAAGGCATTGTAATAAAATAAATAGCGTTGAACATTTGTACTAAGATAAGGTCGATGTCTTCACCTATCTAAAGTAGTATTTTTAATTCAAAACAGTAATCTGACAGCTCCTATATACCATACATTGTAAACCAATTTGTATGGCCACAGAAATCACATAATACATAATAGTATTTCATACCGAACGTCCACGCTACCCCCGACCCGATTGGAATACCTCACCCCGCGGCGGCCAATTGGTAGGAAACTAGTAGGTGCCTAATCATGGCCTAACCTAACTGATGAAGTATGGCATGGCGTGTCCGCCCTGTGGTATGGCAAGATCTGTCAGATTACTGTTTTTAATTAAAAATACTACTTTAGTAATAAAAAATCTTAAGAAGTATACTTTTTCTAGCAGGTAGGTAAGCATTATTTTACCGCGCGTGTTTTCAAAAAGCTTTGTAAATCATGTTGTTTTTTTTATGGAATGTGACATTGTATTTAGAGTACAAATCGTGACAGGACAGCGACCGATTACACCGTAAACAAACTGCGAATAAACAAAAATATTTTTCATGGATGCAATGAACATGAATAAATTGATCTTTAATTTTATCTGCTTACGTCACGCGACCGGCGTGTGACTTTGCTGAATATGATTTCACGAATTCAGCATTTGTTTTTAACGATACAGTAGGGTGACTTTCAGGCTATAATTTTACTAGTTGGCAAAGTAAACGCGTCATCAATTCCTCTTTACTCTACCAACCAAATAACTCAGTCCATACATGGTCCATACTCTCGATAAGTATTGACTTATCGAGAGTATGAACTGAATTATTTTGTAGAGCAAAGAGGAGAGTTTATAAATCTTAACATTAGGTCAGTATATGTACCTACTTACATTTGTATTTTGTAGACATCTTATTTCGTAAAGTATTTAGGACGTAGGTATTAGTTACCAGTTAAGCTTTTTTTCCCAAGGACAATAGTTCCGTTCAAATCCATTAATTTAGGCTATATTTAGGTATTGCACGCCAGTAATACTAGATACTACTTTAACCTTTTGACCGCCACCCAAGCAACACAAACTAGCTGGTAAAGCGCTGCTAAATGGCACCTCTTGACACTTTAAGCTGTAGACTAAGCTGTAAATGGGCTGTATAAGCGCATATACAGAACATATACAGGCGAATTGGGCTCAAAATTATACAGCTTAAGGCTGTATAAAAGCTGTACAAGAGCTGGGTAAAAGCTGTTTAAGAAATGATTAAAAGCTGGTTAAAAGCTGTATTGGCAGCTTTAAGCTGGACAATAGTCGTGTAAGGGTGTATAAGCCAGCTAAAAGCAAATTAAAAGCTGCTTAATAGCTGCATTGACTACTTTTGTCGTTCTATACATGGTTTATACAGCTATTTTACAGTTTGTAGCTGGTGAAATGCTGCATAAAACAGTTATGCGAGCGAGTGCGAGTGCGAGTTTTGTGAAATTGTATATGAACAGTAAATATTAATCAATAAAAGTGTACACAAAGTGTTTAAGGAGAATTGTAATAAAGTCCTAATAATAAAGAGACTAATGTAAAAGGTAAGTCCGTGTTTACAAGTCCGTGTTTACATATTGGAGTGTAGTTTAACTTGCGGCGGTAAGTTTATTGTGAATAAGTTTAGTGTTAAATTTTTAATGCGCCAAAAAAATAACGTGATTTGAGTAATTTTAAAGTTAAAAATAAGGTGTAAACAAACATTGTGATATTGAATTTCTTCGATTTTAGGTCTCAAATTTCATTTAAGCTGTTAGTTTTACTGTTCAAATGCAGTAAATCAGTAAGGCAATGATTAAAACGGTAGTTCCGGAAAAAAACATACATTTATAAATAATATTGTAATTTATTTAGTTAATGCGTAATGGCGTATTTTTTATACAGCGTTAGGAAGTCAGTACTGCACTTAAACTCCTTTCCGCTGTAAATAGGACAAATAGGTGTCTAATTGTTCTATTATACAGCACATGCTAGTATATCTGCTGTATTACAGTGTTTTAATACAGCAGCTTCAGCTTTAAGCTGTATAAGTTCGTAATTCATTATCATTTAACAGCCAAAAGCTGCATTGGACACTTAAAGTAATATGCTACACAGTTAGTGTTATAATGGCCACAAGTAACACTCATATGCAGCATATATACCACAAAACACCATTATACCGCTTAAAGCTGTATAAGAGATGTTAGAAAACACCTTTAAAAAGCTTAAAGTGTTTAATGCTATCTTTATACAGCCTACGACGCTATAAGCTGTATAACCACTTCACATGCTTTCCAGCTAATTGCTAAGTGTTTTACTCTTAAACAGCTTAAAGTATTACGAAGTTGTTTTATACAGCATATGACGCTACAAGCTGCAAAACTGCTGTATAACTTACTCATTGGAACCTAATATCCAGCTTTTAGCTAAATTTATGACCGTTAAACTGCTTAATTTAAAGCATTTCGAAGCTGCCTAGATTACTTTTATTCAGCTTTCATCTACAAGAACAGCTTTTATACAGACTTTTACCAGCTCAAGGCTGTAATTAAGTTCCAACGGCCTATGTAATACAGCGTTTTTGTGCTGCTTGGGCAAGCATTGAACAAAAATGACGCGCCACCGACGCCACGAAATCGCGTTTTGTCAAGCGAAATTGAACTTTGCGGAAGCCCGCGTAGGTCCCTATTGCATTACAAAGCCTGTCGGCTGTAGCCGTCGTTGGCGTCCATGGCACAACTTTTTGATGTCGGCCACAGCCGACTGCGGCGGTCAATAGGTTAAAAATCTGTCGTGCTAAAACTGTGCCGCAGCTTACTCAGGTTCCTGGCCCTGTAGCCAAGATGACAATCGTTTGCAGAAAACGCTACACCTCTCGTTCACTCTTCATTACTGCGGTAGAGAGACGGATAGCGTTTCGATCGTTTTCTTCAAACGATTGTCATCTTGGCTAAGCCCCCTGCTTTACTAACTTGCATGCTTTATCGTTTACATGCGACATAAATGATATTAAGTTTATGTCCAGACATGCGGTGCATCAGGGCGCGGATACGACTACACAATGATGATGCTCATGATCGAACGCTGCGCCAACGGGCTCGCTGGGGCCCTGAAGCTCAAGCATGGAGAGAAGATCGGACTCATCTTACCCAACCTGCCGGAGTTCGTGGTCCTCATCTACGGGGCTATGAAGGCTGGGTTGGTTGTTACGTTCGCGAATCCTCTGTATACTGCGGGTGAGTCATTTTAAATCTAATGTTTGGGGAATAAGGATGTAAATCGAACGTCGGCAATGGCATAGGGTCCTAAACTAAAACTCGAGCCGGGAGAGTCTCATCCTACCCAACCTGCGGAGTTTGTCGTTCTAATCTATGGGGTTATGAAGGCTGCGTTGGTTGTTAACGTTCGCGAATCCTCTTACCGCGGGTGAGTCATTTTAAATAAGGTTGAAAATCGAATTTAGCGAATGGTATACCTAGAGTCCTAAGAGTCAAGTCTGGAGAGAAGATCGGACTCATCCTACCCAACCTTACCGAGTCTGTCGTTCTTATATGTGGGGTTATGAAGGCTGGTTTGGTTGTTACGTTCGCGAATCCTCTTTATACCGCGGGTCAGTCGTTTTAAATTAAATGTTTAGGGAATAAAATTGAAAATCGAACGTTGCCAATGGCATAGCTAAAGCTTTAAAGGTCGATCCGGGAGACGGAGCGGACTTATCTTACCCAACCTACCGGAGTTTGTAGTCCTTATACCAGTGTTTGAAGGCTGGCTTGGTTGTTGCCTTCACGAATCCTCTTTACACTGCGAGTCGTATTCATTCTAAAGTTTAGGGACTAAGGTTGAAAATCGCTAACGGCATCCCTAGAGCTTCATTCTGCCGGAATTGTTGGTTGTGGTCTAAGGAGTTATAAAGGTTATTTAGCCTATGTTTTTCTTTCATATCTAATTTAATTTTAAATTCCTAATTGGCATGTAGTAGGAGTTCAAACATAGTTGTCAGAGTCGGAGACCGCCCTCCCGTAAATAGGTGCAATTGAGCGATGCAGGTCTAAAGTCCATTACAATATTGACTCAATTATAATCAACATGTAGGTGATGTTTAACAATGATGATGAGTTTAGGTATATATTAGTATTGACCGTATTTTTGTCAATATAATAAGAATAAGTTTATAATAAGAATAAGTTTATTGCAAAAATTAGTAGTTTATGTAACTGTTACGTAATAAGGGTCCTTAAAACATGAGTGTGGTTTTATGAAATGAGCCGCAGGCGAATTTCATAATAAAATCACACGAGTGTTTTAAGGCCTAATTACGTACAGTTGCATACACTGCTTTATCTACACTCATATTATATATATTAAATTAAGTGTTCAGAAACCATAGAATGACCGCCATTGTACCGTCATGGCCAACTCGATTGTGCCGGCGCTCGCGTGGGACCAATCGAGTTGGCCATGGCGGTAACATTATGTTATCAAATTCGATGTTCCAAATTTGAAACTCATTGCTTAACAATATTTGAGCATGCAAAGTTAAAATTACGTTACTGCCGCAGATAAGAAACTTATCATAGTTAAATCGTTTGTTGTAATGCTTGTCATTGTGTACGGTTTTTGAACGCATTTTAGAGTACTTACAGTATGAGTGTAGATAATAGTAGTTTATGTAACTGTTACGTAATAAGGGTCCTTAAAACATGAGTGTGGTTTTATGAAATGAGCCGAAGGCGATTTTCATAATAAGATCACACGAGTGTTTTAAGGCCTAATTACGTACAGTTGCATACACTGCTTTATCTACACTCATATTATATATATTAAATTAAGTGTTCGGAAACCATAGAATGACCGCCATTGTACCGTCATGGCCAACTCGATTGTGCCGGCGCTCGCGCGGGACCAATCGAGTTGGCCATGGCGGTAACATTATGTTATCAAATTCGCTGTTCCAAATTTGAAACTCATTGCTTAACAATATTTGAGCATGCAAAGTTAAAATTACGTTACTGCCGCAGATAAGAAACTTATCATAGTTAAATCGTTTGTTGTAATGCTTGTCATTGTCTACGGTTTTTGAACGCATTTTAGAGTACTTACAGTATGAGTGTAGATAAAATAGATTACAGGATGTGTCAGGGGTCTCCGCACTAGGCTTCGCCTGTATCGCGGGGAACCAGTTAGGTTATCCCTATTTATTCTTTGTAAACATATTAGTGACTTGTGATTGAATGTTTTCACAAATCGGTGTAAGTTTAAGTGTTGTTTATACCCACCCGATATCGTAATATACTTCATAAGTAGTGAAGCGTCTACATTACTAAAAAGGGATTTTGCAAAATATTGAATTACAGGCAAACGTGATATTCAGTCCAGCTGTGAATTCTTTTCCCGGATCCCGGCCATAAGATAGATACATATGTACTTAGGTACGCCGCACCTTACATATTATCTGGTAGGTACGGTGCGGTGCGTTCCAAGCCTTTTTCAGGCTTAGGCCGGCAATGTTGTACGGACTTCGGTGGCGCGCAACACAATGTTTCCCAGCCTATTACGAACGTAGTTTTAGGAAAATTAGATTTACTCCTAAAATAAATAAGAACACATCTAGGAAGAACTCTGCCTTTTTGAAGGCTACATAACATACCTACATAATCATATTTGCATAAATGCCTAAGTACACCAAGTATGAGTATGCATGTAATATTAAACAAAATTATGTTCATATGATATTCAGGAAAATTGCAACTTGATAAAATCAATATATTTGAGTCATGTGCTCAAATAATGCTTCTATAATCACTTTAAATGCCAGTGGATTCCTATTACGAAGGTCGTATTTTTGCTGATGTTAACATATTGTAGTCCTAACTTCTAAAACTCAAATAGTAAAAGTCTAGGTAGCATTTTATTTACCTTAGCTTCTGTTCGGGGCAAAATAGCATAATGCTGAGTGGTGACCATTTCATGCAATGGCTTACATTGTGTTAAGTATGTCATTTAGATATTTGTCGTTAGTTTACTTTTTTATTTTAATATATTTACCTGTTTTTTTATTTGTTATTTCACCTGTGTGCCATCTAACAGTTGTTCGCCACGAATACCTTTATTATTTCTATTTCTTTTAAATATGATGGGCCTCAGTGCATCTCTCCCACATTAATACTCTTTTTGGCTCAAAAAAATGCATTAAGATTATCAAATTAATATTATATTTATAAAATCTAAATGCCCCTCCAGATGAGTTATACGCATATGTTTTGATAATTCATTATATCTTAACTAAAATAAAACTAAACACTATAACACAATAAAACTACACAAAAGAAAATTAAAACAAGCACTATAACTACACCCAAGCACTAACTAATTATCTCTGCCGGAAACCCACCCCGCGACTCTCCAGATTAATTAATTCATCCCCCGTTGGTATATTTTGACGAATGAAATCATGCGTTCGACTTCTGCGGGCTGTACAGTCGACGACAAAAGATGTGTCAACACTTATGCACGATATTACAAAGAAGTAAGATCAAAAGTGTAATCATATTTTGACGTTAACTTTATGATTGTATAGTTAACTGTACCAAAAGCGGGGTCTAGACTACAAACAGACATCGTTATCTCATGACATGTGTAGATAAGTCTGTAGTAAGTTATATCTGTAGTAGCAGTCTTATGCTCTGTATATAAACATCACTAATAGCGCCAAGATAATAATTATGACATTTATGACAGATAATTATGTCGGGTTCATGGTTCATATAATAATGATTGTAAATTGCTTGTAGCCAGCTTGGTTACTTAATAATTGCTTTAATACAATATGTATACCTATTAGTCAGTTACGTGCAATAAAAACTGCTCCTTATATTTTTATATAACGCTATCTTTTTCCATTGTCTTTGAATATTCCCAACTACATTCTGAGGACTATAAGTTAAAGGTCGGTCACACTCTTAGCATAGGTACAGTCACGTCTGAAAATATGGACACATTAAACGTGACAAAAATATGTAGCCCCGACTCTACTACCGAGGCGTAAAGTCTTGAATACATGTTTGTATCCACATTTTCAGACGTACGACGGTACTTGTATAGGTACCTACTTCCACCGCTACCGTTCCGTTCATATTCGTTACGAGTACGTACACAAGCGATGTACTGTGAAATAAGCCGGAGTTGTGCTGCGTGATGCATTCGGTGTGCATCGGCCTTAAATCGTTGTTTTTTCGTGTTAGTATGATATAAATAACCCATAAGCCACGAAAAAACGCTCCGAGCATAATTCCCGCCGGCGCGATATGTTTCCGAGCGATTTTCTGGCCGAGGCATTAAATTTTGTTCTGGCCTTTTTTACTATATTTACACTACACTTTCTTTTACAGATGAGGTGAAACGTCAGTTCATGGACTGCAATGTAAAATGCATAGCCACCATCGAAATGTTCATGCCCGTGGCTACCGAGGTGGCCAAGTCCCTCAAGGATTACAAAGGCACCATATGGGTCGGCAGCGATGTTGAACACCAAGACGGTAAGTGTTCTTGGTCCTTTAGGACACTTAGGTAAGATTAGGGTTATTATCCTCATTATGATAGGAATGATAGGCGTTTTATTTTTAATTTCGAAGTCGGTGGCATTGAGTAACAGGAGATGACGTCCCTAAGAAATTCTTTGCGCCAAAAGTTATAGTGAAAATCACAAAAATTCTAAGCTACTCTTGGATTCAGTGATAGCTGTCAACCGCCAAACATGTCGCACAAATTATTTCTAGATAGCCCATCTAGTAGAATTAGTACATAATAAATCAATGGTCGGTGGTTATATTCGTTCCTAGGCCAAACTTGAGATAGAAACACCATTCTTTGTTTGGAGAGAAAGGGAGGATAAAGTATCTTTGCAGCTGGTTGTACTAACAGACACACTTTTCCTTGGTAGACCTTATCTCGTTCCAATAAGGTATACTCGTAAATACCTACGTTTTTATCGGCAAGTGCGGTCCGGGGAGATGGGAGTCCACATGGGACATGACCCCCCCCCAAATTTAAGGCTGCGACCGCGCCTGTTTATTCTCATGTTTATCGGACGGTAGAAATTCAGCTGTTTCATACCTATTATAACTAAGTAGTCATAGATATTAAATTAACCATCCCTAGTTTATTTACCCTCTGCAATGGGTTAAATGGTCAGATGGCAGTCGCATTCGTAAAAACGAAGTGCCTATTACACCAACTCTTGGAACTAGATTGCCTACCAGGATCCATTGAGTCGAGACAAAAGCCGGTAAAAACGCTAGTAAGACTGATTTATGATGACAATGCTGATTAAATTACAGGAGTATATGGACTCAAGCCTCTACTAATGGCGGACCACGAAGCAGACCTTCCCGAAGTGAACGCTGACGATGTCTGCCTGATCCCATACTCTAGCGGCACCACCGGAATGCCGAAAGGAGTCATGCTGACGCACAAGAATCTCGTTTCCAACCTGAAGCAGGTCCAGTGGCCGAAGATGATGAAGTATGAGGGAGAAAAAGGTAAGTGTTACTTACTGCTGTGGCGCAGAAATGAATGAAAACCGCTGTTTTTCTGTTCAAAAAATCTACTTTTGAAACAATTTTTAAGCTAAATAGTGTGGGAAGAGTGGTATAAAAAAAACTGTTTTTTAAATAACTACCTGCCTAGTGCCTACTTGTATTTCATTCCAAGATTTTAAAAGGATTTAACTACTTACTTATAAATTACTAGTTTTGCGTATCACCCCACCCACTGATTTATTTATTTATTGAAACTTTATAACAAAAAACAAGAGAAAATGTCAAATGGTGGACTTAATGCTAAATGGCATTCTCAACCAGTCAACCATTGGGTTAAACAGATACATGATACTGATACTTGTTTTCAACAGATAAGTTCAATCATTCTCCTAGGTACCTACTCCCATAGATATACAATTTAGGTTTGTATAAGGTTGTGGATGAACGTTAGAAATGTAGTTAAAGCAATGGCGCGACTATGCGCCATTGCTTTACAGTGCCACTGTAACTGTACAGTGTCCGAGACTCGAGAGGCAACCGGATTGCTCGCGGTATTTAAGTTGCCTATGCGTTGTGGAACCGCCCGCACCGCGCGGACACTACGCGTCATTGCTCTGAATAATATTTAAGGCACAACTTTTCGTTTTTCATTCTTATTTCCTTATTCCTTACGAATTCTCAGCGTCCTCTTTAATATCAGTTGTTTGTGTTTGTGTGCGTAAGTAGGTAGGTACTTTATGAATCCTTTTCCGTGTTCTAGGGAAAGGCGACGTGGTGCTAACGGTGCCGCCGTTCTTCCACATCTACGGGTTCAACGGGGTATTGAACTACAATCTGACTCTCGGATACCACGTCGTCAGTATGCCTAGGTAACTTTTAAAGTTGGAATATCTATCTGCTTTTGAAGGATAGCTTTGCAACTTTAGCTATATATTTCCTACATAAAGTCGCAAACATTTCAACTCCATCGAGTTAGCCGACTCATATAGGTATGGTTCCATAATCATCTTGTGAGAGACACTTCTGCGCTGGAATAGTGAATATTACTCAAAATTCTGCGTAGCGGCACTAGCACAAACAGAGGACTTACCGCGAAACACGAACATCAAAATTTTGTTACCTGTCTCTCTATTAAGCTCAAACGATTTTGGACGGGGTGTTGGCAGATGAGGCTCCAAATAACAAGTGCATGCAAATTACTTCAACGCTGTTTACTACCTATATTTACAAATAATAAGGCTTACTATAACTATAACAAAAAAATTGCTCCTAAAAGTGCCATCTTCATCTTCCAAATTTTATAATTGCTCATTTACGTTCCAGGCCGCTCGTTTGTGGAATTCTCTCCCTCTCAACATAAAACGCGCGCAATCTATTGGTAGCTTTAAATCGCAACTTAAGGAATACTATTTATCTCTTCCTTAGGTTTTTAAGTTGACACTGTTGTTTCTTACTGTGTGTATTATATATGTATATATGTACGTATATGTATGTTTATTTTGTATTTATTTAAGTATGTATATTCATATGAATGTGCTGTGTTATCTATTTCGTCTCTTTTGTTTCTATGCACCACCTACTGCTTATTGTTTTTCTCTAGTCTCCACTACCCAAAGGTTGTCTGGAAGCTCATTAGCGATAAGACCGCCTGTTGTTACCTCTACCTAAATTTATCTAATTGTAAAATGTGTGCTTGTAACTGTATGAGGTGTGCAATAAAGAGTATTTATTATTATTGTTATTATAACAAAGACGATAATATTGACTGCCAACAGGAACACACTCGACTCGACTGACCATTGGTAAATCTTATCTCGATGCAATAAGGCTCACAATCGTTCAGCTGTGTCGAGACGGTACCATATTCTACTACTACTACACATTCTCTTAAAGTACATTATAAAGGGTAACAAATAATAATATCATATTTATCTAGTTGTTACATAAGAATGATGACGGTGCTTTTTTCTCGCAGACTACTCATCATTATGCTTTTACAAGGAGCATGGGGTCACCACACATAAGCGCAATTTTATTGGTTAATTTCTAGGATTTGAACATCTCAATAGTATTCTACACCATTTTGTAGTATAACAATCCAGGTTAGTCCCTATAACTTGATTTTTGTGGATATTTTTAATTCACATGAGTAATCGCGCTCTCATACTAAATTAGTAGGTACGGGAGCGCTGATGTGTGGTGACCTCGAGTTATATTTATGATCTATCTAGTGGTTGAGGTTATCTGTGTTTTTTCTAGATTTACTCCAGAAGACTACATCAAATGCCTATCTGAATACCAGCCTACGACGTTGTTCGTGGTGCCCTCCCTGCTCGCGTTCCTCGCCACCCATCCGTCGGTCAAGAAGGAGCACCTGCAATTCGTGGAAACCATTATGGTGGGGGCGGCACCCACCACGGACAGTATGCTGGAGAAATTCCTGCTTAAATGCGAGAAGACTAAAGATGAGATTCGCCTGTTGCAAGGTTTGTGTTATTTGTATACCATTGATTCAACTCTAAACGATTAAACCGCACTTACGACGAGTAATCTGCTGAAATAATTCCTACTTATATGCAAGAGACCAAGGATTAGATTCGTCTGTTTTCGAGCAATTTGATAGATATATGACCCTCACATCTCTGTACTACCACAGATTTACTGGTGTTGTCCATCTCTGCACAATGCAAGAATTTGAGATATTCAAACTACCACACGTCCAAATCCATGAACATATGTCAGTACCTAACCCTTGCAACAATTACCAATAATTCTTACCATCTTTGTTACAGGTTATGGTATGACAGAGAGCGCCCCGGTAGCCTTAATGACTCCGTACGTGTACCCCTACAATAAAGTAGGGTCGGTAGGGCAGCTCATACCCAGTACACAGGGGAAGGTCATTTCCTTAACTACTGGCGAGATGCTGGGTCCCCACAAGTCTGGAGAACTGTTGATTAGAGGGCCACAGGTATGTTACTGTCATTATGTATTAACATCTTCAGCAGAGGTTCTTATAAGGTAACCAGTGGGGTGGGGCAGCTCTTACCAAGCACACAGGGGAAGGTCATTTCCCTAACTACTGGCGAGATGCTGGGCCCCCACAAGTCTGGAGAACTGTTGATTAGAGGGCCGCAGGTATGTTACTGTCATTATGTATTAACATGTGAAGCAGCATGATGAGCAGAAGATGTTACAACAAGGTGGGGCCGATCGGGCAGCTCATACCCATCAGCACACAGGGGAAGGTTATAAAGTTTAGAAAGCTAATGTCATTATAAACAGCTTATGACCAAGATGTTTCCAACCAAATTACACGAACCCCCGACCAAGGCCAGAGTAACCTTGGGCTGTCGGAAGTTATGTTGGCGACCATATGTAGAACGCCAATATACGGAATATTTTAGAGTTCACATAATACTTTTCCAACCACTAAAATCAAGTAGCGAAACAAATAGGTACCTATTTACATTTCATACTCTAACGCTCTTCAATGCTTCAGATAATGAAAGGCTACTGGAACAACGAGGCGGCAACCAAGGAGACTGTGGACGCTGACGGCTGGCTGCACACCGGCGACGTGGCGTACTACGACGACGATCAGTACTTCTACATCGTCGACCGGACCAAGGAGCTCATCAAGGTCAAGGGCAACCAGGTATGTACATAATAGTGCCTGTAGCTTCATTTTAAATATCCTCGCTTTTGCAGTCGTAAGCAATGGCCTCTTTTTAGGATGGCAAAATGTAGTCATAACCGCTCGTAAGGTGTCATTTTTAGGGTTCCGTAGCCAAATGGCAAAAAACGGAACCCTTATGGATTCGTCATGTGTGTCTGTCTGTCTGTCCGTATGTCACAGGCATTTTACTCGGAAACTATACGACGTATCTGAATAAAATTTACACATAAGGTGTATTTCGTATGCAGCTACTTAGTTATGTAGTTAAATTTGAAAAAAAATATTTTTAGGGGGGCGCTCCATACAGGTAACTAAATTTAAAAAAAAATGTTTACCAAATATCAACATGTGACACATCAATCGATAGGTCTTTCAAAATAACATTGAGGTTTCTTTGACTATTTTGCGATTAAGTGAATATTTTCTGAAATAATCTCTTCGAAAGTCAGAAAAGTTGTGTAGCCCCCCCCGTAACTTTTGAACCGTAAGTTCAAAAAACATGAAAAAATTTGAAGAGATGCGCCTTATCATATACTTTCTACGAAAATTGTTTTGAACATTATCGGTTCAGCCATTTTTGAGTTATCTCCAAAAAACTTCTTCCATAGGCATCAGATACGACCTTTTGGTATTAGTTTGGTTCTTATTCCATTGAAGGTACGGAACCCTCCTATGCGTGGTCCGACACGCACTTGGCCGGTTTTTTGTTCAAATTTAGACTTAATTCCAGAGGCTGAGAATTCTAAATATAATGTCCTATTTTAGGGCGCTGGGTCCTCATTACACATATATTGTTAACGAGGTTAACGTAAAGCCTTCTATAGTGCACTATACAGTGTATATGTAAGTAGTATACTATATACGTATGGGAGCCAAACCTACGATCGTATTAACGTAAATTACGATTTTAACACTAAAACTCGAGGGCTGTATGCTGCAGAGAAATTCTGCTGTGCGTTGTAAATCTTAGGAACATTTCGAATTTTCCAGTTTTTCCATGGTACTAAAATAATAATTTCTTTAACGTTTTCTGTTCCAGGTGTCTCCTACCGAGCTCGAAAGTGTGATTATGGAGTTACCAGAAGTGGCCGATGTGGCGGTCGTAGGCGTCCCCCACGCTCTGGCCGGCGAGGTGCCACGAGCGTTCGTCGTTCTCAAACCAAAGCAAACTCTCACCGAGAAGCAAGTCTATGATCTCGTGGCGTCCAAACTCACTAGGTACAAGCACCTTGAAGGAGGTGTTACTTTCATTGACGTTATCCCAAGGAACGCCGCCGGCAAAATAATGAGGAATGAACTCAAAGTTAAACGGTACGACCCTAAGAAGTGATGTGTAAATAATCTGTACATAGTATTGTAGTGAATTGTATAGAAATACGAGCTGTGATTTTATAGTATAATTATTTTAATGGTGCAGCATTAGTAGTTGTTTATTGTATTATATAGTTTATTGTTAAAAATAAATTGTATTATAGTGTTATTATGTTATGTCCCTGACAATCTTCCATGAAATGTATGATGGTTAAGGGCAAAGTATGAATGTAAAGTTGTTATTAGGTAAATAAATAAAATAAAATTGTTAAAATTAATTGTTTTATTCTCTCATACAAAAAATCCACTGTATGTATTGTAAATTAAAGATCAAAAGTTGTTGGCTTCATCTTCCCATACTCCAATCTCTGTGTAAGTACACATACTTTCACATACCGTTTGTTTTTTTTTCAATTTCTCCATTACTCTGACTGAATAATAGAGTGAGACTGGCTTGCTCAATATAAATATTTATCACAAATGTTGCATTGTTCTTAACTGCTTTTTAGGATTACTAATTTAGGTATAGTATAATTTTTTATGATGTTGGAATTGTAGGTAGAACTTTTTTGTAAGATTCCGATATCTTAAAAAATTACCACTACATTAAACATATGAGCACAGTATCAATGCTTTAAATCTGAACAAAGCCCAATACTTTATTACTCTTAAGTATAAATACCAACTTAATTGAAAAGGCAGATTATGAATCCCCTCCCGCAGGGTTTGTTTCTATGCCTTCAGTCTTTGCTTCCTCTTTATTCTCTTCTTGAATTTCTGGTGTATCTTCGACTTCTTCCGATGGTGTTTCTTCTTGACTAGGTGCCTCAGTTGGGGGTTGAGGAAGCCCTGAACTTATGTCAGAAATGGAATAGTTATCAGACTCAATCGCAGGTTGTGCATCCACTGGTTTCTCTTCGCTGGGTGGAACTTCTTTAATTTCTTCTTGAACAGGTTCCTGTAATTTAATAGTATCTTGGTTTGATTCTTCTTGGACCATATCAGTGTTGCTTTCATCAGTTTTTGGAGAGTTGCTGTTTCCATCAGTATTATCACTTGATGAGGAGCTTTCTTCACTAGATGTTAACACTTCTGAAATGTGCTTAGGCTCCTCTTCCTTCATGGTTGAATCTGAACTGCTCTCATCTGTAGACACGGGTTGTTCCATGATAGGTTCTTCCACCGGCTTCTCTTCAGGGGTATCAACCTTTTCTGGGACCTCTTCCTCTTTTTTTTCTGTTTCTGCAGCCTGTTCTATTAGCTTTTGTTCAGTCATTTCAGCATCATCAACTGTTATTTCTGGAATAACTAAGGCCGGACTTTCGGTCACATCTGATTTCATCTCTACCTCAGTTTTAGCCTCATCTGACGCTGTTGCTGTGACGTCAGAGTCAGATTTTTCAGGAACCTCAGTAGCAGGTGTTATTTCAGGTATTGGAGTATCACTAGGCTTATTTTCAGGTACCGGGTCATCAGTGCTAACATTAAGCTCTGGTGGGGTAACAGATTCATACTCAGTTGGTGTTTTATCTTGAGTTTCCATTGGCGTGTTTTGTTTAGCTTGAAGGCGCGCTTCTATATCGTCTACAGAAATATGAGTGTCTGATGAGCTTGGCTGTGGCTCAGAGCTTTGTTGTTCGGCATTCTCTTTCCAAGACATGTCTTCCATCTCAACATCGACGTTATATTCCGAATTGCTGTCAGACCCGTTGACTACTGGTTCGACGACTTCCCCATTCTCAGGCTCCGCGTGGCGCTGGGCTCCAGGCTCCCGTGTGCTAACAACTAGAATATTCTTCTCTATAGCTCTCATGAATTTGTCAATTCTATTATACTGTTTACGAGGGAACGTCAGAAGTTCGCAGATCCTTTGTACGGTGAACGGTGCCGATGTAAAAGCGTCGAGGCGCTCCAGCAAACTGTTCTTCATAATGTCATAGTTAAACGGATCTACGTTGGGGTATGGTGGGATGTCGATACCCGGAGTAGTCTCATAGAAGTCAGTTATAACGTTCAGGAGCTTTTCTTTGAATAAACATTTCACTAAAGGCCACTGGTATACAGGATCACCGGTACGCGCAACGTATGCTAAGTATTCGTTGAGTTCCTGGGGTATAGTTTTAGGCTTTCGCTTTGAAAAGTCTTCTAGGAAGTGAAATACTTCTTCGGCATTTTCCATTTTGAGCCGTTTTATCACAGAACTAATAGATATAAAACGCTTTTATTCAGATTATTCACAAAAAGGCCAAAAAGAGGCTACTTTTCTGCAATTCAATGAATGAGTCAGTGAATGAATTTAATGTCAACGCCACGCCACAGACTATGTTGTACTCGCGTTCCGTTCCAGATACTTATTTCAATAACCTTTTTTTTAACTTGCATTAGTTGCGTTTTATTTATGGTTTTGATTGGTGAACCATTCAAATTCGTGTCGTGTTATAAAATTCATACTTCATAATCTATTCAAATAATTGTAGTGAATTACATAAAAACATATGGAATGATCATCGAAAATCATGCGTGTAACGTGCAAATTTTTCATTCTTTTAAGTTTAATTCATTCGTGCATTCAATTTTGTTGTAATGTCACTGTCATTGATAACCTAAAATCTCAATTGTTTTCTTCCTATCAAACTTATAAATTTACTAAAATCAAGTTTTAACTAAAATCCCTTACAAAATGAACGTCCTATTTCGAAGAGGTGTTATGCCTTTATATAATAACGCTCTAAAGATATCCTGTCGTTCATTTGCGGATACTGGAGTTAAGGATAAAATTGACAAAATTGTGAAAAACAATAAAGTTGTAGTCTTCATGAAAGGAGTTCCTGATGCGCCTAGATGTGGATTCAGTAACGCTGTTGTGCAGATTATGCGTATGCACGCGGTAACATACGACAGCCATGATGTCCTCGCAAACGAAGATATCCGACAAGGTTAAAATCTCTCAGTTCTGTTGTGTAACTTGTCAGATCTCTCAAACTTTTATACTAAACTGTCTGTATGATCACGGTCATTGATCGATCACTCCTATAAATCTTTAAGTTTGCTCCCTGCTTTATATACATTGGTGGTAACTTTTCAGGCATTAAGGATTACTCCAACTGGCCAACGATTCCTCAAGTATTTATCAATGGAGAGTTTGTAGGAGGCTGCGACATAATGCTGCAAATGCACCAGTCCGGAGAACTTGTGGAGGAGTTGAAGAAGGTTGGCATTAAGAGTGCTCTGTTGACGGCAGAAGAGAATAAAAAAGAAGAGGCTAAGTGAGTTTTAAGTCCTCTATGTAGAATAAGGGCCTCAAAGATGTTATGCATATTATTGTTTTAATTTATCATTATTGATTATCTCACCTGTTGTGACTGACATATGTAATAGATGTTAATGATATCTACCTACTTGTATTATTTAGCCCTCAACATGGCCACTTCTAGAGTAGACTAATCACTAGATTGAGGGTGCCCAGTCGCAAAAAAAGGAGCCCCCTAAAAATACAAAACTAGAGTGCCCAATGCTAATCTTGCTCTCAATTAAGAGAAGTTTCAACAAAAATAATTGCAGAAAAATACCACTATGCTGAAATGCTTTATATTTAGTTCAAGCTACATGGGGTAAAAAAAAAACAATTTTTCCCTGTATTTGAAATAGTAGTTGCTATGAAAACAAGTGCTTGCACTCATTTTTGAATTCATGTTGCTAACAGCTAAACTGGCTGTTCTTGGATGAAAGCAGCGAGAAGAGGAGGATACAATATATTTTTTGGTATAATCCTCATTTTATAGTTTTGCTTGGAGAGATCTCTGTCAGTGGTTCTTAGGCCTAACGCCGATTTGCAGTCTTGTGCGGGTGCACGCGCGCGTTTAGAAATCAAGGAATAATCTGTTGCATGCGTCTGCATCAGTTAGTACTGCTTATACTATTTTATCTGATTTGCACCCGCACAAGTTGGCAAAGGGCCTAAACTGGTGGTCCATAGCAAACAAGAAATTTTGTCAAGTGGTCCCTTATCACCAAAGGTTGGCGGGGGTGAGCCGTTTTTACGTCATTACTCATTAATGTCATTTAGTTGCGTCTTGTAGATATTAATATGGATAAGGTTGGGTACACCTTAAAGAAATATTAAAAAAAGACAAAACTAAAATGAACATGGATTACAAAAAGAGTATTAAGCTTATTTATTTATTGTACATTCTCTGTGCTATTGTAATAAATAACTATAAGTTTTTCTATATTTTCAATTTTAAATGAATTTCGCCTTGAGTTTAATATCCATTTATAGATAGAAAAAGATCTTTCTACATCTACTGAAGTCAATGGAGTGAAATTGTACATAAAAGTGCTGTTCTCTTCTTCTTCCGTTGCTTTTGAAAGTTTTTCGGCATACTCCCTAAAAATATCTAAGTCTGGGTTTCTAGAGAGGACGTCTTCTAATTTCTGACTGACAGAAGCTGATGAACACCAATTTATGACAGCTCTCACTTGATCTAAAGTTAAAAATGCATCTACAATAGACAGTTGAGATTCCTGGAATTTCTTTAAGGCATATTGTATTATATTAAAATTCTCAACAATATATTTTAGGTTCTTTCGTAAATTTTCAGTTTGTACAATCTTTTTTGCCACTCTTATTGATTTTGCTTCTGACGCTCTCAATGTGCATAGTACTCCTTTTATTTCCTCGAAATATTTTTCGTAATATGCTGCTGCCTCCAGCCAAGTTCCCCATCTAGTAATCACTGGCTTTAGAGGCAGGGGCATATTAGGGTATTTGTCCTTTAATATTCGAGTTCTATTTGGAGCCTTCAAGAAAATTTTCTTTATGTTCGCAATAAGTAAATCCACATCTGGATATAGGGAACGTATTTTTTCGGCTACGCGGTTTAGGCCATGTGCCAAACATGTCACGTGCTTCATGTTCGGTAAAAAAGTTTTCAAAATTCGACCAGCCAGCAACATGTATGCGACGCCATCAGTACTTAGCACCAGGACGTTTCCAACTTTGTTGTCAAAAGATTCGCCCCACATATTTTTTAAACTGTCTATGACAAATGATGATATCGTTTCACCATTAAGTTTTGATAACTGTTTGCATGCTATTAAATATGGTCTTTTAAACGAATTCAATGGTTTCACTAAAAAATGCACTATACCGGGTGTTTCCTGTAATAGGGGCAATAAATTAAACCGTAGATTCTACTCCTCAAACTGGACAATATTAGTTCAGCGACTTTTAAAAATAACTTATAATTTGATATATATTTCACTTTAAAGTTTATTCGAACATGCAATGTATTGCGAAATTGATTATTTCTGTTGGGTGACAAGAGTGACAAGCAATGTCAATTAGACGGATTTTAACGTACATTGAAAATACTATTTAGTATGTATGAAAAAGAGACAATATAAAAACTTCATTTTTTTTTAAATTGTAGAACAAACGTTTCATTGTTTGAGGAGTAGAATCTACATTTTAATTTATTGCTCTTATTACAGGAAACACCCTGTATATCGCCCTAACGAGTCGGTTGTTTCGTCAAGAGAAATCCATATATTTTCATTTGACACATTTTCGTGCATGGAACTGATTTGCTTTTGGTACAATTTATCCAAATAGTTTTTCCTAAGGCATGTTTTACTTGGAAGTTTAGGTCGGTTTGCACACTGGCAGCATAAATACTTTGAGAAAAACTTTTTGAACGCTGGGTTACGAGGGCTGCTATTTATATATCCGGAAACCGGGATTACAATCTTCTTAAATAGCATATTTGACCTCCATGGTAAAATTTGAACTTTTTTAAGTACTGGCCGGTATATTTTTTCTTTCTTATTAACGCTCGTGTTTTGTTTTTGACGGGTTTTAAATGTCATCTCGCAGCAAGAATGGAACTCACTCGTGAAAATATTCGTGCTATGATTTATTATGATTTTCGGCGTGGTTTAACGCAACAACAGTGCATAGATCAACTAACTTCAACTTTTGGTGATGAAGCCCCATCTAAAATTACTGTGTATCACTGGTTTAGTGAGTTCAATCGTGGACGTAGTATGCTTACGGACGAAGTTAAGGCAGGTCGCCCGAAATCGGTCGTTGTACAACAAAATATCGAGGCTGTGCGAAAACTTATAATGGACGACCGACATGTTACGTACCGCGAGATAGAGGCGACTCTGGGTATTTCTATGACCAGCATTAATAGCATATTACATAATTATTTGGCTGTAAAAAAAATTTGTTCGCGTTGGATACCCCACAACTTAACAAAAGAGCAAAAAGATGCTCGCGTCGAATGGTGCAATAAAATGTTAAAAAAATATAACCGTGGTGACTCAAAAGCCGTTTATAACATCTATACAGGTGACGAATCCTGGATCTATGCATACGATCCCGAAACGAAGCAACAATCAACGGTATGGGTGTTTCAAAATGAGCCGAACCCTACGAAAGTTACTCGTGCATAAAGTACATTGAAACAAATGGTGGCCTGCTTCTTCGGTATTAATGGCCATGTAGCTACAGTGCCACTAGAAAACCGTAGAACGGTTAATTCAGAGTGGTACACGACCATTTGCTTACCGGAAGTATTTGAACAAATTCGTAAAACTAACCAGCGACGAAGAATCATTCTTCATCATGACAATGCCAGCTGTCATACGTCACGCGAAACAACTCTATTTTTGGAGGGTCAAAATGTGGAATTAACGGGTCATCCGCCGTACAGCCCTGACTTGGCACCCAACGATTTTTATTTATTTCCAAATATAAAGAATAAATTACGCGGTCAACAATTTTCGACCGCTGAAGATGCTGTCGACGCATTCAAACAACACGTTATGGAGGCACCTCAGGCGGAGTGGCAGAAGTGCTTTAAAAATTGGTTCACGCGAATGCAAAAGTGCATAGATCATCAAGGGGAATACTTTGAAAAACAATAAAACCATTTTCAGCCGTGTACGTTTGTTTGTTTTTTTGTTTCCGGATATATAAGTAGCAACCCTCGTATTCAATTGAGACCACGGGATGTTACATAAAATGAGAAATTTAATTAAATTAAAACAAAAATCTTCATGAGATTTTTGATAAGTTCCATTGTGCATTGATCCCAATGTGTCGTTGCAAATTACTTTTTTTACATGCGATGCTAGTATTACATTTTGCACAAAATATGGTTTTATTGCCGTCAAATTTCATATCGGGTTCATTTTCAATCCACTTTTTTACCGTCGTTTCTTTAAATTTCGGCATCCTCTAAATCACAATAATCGTTCGTTATAAATTATTTATCCGCTTTTTCACTTCTAATTGACATAACATAACAATAAAATAATGACGTTGTCATGATATTTCACGAAGAGAGAATATGGCATCCTTAAACAGATTAATTGCCTATCTAAAGAGGTTTGATATCATATGATATATCACTTGATTAACCTTCATTGTAAAATAAGGATATATACCTTTATATTATCTAAACGGAAGTTTGCTTTAATACTAGTTAAAAATGTTTTCGCTCTTAAGCGGAAAGCTGCAAGATAGATAAATTACATTCCGTAGATTCTTCTAATAAAATTCATTTGTTTTGAATGCGAAAAGCTAGCAGAAAGGCAGCCTAAATAAAATAATTTCATTAATTTATAATAAAATTACACATGGGGCATTTACCCTTGAGTGTCAAGGTATGTCCATGTTAATGCGAAAACTGAAAACAGCTCACCCCCGCCGAGCACTGCTTATCACTGAAAGTTTAACCAGTTTTTTATTTTCAATTTTTTTTAATGCTGGCCCATCGCAATACAGTCACTAGCACCTTTAGAAGGAAAGTGTCCTCAGTGCTGCCTAAAAACAAGGTTGCTAATCAAGTCTTAGGGTGTACTTCTTAGAGGGGGGCGGGGTCTCCAAACTACTGCCCGCGGGCCCAATTGGCAGGCTCGCAAGATGGAGAAAAGAGTAAACTTACATACATTCCTGCCTGAGAAGAGGAAAGAGAGGCCTGACACACCCTCAGGTAATAAAGTTTGGAGACCCTTGATCTAAGAGATTATATCTTCTTAGATAATAAAAAAATACCATGTGTTTAAGAGCTTTTTATTAAATTAGCTGTACATTCGAGTTAGTATACTTTTTGGGCACATAATTCATTCTTATTACCTGTGCCAGAGTTTCTCATACGATATTGGTTGGATTAACAACACAGTCATTATTAAAAGACAAATATGGCAGATCATTTATTTAGAGTACTCAAATGAAAATACTCTCAAAAACGATAATCATATAAAAATGATAAATAAATAGATGCAGGCAAGCTATGGCAATCTATGATATAAATAATTTGTGTGACACTTCCCTGCATTTTCGAATTTGGACAGCTTACGTACCTACCATCGAAGTACTATAAATTACTAATGGCAGTAATTAAAATGAACTTGTATAAATAATTTTTTGCTTATAAATAAAAAAATATAACAAAAACATTCTCACAACTGAATGAGTCTTATTTTGGTGTCACACATTAGTCAAGCCTAACATTAGCACCATTTCCATCTTACAAGTAAATGTTTTGTGACTTCCCTGAGAATTTTATATAAAAGTTAAAAATACCTAACACTAGTATAAATAGAGATGTCGTAAACGTATTCTACAGATGAATTCTCTGATTTGAGCCAAAAGACAGTAGTCAGTAGGGAGAAGAGTTAAACGGTGAAAGATAATGGCATTTTTGGTTTGAACATTGCACATACTTAAGTTTATACAGGACTGTTTTAATTGAGTGTCGGCAGAGGATGTTTGCGTTACGCTGGCAGAATAGGGCGAGCCGTCAACGTAAGGGAAACACGGTCTGCGGTAGCGGCCGGCGCTGGCATCCTGTCTGCTCCCGATGAGATGATCCAATGAGACTCGATCAACCTGCGTCTGAGAACATATTTTAGTACCTTGAAAACTATATATATAAGTATATCAAACAAGTGTTGAGACTGATTTAAAAACTACTAAATTTGGAAGTTTGCTTTTTAACTAATTTTTAATTAAGAAGGTATTTTGTAAAATTCAATCTGGGGGTAAAAATCCACGCACGCGGGAAACAGCTGGTATGGACGAGAATTTATTATTAATAGTCAAATTTTAGGCACTGGACCAAGTTGGATGGGAGCCAGAATATATGTTGGAAGTGCCACTAAAATTTTTCATATAGAATCGCCAGTAGAAAAGTCTAGGTCATACGTGCGCATAGCGTCTTGGTATAATTAGAATGAATGTGTGCAGGAATGCAAAGTTGAAAAAACATATTTTGAGGGTTGGGTCGGTTTTTGGCGCTGAAATCTACCTTTAGTAAATAATTCTCAAAATCTGTCGTAGAAACGAGCGATGCTGACACACATTGAATTTTATACATTTGTTATCGGTTTTCGTAAAAACTCCGAAATATGTAGTTTAATTTAAGTGACGTAACTGCGTCGCTCCGTTGCGTCGTCTGATCTGGCGTACGATTCGGCAGATTGCCTCGGATAACTCCATATTATGAGATCATTAAAAATTAAAAGATAAACCAAGGAACGTACAAATACCGGTATGTAAATGTAGGAATAAGATACCAGTATCCGGTGGTCCATGGATAACAATTAGAGTATGTGTTACCTAGAGGTCGGTCTCGCCGTAGAGCGCGGTGGAGAAGGCCATGTAGTCGAGCGCGCCGGGCGGGCCGCCGGCGCGGTAGGGCGGCATGCGCGCCACGCAGTACTCCGCCTGGTCCGGCGGCAGCTCGCGCCGCAGCTCCTCGGCCGTGATGTACGGCTGCGAACCACACCTCAAGCTTTATCACAACTATCTTATTCGCATTTAGCTACCTTTCTAACAGTTACACTACCTATAAAGTCAGAATGACAGACGATGAAGTTAGATAGGGAGAAACTCAATCAACGGCATTTTGGCTTTCGGCTAAGGGTCCGTTAATATTTGCGAAGCGCATCATATTAAACTTAAACGTAGTTTTATGTCTATGTTGTATGTCCCACCTCCCACCATACCGGCAGGCGCTATTTATTTTGTAGCTAAACCGACCCGTTGAGAATGTTATACCTAGTTGTATTTTTTACAGTCGACTAAAAAAGATGTGTCCATTTTTTCACCTTATTCTGTTGTAAATATTAAGGTCCAAAAGTGGATACATCCCTTTGTAGTCGTCTATACCCTAGGTCCGTATTATGTCTTGAAGGCGATTATATTGAGACACATTCCACGTTTCTTTTTCATTCATCGTGATATATCGCGAAACGTAAGAACGACGTACGCGCGAGACGTAATTATTCTAATGATGTAACTCCTTAAACTTCACTCACTTTAATGCACACCGCGTCAACCCAAATATGATTTTTTCAGTCAATTTGGCTACGCAGAAAGCGGTGGAGGTGGCGGCGGCGGAGGCGGAGGAGGTGGCGGTGAGGAAATACGGAATGCACACGGAACACACGCGTTTTTCAACTCCGTAAACGACATGTGGACTTGGCGCGGGATTTCTCAGTCCGAGTCGAGCGTCCGTAAGTGCTCAAACTGATTGATTGTCATCGCCTAGAGTGCGGTCGATGTATTATTTATTCCGATGGTATATTCTGACGTCAAAGAAACAATCAAACGCAATTCGCTAGGCGCGGCAACTCGTCCGATTGAAATCATTGTAGGCCTTTTCATGTTCTTTTGCGGAATATTCTAAATAATACAGAGTTGAGGTTTTTGAAAAATGGGAGACTAGAAATACGTAGTTACTTACACAGGATAGGGTCGAACTTAATGCGCAATTAGGCAATAAAAATACTGTAATGTATTTACAGTGAATCAAATTGTCTTCTATTTTACTTTTATTAAAATATTAGCCCTTGAAACAAACGCCTAGTGCTGCAGAGCTAGGGAAGTGTACTGTCAGAAACGAGATGATCCGGTTATAACTATGAATGACCCATAATGAGCAACTGAGAGAATAATGATGCAATGTGCTCACCTTGTCACCAGCTAAGATCCTAAAGCTGTCGATGACCTGCTCAGCGGTGTCTGTGTCTGTGGATTCCCTCGTCATGAAGTCCAGGAACGAATCGAATGAGACGTAACCTAAACAGAATTTATACAGTTAATTTCATATTATACGAGTATGCGTGTTCGTGGTAGATGAAAATCTAAAAGCGTATGTAGGTATGAAAGTTGTGTGACAAGAATAGTATTTGTTGTGAACGTCGAAGGGATGAGCCAAAGGGAAGTTCGTGTGAGAGATATCAAGAGGAAGGATCCAGGGAGGGTTGGTAACGGGCGACAGAAAGGTATGAAAGTAAACGACATTCTGTGCTTATCGACGATTGACGAGTTAGAATAGTCTAAACTAATATTGCAAATAATAATTTGTATGGTTCTACAGAAAAGGGACCGTAATACACTTTGCAATAAAGAGCGAAGAGTGACCTTACAGTGGCTTGCAATAAAGTCCTTGTCTTCGCCTAAACGTAAGTTGTAGAAATGCCTTCTTAAAGACAACGACATAGATTTGGCAGCAACATATCGATATCGTTCTGTTTGTAAGTATTGCATTGTATGTGATAGTTTGGTGATGTTGCCAAATTCATTGCAGATTTAGATGTGACGGATCTGATTGCGACCCGCCTAAAACGAATAGGGCATGAAAACAAGAACAATAAAACTGCTAATGCAATGAAATTAACCTTTTCTCAAACATGCAATGAAATATTCGCTTTACGTTCCTTATAATAGACTCGGAAGTATCCTTTTTCAGGCGCAGCATCTCGAGGCGGCCTGAAATGGGATTTCATACAACTTTTCAGGCCTAGGCCTGCAAAGTAACTTTTTTTTTGTTTCAACGTCCAACCTCATTCAGACAGCGTCAAAGATGGCGGCAGGTTTTACGAACAGCTGATTTTAACTTTAATTTTTACTTCATGGTCGCTTTTTAGATTGAATAAAACATTGTCCTTTTTGTTTTTTATTTTATTTTGTTTCATTGCATGTTTGAGAAAAGCACTATACATGCCTCGGCGTGAAAACGGATTCACGGCCTCGTATCTCTATCCGGTCTCGCTACGCTCGGCCGTCTATACCTACTTGGCCGGAAATCCGTGTTTTCCCAGCCTCTGATGTAAAGGTTGAACACGCCAAAACTCGGGCACGCAAAATTTGTTTTTAAACCAGTTAAAAAATAAAAAAAAACCACATTATGAATTCCACATTTAACGACAAATTTAATGAATTCTAAAATCACATTTTTAATTTTAATTAATGTTTACACAGTAAGCCATAGATCGAACTTTTCTACGCACATGGCTCATAACATAAGACTTTGCACCCTCTCTTTAGAAAATATTTTTGTCGCCCAGGGGGGCGATTTTTGAGATTCGAGCGCTCGAATATGACATTTAAAACTCTGAATAAAACGAAGAAATGATGTTTTAAAAATAACAGCGATAGTAATTTAAAATCATGATTATTTATACTATTAATTTCATAACTAAATAATGACGACAAACTTTTATGCGCGATTATATTCGAGATTAAATTCTTTGAATTCGAGCGCTCGATTGTCAAAAATCGCCTCCCAGGTCCATATTTTTTGTAGCTCAGGGACCGATTTTACTTCTCCGCCTTTCTTTTTTAGAATTCTATTCATAATACTCCAGTACTCTTCAACAGGCCGCAGTTCTGGACATTTGACGGATTGCATATTTTGGGTACCACCATGATCCTGTTAGCGTTGTACCATTTCATAACTGATTTTGCGTATTGGCTACTGGCTAGATCTGGCTGAAACAGCGGTGGTGAGGCATGCTGTCCTATAAAAGGCAGCAAACGCTGGTGTAAACAATCTTTCCGATAAATATCGCCGTTTATTGTCCCGGTGGTGATAAACGAGCGACTTATTTTACCACAGCTACATATTGCCTGCCAAAGAAGGTATTTTTTTGGAAATTGCCCTCGTTTTTTTAATTCAAAATCTTCAGGAGTATCTGTTCGAGATTTGCTAGTATAAAACTCTTGACCAGGTATTTGTTTAAAATCCAATTTTATATACGTCTTGTCATCCATCACCGCCTATTCAAATTTTGTAAGAAAATCTTCATAGAGTTGTCGCGACCGTATCTTTGCGGATAAGTTCTGTTTTCAGTCTCGATCTGGTGCGGCCTGGGCTTTATAACTCCTCAGTCCTGCCCTCTGTTTCACTTTTTGGACATAGGACTGAGACATTTTCACTTTTTTAGCAACATCACGAGATGAAATCGTATGATTTGAGGCAAAAATATTTAAAATACTCTTTCCTTTTTCTTGTTCTTGACTCCCTGCAACCCACCACTTCCTGGCTTTCGCGTTCACGGAAAGTTTTTAATACGTGACCAACCGTAGATTGTGGATATTTCAGCCTTGTCGCGATATCTCTGTAGCTTAACATGGGATTTTTTACATGTTCGTGCAAAATGCGTTCACGTTTTTGATGTTGTACGCTCGACATTTGCCAACGAATAAATAAAAGAAAATAAATTTATCGGCATTTTATAGCCCAGTTCCTTGTGAGAAAATTGTTGTTTAAAAAGTTTGAATATCTCCATTTTCCGAATAACTATAGCTATTTTTACATGCCCAGGTTTTGGCGTGTTCAACCTTTAATGTACTAATTTGAAATAGCTCTTACGTACAGCAACGAAAAATAAACTGCAGCAGCTTAGTTTTAAAGTCACTTTTACCTGTGTTGTTGGGGTCGACGACTGCCAGGATACGCTGGAAGTCGAGCTCTCCTTGTCTGTCCTTGCCGATGCTGTAGCCGACCGACACTAAGCACGACTTGAGTTCCTCGGGAGCGAGGCGGCCTGTAACAAACAATTTAGACGTTATCTACTTGAGCATCAGGTTTATTTTTTAACACTCAGTCAATAGCCCGCTGCTGGCAGCGGGCTATTGAATCTCAAATGACGAATCTCGAAGAGGATCGAAACATGTCGAGACGTACTCAATCATGAGCGCTGTTCTTAGCGAAATTATACTTGACTTTTCTAGCGTAACCTTTGGCGTCGAGCGATGTTGAGCCTTATGTTAACGATATAACGTCTCATTCGTTCACGCCAGAGTGATGACGAGAAGTTGTTTTTTTACGTAGTTGCAATTTCTTCGGTATTATTACGACAAAGACTATTTTTGCTGCTACAAGGGTAGTGGTATATCAAGGTACTACGAGTATATGAAGACAATTCTGAGTCCTATGCCATTATCGTAAAGTCTATTCTTGCTCACCAGTGCGGTTCTTGTCGAAGTGGTTGAATGAGGCGCGGAACTCGGTGAGCTGTTCCTGTGTGATGCCCTTGGAGTCGCGGGTGAGGATCTGGTTCTCGACCTCGTTGATGGTGCGGTTGATTGACGTAAGCAACTGCTCCCAGCCCACGCGGAGGGTCTCCATCGTGTATTGTGAGTACCTGCGATATGGTCATATGGAAAATTTTACATTTGAAGACTCGATCTCTCTCGATTTTCGATCTAATTAAGTTCAGTGATTTGTTGAACCACGTACCTGTTCTCGAAGATCATGCCCTCTTGCACGGCCTGGTGGATGCGCTCCAGCTCCTCGATGTGAGGCTTGTATGCGTACACGCCGGCCTCGTACTCCTTCAGTCGTCGGAGCTGGTCTTCTAGCGAGCCCTAAGAAACAACGGTGTACTCGGTTATTTACATAATCATGTGTTTAGGGGGCTACTGCTGATTAATCCAAGAACGGAGTAGCAGCTGACAGTTACGAGGCTTCATGATGCATCTCTCCTAACAGTCTTAACAACTGTCAGCCCGGGAGAAAAATAATCTGGAATTTATGGATTTAAAAACACCTCATTTTACAAATACGAAATTTACTAAAGCGGTTTGATGTTTTAATAAGTAATAAATAAATAAAACGAAGAGAGCATGTGACGGCTTTATTTTATTTTTTTGTTAAACTTAGATGCCGTTATTCCTTAACGGGAGACAGCATACAAACAAAAGAAGGGTTTGCCAGACAAAAAAGCATCATAAACGGTCAAGCTGATATTCCTCCGGGAACAACAAGAACAAGTGCAGCATAATCTAACACCATATAGTAAATTACAGAGCCCAAAAGACATTTATGAATATTCGTACCATCCATACAGTGTAATAAAGTTACTTTTTCACCTAGGGGTGTGTAGTGTAGTTTACCTGCAGGCCCATGCCGATGGCGGTGACGGCGTCCATCTGGCGCTCGATCCAGGGCCCGACGGCGTTGGCCTTCTCGGCGAACTGTCGGCGCAGCGTCTCGTTGTTCTGCTGCTTGCGCAGCTCCGCCGCCAGCGTGCCGTCGCGCTGCGGCACCAGCTGCCGCACGTCCGACCACTTTCGGTTCAACTCCTGGAGACGTCAACATTACGATTTGTGGTGAAGCCCATATCATACACGGGATGTATAATGCACACCCAGAGGCGACGCCTCAAAAAGATTAGTAGGGCGAGGCGAATCGAATCGCAGGACGAAATGAATCAAGAAGTATTTTTGTTAAATTTATAAGATTGCGGGTAGCCGGATTGGTCCTTCGAGTGGGACTAGTCCTTCGAGCCGGATTGATCTTCGAGATGGATTGGTCCATCGAGCCGAATTGAATCTTGAAACCGAAAAGTAAACTCACGTGTGCGGTAAGCGTGGTGTAGGGGTTCTCGAGCCCACCGGGGATCTGGTGTTGCTTGACGATGGACTCTACCTGGTGCACCAGGTTCACTATCGCCTGGAATATGGAAACAATTGCATAACTTCTAACTGTACATTTCTAAGAGGTGGAGTCATCTATTACTGAGCATGAATAAAAGAATTTGATACAATAGGGTTACTTCATACGGATACTTTGTTTGTCTATTTTGTCTATTTAACTAGACTAGAACATAGTTAAAAGCAAGAATTAGCAAAAGGAGCGAGCAAATAAAGAATCCAGACGTAGTTAAATTGCAAATGAACTTTAAAATGCAGCAAAGTGCCACTGAGGGTTGGAAGGTTGCTTTAATTTCTGTGCCTAGTTTCATACATTAATTTCGCTTGTATTAAATAAAATGATCAAATAACGTTCGCTTTCTGTCTGTGAATTGGCTACTTTCCTAAAAAAAAATATTTAGTCCGTCAGTTAGATTATCAAAAAATATTGGACACGTATTTTTTATTTTGTCAATCAAACAAAAATTGCTGAAGATATAGCCCGTTAAAGTTCCGCGTGACGTCACATTTCAGTACAATTTTTAGTATAATGTGACGTCACGCGGAACTTTAACGGGCTATATCTTCACCAATTTTTGTTTGATTGACAAAATAAAAAATACGTGTCCAATATTTTTTGATAATCTAAGTGACGGACTAAATAGAATTATATTTTTGTTACCCAGGAAAGTACCCAATTGGATTGGTAGAGCTCTTAAGCTGGACCGGGACAGGCCAAGAGGTCCCAGGGCTATAAATAAGAGTGTCAAGTTTTCTGAGTACCTGGTACTCCTTGTCGGCCTCTCCCAGCGTGGCCTTGAAGCGCGCGTGCGCGTCCATGAGGCCGGAGATCTCCTCGATGGTGTGCACGATGAACATGTCCACCAGGTCCTCGCGCGTGCCGTCCAGCCTGGTCCACACGTTCAGAATATTACTTTTCGATAAAACTTTGTACTTTTATCTTTTGAACGTCCATGTACATTGCACGTGCACAAAGAAAGTTTTAACTGGACACAGTGGACATACTAGCGCTAAAGAGAGTGTCACTAAGACAAAACAGAGAGAATCTCATTTTTTACGCTAGTGTTAACGACCTTAAAAAGGTACGAGCGTAGTTAAAAATGGTTTTAAGAACAGATGATTATAATTTGCAACAATTTGCAGTTACGTTATGAAGACTTTCAATTTGTACTTTGACCTTTGTGCTCCGTATTACCAGGAGCCTATTGCATAATAACTTGTAACTAATAATATTAGCGGAAGTCTCTTTCTAATAAAAGGAATTGGAAAGAGACTTCCGCTAATATTATTAGGTACAAGTGGTTATGCAATCGGCCCCTGGTATCACATTCCCTCTCATTGATGCGAGAAAGCTTGTAGTGCATACGAATATAATATGGCGACAGTAACTGACCAGTTGTTGAAGGGCGCGGCGCGCTTGGCGAACTCCAGGTGCAGCAGGTCGATCTGCTCCAGCACGCGCTCGGCGTCGTCCAGCGCCTGGCGCCGGCGCTGCGTGAGCGCGCCCAGGCGGTCCCACTGCGAGCAGATGCGCTGGCAGCGCGCGTTCACCGACGCCACCTCGTGGTACTCCAGGGTGCTGCACATTACCACGTAACGTTGTATGGAGCGAATGGAGCTTTAATAGTACATTACTGCAGAGACCAGTAAGTAAGCTTTCCTGGCTGAGTATTTAGTAGCCGTCCGAGTCGAAGACGAGGACGGCTATAATACGAAGCCAGGAAAGCTGATTACGGTCGAAGCATGTATAGTGCTTTTCTCAAACATGTAAGGAAATAAAATAAAATAAAACACAGGGGTATATGGGTATAAAAATTTATTTTATCATATTAGGTATATCGCTAAAATTAACACAGGGTTATTTACATTACATACAAAATAGTTGCAGAGACAAGTCTTTATATAAACTCAAGAGCAAAAATATTAGGTCACTTTGTATGAGAAATCAGTACAAAGTGACCCGTTACTTTTGCTCTTGAGTGTAGATATATAGTTATTGTATTAGATATATCAGCCCATTATAGTTACTATAATAGTTCATAATTATACTAAACTATTTAAGGGCTCACACACACACAAGAGACTTTTCTCGGCCACTATTTTGCCCTTCATACCTAGGAAGAGTTGTGAAATGTATGGTGCCCCATACATTTCACGACTCTTCTCTTTGTATGCGCATAAAGTGTAGCAAACTGCGACAAAGAGAAATAAATCGCTCTGAAAATAAGTTGATCGTGCATACGCCCCCTAAAAGTTTTAACTATAAATCATTTCAAAAGGTTGGCTGCTATTGCCAGTTTCGATTCAATAGACACTGCAACATGGTACACCGTCATATCTTTCAGCTCAACCTTTAATACAAAATATAATTTAGAAAATCATTATTCTAGTTTCTGAACGATATGTCACAACGAGAACGACCCAACGACCCAATGGAAATTGACATTTATAATAACCTTAAATATTTTTTCAACATATCGGAACTCGGACGTCGCAATATTCGTTGGGAATAAGGGAACAAACAAACATAAAGTGGCTACCTATTTACATTAACTGTACAGTACAACATTCATAAAAATGAAATCATGAGGGGACTACCTACAGGTAAGATTGAAATGCAGTCTTACTAATACTCTCTAAACATTCTTAGTGTCTAAGATATGACCACTTACTTATATTACGTACTTTATCATACATTTAGTATCAATCATAACGTGAAAACTTTGTCAAAGTTATTATTAATTTATGTTGAATGTGATATTGGACATGTTAGGACAGTTACTTATAGATATTTTTATTGTTTTTCCAGGAACAGAAATGTTGGTTTGTTGTATATCTGTTGAAGAACCTGCTTGTGATGGTACGATATGTGCGGTGGACTGCTCGCTATTTCCAACATCTTGATGAGAAGGCAGTGGCTGGGGATTTGATTCATGCAGTGATGGTTGTGGACAATCTGTCAAATTTTGAACCTGGCAATATGTACTTGAAGATGAAGGTTGAACTTGAATGGATGGAGGTTGTTTTACATTTTGCCGAATGAAACCTGGAGGATCTTTGGAGCAGCCTGGTTGTGGATTTTCATACAAAGATTCATAATTCTGATGCGAAGAGTTGTATTGATTTTCTGTGTTTGTGCTACTTCTTAATTTTATGTTTTCTGTAATGTTTTTTGATATTTTGTCCTTGTTTCCTATGGAGTCTTCAATGTAACCTTCTGCAACCTTATCCGACTTCCAGCCACCATGCCTTTTAAGAGCTAGAAGGTCGGCTCCAGAGTCTGCCAGAAGTGTTGCTGAACTACGTCGGAAACTATGTCCAGTATATAAGTGCGGGTCATCTAAATTTAAAAAAGTTGCAATTTTCTTAGGCATTGAAGCTATGGTATGCCGTCCAATTACTTGTTTAGTGCATTTGGAATTCTTGTAATTGAGAAACAATCTATCAGTAATTGTGTCCTTGGGCCGCAAGTCATAATATTTTTGAAAAATATTTTTAAATTCATCCCGGACCACAAATGATCTATCTATTTTTGTCTTAGTGTCTCTCAATTGGATTACGATTATATCGCCTTGAAATTCAATGTCTTTGGTAGTAATCATACTTAATTCCAATCCTCTGCATGCTCCTGTTATGCCCAAGATCATGGCTACCTGTAATAGATAATAGTAGATATATATTTCATTACCTAGGCTTTTTTATTAAATGAATTAAGACTTTTTTGTAAATATTCAGTCATAAAATTAATATGTAGAATATGTTATTGGTGTCCTGATTAGTTTTAGTTAAGTTTTTTGTTAGGTAGGTACATTCATTATTATTTATTAAATTATAGTCAGACCAAAACTTTTTTTGTTATATTTTGTATCTTATTAGTGCAAATGTGGTTTTGCTAGGACACTGGACAGAGCAGTAAATTATCAAGATTATGTAGTTACTTCATTTTTATGCAAGTAGGTATGTAAAATATGATTAAATAGTCAGATTTGCTTACCTTTATAGCAAGATATGTATCATCAGGTGCGCAGTTGAGGAAGGTTTCTATGTTTTCACTGCTAAATATTCTTGCTTTCTTGGGCTTGTACCCAGCTGAATTCCTTTTTAACCAAGCACGTAAGTTTGAAAAACTCTGCATGTCAATATTATGTTTCAGCTGCATTGTAGCCTTCATCATGGAATACATTGCCCATAATGATGATGGCTTTTTCGATTGAGCCATTTCTGTGAAATAGGCCAGGAAAACTGTTTCCGAAAAGCTATGTGCATTTTTATCTGCCCTCCATTTAAGGAAACTTTCGTAACATGTGATATACCTCTCTTTTGATTTAGCTGGCAGCAAATTGTTTAAAGCTAATTGCGCCTCGGCTCGTAGTTCCGGAGGGGTCCCATCAATTTCCATGTCGCTTTCGTCAGAAGTCATTTTATTAAAAATTTTAATACTATCCAAGTATCCAAGCAAGATAAAATTATTCGTTATCGATGAAAGAAAACGATGCAATAAAATATTAGTATTTTCCCTCCAATTTTTTTTTTTTATGTTCGTATTTTTCTTTCAACTTGTTACCGGTTATTCGAGATTAAACTGTCTTTGTCGATTTATTGTAACATATTCGGTTTTAAAATAAAGTTTTTGGTGTGTTAATAATAGTTTTATTTATAAGTATTACTTTTTGTACCTACATAAAAACCGGAAAACACAGAAAAAGATTGCTGACCTTTTTTTTCTGGCAGAATGACTCGAGCCTTTGGCATAGTAAGATTGATCAAAAATTTAAAACAACTTCAGTTACTGGCTGAGTGATTTAATGTTGTATGAAAATCCTTTACGTACGTCGCGCTGAACCTGCCTTGGAATAGAGTCCCTACTGGTCTCTAATTACTAACGTAACAGGAACATTTCCGAGCATGTTTGAGAAATAGTAGTTTATCTACACTCATATTGTAAGTTCTCTAAAACGTGTTCGAAAACGGTAGGCAATGGCTAGCATTACCACGACCGATTTTACTATGATAAGCTTTTTATGTGTGGCAGTAACGTAATTTTAACTTTACATGCTCAACTATTGATGTGTTATGAGTTTTGATAACATAATGTACACCTGCACGCTCCCGCGCGGCCGCCGATACGCGCCTTCCCGACCGCCGGCACAATCGAGTTGGCCATGGCGGTGCAATGGCGGCCATTCTATGGTTCCCGAATACGGCATTTGGAATAAATAACATGAGTGTAGATAAAGCAGTGTATGCAACTGTACGTAATTAGGCCTTAAAACACTCGTGTGATCTTATTATGAAACTCACCTGCGGCTCGTTTCATAAAACCACACTCGTATTTTAAGGACCCTTATTACGTAACAGTTACATAATAGTACATTACTTACCAAGGGCTGTAAAAGAAAGAAAGGCCGAAATCGCAGGTATTTGTAACCCGAGCCGCAGGCGAGGGTTGTAAATATGCGATAGAGGGCTTTCTTTTTTACTGCCCGTGGTGAGTACACAATTTTACGTCTCCACCTGGGCATAATGCGAGTTTTACCGTACGCGTAGCGTGCGATAAAACTCACATTATGGCTAGGTATGACGTAAACTACTATTATATAACTGTTACGTAATAAGGCCTAATTACGTACAGTTGCATACACTGCTTTATCTACACACATATTATAAATCCTAAATGATGTGTTCGGAAACCAGTAGAATGACCGCCATTGCACCGCCATGACTAACTCGCTTGTGTCGGCGGTCGCTCGGGCGCGTGCCGGCGGTCGGGGAGAGTGCGGATCTTCGTTACGTTACCGTGGGTTATGAATTTTCATACGTTTTTATGACACTGTCAGAGATGTTATGTTACTGGTTGCAATAATGGTGGTACTTACATACGGTTTCCGAACGCGGAATAGAGGATTTATGATATTGGTGTAGATAAAGTTTTTAAAAGGTGGGAGGATTTATAGCGATTCTTACAAGCTTTGAATGCGGTAAAGCCGGTATTGCTTGGAGAGCTAGCTTAAAATACATATAAAAATGTTATTAACTTGAGTTTCCTGAGATCTACTCGACTCGGTCTTGGTACATAAGGAACTAAAGTTGACACATGAATTTAAACCCTAAAACCAACAGTATAAGATTGATATTTACTTGAGTTCCCTCGCAATGGCGGCGACCTTTACACTCGGTTTTTATGCACAACAATTTTCCTAAAGTCGACACACAAATTTAAACCCTAAAAGCATTTGAATAAGATGTATATTTACTTGAGTTCCTGCGCAATGGCGGCGATCTGTTCGACGCGGTCTTGGTGTGCGGCCAGGTCGGACTCGAACGCCTCGTGCTTCTTCTTCAGAGCCTTGATGTCCTGCAGCTTGCACTGCCTGAAGTCCTGGGACTGCAGCATCTCCTCCTTGCCTAAAGCAGAAATGGTAGTTATAGCCCAGGGGCAAATTTAGCGTTTATGAATTTGAAACCGCTGTTTCAACCACCATGTCAACATTCTTTTATTTCTATGGGAGTTAAAAAACACGAATGTTTATTTGTGGACGAGTTTAGTGAAAGGACTCACTTTGTCAATTTAGATGGACTTCATTCTCTCAGTAATAGATAGCGCGTATAGTGTAGTTTAAGGAAGTATGTACTAATAATAATTTTTGCTCGTTTTTAAAGTGAGGCATTCCACTCATACAATAAATTGTTATTAAATCAAATACAAACATTGAAAACATTGAAAAAAATCAATCGATGCACGTTCAAATCCTGCTGGGTTGATTATTTGGTTGGTTTGACTCAAATCTCACTATCGACAGAGTGGGACCTTTTCCCTGGACTGACACATTGTATGCGGTGAATAACGCGTGTAGAATATTCACCTATTTTACAAGTAAAATATAAGTAATCGTTGATTTTTCTGTTCTTAGAATTGTATAAAAGAAACGTTGTATAAAAGAGTTATTTTACGTTTTACACATGTAAAAACAATATTTTTTACACATATTTTGAGCGCTATTTATATGATAATGTAACGCCTATTGTTCCTGCATAACATATTTGTACTTAACTTTTTATTTGATTAATCCGTCGACTTTTAATCATATTTATGAGGACACTATCAAATTTATGAGGACTGTTGAGCACCTATCTACGCTCAACAGTCCTCATAAATTTGATAGTGTCAAGTATAACAAGAATCATTTTAAATGGGATTACTTCATTCCCAACACTCAACGGCATTAAAAGCGGGTTACTTTAGATGGAAACTCTACCGAAAGTGACCCTCTTTAATTGCCCCCGCGTGTATTTGCTATTGCTCGGTGACCTAGTTGGCACCATCCGCAGCTGGTTAAACTAGAATGCGGATATTAATACGGTTGGTTGCAACATCAACAGAGACAATGGAAACAATTGTCATAACGTCTTGATTTTGACAGGGTGTTTCAATTCAACATATACATACACTAGCTTAGAGGGTGGGGTGTTCAAAATACCTAACCTTCACATGCTCTTATACTCTAAACAATAAAGTCGTACCACAGAATAACTAATAGTACCAGTACAGAAGATTCTCTTTCCTAAATTTGACATTTAGCTACAGAGATAAAAACGTTAGCTGTAATGCGCATTAAAAATAAATAAATAGGGTTTTCAACGTGCTGCATATGCCGTGTTTGAGATATGACATACGCATATCATAAACATTGGCCGAATTGATACCATTTTCGAATGCACCCATAAGGTGATAAGCGATGTGGCAACCCTTCTCTCATTAGCCCTCATATGCGGTAAGCGCAACGGCAAAAACCGGTACAATGGAGAGAGACATAGTGAAACCCCCCTGGTCGTACCTAGATCATTTTGAATACTTCGGCCGATTAGCTACTTCCTCTGCTGACATTAGATATTTTCTGAATAGATAAGTAAGTGTTTTTTACAAATAAGCATATTGAATTTCACTTCTTATCGTGTATAATTTGTTACTTCATAATCTAAAATTGTACCGGACTGTTACTTATCACAGTCACCAAGAATATCCCTGTATTTTAATATACCTAACTCTCTATTTGGCTCGCGGTATATCTATCTAACGCGGACTGTACATGTAGTATTTTTCAGTGAACTATTATTTAAACTAAGTATGAGTATCTAGTAGTACCTCTGGTCCAGTCCTCGTGGATGTCGGCTTTGTGCTTGAACTTCTGCGCGAGGTACTCGAGACGCTCGAGCCTCATCATCTCGCTGAGCAGCCACTCCTCGAACGCCTTCTCGGCGATCTCCAGGCCCTTCCATGCTCCGGCGATGTCCTGAAAAGTGTTATGAATATTTAAGTATGTCACTAATCCCGCAGATGCGAGGTGCGCTATGTTCCCACCGACAATGCTGGATAGTCATAGTCATCCCACCGAGCGCGCATTAATAAGGATAAACGCGAATTGGGTATGTCAAACTTACGAGTATATACTCTATGGTAAAAAAATCTCTCATTGGTTTAAGCTTAAAAAATAAAAGACCTTTGGAACCAATTATATTCTGTAGGGTTTTAACATCATTCAGGACTGGGGATTCAATCAAAACTTTTGGATGTTTGTTGCTGTGTAAGCGTAATAATGGCTCAACGGAGTTGGATGAAATATTGCAACAGATAGTTCAAATGACAGACAGCTGAAATGTGACATGATACCAACTTTTTATCGGTGAATTTTTCAGTGAAAGTTTATAATGTAAGAGGTTTAAGGGGGCATTGTAATACCTTATAAGGGTAAATACTTACGGAAACCATTTTGCCTTCAGTAGGCATATAGGCGGGGCGGTTGCTCAGGCGCAGCTTGGTCTGCAGCGTGTTGAAGTTGGTCTCGAGCTTGGCCTTCTGCTCGACGCGGGGCGGCTTGTGCTTACGTCTGTAAATACGATGGCATATCATAAATTCCCTATAATATGTTCAGAAACGATAAGCTAATGGACTATATTAAGAAACCTGTATCTGTGGTGCATCGTCAAGTTTACTTTACAGTATCGATTCAAATTTCGAACATTACAATAATGTATGAAAATAAGCTTTATAACAGTTGGTCATGAATTGAGTGCACGTCCTCCTCCCCGACCCCCCGCACAATCCAAGTTGTCCATGGCGGTGCAATTAGCGGTCATTCTAATGGTAATTCCCGAACACGTCATTGATGATTTATAATATATGTGTAGATAAAGCAGTGCATAATTAATTAGGCATTAAAACACTCGGTGATTTTATTATGAAACAAACGAAAAAAAACACACTCGTATTTTAATCCCTTCATTAGGTATGTTGCAGTCACATAAACTACTATTATGTATAAAGCCGTAAAGACTAATTTAGTAGTTCTAAAAAGTATGCCGTTTCGCGACCAAGGTTTGAATTAATCGTCATTCTTAAATGAATTTTATTGCCTTTGCTATAAGGTAGAAATTCAAATGCAAGTAATTTACCTGTAAGTACGGTAGTCTTCCAGTTTCTTCTGGCAGCCGGCAAGCGAGTTGTCGGTCTGGCGGCTGTTCAGCCAGGGCATGGTGCGGCGAATCCATTCTAGAAGCTACGGATTAGAAAAAAGTGGATTAATTACCTCAACTTAATCTATAATTATACTTTTATTATACGATGCCATTAATAAATAATTTCTCACGTGTAACATCACAATCATCATCGTGTAAAGGTTGTCTGGAAGAAATTGCTCATTAGCGATAAGACCGCCTGTTGTTACCTCTACCTAAATTTATCTAATTGTAAAATTTGTGCTTGTAACTGTATGAGGTGTGCAATAAAGAGTATTTATTATTTATTATTATTATTATCACAACCTACAAAACAAAATTTGACTACCCCAATTGTGTCCATCTGATCTGTCATCATCATCCACCCCAGCGTATGTACAGTCAACGTCAAAAATAAGTATACACTTTTGCACTTTACTCCATTGTAATAAGGTTCAAAATTGTGTACATATTTTTGGCGTTGACTATATAGTCTTTTAGCCAGTGGTTCGTCGAATCGTTATCTCCGTCTCTATCGCTCTTGCATATTCGAAAGAGAGTGATGCAAATAGACGATTCGATGTACAAAGTGGTTCGCGGTTATAGGCCTTGACTTTTATTTGTACCGAAATGTAGATCGGATGGTTAAATTTGAGGAATTTAAACATTTTAGTATTTTCTTGAAATCTCATCAAAGCGGTCTACTGGTTTTTCGTATGGCATAAATTCTCGATAATTTGTGATAATATTTTTCTGCCAATATCTGAGATATTTTTCAAGGGAAATGTTCTTCGACCCTTGTATCAATAATTCGTATTTTTAACGACTTAAAGGGATACTTACGTCACTGGCGAGACGCTCGTACTCTTCCATCAGGCGTTCGTTCTCCTGGTTGACTTTGAGAACTTTGCAGATGCGGTTCGCGGCCGTTTCAGCCTGGAATTTATAGGAAATTCGTTACAATCTAAAAAAAGAAATTTGTTTTAGTAATATGTTTAACGCTAAGCCATTACGGACAACAAAACAAAACACAAAAAAATTAATCAGTGGACTAAACTGCAGTTAGTTTAAAAAAATAAAATAAAATAATTCACGATCTGCGAGTCAATATAGATATTTAAAATAATCAATCACAGACAATCAGTATCGAACTTAACAAAACAGTAGGTACTACACATAGATAGAGAGAATTAAAAATCTATTCCGCAAATACACCATTAGAGCACATTCACAATTTCACACATTAGGTAAGATAGACTTCTACCGCTTCAGAGTGGTACCTATATGAGAAACATTTTTGCAGTTTTTAACTTACAAAACCACTGGGAGCTAGGGAAACTGAAATGACTCGCAGATGCACGACTTACGAATTTACTTTTTTACAAAAAAATCTATAAGTACAAAACTGATGAATGAGACAAACCTTCTGCGCGCCAGAGAAGCAATGGTAGTATGACGATACGTAGGTCATGACCGCGCGCTCGTCCGGCATGGCGGTGTTCTGCAGATCTGGCAAGCGGCACGCGCGGGGTTAGTTTCATGCGATGCGATACAAATTAGCACTTTAACTGCTTGGAAATAAAGGCTGGAATGCCTTGGCATGTGCAAGGGAAGCGCAAACATTTCTTTTGCATAAGCAGCATTTGCTTAGCAGCCTTTGAAATATATTTTTTCGGGTTTCTTGAATAATTATGGAGTGGTTGACTTAGTGAAACGTTCAATACTGTTAATTTCTTGATGAGAGTGAATGCTTTTGATTTGGAGCCACATATGGAGAACCATAACAAGAGACTCCTCACACTTTGCGTCTTTCGAGCGTCGCCATCTTGGCAGCGCTATGACAAATGGGTTGGCTAAAGCAGCAGCCATTACTGATTAGACAAGCAGATGCTCTGGAGACGCAGGTGTGGGAGCTGTACCAACTTAGTACCAACAGTTTCACAAAATCAATAAGTCCACATTCAAAGAAATCCGAATAGGCATATTTAAAGCAGTTAAAGTGTGACAAAGCTTATGTTTCAACAAGCCGCGTCAAGTCAGCCGTGAGTCGAAACAAAAGCATTCAGTCGTTAATAACAAAGCTCAGTCATTATTACACATAACACGATATATAACATCAAACTTCTTTGTTGGAACAGGATAAACAAAGGATTGTTCTTTTTATTTGCTTCGAGATAAGGTAAGTCGTGTCAACGAGTAAACCTTTCCTGTTAAGTCATTACGCGTTAGATAACTGCTGAACTAGTTTGTGTTAGGTATAGTTTACATTCGTTGATATTGACCTTCCTTTCTCTTTACTTGTTTATATGGATGGTACTAACGACGACTAGGGCATGTATTGCAATAAGTAGTAATAATTATTAAATATGTCGGGCTCAACATTCAACATTACGTTTTACCTAGGTCACAGATAACCACTCGATAGATAATAAGTACAACTCGAGGTCTCCGTACATATGCGCTCCCGTATTAATTTAGTATGAGAGCGCGACCGCTTATTTCAGTTGAGTTAACGTTTTTGATCATTACATTAATCATTACTCATGTGAATTAAAAATATCAGTTATAGGGGTGAACCTGGATTGTTATACTACAAAATGGTGTAGAATACTATTTAGATATGCTGTTCGAATCGTAGAAATTTATGGATAAAATTGAGCTCATGTGTGGTGACCTCGTGCTCCTTGTCCAAAGCTTAATGATGTGCAGTCTGTGACCTAGGCTCATATAAAAACTGATATTTAGTCGATGGATGACATATCCAATACCGTACCCACCGGTCTCTAGGGCCAGATAAATCTAATATTGATTTATTTTGTACACATTGTTATCGAATTAAGTAGCCTCAGGACATTTCTAAACGGTCCCGAAAGTTGACCATAATTCACAGTTTAGAGAAACCACGTTTACTTTCCTAAAACGGCTCCTAACTGTTCCAAACAAAGGTGATTCATGCTATCAGTGACACACAAAGGCGTTAAGGGCTCTGGGGTAGCCTCTATACCTGCTGCGCGCCTTGGAAGGCGTGGTAGTAACATGACACATAGGTCATTATGGCGCGCTCGTCCGGCTTTGGTGTGTTAATAAGGTCTGTAATACCCAATTTAAGTTAATTGTCCGTAGAATTCAGTGTGAAACTTGCAGTTCATCTTAGAACGGCAATAATATAAGCTACCCCAGTATTGTTTCATTCTGACCTCTTTCGAGTTCATTCGCCACTGTCTCGTCAACAAGATAATCATAAAATAAAAATCAATTGTGGCAATTTACAAATCAGATTGTATGTTAACGAATTAGAACATATTTGCTAACAACAATTTGCTCTTCCCTTGAGTTTTTAGCAACCTATCTGGGTCATACCTACTTTTGCCTAATTCCTATGTAAAATAGTATTTTTTGGGCATTGGAGCTTTATACCTGGATGTTTAGTATCATAAATTTGACGGACATTAAATGCTCCCATGTCCTATTAAGAACAGCAAAGACCAATCAAAATTTTAACGCCGTATTTTCATTTTAAAGATCATAAAGTAGAGTAACTCACCATCAGGATCCAACATGCGCGGGATGTCGAGATACTTCTCAGCGACATCGAAGGCCGTGTTTAGGTTCTCGAGCGGGTTGTCCTTGGACAGCTTGCTGTAGTCGATCAGGTCGGGCCTGTGCCTGTGGATCAGCGCGCAGAACGCCAGGCCGTCCTTGAACGACAGGTGGAAGTTCTGCACGTTCACGTTCTTGTATGGGGCTGTCTTGCGTTGGCACCATAGGAGGAGACCTTCCTGTAATTGTCAAATGGTGTTTAGTTAATGACATGTAAAAGATGTAAGGTTTCAGAAATCTATAGGTACGTATTAAGGATGATTACCTATGAACACTGTAACGTTTCCCGTTCTACACGACACTTTCGACACTTTATTTTGCATACAAAGCGTCACGTGATCCTCGGAGGCACCATAGGGTTTAGAATTGTATTACCAATTCATTGATAAATTGGCCATGCAATTTTGTACCCGATAGTACCTATTTTTCATTCGATTCAGAAACTGATACTATAGTATTTGGATAAAGACAGTATTTAGAGTTTATTATATTATTAGATCAATTAAATATTCAGAACTTGTATAAGAAATAGGAAGACGGAGTAGAATTTTCAGCATTATAAGTAGATAGATTTATTAAAACTTTTTAAATTGTGAAGTTACTACTTGTAGTAAGTAAGTACCTAATTCTGGTAGTATTTTTTCGATAGACCCATATTATAAATGTGATCTAAGTACACTACAATAGAGTAAAAACTCTATTGTCATAATTTATGGTAATCAGCGAAGTATTGTACTATTATATAACCTGTGGATTGGTGCCTATTTTGCGTGCTGAGTAATCGGCTAGTCCAGCCAGCCATCCAAGAAATCCTATCCAACCTTAATCAGCGACGTACCTTGGCGGTCATTTCTTCTACTGAGATGTCCTGGATGGCGAATCGCAGGATGATGGTCCAGATCATACCCAGCGTCATCTTCAAGTTGCCGTCGACGATTTCTTCAGCGCCGATCGATACCAACTTTACACCTGACATGTTCAAATGTATTTGTTAAAAAAGTTATCTTTCATTGATCTCTGATAGAACTTATCCTTAATTTCCTAACAAATGTTTTTTTAAACGAGACTCTAAAAAGTATTATTAAAAATGTATTGCATTTCTTAAACGTGAAGAAGGTGCATCGTGCTTTAGCAGCTAAATTAGATGGCGGTGTATGAGCTATTTATGGGCTAATTCTGGTTGTAAAAGTTAACGTTTGACAATTCAATTACCACAAACAAATTAGCGTCATGATTATTTTACTTTCAGCCTCTATTCCTTTATAATCTTTGGCATAAATAATATTAAGTATTGTAGGTATAAACTTTACGTTTATTGCGTTGAGAGGAAATGGTTTTAGACCACCTGCCAGTATCTCGAAGTAATTGCATTGTACCGGGTCGAAATCCTCATTTCATAAAAGGAATGGCATATAAAACCGTATTTTTATTAAAAGTTCGACTCACTTTATTTACGTTGCAAAGTGTAATCATCTTTATTTCAATTAATTCTGTTTATTTTCCTGTCACCCCATTATTAAATTGAGACCCAACGTTGCTGTGGCATTACGATTTAACGCAAGGTGCCTACGAACTTGCAGGTATATAACCAATAACAATTGAGGCAGTTTTTTTCTTGGAATGTGTCATGTGTTATTCATTAAGGAATATTCAACTTACAATTAATTGTATTCACTAAGAACTGTATGTACGTACAAGTTTATTTATTGCTGCTTTAATAATAATTAACGTTTATTTAACAATTTCAACAGTATTATGGCTAAGCATCATGTTACTTTTCTAACTTACCTTTGGAAGCGATGAAGTCCAACGCCTTGTTGACATTGGCGATCTTGTGGAACCTCATCTTGCCGCGGTCGGGCTTGGGCAGGGTCTCGCCCGAGATGACCTCCAGCAGCAGCATGAGCTTGAGGCCATTGCGGAAGTCCTCGTCGATGTTTTCGATGCCGGTGCCGGCTTTGCGGAGGTGGCTGTTGCACCATGCCGTGAAGGTCTGGAAGGAGAAATGTTACGTTAAATATTTGTACGAGTAATAACATTTTTATTATTTGAGGTGTGCAATAAAGAGTATTTATGTTATGTTATGTTATGTTATTTTTAGGTCATAGGTACATAGTTTTTGGCCTGACGGAGAGCTGGCCACGTCAGATGTGACACAATAATGAGAGCAATGAAACCCCTCTAGTTAGTTTACTAGACTATGCTTATTTCTAACTCAGGACATCTGGCAGATGTAAAGTGGTGGAGGTCAAAGAATGCCAATAACTTGAAGAAAACAATTCCTAGAGTTCTGGTATTAATGGAATATTATGGGAAACTATGTAATTAATTAGATTATATCATAGCCAAAAGTTTCTTTTGGGGGAAAGTAGTTCTAAATGATGTACAATGCAATTTATAGTTAGTCGCCTACTGTTTTTGTTTCCGTAATAATACGGAATGTTTTTTGTTCTTATGTTAAAATACAGGCCCTGTCCTTTATAACTGAAACAACTTCGGCAGTTTTTACCTATTTTGGTATTACTTTTTTCCAACTGAAAAACTTTGTTGGTCTCTCACTCTGACTTCCACCCATTAAAAGCTGCCAGATGCCCGGATCTAGCAATAAGGATGGTAAAGCAATCTAACTAGACAGGTTTCATCGCTCTCATTATTGTGTCATATGAGTGTCATATCTGACGTGGCCAGCTTTTAGTCCAAAAAGAGACACCAACCTGAATTTCTGTAAAGGTTTTAAGTTAATGAATAAATCATTTTTATTTATTTTTATTTTATTTAAGAAGCCGGGACAAACACTAGGAGGATGATGATAGATTTCGGTCCTAATTTATACATTCTTTCATGATTTAGCCAAAAGTCGAGAATTGTGAAACGAATCCCCACAATTTTGGTACTGTCCAAAACTAGGTCAGAATCGGTTTTAGGCGATATACTCGTAGGTACGAGTATTACCTACTCAATTCAGAACCAGAAATTTTGAGGACGTAGTTATGCAAAAACGTTCCAACCCACGATGAGGATGCTGTGAGTTAGAACGTTTTTGCAAAACTACGTCCCATTATCCTTAAGGCAATTATAACACAACGTTTTGTTTTAATATGTATGTGATTTTTATGTTATGTTAGGTACGTTCGACCGTGTGCAACTCGACAAACTGAATGATTTGTAGCATTAATAATGCCTATTTTGTTTGGAAGTAAGTCGGAAAGAATTAAAAGTAAATACTTTATCTTATCTGTAAGCTGGGTAAGGGGATTTCCAAAATGTCACTTAAGAGAGGTATTGTAAGTACTATAGTGTATTCAGTAAAACAGGAACAACAGCTTTAACTGTTACTGCCCATAGCCGCTGACAACAATAACAAACCAATGCAAACGTGTCCATGAATGGAGGCGCATTTATTTGTTTACAACATCCTTATCACGAGATGTCCCGAGGAATGCATATCACCTTATCGCCGTTATCTGAGCCAACGTGCGCTCTAATCGCGTCTAATCACCCGTAATGTCATATTTCCGCGTGCATGTACCTATCTTTTTAAGTTAATGTCGGTTGAAAAACAAATGGAAAACATATTTTTGACATAAATATAATTTGACCATGTTATTACTATATTGTGTATTACCGACTTTCAATCCGGAGGTCTCGGGTTCAAACATCGGCTCGTACCACTGAGTTGTTTTTCGGAACTTATGAACGGAATATCATTTGATATTTACCAGGTGCGTTTCGGTGAAGGAAAACATCGTAAGGAAACCGAACCTAATCCCGATAAGGCCTAGTTTCTCCTCTGGGTTGGACCGTCAGATGGCATTCGCTTTCGTAAAATCTAGTGGCTACGCCAATTTATGGGATTAGGTTGTCAAGCGGACCCCAAGCCGGGACAAACACTAGGAGGAAGAAGTTATTACTATTAGTTATATTTTACAGTACAGTCAGCATCCAAAGTAACTACGCAAACGAAGACGTCAAAAGTCCTTTTTAAAAGGGAATAAGAGCTTTTGACATCTTCGATTGCGTAGTTACTTTTGATTCTGACTGTACATGCATGCTTTTCACATATTATCCACACAAATAATAATACCTAACCCGATTATTTGAGTGGTAACTGAATGCTAATTTCTTATTAAATACCGTGCACAATATCCCGTTGATTAAGATAATGAGGAAAATATTCTTAGCGCATGTTACGTTATCTTAAAGTATACTGTGGAATATTATAAAACTACTGTAGCTAATGAACTAACCACTGTAACTAGTCCCACCGTTTACCTAATTAAAAAACTAAAAAAAATGAAGAATTAACATTATACAAAAAATACCAATAAATGTCATAGTTTTGACATTACTTTTTAAGATGACATAAATTAAGTTAGTAACACGATAGGTAATAAAGTACAAGATACACAATCAGCCTAAAAAATGGCCCCATAGTGCTGTAACAACGACTCGTACAGCACTTTCCCTGACAGTCTTATTACGGTAAGACTGGCCGGTTACAAATTATCACGAGCCATATTTTCGGTAAATCTTGTTTGAGCTACCTTCAGTAGATACTTTACTCTATGGTTAGGAATAAAACTAGGTATTTAAAAGCATTTTTTAACAAAGTAGGTACGTAAACCGGAACCAATTATTTACACTTGGAATCATTCCTAAAAGCTATGGGCTATAGAAAACAAATGAAGGACATACAAGAGGCGTTAATCAATACTGCAGGGTTGTTTTAAAAATGCTTACTCAGTGCATCGTGTCAAACAAACCAGTATAAAAATATCTCCAACTACATATAGTCCTTATGTATGTTTATGTCACGCTTACTTTGGTTTAAATGTATTCTGAGGGTTGTTAATAACAGAGCAGTTGCATCAGGTAGGGGCGAGGGTCTGACCCTCGGCTTTGCCAATTTCGCGTGCCATTGAAAAAGACCCGTGGGTGCCGAAACGTTGAGGACATACGACTGTTTCGACTTGCGAAATTCTATTGCGATTATTAGCGCACGAATACTTCGTTATATCTGTCCACAGGCCAGACTAATATGAATTACCTACACGTTACAAACGTATACCTACATTAGGCAAGAAAAGCGAAAATATCTCAGACTTTGATATGGTAGGCATAAGATAAATATCTGTGTTCTTTTATATTTTTTTCTTTTTTAAGTTTTTTGCCAACAAACCTGAGGTCTACTACGTTATAGCTTTAAACTTTTTTACCTTATTTCAAAATTTAATTGGGATGATTGTACTTTAGTTCTAATTCTTACTTCTTACTTACTTCTTCTTGCGTGATCTTACAAATTAATATGCAATGAATGGATCTCAAAAGAATTGCATCGAAGATTATATTGATTATCAATTACGTTAGTCAGTAGGTATACATGTTAACCTATAGGTATCCATGTTAACCTCATGCCGCCCAATGTGCAATAGAGTGTACAAAGTAACACTCAGCATTAACGCCCAGACTTTCGAAAAAATAAAATTAGTTAAACGCCCAGTGTACAGTACGCTGTACTTAAAAGCTTATGAAATGTAATTTTTATATTTTCGCGCGTAATTGAATTTCACCTTGACGTCGTGAATAGCTGGCACAATGGCGACCATTTTGACAGCTGACGTTTGACAGATATGCAGAGACAAGTTTTTGGCCTCCGCCATTTAGTCACCATGCCGCGTACGCGCACGACATGTAAGTATTTAATTCTAATTAATTAATTGAATCATGGCTTTTTTTGTTTTGAGGATGACATAAAAATTATCCTAAATGTGTGTTTTACTGAAATAACCTGTTATTTGTTTGTAAAAGTACTAATAACTATTTTTAATTCCTTATCAGAATATTATGTACATTGTAATGCATATTGGGCGTTTGTTTTGTAAATATATTATAACCTGCAGCTAAAGGTTCTTTTTTGGTTTAAGGTTTTGTTCAAGTGATTATTTTGATAAAAACTATGAAGGCTTGTGATTCTCATTAAGTATTAGTAGTGCTATAAGCATTAAATAATAATTGTTAATTGAAATAAAAATTGTTTTGTGTTATGACAATTGTTAAAATAGTTGTAAGAAAGCATGTAATTGCTTATAATTCTTAGTGTGACATGAAAAAAAAGTATTAAGATATGAAGATGTGATATTGTAACATTAATCTCGGAAAATTGATCTCAAAGTTATTAAATAACTTCCATTAATATAAATGTAGTAAATTTTAAGTTAAATAGTTGTTAAAATATTTTTTTTAGTTTTTTCTCAAGCATTTTGGAGCATTTTGTTTTCTAAAAACATATTTTTTTCTTTTTGCAGATATTACTGATGTATAATTTGTTAGAGTTGGGAGAAATATTATGTGATTTAGTGCCTAAAACTGAATAAAAGTAGGTATTATGTGATTTTGTGCCATAAATCTCTTGAAAAAATTGATCTCATAGGTATTGCATAGCTTTTTAAAATAAAAATGAATAGAAAATTAAGTTTTTTGTTAAGCAAGTTATAAACCTATTTTTTTAAAGCTTGTTATCAAGCATTTTTAAACATTTTTATGTGATTTTGTGCCTTTAAACTTAATAAAAAGTTGGTTTGTAGTTAAATGTTTATATTATTTACAACTTCAACCAAAGACCCAATGTGCATGGAAGTGAACAAAAGATACGAAGTTAGAATTCACTTTATTGTATTTATTTGTATTCACTTATACCCAGAAAAATAAAAATAAAATCCCACTTGAGTTTATCACTGAAAAAAAGTCATTTATTTGGGTGGGCGTTAACGACTATAAAACATATTGGCTTATACATTGCACATTGGGCGTTTAGCTGAACTTGCGTTTTTTTTCTTGGGCGTTACGAGGTTAATCAGAAGAAGTCATGCTAATAATGTAATTAAATACAATATACTTGCAAATTCAGAGCCTGACATTGGTACCTATAGGTACATATATATCTATTGTGTATTCAGTAAGCGATATTGGATATACTTTGCTGAATCAAAAAAGGATTGTTATTAGTAAAAAACTGGCAGTTATGACCTTTTATCTACTCAGGTTCGTTTAGTAATTGCAAAATGGCCGTCTACGCGTACCTACGTAAACTCAATTTGTTCCGGAGACGATCTGAAGGTCGGTTCTGATCAATTGTATTCAGAGCATACGACGGTTGCGCGTGATCGGGTCGTAGATGGAGAATTGGCCACGTCAGATATGACACAATAATAAGAGCAACGAAACCCCACTAGTTAGTTTTCTATACTATCCGTATTTCTAGATCCGGACATCTGGCAGCTGTCAAGCGGTGGAGGTCAAAGAATGCAAACCACTTCAAAAATCTTAGAGTTCTGGGGGTTTTTTTTTATACCACGACGGTGGCAAACAAGCATACGGCCCGTCTGATGGTAAGCAGTTACCGTAGCCTATAGATGCCTGCAACCCCAGAGGATTTACATGCGCGTTGCCTACCCTTTAGGAACCTATACACTCCTTTTTTGAAGAACCTCATACTGATGCAATATTATATTATATTTTTTATATGAATAATTAAATTATATCGTTACCAAAAGTTGGTGGAAAGTAGTGCCAAACGATGTAAAATGTAATTCATACTTTGTCGTTGTCGTCTACTTTTTTTTGTTTCCGCAATAATACGCAATGATTTTTGAACTAATGTTAAAATATAGGTCCTTTCCTCTATAGATAGCTGCGACAACTTCGGCAGTTTTTACTTATTTTAGTATAACTATTTTCCGATTGAAAAATTGTGCTAGAATGTCATTCTATCCTCTACCTATTAAAAGCTGCCAGAAGCCCCGATCGAGCAATAAGGATAGTATAGCAATCTAACTAGACGTGTTTTGTCGCTCTCATTATTGTGTCATATCTGACGTGGCTAGCTCTTAGGTCCAGTTGCACCATACTTAGGTCCAGTTGCACCATCCTTAGGTCCAGTTGCACCATCATCAAGGTCAGTTGCACCAAACCGTCTGTCACCGTTAAAACGTTCGCTAAATTATATGATAAATGACGTCTCTAGTGGCGATTTTATTGGTGAAGTGCAACTCTGAGTCGCGAACCGAGGATTCTGCAGGATATATTATGTAGCCTTTTAACTTCGACAGTATTCCTAGACAAATACGACCTATTTCTCCAAGACAAGAGTGAATAAGTTCAACAACAACTCAGCCCTGCCAGCCATCATTTTTCTTCAGATGAGGCTATAAGCTAAATCCCTAGTTTACAATAAAAAGCCAGAATGTACACCCAGTGAAGGTACCCAAAAAAGTTCTGAGACAGGAACATGCATGAAGGAAGAATACATGATTAAATTCAAGTTTAGGCGCAACATAGAGAAGTTTATGCCCCATTATTCACAGATCTGTTGTTTTTCCCACTGTCTCCGTGGATCCAAAGATGAAGTTTATTATCTCATATTTTTCCTACATGAAACTTGTAGCTGCTGATCCCTAAAACGCAGTCCCTAGCATTCAAGTAATTGTTTCCTAGTATGCCTTTAAAGTGCATTAGATCTATAATGACAACATAAATCAGGCTGTTCTCGATAATTAGCCGCCCACAACGACATTGAGTCATGTCAAGTGTTTAACAAAGACAAACAACCAACACCTGGTTTGGAATACGACATACTAGATTTCGCGGCTAATTGAAACATTCAATACAAAAATTCAATAAGATACCTTGTGGGTTACTATAAAGGAATGTTGAATCCGCAAAAAAATCTACCTGGGACATTAATTTATACTTTGATGCTGCTCGTTTGAAATTCAATTCTAATACCAGACAATAGGTGTGGTTTTATGTTAAAGTTGAGTATTTAGAATGCAACAAGTTGATAGATGACGGTGCGATTGCTGAGGATAGCAGAAATGCAAGCACTGCGGAACATCGGACACTACATTCTGGTGTATCGACTCAAATCGAGCAATAACCGACCTTCGGTAAACTGCATAAGGGTTACGATGGACGCCAACTTGTCGTGGCTTTGCACCTTATGATTCACCATGCACCGCCACTTGGCAAGAGATATTAAATAAAAATACCTTTATTACATAGTCGCATACGTTGCACATGCATCATCCGATTAACGGGTCGCCGCGGACCAGTCACGATATTTGAGAAAACTGACGGAATTTTAGGTTAAGGCAATACGTTGCGGTCTCAACGAGAAAGCTGTGAATACAAAAAAGGTCGCGTTGAATACGGTTTCGTTATTTATGACATGAATCCGAAATGCTGATTTACAACATTATAAAAACGGCATCGTAAACAAAGACAATAAAGCAAGTGCAGTGTAGCATTTTATTGTTGTCTAGCTTGACAGTTGACAAATATAAAGTAGCAATGGACTAGTTCTGAAATACCGGGGTGTCGTAGAAATATTCAGCGGCCTCGCAAATGGGAGATGTCCCTGAGACAAAACACGGCGTGACCCAGAATGTGAAAATAATCCAGCATCACCTTGCAACGCGCACCACGGCCAGCGCTAATCTAAAATAAGGCACGCAGGTGTAGACAGGCGAATGCGGCTTAGAATAAGAAACATACGTCTCTACTGGACTGTGGACATGTTGTCAACAGCGAACAATGAAAGGTTGATGCTAAATAACAGAGCAAAATATGACAGGGCGAGCCGTGTGTTCTAGGTCGGGCTTTGATTGTTTAAATAGACAAATGGCATTGCTTTCTTTTCACGTAGTCGGAAACAATCGAAGACATATTAATCAGCGAGTGAAACTCGTATTAAACGTGTCGTAAATGTGAAGTCGATCGTCAAATCAGCACAATTGTTTATTATTGAACTGAATGAGATCGGGTGACCGGACCGTGCTTAAGCATACGACTCTATTGGCAACATGTCCATTTTATGACACTTAGGAAACGTGAAATAACACCGGTAGCTCCATTATGATTCGTTTAATCGTCAAAAATAAAGTCAAATACTACCACTATTTTCCTATATGGTTGATGGGGTATCGATAAAACTCGGTTTACGGTTATGATAGCTGAGCTGAGCTAATAAATATTAGGACAATTACGGTGGAGAATAGGAACCGTTTAACATCGGAGACTAAATATATGTCAAGAATAGATCGCCAGGCTCGTGACATTGGCAATCCGGCGCGCGCGGAACAAATTAGTTGGTGCTGGTTGTAACATCTCAGGCATTTTCAAATGTAAACGTGTAAAAGTACGTAGCCATCCCACACGAGCTTGTATCTTGATCTAATCTCAGTTACATGATCTATAGTCGATAGTGCATTTAACGTCGATCGATAAAAATCGCCCTTACGCAATGCTAAATTTATCTCCACCAAACATGTTCCAACGATGTCATAACAACTAAAGTCATTAAATTTAACTACCGCTTTGTCAAACTAGTCTAACCTCAGCCACAACACGCAGTTTGTTAAAACACTGCACCTTAACGGCCTTTATTTGTCCGGACTGAATAACAGCCTGTCATAAGTGTTATGATTTATGCAGCATTTATTTATGCGAGGTGCCAAGTGCAATAGTGCCAGGTAAAGTTGTTTGGCAACATTTAGTTGCGCCCATAATCGGAGAAGAATTATACATAGGTGATGAATTAATGAATTAATTTTTAATTGCTGCATATATTATAAAATTAATGGAATGAAAGCGAATACATAGAATTCGATGCGTTGCCGATTAGTCAGAAATTTATTAGAAAGCCAAGGGTGAAATGTTTTATTTGGTTTTTAATATCAATTGCCCAATTTTGAATGAACATTTTGTTAAGTTTTATAAACTATTTAGGAGAGAAACATGTTGTGCGTAATGTGCATCATTCCACAGCTTAAACGTTTTAATGTAACCGTTCGGACCAGGTTAGCAAGTTTCCTAAATCGTTGGATCATTTAATGTCCTGTTTGAATAATCACGACAACGAAGTAAAAGTGAAAACGATTGCGTAACAACAAAACCGAGAGTTAATAAATACCTAACATTAAGTAAGTTCATAAGGTCGCCTCAATTCAGCTTAATTTGACCTGTCAAATAAATCAAATTGAAGGCAATAGATTTTTAGACTGGCATTTTAATTGCCAGTATTCATTATTTGTACGTAAAGCAATAACCAATATAACTCCCATTAACGGGTTAATTTAGTTGTTAGTTTAGGTTCAAATTGACATACGCACGCGAGCAGGATACCTATATTTTTTTATATACATATTACAAGCAAGTACCTAATGTACCTATTCATGGTCAATAAACTCTTAATAACAGTTAATAACTAGGTACTCTAGGGATTTCTGATTTTAAAGAGTATAATCAAAAAACACCAAAAAATTTTAGAAATCAATTCCTTCGAAGGTGTTGCTAGGAATATAGGATCCATTGTTAGTGTTACTATTTATCAGAAAACGTTTCGGATTTATTTCTTCGTACAGGTAGAAATATAACTTCAAAACATAAAGTTCTATATGGAGTACGCTTAGGTCTATTTACCCTCTGCCAAAAGGATGGGCAGAAAAATCATATCCATATAAAAAATTAAAAAAAAATCGATTACACGCATTTCGGTCGTCGTTTTCAGTGGATGAAACGCTCCGACAATTTTTTTTGTGCTGTTTTTGGTGTAAAAATGTTCTACTACGTCTAGTTTACAAACATATGGAATAAATTTTACTTTATTTATTATTATGTTTATGATAATCGTTATAAAATTCGAAAGTCAAGCTTTGTTTACGGAATCAATTTAAACAGAATTGATTTCTATTCTGACGGGTAGTGTCATTATTTTGACATTTGACATTTCCATATTTAACACACTTAAGGGCTGCCTGTCTTCTAAATTTTGTTTGAATTTTAGCGGGTTTGGTTTCACTTTGCAAAGACTGCATCCGATAATGTAAAGTCGACTATCTATTGCTCCATTTAGTATTATGAAGTTTGCGTGGTTCTATGTTTTAGTGTGGGTGCGTAGAAATGAGAGAGAGTTTTGCATTTCCCCTCAGGTTTTGGCAGACTTTTTTGTTTGGAAAGATGAGGCGAAGCCGCCTCCTCTGTTTAGAACTTTATACTTCAAAACGTTAATTGACCCACCATGACATTGTAACATTCGTTGTGTAATTAAGAGCTAAAGTTATGTTTAAATTAATTCACAAGGCATATCCCACACTTAAGCTGAATTCGGCATATAGAAGTAAAAATCGCACTATCTGTGTTTTTTTTATTTTGTCGTTTTAACATCACACGAATCAATTGACACACATGGCAGTAGCAGGAGAAAGAGCTAAAGACAATCGATGATTATTCTGATGGATGATGACGGGTTCCGTGGGCGACTGGGCGTCGAACGGTGCATGTGTGTGTCATTAGCACGAATTAGGCATTGCTACTCATGATTAAAGAACTTCCATCCGGCGCTAAATATAACTAATCAGACGTATTTCGTTTGATTCATGAATAACACACCTGCTTTTGGGTATACTTAGAAGTATAAAGCCAACATTTATTTATGTTTGGGCTCAAGCTTTGTGCCTATTAAATATGGTTAGAATAGAATTTAAGACGATGAAGTAAGTTGGTGCGGTTAGATAAAGTGGAAGTGGAACACCATGAAAATTCGTCATAGCGTATAAAATAATAGTAACTACTAGAGAATTCAGTAATATACTTAGATAAAAATTCATCAGAGTGCTGAAATTAGATTAAATGTGAGATGTGCCTAATTTTCTTTGTTAATGTCCTATGTGACAAACTCACTGGCCAATATACCCCATTTTAATAAAAGATGGAAAATTCGAATATTTTTTATTATTATTAATAACTGTCTGAATTACTACAACCTACAGCGTTCTCATAACTCCCAATGAAATCGAATACGACAAACGACAATCGTGCCCATTCAGTTGATAGGTGAATTGATAATAAGCCCAGTATGCCATACCAATTAGCAGTAATTTTGGCAAGCTAGTATCAAATCAATCGCACAATTGTAATATGGACCCTACGGGAAATATAAAAAAAGTTTAATATCATGCAGACAGTTTAAGGCCATAAGAGGTATTTGAGTGGGTGCGGAATTAATACACCTGCGAAGGTAGATCGGTCATCGTCTACAGATGAATATAGAATATAGACCCGTTATTCGACTTACATTTCATAATATAATTTATGAATAAACATACGCCTCTATTGGTCAATACTATAAGTAAATTACGAAGTCTTATAGCACTATTTGATTCATTGTTTTAATTAAAAGATAGTAGTATAGATTAGTGAAGATAGTTTAAAATACGTAGAGGTGTACCTACATATTATATTATAGAAGTAATTAACTGTCTATGACAACAAACATTTGGAACTCACTGTTTAAAGCCTTTGTAGTTGGAATCAACCATGAAACTCTGTCAATAAGTACCTGAAAATAAACAAAAACATAATAAGCGCGACAGAAAAAGGATTTTTGAGTATAGCGGAGCGAAGAAATTTTTCATGGCAATTAATATCAAAATAGATATTAGCCGCATGTTAACGGCGATAATAGTAGATTGTACACCAAGGGAGCACTGTTTTATGTCACGGGCGCAATATTGAATCCTGAACGTAACGAAGGACTCCAGATTTTAATCCCGAGCGTAGCGAGGGGTTTATGAGTTAATTCCCGAGCGAAGCGAGGGAATTAAGACTGAGTCCTGAGTGCAGTGAGGGGTTCAAGCGCGCCCGTGACAAAAACAGCTTTATCCCCGAGGAGTATACTCTACTTTTCTCACCTCTTGCGAGACAATAAAATAGCTAAGGCTACTAGAAACGGATTTTTATTAAAGTAAATCAAAAGTAAAAACCGGCCAAGTGCGTGTCGGACCACACATAGGAGGGTTCCGTACCTTCAATGGAACCAAACTAATACCAAAAGGTCGTATCTGGTGCCTATGGTTTTTTGGAGATAACTCAAAAATAGCTAAACCGATAATGTTCAAAACAATTTGCGTAGAAAGTATATGATAAGACGCATCTTCTCAATTTTTTTCATATTTTTGGAGTTACGGTTCAAAAGTTACAGGTGGGGGCACAATTTTTCTGACTTTCGAAGCGATTATTTCAGAAAATATTCACTTAATCACAAAATGGTCAAAGAAACCTCAATGTTATTTTTAAAGACCTATCATTGATGTGTCACATGTTGATATTTAGTCAAAAAAAATAGTTACATGTATGGAGCGCCCCCCCCCCCACCCCCTAATTTTTTTTTTCAAATCTACATAACTAAGTAGCGGCATACAAAATACACCTTATGTGTAAATTTTATCCAGATACGTCGTATAGTTTCCGAGTAAAATGGCTGTGACATACGGATGGACAGACATACAGACAGACATGACGAATCCATAAGGGTTCCGTTTTTTGCCATTTGGCTACGGAACCCTAAAAATTTATTCTTGATACATTAGTCCATTTTATTCAAATTTTATCTTCAATTTTTATAGAACCTGCAGTTTTACTCCGTATACTGCAGCGTCTTATGACACTCGCGGCATTTGTTTTAGGTATTTAAAAAAGGTGGCCAGCACGATTTTCCGAATAAATTCGATTTTCAAATCAGTTCGACGCGGCGGCGCGGGCCCCGGCTGGCGTCGCGAGGCTGTGCACCGTGCGGACTTTACCAAATTAGACTTTAAGCACATAACAATAAGAACTATGGGAAGTGAAATCACATTATTAACCAGCGGGTTATAATGAGATTTAGTACAACATTATAACCCGGCTAAAGCCAAGGGCTATAATGATTTGCTTTCGGTGAGGTTTGCATGATATATAATTTGGCATTGTCGAGCAGGTGGTGTGAAAAATAATGTAATGACGCCCCTCTTGAAATATCGATGATCGTCATGGGAACAGATATACGAATAAATACGTAAATTTGTACACTGATCGCGTGGGCGAGTACGTAATTCCGAGTCTAGGATATATTTACTATTTTTAAAATCTTATATTTCACTAAGCCATAACAAACAGAAAACCAGAGTAAGTATACATGATCATTATTGTGCGGAAATTACTGGCAAAATGCAATTTTGTTATCCTTATAATGTAATACGAATAAGGCCTGCGCAAATTGGCGGAGCGGAGCGGTAAGGTATACATTTGAATGCTTTGAGACCTACTTCGGAGCATCATGGAGGAAACCCACTTTATCTAGTCCGTGAGGAAACCTCTCCGGAACATCGAGGAGCACGCTAGAGGATGCCGCGGCGGTAAGCGCTGGCATGCCACGGCAGGCGCCGAAGTCCTCCCGAGCTGGCGGGCGTTCGCGGTATCGTGAGGAATTTTCCCTCGTCAGTATACGCTCGCAATGTGGATGAAAATAGCGGATACTGCGGCGGTAGGCGCCGGTATGCCGCGGCATCCCCGGGCATGCTCGGAAGTCCTCCCAAGTACGCCGGCCGCCGGCCCCGCGCTGGCGGGCACTCGCGGCATCGTGGGGGATTTTCCCTCGTCAGTGTGGGCTCCACGATGATCTCCGCTCCGCTCCGCCATTTGCGCTGGCCTTTGCACCCGGTTCTGATTTTATATGGCAAGAAAGAACAAGGATTTTCGGGATTTTCTGTATATTATTTAAATAGAGAAACAGAACCGGGAGCAAACCCTAATTTTTTTTTAATACCACGACGGTGGCAAACAAGCATACGGCCCGCCTAATGGTAAGCAGTTACCGTAGCCGATGGACGCCCGCAACCCCAGAGGATTCACATGCGCGTTGCCTACCCTTTAAGAACTTTTTTGAAGAACCTCATACTGTAGCCCGAATATATAATTACTCAAAACCCTCGATTTTCTCATGTCCTAGTACTTACAACTTACACATATACATTGATATGACTACGGTATGATTTACCTACTCAGCCATCATCATTAATGAAAGATCAAAATATTGAAAGGATTTTATTACATATTTCTTGATTATTTTTTCATTGAAATTCTCTGTACCTCAAACCTCAAATAAATATACCCATCCATAATTTATAAAAAAAAAAACTGGCCAAGAGCATGTCGGGCCACGCTCAGTGTAGGGTTCCGTAGTTTTCCGTCCGTCGTCACAGTAAGAGTTCCCACTTAAGAGTTAAAATAACACCGCCATGTAGGATATGATATGAGCGTTCCACGTACAGCGACATCTATCGGCAAATTAAGTAAACTATTGCGCGCGAGCTTAAAGTATGGAAGATGATTTTTATGGGATAATTCTTTATTGCGTGAACCGATTTTCACCGTTTTTACTTTATTTGAAAGCACGTCTTTTCATTGTGATTTTGTAGAAAAAACAGGTACAATAAACAGCTGCTTATACGGTTAAATTACAAACTTAGTTAATTTCTGAACTAAGTTTGTAATTTTGTTTCAAAAACTATTCAACCTATCAAGTTTAAAATAATTTTCCTAGAAAGTTTTTATAAAGTTCTACTTTTGAGATTTTTTTCATATTTTTAAAACTTATGGTTCAAAAGTTAGAGGGAGGGGGACACATTTTTTTTACTTCTGGAGCGATTATTCCCGAAAATATTTACATTATCAAAAAATGATTTTAGTAAACCCCTATTCATTTTCAAATACCTATCCAACAATATATCACACGTTAGGGTTGAAATGAAAAAAAAAAAAAACACTCCCCACTTTACGTATAGGGGAGGTACCCTAATAAAACATTTTTTTCCACTTTTTATTTTACCACTTTGTCGGCGTGATTGATATACATATTAGTACCAAATTTCAGCTTTCTAGTGCTAACGGTCACTGAGATTATCCGCGGACGGACGGACGGACGGGCAGACATGGCGAAACTATAAGGGTTCCTAGTTGACTACGGAACCCTAAAAATAGAGGGCCAAGAAAGCTACGAGTTTAGCTTCACTAAAATTAAATGTCTCCGTCGCGTGGCTGATTAGTTCATCTTATAAATTGCTCTGAACTATCATAGATTTATTGCCAACCTATTTCTAGCCACATTCGTAGATCGCGACATTTAACATACAGTGCAGATACTCGTTAAATAAAAGTGGCAATAGATGCTCAGATGCGATACAATTGTTTCCTTTTGTACTAAAACTAAAATACGATCGTCCCTAAATTTGAAATAGCCACAATAAACCCAGTTATCTAAGAATCATGCTGCTATAAATAAAAGTTTATACGAGCAAGACTTTCGCAAGTAGTAGCCCAGCATCATTCCAAACTGCTTTATACTTCCTTATGTAAATAATGATGTAAGATTGGCGTGTTGGCTAAATAAAACAAACATTCCGTCGCTAATATAGTAACACTGACGAATCACGCACCTGCTAAGAATTAGGTAGAAAACCGCCGAACTATAGTATACACAAGTAGTAACTACACACATTCTGTAGTTAACTTTCAATCCCAATTTTTTAGTCTATTATTAATTTATAATTTTTTTACCGTGGCACTTTCGAAGATATTCTAGTTTATTTTGGAACATAGAAGCTTTTGGACTACTGGCTTTTGGTAGGTATCCTATTTATTCTGAATGAAATCGAAACAATAAAGTCGAGGAATATTCTAAACGGCATCTATCTCCATGAGCGTTTCCAACATGTGTGTGAGTAAAGGAATACTTAATATGAATATAGATTAAAAGTGAAGCTTTCTTGTTACGCTGCGTTGTTAATAAATTCAAATTATAGGGTTATTTAATCGTCTTATTATGCGTGTAAAAAATACATATACAAAATCTTTAAAGAACAGAATATACGGCTCGAGGTTTTCATCGGGAACTTATGGCAATCAGCGCTTATACATAGCAACAACGGATGTGCCTGAAATAGCCATGGACGACCCAGTTCCTCAAGCTTACAAATATAGACCCACTGACAGACAGCCGTATTCTTCCGGATTTCTCGTTAATTAAGGTTAATAGGGACGTCAGTGGTATTGCATTTCTGAGAAACTGTAATGTATGATTACAAGTGACAGTTGCTCGGCAATGTCACGTAAGCTGAGGTATAATTGGCATGTAAGTCCGTAGTTATTTACAAAGCTTTGTTTCGTATTGGTAAAATCGAAAACTTCGTAAAAAAATTTAATAGGGTCAAAATGGGAATAAGGAATAAGTCACTCGTTACAAAGTTATAGTACAGTCAGCGTCATATAGTTGGTCGAATCCAAAGTAGTCAAATAGTTCGGTACACCATACTAACTCTATGGTGTACCGAACTATTTGACTACTTTGGATGCGACCAACTATATGACGCTGACTGTACATACATCATTTTCACAACACATTGTTTCCGGTACTTAGCCCATGTCAGTCAACTTCGTAGGCAGAGTCATCACCTGTCAACTACGCTAAACGGCCGTCAAGATCATCATTAACATTCCCAATATGAATTTCTGTGTATGAAAGTACTTACACTAAAATGATCCCATTGTAACTATTGCATTACATTACTGTAACTGACGCCCCACAATTTGGATCATAAGACACGTTGTTTTTTCCGTAATTAAATCCCGCTATCCCCTATTGTGTTTTCGCTTTTATCGTCTCCACGCCGTGTGAAGAGGCTGTGGAAAGCCACTTGGGTCATATTTCTACCGTTTCACTTTTGCCTCTCCAGGAGGCTATTCAAACTTATAAAATTATCAACCTGCTTTGATATTGATTTGATGTTACGCGTTACGCGCACCATTAAGACATTATCATTGTGAGAGTACTGTCGAAGCAATGTCAAATCAAATTGTAACTAATACATTTTGAATAGACTTCCCAGTGCTAACATTGTTTATTAACTAGTTAGGTTGACGTGTACTTGACTATTGACATGGTAGATTCGATTGCTCATTCTAATTGTGTACCATCTAAATAGACGTCGGAAATGTAATGCCGCTAAGCAACTTGAGATCTGACGATCCGCGAAATGATAACGTTACAACCAATTATATACGAATAAAGAGATAAACATCCTTTATCTACACTCACACTGTAAGTTCTCTAAAACGTGTTCGAAAACGGTAGGCAATGGCTAGCATTACCACAACTGATTTTACTTTGATAAGCTTTTTATCTGTGGCAGTAACGTAATTTTAACTTTACATGCTCAAATATTGATGTGTTATGAGTTTTGATAGCATAATGTACACCTGGACGCGCCCGCGCGGCCGCCGACACGCGCCCGCGCGACCGCCGGCACAATCGAGTTGGCCATGGCGGTGCAATGGCGGTCATTCTATGGTTTCTGAATACGGCATTTAGGATAAATAATATGAGTGTAGATCAGGGATGTAACAGATGTGGTTTTATCGGAACCGAGAGCGGAATCGGATGTTTTAAATTTAGTTTATCGGAACCAGAAACGGAATCGGAACCAAAAACGGAAGCGGAACCAGAATCGGAGCCCGAGTGATAGGTGGACGTTATGTTAGGGGTAGGTCTATGCTGAGTCTATTGACAGGTATAAACCTGTTTGTTTTTGATGTACGCCGCTCATTTCCCCCCGTTGCATTGCTATGACATCCGATATAACTTCTGTTTTGAAAGTAACAGAACCGGAACCGAAGCAGATGTTTAAAACCAATCGGAAGTTCCGACTTAACGGAACCGGAACCGGAGCTCTGTAACATCCCTGGTGTAGATAAAGCAGTGTATACAACTGTACGTAATTAGGCCTTAAAACACTCGTGTGATCTTATTAAGAAACTCGCCTGCGGCTCGTTTATTGGTAATGAAATTAGTTTAAAAGAAATTTGAAAAATAACGAGTCTTAAGAAATGGGAGGTTAATCCGCACAATCGCCTATAAGAGTGGTTGCTACTTATAATAAAGAGTATTCGCATTATGTCTTATTTTAGTTCAGCTAATAAAAATACGTAGAAGAAAGAAAAGAAGTAGAGGAAGACCTAGAACAACGTGGAGTAAAAATCTCCCTCTCACTCTTTGGGGGCGTCCATTAATCGCGTCATATTGTATAGGGGGGGGAGGGGGCCAAGAAAAAATCACCAATGACCACCACAGGGGGGAGGGGGGTCTGGACACGTATCACGTGTAATTTTTTTGTTCCTTCGTGCTATACTGTATTTCAATAAAATAAAAATTATCAACTTTTAAATGAACCAATCTGTGAAAACCAGAGTAAAATTTGCCTCGCAGTTGGACTTCTGCGTTTAGTTGAGCGGGCAAGGCGTCGCTATGCTTTATGCACGGGGTCACTTAGATTTTATGACAATCAAATTATAATGACGGGATCCATGAGAAATCAAGGGAACTCCTGAAACCTTATAAGGAGATGTATAGCGATTTTTTTAAATCTTAAAACCAAACAATTGCATTTGAATAGTGCTATTTACTGAAATTGAAACTGCTTGTGAAGACCAGAATGGAACTCCACCACGACAAGGTTTTTTACGTCTTGGGACTAAATGTTATGACTCTTATGAGATGCACTATGATTGTAAATAATTTTTAGTGGCATTTGAAATATTATTTTCTTCACAGTATATTTTTAGGGTTCCGTAGCCAAAATGGCAAAAACGTAACCCTATAGTTTCGTTACGTCCGTCTGTCCTCCCGTCCGTCCGTATGCCCGTTTTTCCGTCTGTATGTCACAGCCATTTGACTCGGAGACTATAAAACGTATCTTAATAAATATTTGAACATAAGGTGTATTTTGTATGCCGCTACACTTAGTTTTGTAGTAAAATTGTTGAAAAAGATATATTTTTGGGGCACTCCATACATGTAACAATTGTGCCCCCCTGTCACTTTTGAACCGGAGATCCAAAAATATGAAAAAAATCGAGAATATTTATCGGTTCAGGAATTATTAAGTTATCTCCAAAAAAACGTCTTTCATAGGCAGATACGACCTTTTGATATTACTTTTTCGATAGTAGGTACGAAACCCTCCATTATGCGTGGTCTGATACGCACTTGGCCGGTTTTTTTCTATTAAATATTATTTTAATGAAAATTGTGAGATGTGCATACATGTAGTTTCATTTTTTTACCCTTCACGTGTACGTACGTTACGTTTTCACGTGTTAGAAAACTGTACTTACTTTAGTTAGCAAAAAATTACACGTCATATTAGACGAGGGGGGAGGGCTCCTGAAAATATCACCAAAGATCACCATGGGGGAGGGGGGGGGGGTCTAAAACAAGCCAAAAACACATTCGATAGGATATGGCACAGGAAGAAGAAAAAAATACCTACCTACTTGCAGATAGCTCCAAACCCGTATCTAAGTAGTTTCTGTCCCATGAGATACTTATAACTTCAACAGTGAATACGATTAAGTATGGGATGAATTAGAATACTAGCAATAAAATTAAGAATGACAAAGCGAGCGCCGTTTCGCTCGGCAAACTACTAATAATAATCCATTTATTAGTGCATTGATCCGATACGTAAGATATGTCATCATTAATCTCACATTTTTGTACCTACCGTAACTAATAAATTTCTTAGACTGTGTCTATTCAATCAATCAATTTATTTAATTCAGATGAATCATCCATATATGTTAGTACAGAAAACAAAACATAAAAATAAAATATTTAAAAGAATGAGTTAGTACTAAAAAAACTAAACTTACATACTAGATTTTGTGTGAATTTGGATCCACCTTATTATCAAGGGTGAATCCCACCTATCCGAGAACACGCTTAGGATGCTATTGGAGCTGTGTCGGAGATACTCTCTGCTAATATATCACATACTGTTTGGTAATTTAAAAAAAATCCAATGTTACCTTCATAAAATTGAACTCTACAGAACTGAAAATTGGTATAATTGGCGTGCACGTTTGGTCGAAACGCGTTCAATTTAACAATTTATTTAAGCAAATAACAAAAGCACGACCGCGTACAGTTAAAAAAGGCGACAATAAACGGTACAATAAAAACTCAAAGACACGTACCAAATGAATCGACGGTACACAAAGTCGAAAAGGCGGCAAATTGCTATTTTACGGCGAATTTATAGGTTCACTTTGCGACTGACAACTGTTGGAGAAAGCCAAGAAATAGCAGTTCAACAAATGTGCTTTAATCCGTTATCACCACTAAATTGGTACTATTTCATTGACATCCAAATAATTTTCAGTTCACGAGTGATTTAGTGACCAGACCTGCTAATATTCCCCTCTATGTTCTACGTAGGTATCTAAATATATATTAATTTATTACTACTAGCACTAGCACATATTTTATGAAACATATATGTAGGTCATAGGGTAAATAAACTATGTAACACTACACTATTTTTTTCGGCTAGAGATTAATACCTATCTCTCGAGATATAAATAAATAATAATAAAATAAATATTATAGGACAATCTTATACAAACCGACCTAGTCCCACAGTAAGCTTAATAAGGCTTGTGTTGTGGGTACTAGACGACGATATACATATTAGATAGATATAGATAAATACTTAAATACATAGAAAACATCCATAAGTCACGTAAGTACAAATATCTGTGATAAACACAAATAAATGCCCTTACCAGGATTCGATCCCGGGACCTCCTGCTTCGCAGCGTCACTACCGACTGGGCTAGGAGGCCGTTAAAAAAAAGATATGCAAATATGGATTTTTAGAAACGTTTACTATCCACTGCTTCGTAGTAACACAGCTATCGGTATCAACGTTCCTCGTAACGCTTTTATTAGATTTTAAAATGCATAGCATTTAGAGGTTTCCTATTACATGTTCATCATCTACAGTTTCTCTTGTATGAAAGTTAAATTACCTACTAAAGTACTAATTCGGATTAGAACAAGCTTTTAGGTCATTCCATATTGTAAACAAAGTGAAACAATGGTCAGTAACTCCGTTTATTGAGGCTCAGAGTTCACAGCTTGCGAATTAGGCGTTTTTATTGCACATTGTGGCAGGATAAGAACGAAAGCGAGATTAACATAGGTTAGCCTTATTAACGAGAAAGAAGAACTAAAGGTAATGTAACCTTACCTTTAGTTCTTCTTTGAAAAAATAAATAATAAGGTACTTGAAGTTTAAAAAAAGCGAGTTCAATCAATATCAAAAGCCATTTCTTTTGACTATTTTGCGCTCACATATAATCTAATTGTACTACTAATATACCAAATGGGTCGATTACGGGTTTGTGACTTTGTGTTGTGATTGTGAGTGTGACCCGGCTGCAGATTTGACAGTTTTGTCGTTCAATTTGGAACGGGATTAGAACCCTAAGAGGAACTTTCATTTTAGGAATGATTTCAACCCGTGTAGCCATGTCACCTGGTCCAATGAAGGTATCGATTGACACCTAATTCTACGAAATCAGGTGCATCGAAATAGTACGCACTCCATTCCAAATAAATAATCGAATGCCGACTGCAGTCGCCACGCCATATGAGTTGAAGCCGAGTCTGTCTGTATCTGTTCTAAGTCAAAAAGGTAGCAACAAAGGTTTCATCATGTTTTGGCATTCGTCTTAGGTCACGACATCTCTCAATCGTTATCTTAGCAGCTGATTCGACATTGCACACGATTCGTAACAAATGCATTGTTATTTGGTGAAAATGAGCGTGGTTGTAGTAAACACGGTGTCATTAGCCAAACGGCTCTACCCACCCACTCCGCAGCTTGGAAGGTGGCCACATTCAGACTATTGTTATGTACTAGTCGACCATGGAACGCCCGACGTATTCCGGACAGTTCCCGTCACTCTGAATGATATGCCACTTAATTTGATATTTTAGTAAATCTAAACTTGTATGCAGATATCAGTATCTAATAAGTGTAGGCAGTCATTATCTGACACGTTTGTTGCAAAATTAAATTCTGGATTCAAAATGGTCGCTATGTAGCAAAAATTACGATATTGAAGCTTGCTAAATAATTGTCCATTTATATTTAATGTTTACGTTGTATATTTTTGGATTTTTTAGTCTAAATATGCAAGTGAATAAACAATATCTACCTATAAGTAGCTGCAAAATAAGTAGTTTATTGCCTAGATCAACACATTGGATAATTCGACTACGACATCTTAATTAACACCACGAGATTTTTTAGAAATTACAGAATCCGAAAACAAACTAGGTGGATAGGTAGCTAGTACTTAACTTTTTAACCTACCGTAGTAGTTTCGAAATTCGTTGAAGCGTTAATAGAATAGGTAGGAAAAACACCCGTTCTATTGTGCAACAACCTAAACAATGGAAACAAAGCAGGCAGGTAACAGACACGTCAACGGATAAAAAGTATAGAGTATCGGAGACGAGGAATCAAAGCAGCCTCGTGGCTACGCCGGACATAGGAGCCGGTTTGAGTCAACCGGAACAGTGACATTGTAGACATTGTTGTCACCGTCCCTAGCTACATACACCTATCTACTCTACGTTACGTTCTGCTGCGTTGCACTAGATGTCACATCACAAAGGAGTGTCTGTAAATGTTGTTTCAAGGCAATAGAGAGATTGAAAGTAGGTTAAATTTCAGATACTAGGCGATATTGATAGTTACTTCAAGCAACATAATCTTATATTAACACTTGCCTTTAACATAAAGATTATGTTTCTTTATATTAATTTAAAATGAATATAAAGAAAATTAAATAATAAAGGTATCAACGGAATAAACCAGGTAAAATTAAACAAATGGAAATCATAGAATCATCAAAAATTCTGGAAAATGGAAATCATTTGCAGGTAAAATTTGTTATTGGAATATACAAATTCTGTGATACTTGTTCTAAGTATAACACGTAAGAACAATATAAGCGTTATCAATTAAGCAGCTGATCGGAACTCACATTATACATGATAAGGACGATGATAGTCCAATAATATTACCACAGATGACCGATTAGATGAGCTCATAAAAGATAATGAACCTTGAAGTCGAATTCACTTTCGAATGTACAACGATGCAGAACCAATGGCGGAGTAAGGAGAAGTAATGAATAAAGTTATAGCGGATGGTGATCCAGACATCCTGCGAACAATAACAATACGCACGGCTTATCTCCACGGTCCGTCTGTTTAGGAAACAGAACATGATCTATCAACAATATGACGACACTCGAAGCCAGTAGCGGGGCGTCAATAGAGCTGGATTCCTAATCGCTTCCATGTTTAGGAGTTTTTAAACAGAAACATGTTTGATAGACAATACAGCTCAAAAGTAGATATATACATAGTACACATATACTCGTATCAATCCATCGATTCAGCAGCGATAGTTATGCACGGTATTTATTGCATTGATCTTGAAAATTTGCTTTCTGTTATTTCTTTAAAGGTAAGTCTATATACATACCACGCCGGACTATTGCTCAAAGTAGGACAAACAGATTTGTTACCAAGAAAGTAGTTAAACAAAAAACAAAGCGTCTTTTGTTAGGTACCAGCTCTAATGATAAGTTAACTTTAATACATGATGTCTGGCGTCATGATTAAATCGATAAACAGGGCGACGGTTTGTTAACCATTAATCTGCCTGAGATTATTTATAACACGGTGTGGCACACAGGTTTTTGTTATGCAGCGGAAGTGTGTAGGTCGATATCAGATAGTTGACGTACGCTATCGGACACTCCGGTTAGGAATCTGTGCACAGTCCTGACGTCTGTTCCGCCATTTTAGATAACGTGCATCTTCCTAGTCTACATCACCTATTTATCTATCGAGCCAAAGGTATTCACGTCAAATACTGCCAAAGTCCACGATATAATAAACGATTTAACGTAATAATAAAAAGTGACGATTGCAAAAGACCTAGCTTATTATATTAATCTAAATCTTAATTAATCTTAATTTCAGTCAAATAATACATATGCATGGCTGAGCTTGGGCTGGGCAGTTTCTCTATTAGCAATATAAGGTATGCTATATACCTAAGCTAAGTCTACTGGTTCTAATCGATCTGTAACGGTGAAACATGCATTCACTCACATCGCCAAGGTCACTCTTAAACGAATTCGCGCTGACAATAGTCTACCCACATGCACAATTGATATGACCGTTTTGTACAGCTGTGGGGTCTAAATGAATAACTGCCAGTCCCCTCATACTCGACGACTACTGGATTTATCTAAGCAGATAATCGCTTGGGGCACTGGGTGCGATAAAGATAGCAACAGATAGGGGTAAAGGGTGTTAATGGTGAAGGTAATTTAGTTAGCTTCGAGCGCAGACCTGATTCATAAAATGTTGAATTTTAGAAGCCAAACATAAATTTAGAATGTTTTTCTAATTTTAATAGCAAGTGAGTGTAAGCATTTCGCGTGGGTGTGAGGACAAGGCTGGAAATAGACGGTGTTGGCATCGGCGAGCTTGCAGTCGGTGGCTGTCCGGCACCACATCCGATTCTCACATATATCTGTCTAATTGAACCATTTCGTTTATCTATCGGATAGTTTTCATGATCATGCATTCCATGGAACATCGAATTTATTGAGAAATAAAGTTTACACCTGGGTTAAAGAATACGAGTTCCATAGAACAACTTGGAAGGACATATAGTTTCATTTTACAAAAAACCGGCCAAGTGCGAGTCGGACTCGCGCACCGAGGGTTCCGTAGAAACATATAGGTATATAAGTAAAAGTTCACCCATTGCATTGACATAGAAAATTGATTTTGTTACAGCTTTAAGGTATTATAGACCTGAGTATTTGATATGAATTTCAATTGAAAACCTCTACGCGTTTACGAGGAAAAGGGTAGTTAGTTAATAATTTAAAATATATTTTTTGTATGATTTTACTAAAAATGTCTACTTTTCGTAATTTTTCCTGTGTCTGTGCTATATGAAGTTTCTTCGTGCCAAGTTTCAAGTTTCTGAGTTTACGGGAAGTACCCTGAAGGTTTTGAGTTTCTTGCGAGTACTCAGTTTCAAAATATGCGACTTAAATTGCTATTTATTTTGATTGCGTTGACATAAAAGTTTGGTTTTGCTACATCTGAAAGGTCATATAGCCCTGAGTATTTGACATGAATTTCAATTGAATACCTCCACGCGTTTACTAGGAAAAAGGTAGTAAGTCTAAAATTAAAAAAAAATTTTTTTGTATGATTTTACTAAAAATGTCAACTTTTTGTAATTTTTCCATTGTCTATGCTATATGATGTTGCTTCGTGCCAAATTTCAAGTTTCTGAGTTCACGGGAAGTACCCCGTAGGTTTTGCGAGTGCCGAAAAACTCTAAAATTTGCAGCATAAACGACTGTATCTTTTGATTGCGTTGGCTTTTAAGTTTGATAAATTTCAGCTTGATACCTCCACGCGTTCCTGAGAAAAATGGTCTTGACAGACAGACAGACAGACGGACAACAAAGTGATCCTATAAGGGTTCCGTTTTTAGGGTTCCGTACCTCGAAAGGAAAAAACGGAACCCTTATAGGATCACTTTGTTGTCCGTCTGTCTGTCTGTCTGTCTGTCTGTCTGTCTGTCTGTCTGTCTGTCAAGACCATTTTTCTCAGGAACGCGTGGAGGTATCTAGCTGAAATTTATATCAAATACTCAGGTCTATTGTCCCTTGGAGCTGTGAAAAAATCAAACTTAAAGGCCAACGCAATCAAAAGATACAGTCGTTTATGCTGCAATTTTAGAGTTTTTCGGCACTCGCAAAACCTACGGGGTACTTCCCGTGAACTCAGAAACTTGAAATTTGGCACGAAGCAACGTCACATAGCATAGACAATGGAAAAATTACAAAAAGTAGAAATTTTTGGTAAAATCATACAAAAAAATATTTTTAAAAATTTTAAACTTACTACCTTTTTCCTCGTAAACGCGTGGAGGTATTAAATTGAAATTCATGTCAAATATTCAAGGCTATAGGACCTTTCAGATGTCGAAAAAACTAAACTTTTATGTCAACGCAATCAAAAGAAATCGCAATTTAAGTCGCATATTTTGAAACTGAGTATTCGCAAGAAACTCAAAACCTAAAGGGTACTTCCCGTAAACTCAGAAACTTGAAACTTGGCACGAAGAAAGTTCATATAGCACAGACAAAGGAAAAATTACGAAAAGTAGATATTCTTAGTAAAATCGCACAAAAAATATTTTTTAAAATTTTAATCTTACTACCTTTTTCCTCGTAAACGCGTGGAGGTATTAAATTGAAATTCATGTCAAATATTCAGGGCTAAAGGACCTTTCAGATGTCGAAAAAACTAAACTTTTATGTCAACGCAATCAAAAGAAACCGCAATTTAAGTCGCATATTTTGAAACTGAGTATTCGCAAGAAACTCAAAACCTAAAGGGTACTTCCCGTAAACTCAGAAACTTGAATCTTGGCACGAAGAAAGTTCATATAGCACAAAGAAGGGAAAAATTACGAAAAGTAGATATTTTTTGTAAAATCGTACAAAACATATTTTTTTAAATTTTAAACTTTTTCCTCGTAAACACGTAGAGGTATTAAATTGGAATTCATATCAAATACTCAGGTCTATAATACCTTTAAGCTGTAATAAAAAAAAAAAACTATGTCGATACATTGGGTGAAATTTTACTTATATACCTACAGGTTTGTACGGAACCCTCGGTGCGCGAGTCCGACTCGCACTTGGCCGATTTTTTTTTTCCTTTCGAGGTACGGAACCCTAAAAACAGAAATTCTTTTTTAAAATTTATTTGTTGAATTACACGTTAAGTAAGCAAACTAAATAGGAAAATTTTTACGAATCGTGCAGGTATTTGATTGATTTGAAAGGATCATGAATATCATGAGAATATCATCAGTTCGGTTGAGATCAAACACATCGAAGTCGGGATCATAATAGTTCATAAGTTGCATTACCATAATACCGCAACGCTGCAGCGCCATAAACTACTTGTTTCGACAGCTAATTGGTAAGCTAGTGGAAATACATAAAGCACAAATTAATCGGCCGTGCAGTATACAAATTCAACTGAGGATTGTGAAACGATACAAGGTTGACACAAAGTCCGATGCAACAACACACCTAGGTGCAGCGGGTGGGCGGGCCGTTCTCTGCTCGGCTTTGAACATAACAGAAGCCAAACACTGAGATCTAATAAACATTACTAAGTATCTTCTGATGGATAAATGATTAGACCTAATCTATGATACATATATAATTTGCGGGGGAGCCATCGAGTTAAACCAACATCAGACAGAACTGTAATAAACTTTCATCATTATTAATATTGAAACATCATCAAACCTCAACTAACTGTAGGATAAACACTTGTAATAAATGAAATAGTCTCTACCAGCAGGTGTTGTAAATAATGATATTAGTTTTAGAGTTAACACCCAATCGTTATTGGTTTTAATGCAAGTTATGCAGGTGGAATAAGGTGAAGGGTCTATAATATGTTGTCTCTGCGTGCTTAGGATAGTACGCGCAAGAACCGGTCCACTTAAAATGATATTATTGACGTGGGCAAGAGTCGAGTGTGTGTGTCTATACTGTCTACGTCACGTATCCTTGTAATTTCGGAGTTTTTACTAAGAACCCTCTGAGTGTACCTACTGACAGATGCTAAGAATTTACTTAACTTTATTCAACGATTTATAAGTTAAACTTTTTAATTTCCACTTCCCAAATCATAAACTATAAAACATCAAATTCTTTAATGCTTTCACTTTAATATTTTAAGTTGATTCTTATAAAAATGACGTTGTAAATCTTGTTTTTAGATTAGCCATGGGCAATCACAGTATGCATTTATGTTTGAAAGTTCGTTGCAAATTGGATACAAACATCAAAAGAGAATTCTTCGCATCTAAAATCTTAAAGCAGATCTAAAACGGATCGCAAAATATTGGCCAGTAAATTATGATATCGGTAAGATCTCCCAATTGCTTATAAATCAGCTTTGAAAGTTGAATGATACGGAGAAGTTGTGTAAAGTGTCCTGAGATACATCGTGAGGCTAACATAGTTTTAATGAGATGATAGATTTCGTAACGCTGGGTCGATCGTGCCTAGTCTGTGAACTGGAAAGCAGGTTCAAAATGTGCCTTACCTGATAACGCCCGCTTAGAAAGTTTCGTTTCTCCGGCCATAAACTTAATGTAAATTAATTCCGTGCATCATTATCATGTCGTAGTTCAATATTCAAGGCCGTTTTTGTTTATACATCATGTTCAAACATTTATTTTTGCTCGTTCGTCTATTAAACTTTTACTATTATGTTTAATCATTTTATAAATATGTACTTGTGGCTTGTTAATTTCGTAGAAAGCGTGTAGATCTGATGATTCATCCTCGACTAGTTGGAACTACATACCCTACAACGTTTGCGGTGAGCATAATCATAATGTTCTGGTCGCGTTAGCCACAGGCTCCCTTATTCATTGGATTAACTAGCATAACCTCAACAAGAACGTTAACATTCTTTTAACATCTAATTTAATATCTTGTTAGTCCATGATCGTGAAGGTTTTCATATGTTATGTGTGATTATAATCTCTGTAAGCCATCTCAGTGATTTTTCACAATATGTGACAAGTGCTAAAGTGTTTTTCCCAACAATATTCGAAATCCTCTCGCAAACAGCCTAGCAAACGCTTGGTTTTATTCATCAGTTCTTGAGCCAGTGCCAAAAGCGAGCTAACACCGACAAGAAAAAATAGCCATGTCAAGATCTTACGTAACCGGTATGCTACACATAACAGCGCATCACCTCGTCAACAGAGTTATTAAATATTTATGAATTTGCGATCAACTTCAATTGCCTTCTAGATTCCATTAGACATTCGGGTTAAGTTGGATGCCAGTTAACATATTTTTTAACATGCAGGACATTCTTGTTCATTAGTTAGTTGAAGTATTTCTAAAACATAAAGGGCATTTCGAACCTGTGGACTTTTTGTTACTTTAAATATTTTATTCAGAGTTCAGACCGTAGGTACGTTATGACTTCCAAGGCTTTGCAGTAAAAATAAATGACTCAAAAATTAACGTTAATTGGAAAGTCTTATTGCTCTTCAACCCCGTCGACCTTAAGTGCTCAAATGCTCTCTTCTAACTAAAGCTCTCGTTAGGAAAATGCGAGGGGACTTAGCAAAAACTTTTTTTTACGATATTTTTTCTAAAAACAAAATCAAGAATCCGGCACGTTCTAATATATTCTGGTGTTTCTAATGACGGCTACAGATTGCTCAAAATAACTTGGTTTGGACACTTTGGTGAATTCAAATAATTCATATGCATGAACTAGGAAAACTTTCGCTGGTAAAGTTAATCCAAGAAATATACGATAACATCAAACTTATATCTGCCCACGTAACATTTGAATATTGATCATCCCAATAAACGTGTTTGAAACAGTTTACAACACTTTCAAATCCGTTGCCTTGTTTGGGAATGCATTATGGCTTATCGGACCTAAGTCAATGACCGCCAGTTCACAGGAATTACGCGAATGGTATGCCAAGGTGATAACTCTTCGGTTTGAGGGGTTCGACTCCAACTCGACTTGATTTGGATTCATTTCGGATTAAGTCATTTGGATTTATTTTGCCATGGAAAGCAGATACATATATTATCAGTAAGGTGATCATGAGGGTATTTTGAACCAATTAAATATTCTTCCTCTCTTTCTCTAAGTTACCAGTGCCGAACGTCTGTGAAGTACTTCATTCTTATTGCATGGCGTTGTTCTGGCAGTCGGTTATTAAACGGCAATAAATGCCTCCAAGTTGCATTTCAATGACAGAGAATTATTGGTTTTATGTAAATTATTAATTTTATAACCAGTTTCGTCCTCACTTTCTCGGCTGATTTCTTGAGATGATCTTACTTCTGATAGCATGTTCTCCGATTAATCATTAAGCTTTCATGCATTAGTAATTATGTTTATTTAGTATCATGACGTCAGCAAGGTTACATTTGTGTCGCATTTAGAAAGTAGATTTGGTTGGGTCATTCCGTGCTTCTGGGTATTCCTCGAGGAGGAAAAGTTGGTTGCGCCAGTGACCTGATTGCGGCGATTGATTCCAGTCGCAGCGGCCGACTAATCGGATGCGCTTGCGACTGGTCGTCCGCGACATTGACCCGCCAGCCACCGGCCAATGCACCGGGTGTCGCAGGCTCTTTGTTTACATCCTGCGAGACGTCGCAGCCTCCTAGTTCATTGTCCCTCGCGTAGAATGTAACGCAGCATTAACATACTGTTGCACGAGTTTATTTTATCTGAATAGCATAGCACGCTATTCCTACCGTAAAATGGAGACTTATTTTTAATATATTAATTCATCCATTGACAAAAAATAACGCTGGTTTATAAAGTAATTAATATTATTGATTATATTATTTTTTATTTTATTACGGGATATTTTGATAATAAATCTAATCTCACTCCAATATTGTTATACGACTTTTAAACTTTACTTTAATGACTAATTAAAATCATTTATCAGCAAAATTCTAACGCCAAAATAAAAAAACACCTTAAAATCTTTTTCAAGGAACATAAACCTTATATACCTATGTCCCGACAATCATCGGAGTGCTTTCGTAACTCGTTAATGACATTCCACCGAGGTGGGTGCACACACGTCACGGGCCTGCAGGCCAGGCGCAACCTTCAAAATGCACATGACGTAGCAGCCAGGTTTCCTGAAATATGGGTTTCATGGTGACGCAGTCGCACGCCCGCGCCTACATCGGCGCCTGCGCTGGACCCATTTTAGGACATGACTAACGGAAATTCGACTCCTCTCTCTCTGACCCGCTCCCTCCCGTGGGAAGACGCGTGCGCACGTCTCGTTCGCACTAAAAGCTCCAAGAAATCTTTTAATAGTGTCCCACGGCCGCGATCTACTTTCAATCCGAGGCGGGAAAAATGCAGGAACTAGATTAAGGATTTGAAAAACCGCGCGTGCCTCTTTATTAAAAAAGTTTTCCTATTTTTTTTTTTTTTTTGTTTTTTTTAATTGTGTTGCTAATATGACTTGTTATAAAATTATGTACTTAATAAAAAAATCATATTCAAATCTAGTTATTTTTTAAGCAAGATGATACGTCTGGCAGCTGGCCCTAAAAATAGATTTATAATTGGTAAATTTATATCTGTACCAGCATTTATAACTGTTATCAGATGTAGTACTACAATAAATTGTACAAGAATAGATAGTCAATGCAGAGTGGTTTTATACATAGCTGCAGAAAGGCGACACATAAAACATACACAAACATGACTCACGAGTCTCACGACTTAGATAAGGTTATATCGATGATATCTACGCGATCGACACTGCAGCTAGTTGTTAATAAATATTGTTTTTTTTTAATTACCCCATACCGGTGTCAGCGGTGTTGAAACTGACCTTTTTCTGTTGCTTCTCCCAAGCCGGGTCTAAGAGACCCTCGCGTTCCCACTCCTCCTCCTGTTCCATATAGCCGTCGGGATACCCGTCATAGTTGTTCATCATCCCGTTGTCCATCATCATGGTCACTGCACTGACCGTCGGTTTCGATGTTCGTTCGAGCCTATGACCGCGAACTCGCGTGTGATGGTTCGCACCGCGCACTGCAGGCAGCCGGCCGCGTGCCTGCTGCGAAGAAACTGGCGCCCGAGCGCTGCGGCGGCAGCTTGCAGAACTTTCTCCTTGCGTTCCGTTCTACGGAATGAACTGTCAAATGCTCAGAGCACCGCGCAGCGTTTCGTCCACTATTCATTCTGCGAGGATTCTGCGAGGAATGAGGCGCAATATCACCTTCAAGTGACGTTTTCGAGTGCGTAAGTATAACGATTAACGCGTATAATATACATACCTTTGATTTTGTAACTTAGTTCTTAAGTTTAACTGTAACTGGTTCACCGCGATACAGGCGAAGCCTAGTGCGGAGACCCCTGACATATCCTGAAATCTTTTATTTTTGCAATAAACTTATTCTTATTCTTACCTATTTTTTGTGTCATGGTTGTATGTTTTACTTATACTATTTCTAGATTTTACAGGATCCCCCAATTCCTACTAATTCATTTTAATTAGTTAAATTAATTATCTTATCACTATAGTAACTTTTCCATCAATTACCGAACCTTGTAAATTTCATATTATTATTTATTTTATATAATTTTGTACCTAAATACAAAAATATGTATGCTTGTAAATATTGTATGTGTTTCTTTATTTTGAGGTGTAAAATAAAGAGTAAATATTTATGTGTATGTTATGTTACGTAAAAAAATTCAAAATAAATACACATGTATGGTCAACCAATTTAAACTATATTGACCTTAAAAACTTTTTCCCATTTCTTTGCAGCAGTTTATTAAAGTAGACGACGGTAAACTAGACCTGGACGGGAAACTAGCACAATTACCCTATTTAAATTTATTTGGCTACATAACATTTTTAGCATGTATTTGTTAACATGCCTATCAAATTAATTAAGTAAATCGTAGGTAATTAATTACTATTTAATTAGTCCTATTTTAGTACCTATTTCCTAAAAATATATTTAATAAATCTTAGATGAAGTAGGATTGTTAGTTCTAATTTGAGGTATTTTATAATGAAACTATAGGAAAAATTGATACACAAAAAAAACTTTATTCACCACATAATATTTCATTGAATATTTCATCTTGCTTATGCAAAATAACAGTTATATATTTTTTCATTTTCTTTGAAGATCCCACGTATTAACATATACATAAATATAGCAACATCCACATTCACAGGAAGGTTAAAATGTTGGAATAGAAAACTTATCAACACATCCATATTTGGTGTTCTACCAAATTAAACTTATTACATTTAGATGAGTATTAAGGACCTACATACTTCAGAAACAGAGCCATGTTTAGAATGCAGATTCCAAAAAATACATTTAACGGCATTAAATTCCTTCAAAGCTTTGAGCAAAATCACAATAAACTAAAATCTAAACGTTAAAAATTATCCACAACAATTGAAGATCATCAACTTTGTAAATGCAATTTTCACGAGTATAAAAAATTTATCGACATTTTCAACTTTAGCTCTTGAGTGTTATTTGCCAGAATTTTAGAAACGTTTAAAACTTTAGGCTACGTATTTATACATTAACACCTAATATTAAACAATTTTCATTAAGATTGTCAGACCCATTCCACATAAGAAAATTATTTGTGCCAGGAAACAATAAACCTCTTAACATGAGAGCTTAAAAAAAGTTTTAATCATAAAGTCAGTGTGAAACATAAGGCCAAATTTTTAAACTTTACTTATTTTATTCATATAAAGAGAATTCTCCAGCAAATAATATGTGTTATTTGTTTGACTGCAAATATCTACAAATATCGACGCGTAAAATGGGTCTATTCACTGTATAAGGTATTATACCTATTATACCACTAAGTATTTATACAGATAGATATAATAAGAGATAAAAATGTTTAACATTTAAATTGGTTCAGAAGAGTTACTTATAACAGTAATAGTATAGATTTGCGTCGTCTTACTAGTTTAGTAAAAGAAGATCAATGTGGAGTATAATTAGTAAAACAGACATTGTTACAAAGAAACACAAAAAAATCCAATTGTATGTCCAATATTAATATAAAACATTTCGTCTTAATAGCAATAAGTACGAGACTAATAAAAACTTTGGGACAAAAATTTGATCAGTAATCATCAGTCTAGAAATATTGTGATATAGAATTGCTTAGGTATATTTCTGGATTCCAGAGGCCTTTCTTAAACACAATTTCCAAATTTAAGGGATATCACACTTAGCTGATACAAATTCAGCGCAATGCTGTTTTTTTAAATCTGTATCCTGAATGCAGACCAACTATGTATTGCAACTAAGGTTTCAAATAAAAAAAAATTAAGATTATTTAAGAAGTAGGTACTTAGAAGTAAATATAATAAAATAGACGTCAAAACAGACAAGACTCCACAAGACTTTACAAAATCGGCATATTGGCCTTTCCAGGCGAGCAGCCTCACACTTGTAAAAGGGCAATAATCTCAATTACAGTCGCCATCATATATCGGAGCAGACAAGGTCTATACTCCAAAATATATGAACAACACCTCTATTGTCAAGGAGATAAAGTGCATGTTAAGATATTTTTGAGTACCTTGGCCGCTCCAATATATTTGATGGCGACTGTACAAACTAGTTGACGGTATTGCACCTTCGAAAAGAAACAAAAGCATGGTACCATGCTAGTAAAATGATTTATGGCAAGCTCAAAACTCGTAAAATCCTTAGGGGGTAAAATATAGAACGAGGACATTCGACAATGCCATGTAAATCGAAATTGGCAAGTTAATGGCGGAATAGCCGAATAGTAACAGGTTGTTAATACATGTTTTAGGGATTGGAACCCAGTAGATAGACAAGTTTTAAGAATCAGACAGTTGGGGTCCAAATGAGTAACCCTCATCATCAGTGATCGGCACTTGACATGCAACACCGCGGGATTTAGCGTAAAAAAATTATACAGACGTGACTATAATATTTTATTTAATACTATTATATTGCACCTAATAGAACATATGTTTTTCAAACAAGATCATGTGATTATAATTATGTCCATCATTAATATCATTATAAACATTACTATAGGCGCGATGTTGCACGGCGAGTGCCGTCATTGTAGAAATTACATAGAAAATGATACTTCACTCACCTAGTTTGTAAAATGTGCATTTTCCCCTCTGCCCATACCCCATAGGACCCTACATTTAGATAGGACTCGGCAAATCCTCGTTGCTAGTGCCAAGATAAAGATAATAATCTGAGTTTAATTGATGTACATATTTGGCCTCCATAATATGCTATTTTTCCTGCAGTATTGTTGTAGATGGCGCTTTTGGATAAGTACTTATCAAATTAAATTGGATTGTAACTTTGTGCGTCGTATGAATTTTTGTTTGTTTTTGCTTTCCTCCAACTGGACTGGCAATTGTGCGTATCACAACATTAAAACGTTATTTATTTCTTATCGAAAATTATATTAAGGCATATTTTTAAAATTTTGAAACTGCGGAAGCCAGTTCCCGCAGGTCCAAATATTTGTGCAAGATACTTTATGAAGTCACTTTCGGGTTTATATAACTCCAAATGTATAAGTAACTTTACCATTTTAGGAGTATTCGAGACCACTGATTGTTTTTTTAGATTATTGTGAAACTTTTTCACAAGTTTGCCCCCTCATTTATTCAGCGAATCAAGCGAATGTAAAATAACATTGACTTACTTATACTTATATATTTCATTTGTAGAAGTACATTAACCAACACCATTTGAAATATGATGAATCAGAGTGGAAGGATACCCGATAGTTTAAAAATTAAGCGGACACACCCAAAGATAAAAATATGAGTAACATGGTTGGTAGGTACCAATAATTGCCCAATAACAGAAATAAGTAGGTGTAATCGTTGGTGGCATAATGTAAAGATATTCAGACCCTAACAATATGGGACCCATAGTAAGCCAATTAAAAATACAAAAACATAAACATAATATCCCTTAGAAACAATCCATATGATATGATATTTGCACAGTTGCGGATAGGAAGAGCACGATTAAAGTTTATGTCTAAACATCGATTATATCTCATTTGTGGATCCTACACATTTATTTTAAAAACACCCATGTTTGTAAGAAAATATATTTTGTGTTTTACTATTATCAATTATGACGAGCCAAAAGTTAGACAACGGAAAACACAGCGAGTACCCTAACACATATAGAAACAGCGGAGTAACCATGGACATACAAAATATAGGGAATTAATCCCGTGAAAACAAAAGTGTCGTTCCATCATAATCCGATTTTCTCATGTTCACGCGCGACACGCACACAGGTAGGATGAGGATGGGCGGTGATTAGTTCAAACCCGACAAGTGTGTGTCCACGACATCGTGGATTATCATGGAATCACAGTTTTATCTTCTTTAATTAGTTTTATAGACAGCTTTTATGTTAACCTTATCTATTAACTAAAATATTAAATTGAAATCAGGGACACGGTTCGACATGCCAAACTGTGAGACGTGGATGTCACACTTGTATCGCTAGTGGATAGAGTGATATCCATCTGTCTACACGTGTCCTCACCTAACTGTCAAGCTGTCAGTAGGTCTCGCTAAAGCGTTTTGTCTATGGCTATGGCCACCATTTTAGATATCACTCTTGAGTGATTCCACCCCAAATTTCAACTGTCACAGAAGTGTGATATCATAGTTGTCTCGCAAGCGACTGTCAGTTATGCCATGTCGAATCGAGGCCCAGAAATATTGTTTCCACAAATCAAAAAAATCGGATTATACTTACATATATAGTAGTTAAATGGTTTGATAAATAAACAATAAAATTAGGACGCAATTTCAATGGAAACATATTTTTCCCGTGTATTTTCGTGCTAGTTTTCGATTTGCTAAGTAACATGTCACTATTAAATAAACTCTTAACTTACGTTTTTTGTTTTAAACAAAATATTCAAGGCAGTAACAGGTTAAAAGGTTTCTCAATAACGAGATTCACTATAGACATAATTATTCTACAAATTAACGCTCTAGTGTAACGTTCATATTCATTAAATTTCAATTATGTTTTATCATTTTGTACATCCTTTTAGATATTTATTCATTATGTTCATATACATATAAGTAGTATTTATAATACGTTTTTAGAATACGACTTAACGTATTGGTGAATCAGTCGCGTTTGTATGAAACAATGATGTGTATGATTTGATAAAGTACGATTTGTGGTTTAGATCAGGGGTTTCATCATTTACCTACCAATCATTGAGTCAATCTACTTTTTATTGCCCCACGTTGCTATGGTTACGTCACACGGACTATCAAACATTTCTACGAAACAGTATGTATTCAGATTTCCCTCGGACAACGGGGATAAAGTAAACAATATTAAAAAAATTATTCGCCCAATTCATTTTCGATTGGACGCATGAAAAATCTAATTATATGTATAATTTAAGTTAATTTTACTTTTTGTATTTCGCGTGAATTAGAATAAGTTTCAATGATATATTATTATACTTTTGAAACCCCATTATCATATGAAGCAAAATGATCGTACCACAGGATCACAGAAAAGGTTAGGTAATGATTTTGATCAACATAGCAACAAGGCGGCTGGGAGTGATATGTATAATACATGTAGGTATGTATATGTATACGTCACGTCGTTGCAAGTCAAACTACATCTGTGTGGACATAAACTTACAAAACACCACGCCAGCCGATCGGGTGTCTTTATTTGCGAAACAACACACGTATCGCAAAGTTCACGGTACCAAAAATAGAGATGATTATGCTGAACACGTCTAGATGTAAAAATATATATAGGTATCAATGAACAACAACAAGGAATAGGTATCCGAGAAGAACAATAATCTCTCGCACCTCTACTCGAGTACATCTATAACAATAATACTTTAGAAGGCTTCAACATACCACATTATAAGAAGGAGCAGGCCAGTCTCTCTTCAAAATCTATCTAATACACTGATAATCCTCACAGCTCCATTTAAATGCCGTAGTCGAAGCTCTCGAACTCGGAGAACCGCGAGTCCTGCTTCTGCAGGCGCTGCTGGCATGCCTCGATGTAGCTGTCCTGGATGCGATACATGCCTGAGTTGGCCTGGTACATAAGCGTCTCCAGGATGCGCTCGTTCTTGATCGCCTTCGACGGGAGCACCACCTTGATCAACTCCTGCGGCGAGATCCTGTACAGTTTCAGGTCCCTGGCGAGCCTCTCCATAATGCATTTAAATTCATTTTTGGCATCAGTCTTATTGGCGGACTTGGCCTTGATTTTGTTGTGCGCCCAGCTCAGCATGGCTTCGAACTTGCGGACCTCGGGCACCTCGAGGTTGCGACACATGATCATCTGCACCATGGACTCGGAGAGGTTAAGGAACTCCGACGTCTGGAACAGCGCGTACGCGCGTTGCTCCGTGAACGCCAGGATCATATTTACCAGCTCCGACGCCGACGTGTAGCGCCAGTAATAGTTCTCTAGTGATATAAGCATTGTGCAAACCTGTAACAAAACGACAACGCTTAGACAGTTTACTTTTAAAATTTTCCGTACAAAAGTTTCAGAGCTCTAAATATTTTTGATGAATTATCAACTCTAAACTCCTTATTCATAAACGTGTTACAATTACAATTCATTTCTTCTCTCAACTAATAATCGTTTGTCCTCACTCACTCACTCACTCACAATCACTTTACCAGTTACTCTCACTCACTTTATCAATTTGTTTGTGAGAAGCAGACAAAACATAAATTAACTGAATAATACCCTTATTCTTTCTCTTCTTTAGACATTAGACTCAATATTAACAAAGTTAAAAAAATCCTTCAGGGTCAGGGCATGTAAACAATGCCGCTAGTTATACCTACGGTTAATTTTGCTTCTGCTACCAAAAACCGTAAACCATAATAACTCTGAACCCTTTTTAATGGTGTCCGGTTTTAGAATACAATAGTGAATAGGCGCCCGAAACAAGCTAAGGGCCCAGCCGTAGAACTACACTACAACTTATTACTCACCACTTCTATCCTGAGGAACTGCTTGGCGTGATGGAAGCAGGCCTGCAGCAGCTCGGGCAGGTCATAGTGCTCGGCCGCGCAGATGAGTCCCGGGATGGAGGCGCAGGTGAGCGGGCAGCTGCCCGTATGCAGGTAGTCCAGGAGGATGCGGAACGTTTCCGGGTCAAACTCGATTATTGAAAACTGTAAGGAGAGGTACAATAAGATAAACCCATCGATTATAAATGTATGTCACTTTGCCATAGAGTGTATGGATTTAACTAATATGTGACGTTATCATGGTTAGGGTACCACTTTGTCGCTTATGGATTCCGAGATATCACTGATTTTGTAAATCAACTCGAAAATAGTGAAAATTGGTTTTGATTAAAAATAGCTTCTACACACTTAAAATAATACGGTGTATTGATAAACAGTTAAACGTTTCAACTAAAAGTAGGAAAAAAACACCGTCAAAGTTTACCGACTAGGGTACCACATTGTCGCTCATAAGCTTGAAATAATATCGGGGCCATTGGAAAATTTAGTAACACGTGTTGTCTAAATCTGGTGTTATCCACGTTAATCACCTGACCCTGATCACTCAGGTGATTGTATTTGACGATTTTGTCTTCTGAGATCCTCCAGGTGATCCTATTGGACCATGTGGTTAGGTTAGGTTCGTTAGGTAGCTTCAGATGCCCGAAGGGCAAACCGCCCAGAAATAGGAGCCCCGCAAAGCGGGGCTCCGTCTAGTTAAGTTGCGGAGGAAATGTTTTTTGAAAAAGAAACACTTATGGATAACGTAAATGGATCACCTGGGGGATCTCAGAAGACAAAATCGTCAATACAATCACCTGGGTGATCGAGGTCAGGTGATTAACGTGGATAACGTGCTAAATCTCAGTTTACTCCCATCCATTTGCTTGACAGTTCGTAACTCAGCTGCCCGTTACGTTCACTTAGCTTTATGTTATATTACCCTTTTAACAATAAGCAATAATTATTAAGACAAAGCAAAACTCTCTATTTTAATCTGGCCTAAATCAATCAACTAGATACAAAATTTATTAATCAAAATTCATATTATGTTAGTTTATTCAATGGGATTGTTAAAAATAAATAAATAGATCACATAGGATAAAAAAATTATTTACAATTTTAAAGTGCGTCCAGACCGTCTTAATACGCCACGAATATGCTGCTCGTACGCTGCGCACGCGTTGCTCTAGCCGGAGAGCTAGCAACGGAAATAGGTTTGCTATTATATAGAGAAATGAAAATTTCTCTAGTTAGTGTGCCATACTATCAATTTTAATAATCCGGGTGCCTGGCAGATGCTATGAATACTGATTAATTACATAACAAAAACTTAAATATAAATAAGGGGAGGGATATAAGTTTGTGACAAATCAAAACTTTTTAACAGAAAATATAGTTCACTTATATTTAACAAGCTTCTGAGGGACAACCGTATAGATAATCAATTAATCAGTTAATACTCGTACGAAGTCACCAATCTCTCAATCAGACGTAAGAATTTAAATGACTTGGCGTCAGCACTTACGTACCCCTAGGTGCGAGGTTGAGTAGTGTAAATCATTTTCATAATGATGTTAAATGCAAATTATTACTTTTGTAAGTAATAATTTTAAGTAAGTAAGTATAATAAGTTTTAGTAATAAGTTTGATCTCATAAGTCATAAGGCGACAATGTGGGACCCTATGGAATGTTAAACTAACAAACTTGATCTAAATTAGTAAAGTTGAAGAAGGCTGTTATTTTTTATAAAATACGTTATGTTATTGATTCATAATAATAGTTGTATTAGATATATGCACTTATAGTGCGGACACTATGTTAAATAATGGAAGTAGAATTCTTATTTCTCTAAACTTATGAATAGCGACAGTGTCTTCTTATCTTAAAAGTCTAAACTTTGAAGTCACTTTTTTGATAGAAAACTACATTACTTTTGTGTTTAATTACACTTGATCATTAGTTTTGTTCCTAAATTAACGTAAACTATGAGAATTAAAAATTATAATGTTGATTTTGTATATTTTTTATGTAAGTGTTGATTTTTTTGTTTTATTATTTAAAAAAAATATGCCTTGAGATATGGTTGTCTCATTATTTTTATTATAAACCTTACCTACATCATATATAGAAATCAACATCTGTCGATTTTGAGTTATATAAAATATTTTATTTTTGATTCTTGACTCTACACCCTACGTGCATTATTATTGTATTATTTCTATAAAATGTAAAATGTTAGAGACAACATATGATTTGTCGAGTAATATAATGTATGTGGAACATTTTAAAACCGCTATCTCCATAACTTCAACCTATAACTAGGTTTTTTAGGCTTTCAAACTTTAAACTCGAATATTTCAAAACAGTACAAAGATATGTTGAAACTTCAAAAAATTATTAAAAACAAAAATACTCAATATAGCGATCTCGTTCTTTTTGCATATGAAGGAGAATGTTTCGAACTATAAGGAGGTACCAATAACCGACAATATATTACCTTTACCATGACAATGTCACATATAAAGATTTTTTAACGTTTGCAGTATCATGCCTTAGGTACTTAGCACGTTTATCTTTGAAAACACTCCAATTTCGCCAACAAAAAAAATCTTTTCTGTATTGGAGAAACGAATTAGGGACCATAAAATGAGTGCTAGAAGTTCGCGCACATTTTTAATTTAAAAAATACGCTTTGGTATAACCAAGCCGTTCTTTTACCGCGAAATAAAGTAATGCGCCACTGAGAGCCACATTGGTACTAAACCTCCCAATTAAAAGAAAATTCCAGTTAAAGTTTTAATGCGATAAGTTTAAGTGATTTCCTGGGTCCTTTTAGAGTTGTGGAAATCGCCTGCTTAAAATTTCTAAAATATTTTTGTGTAGTTTTGTTTTTACATCAGTTTATATAGTATTAGTTAATACTTATAGCTTACCTCAGTCTGTGCAAGTTTGGCACGGTCAACTTTCTGGGCGTCGGCACATACCGACAGTCTCGGTACCGCTAGTGCTGCGTTTTTGTCTTTATCTTTATCTTTACCATCTTTATCTGGAAATTGTTAAAGAACAAAGTCAAAATTAATAATTTAGGTATCATTTGTATTCGTTTTGTTCACATAATTGTGGTTGCGATAGTGCGTAATCTTAGTAGGTACCTATTAGTTAAGTATTTTGTCACTACCTGTGAGTTTCTATAATTGTCTTCCTGTATTTAGTACAATGTCACAGCTGTTGGATCACCAAATATATAAATTAAAATAAATAAAAAGTTAAGATTGGTTAAAAAGAAACTCCTTTTACGTTGTGTAAGATATCAATTTTATACATAGTAAAAAATGCTATTTTAAATTTGTAGGCGTTCGACAACTTCTGCTGAGCAAAGTGAATGGAGTAATCGTGCTCCGAGTTTAACAACTTAACTAGAAAACGTTTACAAGGCGCTTTATGTTTTGTCCGGCGGCTCAAGGACAAATGCTCCATACCTAAAGTATGGCGCATTTACCTATCCTTAAGCCACCGGACATACTATAACTATATTGTCAAACGTTATCTAGAACCAAAACCACAGTAGGTATAATGAATTGGGTTCGAAGACCCAGTTGCAGTCGGTAGAACGTTCGCTTCACCATAAGAGCGCATTAATGAAATATGGAGTAAGCAGGCAGGTGCACTAACCAGAGCAGTCTTGTAAGCTGGCCCATTTCTTCTTGTCATCGGCGTTGAGCTGCAAGTGTTGCTTGCGTATGCAGCGGCCCCAGCCGACGGTAATCGTATCCAGTCGGGAGAACGCGCACTTCACCATGAGAGAGCATTCCTGAAATATGGAGTCAGCAGGCAGGTGTACTAACTAGAGCAGTTTTGTGAGCTGGCCCACTTCTTCTTGTTATCGGCGTTGAGCTGCGAGTGTTGTTTGCGTATGGAGTGGTCCCAGCCGGCGGTGATCGTGCCCAGTCGGGAGAACGCGCATTTCACCATGAGAGAGCATTCCTGAAATATGGAATAAGCAGGCAGGTGTACTAACTAGAGCAGTCTTGTGAGCTGGCCCACTTCTTCTTGTCATCGACGTTGAGCTGCGAGTGTTGCTTGCGTATGGAACGGCCCCAGCCGGCGGTGATCGTGCCCAGTCGGGAGAACGCGCGCTTCACCATAGGAGAGCTAGGCACGCTCTTTGGCCTGAAACGAAACAAATGAGTGAGTTATCTGACACTAAGCAGCGTCAGAACCTTTCAAGTCATAAAATAAGTGTGCTTAGTTTTAAGGATTATTTACTCCCAATAATTCTCGCCTAAAACGAGTGTTCGGAATACGAGGCCCACAGACTACACAGACTACTCATCATTAAGCTTTTACAAGGAGCACGTGGTCACCACACAGAAGCGCAATTTTATTCGTTAATTTCTACGATTCGAACAGCTAATCTCAATAGTATTCTACACCATTTTGTGGTATAACAATCGAGGTTAGCCCTATAACTTGATTTTTGTGGATATTTTTAATTCACATGAGTAATTATCAAAAATGTTAACTAATGAAATAAGTGGTCGCGCTCTCATACTTAATTAGTACGGGAGCGCTGATTTGAAGTGACTTCGAGTTGTACTGATGATCTATCTAGTGGTTGAGGTTATCTGTGACTAGGCCTAAATATTTGAAGAGTATTATTTGTTATTGCTTACATATTAAACAGCATTAGACCCGTCAGAACTGTCAAAAGCGATGTTAAGCTTATTCACATAATCATGTTCTTGTAAAAATAGTTAAGTTCGTGTAAAATAGTTATAAAAATAAATTTGCTTAACCTCATAATGATACGTCAAACGATAGTGATATTGGGATCCAGGATCAACATTAATTTTGATGATAATTTTAATTATATAAATTAAAACATAGTTATGATAAAAAATCCATAACAAATCAAGATTTAAAAGTTCGAATACCGCTTCAGGGCCTTAGTATGAAGACCCCGAGCCCGTGATGTACAGTCAACCAATTAGGTTTCTATGCAAATACCACTGTAGAACCTTGTCGTATTAGCTATACCGTCTAATGAGCTATCTAATGTGGCTCGAAGAAAAAAAAAACACTATATCGTATCAGCATTTTTATTTACATGACCAAAAAATTGGTCACCACATTCGAAAAATTAATTTTTCCTTGATCCACCTATTTTTAAAATAATATGATAAAAAGTAAGTTATTAGAATTTTCTACAAATCAGGCGAAAATGATATCAGCATTGTTCTATTACATTTTATTATTTTTAATCATGGTCTTAATACTACAACCAACATCCGGTTACTCTTGCTAATCACTTTAGAGTGATTTAATAATACAATTCATATTTCAAAATGTAATTTATGTAGCTGTTACGTAATAAGGCCTAATTACGTACAGTTGCATACACTGCTTTATCTACACACATATTATAAATCCTAAATGCCGTGTTCAGAAACCATTAGAATGACCGCCATTGCACCGCCATGACCAACTCGATTGTGCCGGCGGTCGGGCGGGCGCGTGCCGGCGGTCGAAGAGGAGGGCGGATTTTCATTACGTTACCGTAGGTAATGAATTTTCATACGTTTTTACCACACTGTCACAGATAATACACTGATGTTACGTTACTGATTGCAATAACGGTGGTAATTACATACGGTTTCCGAACGCGGAATAGAGGATTTATGATATTGGTGTAGATCAAATTTCTTAACGACAAGGGCAATAAAGGTTTCAGGACATTTATGGTTTATATGCCTACTTCTGCCTAAAATAAAGTCTGCCTTCATATAATAATTGATATGAATTTGCTGGCAAAGTTATTTCGAAACCTTATTTCAAAATATATGGATATATATGTTATTGGATTCGATATGGTAATTATGTGTAGGATTTTTAGTTATTTATTTGTGTATAGAAAAATCTTATTTTGTTATTTTCCTAGGTTATGTTGCATGAAATATTAAAAATTTACATTAGTTAAAATACTCTAATTTCCTATGTATTATTTACATATATGTGGATTCGGATTGACAGCCACAAAAATGTTTTTTATAAACGTATTTTCGCTATAAAATGATTGATACCTGAATTACAGAAAAAAAAACCGGCCAAGTGCGTGTCGGACCACGCATAGTGGAGGGTTCCGTAGCTTCAATGGAATAAGAACCAGACTTATGCCAAAAGGTCGTATCTGATGCCTATGGAAGAAGTTTTTTGGAAATAACTCTAAACCGGTAATGTTCAAAACAATTTTCGTAGAAAGTATGTGATAACGCGCATCTTCTCAATTTTTTTTTACTTACGGTTCAAAAGTTACAGGGGGGGACGGGACGCTATTTTTCCGACTTTCACTTGGGGACGGGACGCTATTCACTTAATCACAAAATGTTCAAAAAAACATCAATGTTATTTTGAAAGACCTATCGATTGATGTGCAACATGTTGATATTTGGTAATTTAAAAAAAAAAATTAGTTATATGTATGGAGCGCCCTCCCTAAAAATATTTATTTTCTGCAATTTTGCTACATAACTAAATAGCGGCATACAAAGTACACCTTATGTCTAAATTTTATTAAGATACGTCTTATAGTTTCCGAGTAAAATGGCTGTGACGGACGGACGGACAGACGGACATGACCAAAACTATAAGGGTTCCGTTTATGCCATTCTGGCGACGGAACCCTAAAAACACTTGTGTTTGGGCGTATTTTTACTATCTTTCTGAATTGGAAATCGTTGGATACAAAAATTTTTTTTTTTTTTTTTTTATACCACGACGGTGGCAAACAAGCATACGGCCTACCTGATGGTAAGCAGCTACCGTAACCTATGGACGCCTGTAACTCCACAGGAGTCACATGCGCGTTGCCGACCCTTTACAAAAAGAAGGATTCACTGTGTTGACGGCTAAAGGAACAAGAGGGTCCCTCATCGTCAACACACTGGGTCCTCTTTGAGCTCTTTGGCAACCTTACTCACCAGCAGGAACACAACACTATGAGTAGGGTCTAGTGCTATTTGGCTGTGGTTTTCTGTAAGGTGGAGGTACTTCCCCAGTCGGGCTCTGCTCCAGATTTGAGCGAGATGACATTCACTGAACGTGCCCTACCACACTAAGCGAGATGCCATTCGCAGTGCCCATACCTCTCTTTTTGGCATAGTTTAAGGACATACCCAAGTCCGGACGTAGTTTAAGGACATACCCCGGGTCCAATATAGCCCAAGTAACACAGGAAGCATTATAACATATGAATAGTTAACTTATTTCGAACTTAAGGACCGCATAAACTCTTATATACGTTCACCGAGCAACTTGTCGCATTATATTATGCTTTGAGCTGTATAACGGTTGTATAATGGCATATCTAAATGCTTTTGTAAAGCCTTTAGCTTTAGTGCAGCAAACCACAACGTAACTGTACAGCTTTCGACTGTTTAAAAGCACTTAAGTGCTTTAGGTTCTACAATAGCATTATATAATCCTTTAAGATGTATAACGGTTGTATAATGGCATGTATAAAGGCTTTTTTAAAGCCTTTAGTTTTAGTGCAGCGAACCAAAATGCAACTGTACAGCTGAATGCTGTACAGTTGCGTTTTGGTTTGCTACACTAATGCTTCGGTGTGGTTTAGTGCCTTAGGTTCTACAATAGCATAAATAAATGCTTAATGCTGTTAATGAGCATGAATATTAGCCATTATAATGCCACGTAAATCCGGTATACTGCTTTCAGCTGTTTTTAGTGCTTTAGGTTCTACAATAGCATTTTATGATGCTTTACGCTGTATAACGGTTGTATAATGGCATATGTAAATGCTTTTGTTTAGCCATTAGTTTTAGTGCAGCGAACAACATGCAACTGTACAGCTGAATGCTGTACAGTTGCGTTTTGGTTTGCTACACTAATGCTTCGGTTTGGTTTAGTGCCTTAGGTTCTACAATAGCATAAATAAATGCTTAATGCTGTTTAAGAGCATGAATATTAGCCATTATAATGTCACGTAAATTCGCTATACAGCTTTCAGCTATTTTTAATGCCTTAGGGTGTACAATAGCATTTATAAGTAGGTAATACGTTCCTAATGCAGTACAATAGCAATAATATAAACCATTATAAAGCCAAGTAATTCACTATAAGGGGCTGTTCATAAATTACGTCATTTCAAATGGAGGGGGGGGGTCTGGACATCGGATGATGGTAGCATGACGTAGGAGGGGGGGTGGTCATTCCGAAGATCACATCATCAATGTGTAAAAAAAGGAATGAAAGTCGTGCTTCTATAAACTTTTAATGCTATAAAATATTATCTACTAAATAGTTTTTAATTTTACAATTAAGCTTAAAATGCATTTTTTTATAAGACGTCACTATTTGGCAGGGGGAGGGTTGGATGATTTTAGGGGGGGGGGGTAAAATCATCAAAAAATGATGACGTAATTTATGAACAGCCCCTATACAGCTTTTAGCGGTTTTAGTGCCTTAGGTTCTACAATAGCATAAATAAACGCTTAATGTTGTTTAATAGCATAATTATTCACGTGTAATGCTGTAGGCATAAATAAGGCATTTTTTAAGGGTCACTGAGCTGCTATTGGACTAAGAGCTAGCCACGTCAGATTATGACACAATAATGAGAGCAACAAAACCCGTCTGGTTAGATTGCTATACTATTCTTATTGCTAGATCCTGGCATCTGGCAGCTTTTAATGGGTGGAGGTCACAGTGACAGACTAGCAAAATGTTTTAATTGGAAAATAGTACCAAATACCAAACTAGGTAAAAATTGCCGAAGTTGTCTCAGTTATAAAGAACAGGGCCTATATTTTAAGGGGCTCCCTGGCGCCAACGACCTTAGATCTGATTCCCTTAGTTTTCTAATGATTTATATAGCTTATCATATTATCAGTAACGGCTTTAAACCATATAGAAGATATTTGACATCAAAGTCGAACCGGTTTAGGCTAAAAAAGTGGTTTTATGGTCATAATTTTTTTTTAATTAGTTAAAAATTAAAATCTCTCTACAGTTTTTAGAGACATCAAAGAGGAACCCTAATATGTAGATTACGTATATGTAAGATTCTTTACACCATTCGAATATCGATAAAAGTGTTTGTTTAGACCATATTTTAAAAATATCATAAAAAAATAACGGCTCATTTATTTCAAGATCCGGCTCTACAGAATGGAGATAAAAGATTAAAAAACCGATAGTCGTTTGCCTTATAATTCTATCTATAGTAAATATGTTGGAATATCGACTCAAAACTGGTCAAAAATCGATTAAAAAAAATCTTAGACCAAAAATATTGTGTATTATTTATTATACATCGTTTGGCACTACTTTCTCCCAACATAAACTTTTGTATAATTTCTCTTAATATTGTATAGTATTTGTATAGTTTCTCATAATATTGCATCAAACCCAGATCTCTAGGATTTATTTTCTTGAAATGGTTTGCATTCTTTGACCTCCACCACTTTAAAGCTGCCAGATGTCCAGATCTAGAAATAAGCATAGTATACCAAACTGACTAGAGGGGTTTGGTTGCTCTCATTATTGTGTCATATCCGACGTGGCTAGCTCTCCGTCTATATAGACCAACGCCATTTTGTAAATAATTTATAACCTAAAAATAAAATCATGCGGACCTATTTATACAAGGAAAATACCTATATAATAATGAAATTACTTAATTTAAGACTGCTCAACCAACACTATTATGTTAATAATGCAAAACTCGTTCTATACGAGGATTACACAATTGTTTTGTTTATTTGACGCATATCTTTTTATAATATTTTATAGCAAAACCACAATAAATCAAAGGCGCGTGAAAATTTTCAATGAAACTTATATACACATTTACAGTAAACTACATTGCGCAGTAATAATTGAAGGATATAATAACGTAGAAGAGTCCAAAACTTTTATAAATTTTGTTAGGATGCAAACAAATATGACGTGTCACTCATTTAGTTTTTTGTACCGTCTTCGTCCATTTTATATTGCGAGACAAAGTAGTTAAATCACAACGTTCATTGTATTATATAACATTTGTTGCGTCGGTGTTAGAGACGTTTTTGCATTGACGTAAGGTTTATTTTACTACACTCTTATGCTAGTATAATGCTTTTGTATTGCGATTGGCAAGTTAATCGAGCGTACTTATGCTTCTTTACTGCGATTAGCAAGTTTTTTGGCCGTATTAATGCTTCTGTAATGCAGTTGGCAACTTAATAGAGCGTACTAATGATTCTTTAATGCGATTGGCACTTTCCATAACAACGATAATGCTAATAGCGCAGACATATTGCGCCTGTAATGCTATTAAATGACCTGTATAGGATCTCAAGCTGGGTAATTCGTGCCCATTTAAGACCTATATCAGCACTATAAACGTTTATAATGCTACTATAAAACGAACTGAAAATGCTAAAAGCATACAGATATGCTGTAAGACGGCCGTTATACTGCTTTGATGTGTTACTTGGGAGGTTCTTAAAATCGTTCCTAAACCTTGTAAAAATTTAGCGAGATATTGAATTTTTTGCAATAATATCATGTAACTTTTGTGGTACTAGTTTAGTAGTGCCAGAGTTGGGCAAAAATTATCTATTGGGAACTAAATAATCCGTCCCTTGTTATTTTATCAAGATCAGATTCATTTTTAAGAAATTATTTAAATAACGCCTAACTCTGAGTAATGCATAGTTACGTTTATACGCATCCACTGGCAACTGCCACTGTGCCGTAGGAATCAAATTGGTTGACCGGTCGTAAGTATGAGTAGCCACCACTACTGATACCTACCTGGGCGACTCGATGTCAGGCATCTGCAGGAAGTTGCTCCTCTTCTGTCGTAGCGTGGATGACAGCAGCTTTCCCGCGGGCACTACATAGTGGAGTCCGAGCCCGTGCTGTAGTGACTACTGACCTGAGCGACTCGTTGTTGGGCACCTTCAGGAAGTTGCTGCTCATCTGTCGTAGCGTGGGTGTTAGCAGCTTTGCCTAGGGCACTAGATGACCCCGAACCTGTGACATCCGGTGACTACTGACCTGGGCGACTCGATGGCGGGCACCTGTAGGAAGTTGCTGCTCTTCTGTCGTAGCGTGGGTGATAGCAACTTTGACTAGGGCACTAGAAGACCTCGGGGTCTTCTAGTGCCCTAGTCAAAGCTGCTATCACCCGCGTGCAGGTTCGGACCTGTGACATCCGGTGACTACTGACCTGGGCGACTCGATGTCGGGCACCTGTAGGAAGTTGCTGCTCTTCTGTCGTAGCGTGGGTGTTAGCAGCTTTGCCTAGGGCACTAGAAGACCCCGAACCTGTGACATCCGGTGACTACTGACCTGGGCGACTCGATGTCGGGCACCTGTAGCAAGTTGCTGCTCTTCTGTCGTAGCGTGGGTCATAGCAGCTTTGCCTAGGGCACTAGAAGACCCCGAACCTGTGACATCTGGTGACTACTGACCTGGGCGACTCGATGTCGGGCACCTGTAGGAAGTTGCTGCTCTTCTGTCGTAGCGTGGGTGATAGCAGCTTTGCCTAGGGCACTAGAAGACCCCGAACCTGTGACATCCGGTGACTACTGACCTGGGCGACTCGATGTCGGGCACCTGTAGGAAGTTGCTGCTCTTCTGTCGTAGCTTGGGTGATAGCAGCTTTGCCTAGGGCAAGAAGACCCCGAAACTATGACATACGGAGACTACTGACCTGGGCGACTCGATGTCGGGCACCTGTAGGAAGTTGCTGCTCTTCTGGCGCGCCGGCGTGGGTGACAGCAGCGTGGGTGCCGGCCGCGATAGCAGCTCCGCCACCGGCACCTGCGGCGATCCAAACCCGGTCTGGATGCCGTACAACATCTCTTGGAATACTCTGAAATTAATATGAAACATTTCATAATAATAAACTTATTTAGAAAGTGTGCGAGGATAGACTAGAATTCATAGTTATAAACAGGCCAAAATCGCTTATCGATATAGCGCATTAAATTAACCATGTTTAAAGAGATCAAGACAAAAAACAAACTCACCTACTCCTAACCCCAAGTATCGCCCTCACTCTAATAAATTTGGTTTTCTTCTTCGACTGGCCTACAAAGAACACCATAGCGAACAGCTGCGCGTTGGTATTCACGTACAGCTGGTTGATAAGAGTGATCTTAACTATTAGAAAGGTATCAGCCAATACACTTACCTGCTCCTAACCCCAAGTATCGCCCTCACTCCAATAAACTTGGTCTTCTGCTTCGACTGGCCCACAAGGAACACCACATCGAACAGCTGCGCGTTGGAAGCCACGTTTAGCTCGTTGTTAAGGAACACCCTCGTGAAGTCCTTCGCGAGCTGGTCATAGTCCTCGAACTGATCGCGCACGGAGTCGAGGAGGGGAGATGAGGGTCTCATGTGACCGATAGGACGCCAAGAACCTTAAAGCGTAAATTAAAATAAGATACTCAGTACAAATGGATAATAAATACCTTTTATTCCGCCTGAGAAAAAAATACTGTCTCAATGCATCTAAAAAACTCTGAAATGTATATCAATCAAAGCGATGTTTAGGTGTTCAATTAGTATTAGGTTCACAAATAAATTACATAGTTTTTGTGTACCTACCTTTAAATAATATCCATACAAATTACAATTCTCAATGTAATTTTAATTCATGATCATCTTGATAAAGATCATTGTTTTCTTGTTCTTGTATAGGCCATGTCAGGCGAACCGACCGTTATTTTAGTTAATTTTAGTGACTAGAGGAAAAATGTACCCGGACCCGGGGTATGTCCTTAAACTACGTCCGGACCTGGGTATGTCCTTAAACTACGCCAAAAAGAGAGGTATGGGCACTGCGAATGGCATCTCGCTAAGTGTGGTAGGGCACGTTCAGCGAATGTCATCGCTCAAATCTGGAGCAGAGCCCGACTGGGGAAGTACCTCCACCTTACAGAAAACCACAGCCAAATAGCACTAGACCCTACTCATAGTGTTGTGTTCCTGCTGGTGAGTAAGGTTGCCAAAGAGCTCAAAGAGGACCCAGTGTGTTGACGATGAGGGACCTTCTTGTTCCTTTAGTCGTCAACACAGTGAATCCTCCTTTTTGTAAAGGGTCGGCAACGCGCATGTGACTCCTTTGGAGTTGCAGGCGTCCATAGGTTACGGTAGCTGCTTACCATCAGGCGGGCCGTATGCTTGTTTGCCACCGTCGTGGTATAAAAAAAAAAAAAAAAAAAAAATGTTTAATATACCTATCAAGTAAGATTAGTCAACATATATCTCGATGACAATTAATTACTCCTAACTAAATCCAAGGTTAGTACCTAAGAGTTCCAAACTACATACGAGAGTTTGCAAACTGGTTGGGAGTTGATATAATTAGAAACCATCAAAGGTTATTAGTTCTGAGTGACCTGAAGTGAACTCACAAGTTTTGATCCCGCGGATTAAATTATCTATCAAAATTTAATCGAATGGTCAACTTTAATTCTAAAGGTCATCTAAAGCTGGCAGTGGTAGTGGATGGAGCACATTGCGCGAAGAAGCGATAGCCATTGGAGAAAAAGTTCTTAATGGTCTTGCAAACTCAGCGTGCCCCTTTGTTTGTTGGCTGGTTGGGTACGATCTGCTCAAAATAGCTAAGAGATAGTTTGGGATAGCATTATAAGGACTACAGCTGCTATTTTGCACCGATTGTCATTAGTCTTACGGCTTGTCTTAAGCCCTTACCCGACGACATAACCCTGAAGCTAACTGGAAGCAGAAATACCCTATTTACAGTGATAGATGATAATGAATATTCATGATAACCCACCTCTCCTATATGGTTTAGGTATTTGTCCAGTCTCAGCGTGATTCTGCAAGTTAGCTACGATGTCTTCTAGCATTTGGCTGCGTGTTCTTTCTTGCATTCTCGCGAATTTTGGGGCTGAATATGACGCTCTCTCGCCGTTAACTATTTTCGTTAGAAGCCATTCTCTGTACAATTTAAACCATCATTAAGGAATTTGATTAACGTCATAGATATAAATTAGTTTACCAATTATTAGACAGACTTTTGAGCTATGAAATTCCTTAGCATAGGTAATTAGGACAATAGCTTTAAACCGACGTGAGTTTTAACTGAAATATTTATTGTGATACGTGCGTCATGTTTCGGAAATATCTCGAATTCGCCATTTTCAAGACATGCGATCAATTTGCGGTAAAAACACATAATTTAAAGCGCATAATATTGAAGTAAGTAATCTATTTGCATTAAAAAAGCGGGGATCAATGTTACTCTGCGTCCGTAGGAAACACCTTTGACAACCCTACACGTGATTCGTGGGTGGTGCTAAAAGAGTAACAAACTTGGCAGCTGCACTGTCTCATCTGGACCTCGCAGCAATTTTCTTCATCATCTGCTTTCCCAGTACTACTACCCCAAGTAAGAAATGCCTATCTAATAGATAGTATCTATATCCAGTGATATATGGCCATACGATAAATAAAAAAAATAAAAAATAAAAAAGCGTTCTAAGTATACCTAGAACGGTTTTTTTAATGCACAACTTCATTTATTCTTAAAAGAATTATCAAAATAACTATGTTTTTACATGCTGAATTTTGTAAGCGTTAATTTGAAAGTAGTTGGTAACTAACCTAAGTTAAACAATAATTATTTACCTAAACATGGGCCCTTTGTCGAACACGCTTTGCTCCCACAGGTAAGGTTTGTACGCACCGACCTCATCTCGTGTCACAACTGAGACTTCGTACCTCGTGGGCCGCCGTTTTATTCTTGCTGATACTCGTACTGCAAATAATATATATCATGTCGTAACACTCGTAACGTACTGTCAATCTTGGAAAAATAAAACTACGCAACGCATAATGGTGAATAATATTATAAGGCAGAATTCATAATTCAGTAGAGTAATTTGACAGCACTTTACGATTACAGTCGCCATCAGATATATCCCAGGGGCCATGGTCACAAATATCTGAACAACGCCTCTATTCTCAAGGCGATAAAGTGCATGTTCAGATATTTATGAGTACTGATATATTTGATGGCAAACTGTACATACTTATACATTTGACAACCGTTTTGTATGCTAAGCGCTTCGTTGGAGGAGAGTAAAGTGCATCATTGGGTACCTGTGTTTTTGGATTAACTAAATCATTTACTCCATGAGAGGCACTTTTGTTATACCTGACTTTTTGCGCGTATGTATAACCAAAATAATGTAATTTATGGTAAGTAAATGCCACGAGGAAAACAAGTCGTTATCATAATTATATCAAAGCGAGTGTGTAGTCGTCACGTACGTGTCTTTTCTTTGCGCCGATACCTACGTACTCTACACGAATTTTTTCGAACCATTATTTTTGGACCGCGAGACCGCGGACCAAGCGAGAAGCGATAGCTGATATCCATTTAGTGTATCTAAGTTTGTAATGCTCTTAGCTACGATAAAGTTATATGGACTATCCAGTAGTTTTAACTCTTATGTCTATAATAAGAGTTAAAACTACTGGATAGTCCAAACGAGTATAATTTAGTACAAAATTGTAACACTGAATCAGCTACATAATCTGTAGAAATCTGATGTTATTTTGGTCATTAACTATAGGTACTCGTATTTGACATGTATCTAAATCATACAGACAATCAAATGTGTTAAAAAGTAAGGACTGAAAAACTAATGACTGATATACCTACTAGTACTTCCAGTCGTAATTAAGTTAACATTATGTAACATGCGGCAAAATAATAAAATTATGTAACAAAAAATAGTTAAAGAAAGACAATCTTATGACACTGTAATCACTCTATCACTTTATAACTACAGTGTGGGAACCCATCAAAGGGAAGGACTGTACAATATGTGACATCGAGGTCAGGCTTTATATTTTTTATTATATAAAATTTGGTGAGGTCTTTTGGCGAGTAGAAGCTACAAAAAAAAATGAAGCCTGAACTCGATGTCACATATTGTACAGTTGAGCCGTACTTAGCCTTACCTAAAATAAACGTATGTAGAAAATGGCTTTTAATGCAAGCCGGTGAGAAGGCAGTGTTGTCCGCCTCAAGGAACACAACGCATACAATATCATTCCCTATATGCCTCTTCCTCTGCAGCTTCTGAGGGTCGTGCCGCTCGTACGGCAGCAGTGTTGACACGTGGAACATGATTTCAATGCCTCGCCAGTTGGTGTACACTGAGTACAGACCCGTTAGGTCGTGGACCGTGTCTAATCCACCCTTGTATTTGTCGAAACCTGAAAGGAATGAAGGTAAATGGTAGTTTTAGGTGAGTTTTCCCCCTAAAGATAACATTAATTTGATTTCAATCACAACTACGACTGACTTAAGGCAAAAGCTCCTCCGCGTTTGCCTAATATAAGTCACAAACAGAAAAAAGGCTCCTAAAAAGTTTTCATTTTGAAACTGAATTTAAGAGACAATTTTACATATTTGTCCATTCTTTTTGTTTGTATGTATTCTCATAAAAGTCGAGAATTAGTAAAACTTATATAATTCAATTCAAAATAACTGTTTTATCTTATGATTTATATCTATTATAGGTATATGTATTGGGCGATTATGGCGCAAGTGACGTCCTGTCATATTTTCGTCCGTCTCTCCATTGTCACTCAGCTATTTTCAAATAATTATCATGATTAAATACACTCGCTCTAGTCATTCATGCAGCAGTCGTGAATTAAGTACTAGACATCGATACATAGAAAACACCTCAGTCCAAGAATTTAATATTCTATACGTACAGCGCATTACAGTCGAGCTACTCAAGTCACGGAATAAAGTCGTCTATTCAGGATTCGATTCATTAAATAGACTTGTAGACAGCTTCACTACCGACGTGCTAGTGAAATATACGCAAGCACTCGTATCGGGATTTGAACCTGGGACCGCTAGAGAATGGTACGCAGGGTCACTATACCTACGTTATTAATTAATGTCAATATTTGCCCTCCGTGCCCTTTATAGCTAATACAAAGATTAATGGAATTGTAAAGACCTTTTAGCCGCACTTTTTCCCCGAGTACTTGTAAGAACTCTTCAAATATTGGCGAATTTTCATTATTGTCCAGAATGTCTTCTTCGCTATATTGGTTTTCCTTCACGAAGATTATGCCCACTTTGAGCTCCGACTTTATGAATACCTGAAATAAAAAGCGTTTTGTGAAAAGTGAAAGTAACCTAAAATTACTTTTAATAGTAAGTACATACCTACTCAATACACTGTTCTCTGTTCTACACGTTTTATTGTGACTTTGATGGTATTTTGAATTTAGAGGTAAACTTTCGTGAGACCTACTAAGGGTCGGTTGCATTGCACCAAACCGTCTATCATCGTTAAAAAGTTCGCTAAATTATAATTTCAAAGTGGTTAGTGCAACTGGTCTTAAGAATAAAAAAGTTTACGGTTTAACCCAAATTACAAGAGAATCGACTGAGATGGTTTGGATACGTAAGAAGAAGACCTCCTGATTACATTGGGAATGTTGCTCTGGATCTGACATTGCTGGGTCCCAAAAGACATGAGGGCCTACAAAGTTTCAGTAGACGATACGTTCGATGGCGCGAAGTGGAGAGAAAGAACGAGAAGAGCAGACCCCACAATCAGATGGGAATAACAATGCTAAGGAGAGAGAGAGAGAGAGACGGTTTAACCCAAATGATATATATCATTTTGAGAACTTCAAGTAAAGTATTACCTAACAATTTAAAAATAATATTATTCTAATCACATTACCAAACACCTTTCAGATATTGGATATTGATCCAGAAGCGTTATTAAGTTAGCTTATTATGATCGTAAGACAATATACGGGTAAGGTTATGGCATGCAACTTATCAGAGGGTTAGGGAATAAGGAAGCAATCTATCTTGGCCGCGGCTATCAAAAATATGACCATAGCATAAGCCACTCTCTCGAGGGGGACGCCACTCATTATCTTTTCCATCTCAGTACACCGGGATATTAACTCAACGCTTTCGGAAAATAATTAGGTACCTATTTATATTTTTTTAATGCGATTTACTAATCAATTAATCCCTTTTCTAATGTGAGTATCACACGGTATTTGTAATAACTGTACAGGATGATTTATATTACGATGGATCTTGAGTATACCCCTATACTTATCCAAGAGCTATTTTGCAATGGCCCATTATTTTGCCCATTTAACTAGGGGTCTAAGTTGAATGATTTAGAAATAACTTATTTTATAAAGAAATCATGTAGCATATAAGTTATCTTAGTCTAGGAAGAAAGAGTAGGGGACACATAGTGCTGGAGCCCGCCTAACTGGAATTTTATCAAAATCCTAACCAATTTTCTTCCATATAGCGTTGTAGAGCCCATTTTGGAGATCATGAAAACATAAGTCTTAAAGGTCTTAAATGGCCACAAGTAAGTATGGCGTCAAGTTGAAAATACAATTTTTTGGCCTAAATTTATCAACGAGCCTACCACTCCAAATTTTGACACATGATTAAGCCCTCATCAAATAACAGACATACCAATTTTAAGACTATTCTGGTGGGCGCATAAGATTTTAAGACCAGTTGAAGTTGCAATTTTTTGGCCTAAATTTATCAACGAGCCTACCGCTCCAAATTTTGACAGTAGTTAAAGGACCCATTCAACAAACCAAATCCCAATTTTAAGACCATTCTGGTGGGCGCATAAGATTTTAAGACCATTTTAAGAAATAGTCGATTTCATAGAAAAAATTGCAAATTACTATAATTTCGTTAAAAAAACTATTTTGCTAGCACAAACACAACTACATATTCATATTTAAGTGTCTAGTAATTAAAAATGTCGAAAAAGTATTCCGCAATAAGTCGAAAATTGGAAAAATTCGTCATAGCAGTACTTTAGGCACGGGGGACTTAAAACACTAAAATTATTATTAATTTTAAACTTAATGGCACAAAATACGATTTAAAAAGCCAGACGTAATGCAGGCATTTTCTACCAGTCGCTCATAACTCTAAATTGATAAGCGTCAAGTTAGGTGCACTGAGAATATATTACTGACTGAAAAATGACGTGAATTTATTTTAAATCCTACCGTTCCAAATATTGACAAACGGCTCAGCCCACTTCAAAAACCTACAAACCCAATTTAAGACCAATCCGGTGGGCGCATAAGATTTTAAGACCAGACCAGTTGAAGTTGCAATTTTTTGACCTTAATTTATCAACGAGCCTACCAGAGCGGTAGGCTCGTTGATGACCTGAAATTTTACAAAGACTAAACGGGATGGTCTTATAAAACTCTCAAAAAGTGTAAGAGCTAAAGTCGGTTTGAGATTGTTGCCTACTACTGAAAGGTCCTAAATAAAATAGTTTTTTTGGCCAAAGTGTTGGCAGGAATGGCGGGCAATGATAGCCCGACTAAATTATGTAAACCGGTTATGCTCAACTGTCAGACAAACGTGTTTTTAAATTATTTGCGTATCAAATGTTGTTAGGCTCTACCACGAAGTCGAAAATTTAAAATTTGTTTTATTCGTCTCTATCACACTTGCATATTCAAACAAAATAGACTCAAATAAGACAAAAATTCTCAAACCAAGCATTTTCGTAAGTACTCACGAATACAATTAATTTGCATAAACAATATATAATTTATATCAACTAGGTATTGTGTTGTGCTTGGTTGAAAACGGAATGTAATAAGATCTCAATTAGAGAAGATTTAAACTTGAAATGTAGTGACGCCGTGTTGAAAAATTTGTGCTGTAGGAATAAAAATAAACTTACGTAATTTTTTCAGTCAGTTAAATGTTCTCAGTGCGCCTAATTCAACGCTTGTTAGTTTAGGGTTATGAGGGTCTGGTAAAAAATAGGTATAGGTATTACGTGCGGCTTTTTAAATCATATTGTGTGCCATTAAGTTTAAAATTAATAGAAATTTTAGTGATTTAAGATTCCCGTGACTTAGGTACCTACTGCTATGACGATTTTTAAATTATTCGAGTTATTGCGGTATAGGTCAATATTATGAACGGTAGGATTGAAAATAAATTTAGGTCATTTTTTCAGTCAGTAATACACTCTCAGTGCACCTAACTTGACGCTTATCAGTTTAGAGTTATGAGAGACTGGTAGAAAATGCCTATAGGCATTACGTCTGGCTTTTTAAATCGTATTTTGTGCCATTAAGTTTAAAATTAATAATAATTTTAGTTTTTTAAGACCCCCGTGCCTAAAGTACTGCTATGACGAATTTCTACAATTTTCGACTTATTGCGGAATACTTGTACGGCATTTTAAATTACTAGTTACATAAATATGAATATGCTGTTGTGTTTGTGCCAGCAAAAAAGTTTTCTTTAACGAATTTATAGTAATTTGCTATTTTTTCTATGAAATCGACTATTTCTTAAAATGGTCTTAAAATCTTATGCGCCCACCAGAATGGTCTTAAAATTGGGATTTGGTTTGTTGAATGGGTCCTTTAACTACTGTCAAAATTTGGAGCGGTAGGCTCGTTGATAAATTTAGGCCAAAAAATTGCAACTTCAACTGGTCTTAAAATCTTATGCGCCCACCAGAATGGTCTTAAAATTGGTATGCAGGTTATTTGAAGTCGGCTAAACCGTTTGTTAATATTTGGAACGTTAGGATTGAAAATAAATTTAGGTCATTTTTTCAGTCAGTAATATATTCTCAGTGCACCTAACTTGACGCTTATCAGTTTAGAGTTATGAGAGACTGGTAGAAAATGCCTATAGGCATTACGTCTGGCTTCTTAAATCGTATTTTGTGCCATTAAGTTTAAAATTAATAATAATTTTAGTTTTTTAAGACCCCCGTGTCTAAAGTACTGCTATGACGAATTTCTACAATTTTCGACTTATTGCGGAATACTTGTACGGTATTTTAAATTACTAGTTACATAAATATGAATATGCTGTTGTGTTTGTGCCAGCAAAATAGTTTTCTTTAACGAATTTATAGTAATTTGCTATTTTTTCTATGAAATCGACTATTTCTTAAAATGGTCTTAAAATCTTATGCGCCCACCAGAATGGTCTTAAAATTGGGATTTGGTTTGTTGAATGGGTCCTTTAACTACTGTCAAAATTTGGAGCGGTAGGCTCGTTGATAAATTTAGGCCAAAAAATTGCAACTTAAACTGGTCTTAAAATCTTATGCGCCCACCAGAATGGTCTTAAAATTGGTATGCAGGTTATTTGAAGTCGGCTAAACCGTTTGTTAATATTTGGAACGGTAGGATTTACAATAAATTTACGTAATTTTTTCAGTCAGTAATATATTCTCAGTGCACCTAACTTGACGCTTATCCGTTTAGAGTTATAAACGACTGGTAGAAAATGCTTATAGGCATTACGTCTGGCTTTTCAAATCATATTTTTGCCATTAAGTTTAAAATGAATAATAATTTTAGTGATTTAAGACCTCCGTGACTAAAGTACTGCTATGACGAATTTCACCAATTTTTGACTTATTGCGAAATACTTTTACGGCATATTTAATTACTAGACCGTTAAATATGAATATGCAGTTGTGTTTGTGCCAGCTAAATATTATTTTTTGACGAATTTATAGTAATTTGCTATTTTTTCTATGAAATCGACTATTTCTTAAAATGGTCTTAAAATCTCATGTGCCCACCAGAATGGTCTTTAAATTGGGCTTTGGTTTGTTAAATGGGTCCTTTAACTACTGTCAAAATTTGGAGCGGTAGGCTCGTTGATAAATTCAGGCCAAAAAATTGCAACTTCAACTGGTCTTAAAATCTTATGTGCCCACCAGAATGGTCTTAAAATTGGTATGTAGGTTATTTGATGTGGGCTAAATCATGTGTCAAACTTTGGAGCGGTAGGCTCGTTGATAAATTTTCAACTTGACGCCATACATACTTGTGGCCATTTAAGACCTTTAAGACTTATGTTTTCATGATCTCCGAGATGAGCTCTACAACGCTATATGGAAGAAAATTGGTTTGGATTTTGATAAAATTCCAGTTAGGTGGGCTCCAGCACTTCAGGTAAGAAAGCATATCAAATGTTTTGTGAAACGCTCAGATTTAGATTTTATTATTTATTTTCTTTTATTTACACAATAGGTACATTGTCTGTCTCTTAAATTGTTTTGATATGGCTTCTGGAAGAACTACGCATTATTGAGTAATTTTAAGATTTAATGTATTACTTTTTTGAAAAAATAAGTCCCTTAAGGCGACGATATATGCAAACACGTCAAATCGAGGTGTTTTCGTGCAAGGTTTTTGAAGAAAACAAACCACGTTGGAGCATGTATGTTACATTTTCTGTAGGGGCATATAGTTGGGTTCGGTCTACCGATACGTGCTTGGTCTTGTATAACATAATTAGGTATATATATCATCGTTATGAAACTGTTTTGGAGAAAACTTGTCGCAAGTTTTATTTCGGTCAGAAATAATTCTATGTTGCGAAATTAAACATAATTACTTCTTAGCACATTACTAATGTTCTACCGATAACTATAGTCGTATTAAGCGCTTAATAAAGGTTTTAGACGCAAAACCTTGTAGAGCCTGTAATAATCAGAACTATGCAATTGCTGCAATAAAACTTATAGGCGTTTATTCTATTGCAGCCAAAGACATGTTTCATGTGTCAAATTTGAGTAATATGATTAGTAATTTTGAGTGCGGAAATTCGTTCCACAGAGCTTAGGTTATAGTACGCTTGCTTACTAAGTAGATATGTCCGAGTTCAAATCTAGGCTGATGTTAACTTTTTTGTTTATTTTTTTTATCTCATTTCTCATTTATATTTTCAATCCTGATCCTAAGCGATTTATAGGTATTTTTGGACAAAAAAAAAGTCAAATCATACTATAGTCAAGTTAGTAGTTAGTTTAATCTTTTTATTTTGACTTTTTTACCCAATATATTTAAACTACCAACTTATTAAAGAGACTAATTCATTATTCAATTTTTACAGTGGGTATGGGTACTTTTTACCATAGATGGCTTCGTCCATGTTTTTACCATAATTTATATTACAAGAGTGCGTTTGTTCGAGCAGTTTCCATCCGCGGCGACGTTGCCAGCTTACTCTCATTTGCTCATTTCGCTTCTTGCTTTGCGCTGTTGCAAGCTAGATCTATATTATGATATGAATGACGGATACATTGAATACAATCAAATGCGCTTGAAGTTGAAACACATTCGTGCATTTGTCAGTGATTTGTCCACATCATCGTGGTAGGTTGTATATCTCTCTCTTTACTATGGAATAAGAAAGAAACAATCGGCTCGGCTGTCCCGGCACTCTGCGATGTCTGGTCGCGCCATTAGGTTTATATGGTTTATTGCATGTTCGTTTTCGTACGATTTAAAAGATATGGTGAATTATTAATATTATTATTACGTAGGTAAGTAGATATGGAATTAATTTAATCGTATAAGTATATATACCAATATAATTTCTCACAATCCCTAAAATGAAAAAAACAATAAGTAAGGTACGATGGGGTAAGACCGGACCATTTTTGAACTAGTTGGTCAGCTTTCAGGGCTGACTTTTATGCTTTACCTTTGTAAAAATTTCTCGAAATATTAATCCTTGTTTCAAATCAGTATGTAGTGTACCTAAGCTGTTTTTCCTGTATAAATTTTCAAAATCTACTCATTCTACTTAAGATTGGACTATTGAATAAAATGTACTCTTAGTAAGTTTTTAGGTGCTAGTTTTCTTCCACCAGCTTTGTAATGCAATAATAAATTTTGAAGTGCCCTTACTTATCGTTCTAGAGCTTATATGGTCTTGTTTAGATTAATATTATACGAGAATAAATCATACTCGAAAGGTTTTTTTATAATAAAACATTTTTTGTAAAAGTGGAGTATGTGTCAGTTTTCCGTCCATACTTATTGATATATTGATATTCAAGTTTTTGAAATAAAAGCTTATAATTAAAATATCAATTAAAGAATAAATAATTATTATCAATGGCAAATTTGACCTCAAAAAGTTTTTTCCATGTAGACGGAGAGCTGGCCAATTCAGATATGACACAATAGTCAGGTTTCATTGCTCTCATTATTGTGTCATATCTGACGTGGCCAGCTCTTAGTCCAATAAATTTGTAGCAGTTTAATCAGGTGGACGGCAACCCGGACGGGAAACTAGCATAACCACCCTATGCACGGTTTCAAATAATAGATATAATTATAAACCGCCTTTATTATGTTAATGTCAACCTTTCAGCATTTTCTCAAACTTTTCAAAAACGAGTGAGTTAAAAATCTTGAGAGTGGAAAGACAAGATGTTTCAAACCTTTGAAGCAAGATGTTTCAAAATTTAAAAATTTTAAAAAACGCTTTTGGCTATAATTCTTTTTTTTTCCCCAGCCTACTTGAAGAGATATAATACGTATCCATACTAATATTATAGTGTGTCTGTCTGTTAACTCTTCACGCTTAAACCGCTCAACTGATTTAGATGAAATTTGGTATGTATAAGGGGATGAAAACGGAATGGAAGTTTATACGGAATTGTTGCTCCCTGTCTTGAAATAGCATACGTGCTAGTTTTATATTTGCTCTTAGATTTTACTAACTAGTAACTTTTATTTAGCGTTTTATTATGTAATTCCATATGGCTCATGTTCATTTCGCGCAGACGAAGTCGCGGGTAAAAGCTAGTATTTTAATATTGTAATGGATTTTGATATGATAAAACTTTTGAAATAGATGGCAATTAACCAAAACTAACCCAAAAATGTACCCAAAAAACCGTGACGACCCTATACACGACACGATACAACTAATCCATACTAATATTATAAATGGGAAAGTGTATGTGTGTGTTTGTTTCTTTGTTTGTCCGTCTTTCACGGCAAAACGGGGCGACGAATTGAAGTGATTTTTTAAATGGAGATAGTTGAAGGGAGGGAGAGTGACATAGGCTACTTTTTGTCTCTTTCTAACCCCCCACTTCCCTAAAATGGGGGGTGAACGTTTGTATGGTTTGTTACCCCGAATTTAACGCGAGCGAAGCCGCGGGCAAAAGCTATTATATGTTATTAACTTACTCGTGCTGACTTTTGGTGTTTTTAATTCTTTTGTGTAATTTCAATTTATAATTCTTATGTGAGACGACAAACGCTTTTATATTTGTCAATTTTTTTAGTAAAAAACACTTATGGTATATAAATTAAAATGGTTAAAACATGTTAAAAAATTAATCTTAAACTTTAGGTTGAATTAAGTTATTTGCTTTTTAGCTATGGTTTTCTGTAAGGTACTTCCCCAGTCGAGCTCTGAGCCAGGTCCAGATTTGAGCGTGATAACATTCGCTGAACTGTGCCTTACCACAGTTAGCGAGATAACATTCGGAGTGCCCATACCTCCCTTTTGGACATAACATACCCGTGTCTAAACCTGTTCCTAGTAACCAACTAGGTACCAATTTAAAAAATGTTCACAGCAACAATTAATTGGATCCAGTCTTAAATGCCACGCAAAAACAAATCAAACCATTTTTTGTGACAAACAATTGAATTTATAGAACGAAACTTTTTTGTCTATAAAGATCACATGTATGCGCGACTTCGGCAGCAGATAGCATACATCCTCCATACTACCCTCTTGAACCTGATGTTTATTCAGTGTTGGGCGTAATTTATTAGATGGTACCTACTTTTGTAATGAATTAAATTGCTAACTAAATTACATGAAAATTAATTATATTAAGTAATTGAAATTGCTTGTAATTGAGATTACATGTCAGTAGTATTCCCGATTACATATAATTTGTAATTGCAATTACTTTTCAACCGACTTCAAGATTTCGAAGGAGGAGGTTATCAATTCGTCGGGATCTTTGTTTTTGCTATTTTTTTTTTTTTTTTATGTATGTTCACCGATTATTCGAAGACGGCTGGACCGATTTGGAAAATTCTTTTTTTGTTTGAAAGCCTATACTTCACAGTTGGTCCCATTGTAACCATGTTAGGATCTGATGATGGGATCCTGGAGAAATCGAGGGAACTCTTCAACTATTATAGGCACACCTATGGTGATTTGAGTATTTTTTACAGCAGCTCGAGCATTTGCTGTTGGAAAGCTGGATGCTAAGTGAAGTCGGTTCTTTTTTGTTTAAAATTATATCTTAACTACTTTTACTTGTAACTTCGATAATTTGAAATAATATACAAGTTCAATTTCTTTTTGGGTCAGTGGGGGCAGCTACCAGATCCCTCGCTGCAACGCGAAAATGGTCTCAGAAGACCTTCCCTCAATTTCAAATTAATCAATCTTCATTAATTTGAAATTGAGGGAAGGTCTTCTACGGATTTTGGAAAAAAACATACAGGATGCGAGATGAGGTCACATTTGGTAAACTTCTTTTTGATGCCAATCGATCCCATTCTTGTATGGGATCAAAAATAATTTGCGGCTAGAAAAGCCACAAATTGAGAAAAACTTTTCCCATACTTTATAAAAATTGTTTTTTTTATTTTTCACATGCTGCTTTTTTATGCCAATCGATTCCATTCCTATCGTTTCTAATAGTTTCCTATTATTAGGTAATGTACTAAAAAGCCACAAATTAAATATTTTCCATACATTTACTATAAATAATAAATAAATATTATACGACAATCTTACACAAATCGACCTAGGCCCACAGTAAGCTCAATAAGGCTTGTGTTATGGGTACTAGACGACGATATATATAATAGATAAATATGGATAAATACTTAAATACAAAGAAAACATCCATAACTCAGGAACAAATATCTGCGATCAACACACAAATAAATGCCCTGACCAGGATTCGAACCTGGGACCTCCTGCTTCGTAGGCAGGGTCACTACCGACAGGGCTAGGAGATCGTCAAATAAAGAATAAGTGATTTTTAGGGTTCCGTAGCCAAACGGCAAAAAACGGAACCCTTATTTTATTTTATTTTTTATTTTTATTTATTTTCCCACACATACAATTATCATTACAGGTTAAACCCAATGCAATAATGTAGCAACAAAAATACACATATGTACATATTCTTTACAACTTAATGTTACAAATACCTATTATCTAACTGTGACGTTTTTTTACCTTTGTAGCAAATCATATCTAGGGCTATTCTTGTGAATTCACTCAAAGTACAGGAAAAAATATCACTATGCGTGGCTATGAGGTTGATGTTGCGCATAGCGCGCACCAGCGGCGCCTCTCGCAGAAGGTTGGTGCGCGGGTGCGGCACGGCCAGCAGTCCCGGCCGCCGGCGCGCCACGACCGCGCGCGGAACACTAATGCCAACTACACCCAATATATCCGGATTTTCTATCTTTCCTCTAAGCAATTTAAAAATATATGTAGCCAGCGTCAATGCTCTCCTGTCTCTCAGCTGATTGTATCCGACCATGCCTAAAACAAACAGTGTGGGATACATCAGCGGATAGAATGGGTAAACCCCGTATTGCCTCATATACATATACCTAATAAACTTGTTTTGCACTCTCTCCAACATAAGGGTATACTTTGCCTCGTGTGGATCCCAGATTTCTGCATTATATTCTAGCTGGCTCCTTACTAACGCATTGTACAAAGCAGTAATAGCCTTCATATTTGTGAACCCCTTAGCCATCCTAAGCACAAAACCGAGATTCCTAAATGCTTTTTTGCAAACATCCAAAATGTGACTTCTAAACCTTACCTCGGTGTTAAAAGTAACTCCCAGGTCCCTTACTTCTTTCACTCTAACCATTGCGTCCCCATTGACTGTGTAGCTATGGTATATGGGAGTCTGCGCTCGAGAGAACGTGATGGCCATACATTTATTAGTGTTGAACTGTAATAAATTTTTCTCGCTCCACTGTACCACTCTGTCAATATCGTTTTGCAGCGTTATACAGTCTTTGTCACTATTTATCACCAAAGATAATTTAAGGTCATCCGCAAATAATAAACATTTAGCATTCTTTACTTCCTTAGGTAAATCGTTTATCATTAATAAAAATTCGAGAGGACCTAAATTACTCCCCTGACTGACTCCTGATCTTGTAAAATAAGGTTTCGACCGATATCCTTCATAATCTACATACTGTTGTCTATCTCTCATATAGTCTGCAAAAAAATTAAGAAGATGAGGTGTAAATCCAAAGCCTGCCAGCTTTGCCAACAATACATCATTATCGACGAGGTCGAAAGCCTTCTTAAAGTCAAAGTATGCCGTATCGATCTGGCCCCCACTGTCCACTCTTGGTATTATTTCCATTACGTGACTCAAAAGATTGCTGGCTGTACTCCTTCCTGGACGAAAACCGTGTTGAGCGTTCGTGAGCTGTGCGCTCACTTGCTCATACACGCGTGAGTGAATAGCTGCTTCAAATACCTTTGCCGGTGTTGACAGCACCGCCACCGGTCGATACTCCTCCACCTTAGCTCCTGGTTTTCCCTTTGGCACCGGTATAACTCGCGTCGTTTTCCACATGGGCGGAAATACTTCAAATTTCAAACAGAGGTTGAATATGTGCAGCAACGGTTCTGTCAGCACCATCCTACAGTCTCTAAATAAGTACGAAGGTATACCATCGGTGCCAGACGACTTTTTCGGTTTAAGTTTTTGTAGGGCTCGCCGCACGTCCTGTCTCTCCAGCCTGTCCACTTGTACCCGCGCGCCCCCATTTTGTGCACCCGCTGCCGTAATAGCCGTACTTACCTCTAACCTTGGCTTCCCTAAACTATACACGGAGTGAAAATACCTAGCGAATTCATTAGTCACCTGTTCCCCTGTCGAAATTTGTCCATTAATTAATATTTTTTGCGTACCCCCTCTATTTCTTTTAGATTTTACATAACTCCAAAACGACTTAGGTTCTCTCAACATATGCTCTTGTACCCGATCTCGATAACGTTCGTGTGCCCGTACTATCTTGTCCTTTAACCGACTCCTACACTGAGCAAACGCTACGTAATCTACTTTTGAATTACTAGACTTGTATTTTTTATGAAGAGAAGCCTTAATTCTGATATCTCGAATTATTTCGCTCGTATACCATTCAGGATACCTGTACTTCGAAAAACCAACCATTTTTCTCTTTTTCGGAACGCACTCGTCTATTACTGACTTTAAAATGTCATAAAAATAACATAAACTGCCTTCCAAATTTAAATTATACAACTGTGACCAATCAATTGCTGCTATCTTCTCATATAGTAATTGAAAATCAGCTTTATTAAAATCCCACCCGGTTTGAATATCGGGGGTAGTTTGGTTAGGGAATTGCGGCTGAGCATCGGGTCGCTCACGCGGGCGCACGCGCACCACCAGCGGTGGGTGGTACCCGTCCACCGGCACTAGCGGATCCGACGCCGCGCGCACCTGTACCTCCGAGCCGTCCGTTAGTGAACTCAAAACAAGATCTAAACAACGACCATTACAATTATTTACTTCATTACTCTGAGTGAAACCACAATATGCCATAAAAAAATCATAATATATACATACTTCTTGGGAACATGAATATAAATTAAAGTCGCCTACCACAATTACTTCGTTATACTTAGTACAAAATTGCTCAATCAGCCTAAACAATAACATATATTCATTTTCACTACTGCCTGGCGGTATATATACCACACACAAGAGAAATAGAAACCTGTTACTTAAATAAACAGTGGCACATGCTAGTTCAAACCCATGATTATCGATGTTCACGTTATCAGGAACCGGCACTTGTCGCAGCTCGTACCGCTGTGTGGCCACTAGACACGCGCCGCCTTGCTTGCGGCCATCTGCTCGGTCGCTCCTTACGATACTAAAGCCCGGTGGTATTATTTCCGCATCATAAATTGATTTATTTAGTCCAGTTTCCGTGATTGCAATTAAATCAGCGTCTAAAGATGATAAACCCATACAAAACTCCTCTAATTTTGTTCTTAAACCTCTAACGTTTTGGTAATATATGTCTATAACGCAGTTATTCTGTATATCGCTGTTTCTGGGGGCGACGAAACCACACCCATTCGCAGAATTCGATGTTTACGGGCCAATTTTGTTGCTGTGCTATTATATCGTATTTACTCTCCGGGACTCCTATAATGAAGGAGGCATAGTCCCTTTCCGTCCGGTGTTTGATTTTTTCCACTTTAACTAATACATCAGCGCCGCATATATTTTTGACATAACTCTCTAGGCATTCGCCGTCCGTATCCTTCTGCAACCGCCATACGTGTAGATACTTTTTCTTTTCCATTCCCTTTATTTAATTTATAGTGGTACTTCCTCCCTTTTTCACCTCACTGATGGGATATCTGCTTCTTTTGGGCCTCACGACTGTCCAATCCCCCTCTCCTTCTCTGCTCTGCTGTTTTTCCTCTGGTTAATTTCTTTCGTCCTCCGCACCTAATTTTACAGTTTTCGTGGCCACACCGTGTGTATTGTTATTGCAACTCTGCGCCTGCTGCCGCTCTGGCCGGTTATTATTTTTATTGACCGCCTCCACAAAATTTAATACTGTCGAAGTTGATGACGCTTTTCCTGTCTTATTTTTTGGTAGATTCCCTCCTTGGACGTCTTGAATATATATATTTTTTTCAATCGCCGTCTCTTGGGAGACCGGTGACGTCGACTCTGGACCTTCTTTTCTACATACAAAACTATTTTCTGTTCTTTTCGAAGCACAAATTAGTTGTTTCTGTAATTGTTCATTACTTGTTAGAAGTGCATTCATTTGTTTTTCTAAAACATCCACTTTGTTTGCTTTTTCTTGAACTACCTCCATTATTTTTCTTAATTTTTTAAATTCAGTTTCCGTTGAAATGAATCTGCTTTGAAGCTCTGAATACTGCTTACTCATTTCACCTAATCGTGACATTATTTCCCATCCATAATCTTTCCCTTTAATTTCATAGTCGATAACTGACTCATTCTCTTTAACAACATGACGTTGCCCACCTCGCTGTGTGCTTACATAGCTGCCGTCCGATGCCGGTGTGAATGTTTTGTTCATTATAACGTTAGACGTTCGCACCGGTGTCTCAACATTTCCACATTTAGGAATAGTACACACACACTCCGGGCAAATCCAGGTCTCCTTCCCCTCCTGTGTGAATTCCTCAAAAGTTTTCCTAGTCATCGCGAGAAATTTCAGGTCGTACACTTTTTTGCACTCTTCTTGTGAACACTCCATATATAAGAAGTCGCCAATAACGTCTTTGCAAGCGTCGTATTTTGTGCCCATTTAACAAACACAATAACACAATACCACAATAATAGTATGCACTGTAAACACACACTCCGCTTAGACACGTCCGTTCGCTACCGCTACGCGCGTATTATGGATTCGTCACGTCTGTCTGTATGTCTGCCCGTCCGTATGTCACAGCCATTTTACTCGGAAACTATACGACGTATCTGAATCAAATTTACACATAAGGTGTATTCTGTATGCCGCTACTGAGTTATGTATTTAAATTTGAAAAAAAAAATATTTTAAGGGAGGGCGCTCCATACATGTATCTAAATTTAAAAAAAAAATGTTTTTACCAAATATCAACATGTGATACATCAATCGATAGGTCTTTAAAAATAATATTGAAGTTTTTTTGATCATTTTGTGATTAAGTAAATATTTTTTGATATAATCGGTTCGAAAGTCAGAAAAATTTTGCAGCCCCCCCTGTCACTTTTGAACCGTAAGTCCAAAAAATATGAAAAAATTTGAGGAGATGCGCCTTATTATATACTTGCTACGAAAATTGTTTTGAACATTATCGGTTTAGCCATTTTTGAGTTATTTCCAAAAAACTTCCTCCATAGGCATCAGATACGACCTTTTGCTATTAGTTTGGTTCTTATTCCATTGAAGGTACGGAACCCTCCTATGCGTGGTCCGACACGCACTTGGCCGGTTTTTTAAACTTTTCACTTAACCAACAGTCGTTTTTATTAAGCATACCTACCGGAAGAAACATTTAAGTAAAATGTGAATGAACCTGAAAAAAGCGGCATCGCCATTATATCAAAATGCAACTAGGTACAGGTACACAATAGTGTTGGAGGATGTGTGGTTTGTATTTGCAACTAAAGGATAATTTTCCAGATAGGTAATTGAATTATCCGATGTTCTCCCGATGCGGTCTTATCCCAACGCACTTTACCGTCCTCATTGAAAGCGATTTTGACCATCTCTAATTTCGTTATAGATACTAAAAACCTGGATTTTTCAGAGCAGAAGAGGACATAAAACAAAAATTAGTTAATAATATTATCTTCAGTTAAGTACATTTTATTTGAACTTTTATTTTGAAAGACTTGACACGTACTTGACACATAGAAATATAACCGCCATGATGAATGCTTATTTTGGATATTTAGAATAAAACATTATAATTGTGCGATTATGATACTGTAGGTAATGGCGTGCGTTGGTCAAGTAGTTTTATATTATAGGTAACTTTAATTATTTCGTCATTGATTACCTACATACAATAGTAACTTTAATTAAGTAACTAACACCTTAAGGTGACGGGTATCGCGGTTGACGACTGCATTTTGCGTTTTTATAATCGCAGCTTCCGCTTCTGCCATCTAGTATACTTGAGATGAACTATGACAATTCAATGTTGACATGTTTAAATAGTCAAGCAATCGCGGTCTTTTACAGTAAGATGGCGCTTTGATAATGATTCCATTTTATGTGTACTTACTTAATTAAAGTTACTATTGTATGTAGGTAATCAATGACGAAATAATTAAAGTTACCTATAATATAAAACTACTTGACCAACGCACGCCATTACCTACAGTATCATAATCGCACAATTATAATGTTTTATTCTAAATATCCAAAATAAGCATTCATCATGGCGGTTATATTTCTATGTGTCAAGTACGTGTCAAGTCTTTCAAAATAAAAGTTCAAATAAAATGTACTTAACTGAAGATAATACTATTTGTAACTAATTTGTTTTATGTCCTCTTCTGCTCTGAAAAATCCAGGTTTTTAGTATCTATAACGAAATTAGAGATGGTCAAAAACGCTTTCAATGAGGACGGTAAAGTGCGTTGGGATAAGACCGCATCGGGAGAACATCGGATAAATCAATTACCTATCTGGAAAATTAGCCTTTAGTTGCAAATACAAACCACACATCCTCCAACACTATTGTGTACCTCTACCTAGTTGCATTTTGATATAATGGCGATGGCGCTTTTTTCAGGTACCTACACATTTTACTTAAATGTTTCTTCCGGTATGCTTAATAACAACGACTGTTGGTTAACTGAAAGGTTAAAAAAACCGGCCAAGTGCGTGTCGGACCACGCATAGGAGGGTTCCGTACCTTCAATGGAATAAGAACCAAACTAATACCAAAAGGTCGTATCTGATGCCTATGGAAGAAGTTTTTTGGAAATAACTCAAAAATGGCCAAACAATTTTCGTAGAAAGTATATGCTAAGGCGCATCTCCTCAAATTTTTTCATATTTTTTGGACTTACGGTTCAAAAGTTACAGGGGGGGCTACACAATTTTTCTGACTTTCGAAGCGATTATTTCAAAAAATATTCACTTAATCACAAAAGGATCAAACAAACCTCAATATTATTTTTAAAGACCTATCGATTGATGTGTCACATGTTGATATTTGGTAAAAAGATTTTTTTGAAATTTAGTTACATGTATGGAGCGCCCCCCCCTTAAAATATATATTTTTTTCAAATTTAAATACATAACTAAGTAGCGGCATACAGAAATACACCTTATGTGTAAATTTTATTCAGATTCGTCGTATAGTTTCCGAGTAAAATGGCTGTGACATACGGACGGACAGTCAGACAGACAGACATGACGAATCCATAAGGAACCCTAAAAATCACTTATTCTTTATTTGACGATCTCCTAGCCCAGTCGGTGGTGACCCTGCCTAAGAAGCAGGAGGTCCCGGGTTCGAATCCTGGTCAGGGCAGATATTTGTTCCTGAGTTATGGATGTTTTCTATGTATTTAAGTATTTATCCATATTTATCTATTATATATATCGTCGTCTAGTACCCATAACACAAGCCTTATTGAGCTTACTGTGGGCCTAGGTCGATTTGTGTAAGATTGTGGTATAATATTTATTTATTTATTTCTTATTTATAGTAAATGTATGGAAAATATTTAATTTGTAGCTTTTTAGTACATTACCGTAAGTTGACCCCTAATAGGAAACTATTAGAAACGATAGGAATGGAATCGATTGGCATAAAAAAGCAGCATGTGAAAAATAAAAATAAATAATTTTCATAAAGTATGGGAAAAGTTTTTCTCAATTTGTGGCTTTTCTAGCCGCAAATTATTTTTGATCCCATACAAGAATGGGATCGATTGGCATCAAAAAGAAGTTTACCAAATGTGACCTCTTTCTCGCATCCTGTATGTTTTTTCCAAAATCCGTAACGTTATTAATTTGAAATTGAGGGAAGGTCTTCTAAGTCCATTTTCGCGTTGCAGCGAGGGATCTGGTAGCTGCCCCCACTGACACAAAAATAAATTGAACTTGTGTATTATTTCAAATTATCGAAGTTACAAGTAAAAGTAGTTAAGATAAAAGTAATTGCAATTACAAATTATATGTAATCGGGAATACTACTAACATGTAATCTCAATTACAAGCAATTTCAATTACTTAATATAATTGATTTTCTTGTAATTTAATTAGCAATTTAATACATTACAAAAGTAGGTACCATCTAATAAATTACGCCCAACACTGAATAAACATCAGGTTCAAGACGGTTGTATGGAGGATGTATGCTATCTGCTGCCGAAGTCACGTATACATGTGATCTTTATAGACAAAAAAGTTTCGTTCTATAAATTCAATTGTTTGTCACAAAAAATGGTTTGATTTGTTTTTGCGTGGCATTTAAGACTGGATCTTATTAATTGTTGCTGTGAACATTTTTTAAATGTGTACCTAGTTGGTTACTAGGAACAGGTTTAGACACGAGTATGTTACGTCCAAAAGGGAGGTATGGGCACTCCGAATGTTATCTCGCTAACTGTGGTAAGGCACAGTTCAGCGAATGTTATCACGCTCAAATCTGGACCTGGCTCAGAGCTCGACTGGGGAAGTACCTCACAGAAAACCATAGCTAAAAAGCAAATAACTTAATTCAACCTAAAGTTTAAGATTAATTTTTTAACATGTTTTAATCATTTTCATTTAAAAATATACCATAAGTGTTCTTTGCTAAAAAAAATTACAAATATAAAAGCGTTTGTCGTCTCACATAAGAATTATAAATTGAAATTACACAAAATAATTAAAAACATGAAAAGTCAGCACGAGTAAGTTAATAACATATAATACCTGCTTTTGCCCGCGGCTTCGCTCGCGTTAAATTCGGGGTAACAATCCATACAAACTTCCACCCCCCATTTTAGGGAAGTGGGGGGTTAGAAAGAGACAAAAAGTAGCCTATGTCACTCTCCATCCCTTCAACTATCTCCATTTAAAAAATCACTTCAATTCGTCGCCCCGTTTTGCCGTGAAAGACGGACAAACAAACAAACACACACGTACACTTTCCCATTTATAATATTAGTATGGATTAGTTGTATCGTGTCGTGTATAGGGTCGCCACGGTTTTTTGGGTACATTTTTGGGTTAGTTTTGGTTAATTGCCATCTATTTCAAAAGTTTTACCATATCAAAATCCATTACAATATTAAAATACTAGCTTTTACCCGCGACTTCGTCTGCGCGAAATTAACATGAGCGATATGGAATTACATAATAAAACGCAAAATAAAACTTACTAGTTAGTAAAATCTAAGAGCAAACATAAAACTAGTACGTATGCTATTTCAAGTCAACAGGGAGCAACAATTCCATATAAACTTCCATTCCGTTTTCACCCCCTTATACATACCAAATTTCATCTAAATTAGTTGAGCGGTTTAAGCGTGAAGAGTTAACAGACAGACACACTATAATATTAGTATGGATACGTCCATATAATATATCTCTTCAAGTAGGCTGGGGAAAAAAAAAGAATTATAGCCAAAAGAGTTTTTTAAATTTTTTTAAATTTTGAAACATCTTGCTTCAAAGGTTTGAAACATCTTGTCTTTCCACTCTCAATATTTTTAACTCACTCGTTTTTGAAAAGTTTGAGAAAATGCTGAAAGGTTGACATGAACATAATACAGGCGGTTTATAATTATATCTATTATTTGAAACCGTGCATAGGGTGGTTATGCTAGTTTCCCGTCCGGGTTGCCGTCCACCTGATTAAACTGCTACAAATTTATTGGACTAAGAGCTGGCCACGTCAGATATGACACAATAATGAGAGCAATGAAACCTGACTATTGTGTCATATCTGACGTGGCCAGCTCTCCGTCTACATGGAAAAAACTTTTTGAGGTCAAATTGGCCATTGATAATAATTATTTATTCTTTAATTGATATATTAATTATAAGCTTTAATTTGAAAAACTTGAATATCAATATATCAATAAGTATGGACGGAAAACTGACACATACTCCACTTTTACAAAAAATGTTTTAGTATAAAAAACCTTTCGAGTATGATTTATTTTCGTATAATATTAATCTAAACAAGATCATATAAGCTCTAGAACGGGCACTTCAAAATTTATTATTGCATTACAAAGCTGGCAAAATCGATAAGTGGAAGAAAACTAGCACCTAAAAACTTACTAAGAGTAAATTTTATTGAATAGTCCAATCTTAAGTAGAAGGGGTAGATTTTGAAATTTTAAACACGACAAACAGCTTAGGTACACTTCACACTGATTTGAAACAAGGATTAATATTTCGAGAAATTTTTACAAAGGTAAAGCATAAAAGTTAGCCCTGAAAGCTGACCAACTAGTTCAAAAATGGTCCGATCTTACCCCATCGTACCTTACGAGTACTTATTGGTTTTTTCATTTTAGGGATTGTGAGAAATTATATTGGTATATATACTTATACGATTAAATTAATTCCATATCTACTTACCTACCTAATAATAACATTAATAATTCACTATATCTTTTAAATCGTACGAAAACGAACATACAATAAGCCATATAAACCTAATGGCGCGACCAGACATCGCAGAGTACCGGGACAGCCGAGCCGATTGTTTCTTTCTTATTCCATAGTAAAGAGAGAGATATATAACCTATCACGATGATGTGGACAAATCATTGACAAATACACGAATGTGTTTCAACTTCAAGCGCATTTGATTCTATTCAATGAATCCGTCATTCATATCATAATATAGATCTAGCTTGCAACAGCGCAAAGCAAGAAGCGAAATGAGCAAATGAAAGTAAGCTGGCAACGTCGCCTCGGATGGAAACTGCTCGAACAAACGCGCTCTTGTAATACAAATTATGGTAAAAACATGGACGAAGCCGTCTATGGTAAAAAGTACCCATACCCACTGTAAAAATTGAATAATGAATTAGTCTCTTTTATAAGTTGGTAGTTTAAATATATTGGGTAAAAAAGTCAAAATAAAAAGATTAAACTAACTAGTAACTTGACTATAGTATGATTTGACTTTTTTTTGTCCAAAAATACCTATAAATCGCTTAGGATCAGGATTGAAAATATAAATGAGAAATGAGATAAAAAAATAAACAAAAAAGTTAACATCAGCCTAGATTTGAACTCGGACATATCTACTTAGTAAGCAAGCGTACTATAACCTAAGCTATGTGGAACGAATTTCCGCGCTCAAAATTACTAATCATATTACTCAAATTTGACACATGAAACATGTCTCTGGCTGCAATAGAATAAACGCCTATAAGTATTATTAGCAATTGCATAGTTCTGATTATTACAGGCTCTTACAAGGTTTTGCGTCTTAAACCTTTATTAAGCGCTTAATACGACTATAGTATCTGCCGAACATTAGTAATGTGCTAAGACGTAGTTATGTTTAATTTCGCAACATAGAATTATTTCTGACCGACATAAAACTTGCGACAAGTTTTCTCCAAAACAGTTTCTTAACGATGATATATATACCTAATTATGTTATACAAGACCAAGCACGTATCGGTACAGCGAACACAACTATATGCCCCTACAGAAAATGTAACATTCATGCTCCAACGTGGTTTGTTTTCTTCAAAAACCTTGCACAAAAACACCTCGATTTGACGTGTTTGCATATATCGTCGCCTTAAAAGTCATAATACTTCACGTGTCAGAGGTGTAGGGTTAGAACCGGTAGTTTTTTCTCTCTCTGACGTTCATAAGTGCATTGTAATGTGCCTAAATTGAAGAATAAATATCCTTTATTATTCAGAGCAATGACGCGTAGTTTCAGTGACCGCGAGCCAACCGGATGGCTCGCGGTATTGAAGCTCCTGAAGTGATGAGGAATCGCCCTGTGCAACCCGAACTGACCCAACTTGGACTGGAGCGGAAATAGAGGGAGGTGCAAAAATTTATTTTTTCGCGAGGCAGTTGCCTGAATGAATGTACCCTAGTTATATAACAAAATTTGAATGCCAAGAGGGATGAAATTTCATAGTAGAGGGATGGCATTTAGGCATATCGTTTGCCACATCATACAAAATTCAAAAAACAAATGCCATCCGATTTTGATGATTGTAAGTGCGTTTTTCCCAAGTTCTTCTCCACCGATAGAAAAATTCACCTTGCGTCCGGCTTCCAACTCTGATGGTTCGATAACTGCCCGGCCTGGGCGGATGGCAATTTGTTTCCGGTGTCTGTATGTGATGAAAAACAAGCATGCTAATTTTCAAGCGGTTGCCTGACAATTTTTGTTTTAATTTTTTTTCTTCGCTCTCGTACAGGAAACCAGTCCAACCAGGAGGGATGGCATTACAATTTTGTTATATAACCAGAATACATTCTCTCAGGCAACCGCTGTCTCAATCGGTTGCCTCGCGATAAAATTTTTTTTTTGCACCCCCCCTCTATTTCCGCTCCAGTCCAAGTTGGGTCAGTTCGGGTTGCACAGGGCGGTTTTCATCACTTCAGGAGCTTAAATACCGCGAGCCATCCATCCGGTTGCCTCGCGGTCACTGAAACTACGCGTCATTGCTTTAACTATATTTTTTTATCTTTAAAAAGGTAAAACCCCTTGTGGAATGCGTCGAAATAGAATTTACCCTATGTAATATTTTGACATCGACATTTAATTTTAATTTCATTCCAACTGACAAAACAATAGATGTAATTAACAACCTAATCCAAAGTATTGGCTAATAATATTGATTAACACCTTTATGCTTACAAGATCATGAAAAACTTCTATATATAATATTACAGCCTACTTAGATCTTCTAGTCGACCAAAAAAGTTTTCAACAGGGTTTCCATAACGTACTTATTGTAATGTGTATGGTGTAATGTCATCAACCGAAAACATTCGAGTATAAAAGCCAATATTACACACTTTTATTTAGCCTCGGTCGGTATATTTTTTGGATGTCGTTGTTGTTGATTTAAATCATGTAAGTTCAATTTCAACCACTTCCCGGTGTCTGATCCAGCTGAATAATTCTCATTCAACCCATTTGATTAAATGACGAAAGATGAAGTCCACAGAGTACCTACGTAATAAATAAAAAATCTATTGGACAGTGCGCCGCCATAATATTCAAATTGGCACGACACGGTATTCCACTCTTTCAACCATTGCCGAAAGGCGACCTGCTCGTTTCAATTACTACCTCTAATAACATAATGGCTCCAACACTGCAATATGGATGAACGGATTGGAATATTGTGATATAATCAGAATAAGGTACGCACCACCTTATTAGCTTTTAATAACGGCGATTTGTACTTAATTATATAGCGCCTAACCTAACCTAACCTATAGCCTTTAACTATAACCGACACGATACCTTTTGTTTGAGATAAAACACCTTTATGTAGACAAGGTATCTAAAGAACACTTATGTATCCGACGTAACTTAGAAAACAACAGTAGACGGGCATTTCGCATGATGAGAAGCCAGTTTATGGCCGTACTGCTATCTAATAAAGCAGACATAAAAAGTATGCCTGGCCCGCTGCGTATATACTAAAATGTAATGGTACTGCAGGTACCCTAGTTGTAGGAGGAGCAATGATATAAAAAGTTAATCGATTCTGACAACAAAATCGCGTCGCCGTCGACATCATATTTATAATTTACAGAAAGAGTTTGCAACTTTCGAGAAATTCCAAGTTTCTCACGGTGACTTCGATGTTTATACTCAGAATTAGTAACTAGTTGACATACAGAGTGACTTGGACAGTTTTCTTGTTTCGTTGATATTGTAAATTCATAAGAATGCGAAGAAAGGTAAACTCGTGGGAAAAGAGATATGAAGTTCGTCACAGGTCTGGCACGTGTAGGGCGCGGTGTCTTTTTAATAATTCTGAGACAATTTGAGGCACTCGAGAAAGAATTACCTTTGCGTGCGTCGCCGTTAACTTTTTAAAGGGGTAAGGCCGCGAACTCGATGCATGCGACCAGCGGCGCAAATTGCGGTGCGGTGAGCGGCGATACGGTTTATATATTTTTATCGAGTCGCGTGAACTTGCCACTTGCGCCCACTATTCCGAGCGGCACGATCAAAATCTATAGAATTGAATAGATCTGTTTTAGAAAACAGCGGCGGCTACTCGTCTCGCCCCCACCGCACCGCAATTCGCGCCGGCGGTCAATTCGGGCATCTAGTCCGCGGCCTAAGATTTAACAACCCGGATTAGCGATAGTAGGGTAATTGTGCTCCTTTTCGTCCACTTATCGATTTTGCCAGCTTTGTGATGCAAAAAGAATATCTTAAAGTACCCTTACTTAAATGTATTATATTTCATTTTATAGCTTGTATAGTCTAGTTTATGTTAATATTACGCGATAATTATCCATACTTGCGAGATTTTGTATAAAAAATATTATTTGAAAAAGTGGGGTATTCGTTAGTTTTCGTCCATAAATGTCAGTTTTCCGTCCTGGGCTCTGCTAGTTTTCGTCCACTGAGTAGGATGATTATTTCGGAAAATATCCACTTAATCAAAAAATGATGAAACAAACCTCAATGTTATTTTTAAAGTCCTATCGATTGATGTGCAACATGATGATTTTTGGTAAAAAAAAATTGTTTCATGTATGGAAAACCCCTTGTGGCTCCCCCCTAAAAAAAATCTTTTCAGTTATTTTACTACAATACTAAGTAGGGGTATACCAAATACACCTTCTGTTATAATTTCATGAATATTAGTTATAGTCTCCAAATAAAAAATGGCCATGGCATACGGACGAACTACGACGAAACTATAAGGTTTCCGTTTTTGCCATTTTGGCTACGGAATCCTAAAAACTAATGTTAATAAGGATTAGCACCGTGTTTCTTTATTTCCGTTAATATTAGCATACAGTTAGGTACGATTAAGGAAACGAAATGGCGTAGTTAGTTTTTATAAATTTGTTTTACATCCATACAAGTCCATACAAGTATGTATTGTTAAATCGATCACGGTATTATATTTAACTCAACCAAACAATCGAATATTATAACTAAGGCATTTTATCACCAAACAATGATATTGTAGGCCTTTAATGTTAACCACTGTCACTGCTTGTACTATAAAGCCTTGGCCAAACAGCAAGCGTGGCGCAGCGCCGCGGTCGCGCGGCGCGACCTGCCGTGCGACGACATATCGCCTGACTTCGTGTCACTGACTTTGAATAGAACTTCATACGCGAACGTACTGCTGCGGCCTGCGGTCGGGTTCCAACTTGTTTGTACCTTAGCCTTGGCCAAACAGCAAGCGTGGCGCAGCGCCGCGTCTGCGCCGCGTGACGCCGAAGCGATGAAAAAAGGAAGGAAGGAGGAAAGGTTTCCGATTGGTTCCGATCAGATCCGAAGGTTATGCGACTATTTAAAAAAGTAGCTTTTTTCATAGTAATCAGATCAAAACACGAGACTTCCATATTTGTTCAAATATTTAACAGCGCATGTTTTTGTTTGTTTGTTTTCGTGTGGTTTTAATTGCCGGTAAATAGATAAAGATGATGTGATAGTGCTTAGTGAAAATAACGGATAATATTCATTGTGAAAGATGTACGGGTGTGTGTGCGTGTGTGTGTGTACGGACGATGGCAATGGCACGATCACAAAGCTTTCTTTTGAAGTGAAATAAGCAGAGCACGCCATAGTATGGAGGTTATAATTGTTATTCTACTACCATTTGGTCATTCTAATGTTAATTATAGTTTTGTCTTCTCACAAATAACTCGTATATTAACGATAACAATGCAACAGAAGAGCTAGTTTTAGTCTTTGCTCAAGTCATTTAAATGTTTTATTTATTACATTTATTTACGTAACATTATATGAGGAATGGACAGAAACTAAAGTGTGTAGGTAATCAAATATAATATTACCATACTACTATATACTATAATATTACGTATTAATTAAGTATTTTGAAGTAAAATAACCATTAGAAATATTTACCTAGCTGTCTAGATTTCCGGGATCAGGTGGTCGCAAAACTGAAATTTATGCCAAATTGCTCTGCTAGTTTTGGTCCACAAAGTTTATATATTAATTATATTCTAAAACTTTAATATCCACTTAAAATATTGTACAATTAACTTTAAAATAGATAATTCATGCCAAACATATTTAGTGCACTGCCTAAATCATTAATAAAACTCATCATAAACTTTTCCCGCCACAAGTTTTTTTCTTCATTGCGATGACATTTGCTAGGGCCGAATTCGAGGCGGCTATTAATGTTTTATTTTTAAAGGCACTATTTGTCAAATTACTTGTTTATGATAGTAGAATTGTTTCTTAGATATTATGGATCGCAACAAGACCAAACTTCCGCAGGAAAATTCATTTACGTTCAAGTTTTCTCCATATATTTGTAGCAGAACCGTCAGGTGGACGGAAACTGACCATGGACGGGAAACGAGCACAATCACCCTATGTTCTTGTTCCTAGGTACTTAATTAAATACAAACCTACATCGCTAAGGTGAATCCTGTCTGGTTTTATATGTGAACTTCCAAGTTATCTCAAGTCCTGTAGCTATATCAGATACATTTTGAAAGAAAGAAAATACATTTTCACCTCACTGGCTCGGAAAGCTCTTTTTTATTCTTTAAAAACAGATAGAAAAACTGCATTTTATTCACAAGAGTGCAAAGAATATTTGAAATTCGAACGTGATATTAGTCACTTTTTTAAACATAATAATATGTAAATGCCACTCCAGACAGGACAATCTTCGCCCATCTGATTAAATTGTCTGATCAAATCAGGTGCTGTGGACGCAAAAAATATTTTATATTCAATTGTATTCAATTAAAACATTTAGTGTAAACAATTTTATTTCATAATTTTACTATAAAACGCTTTAAATCTTTCAAGAAATATTATTTTGATCGATCCATTTTAAGGTGACGGGTATCGCGGTTGACGACTGCATTTTGCGTTTTTATAATCGCAGCTTCCGCTTCTGCCATCTAGTATACTTGAGATGAACTATGACAATTCAATGTTGACATGTTTAAATAGTCAAGCAATCGCGGTCTTTTACAGTAAGATGGCGCTTTGGTAATGATTCCATTTTATGTGTACTTACTTAATTAAAGTTACTATTGTATGTAGGTAATCAATGACGAAATAATTAAAGTTACCTATAATATAAAACTACTTGACCAAGGCACGCCATTACCTACAGTATCATAATCGCACAATTATAATGTTTTATTCTAAATATCCAAAATAAGCATTCATCATGGCGGTTATATTTCTATGTGTCAAGTACGTGTCAAGTCTTTCAAAATAAAAGTTCAAATAAAATGTACTTAACTGAAGATAATATTATTTGTAACTAATTTGTTCTATGTCCTCTTCTGCTCTGAAAAATCCAGGTTTTTAGTATCTATAACGAAATTAGAGATGGTCAAAATCACTTTCAATGAGGACGGTAAAGTGCGTTGGGATAAGACCGCATCGGGAGAACATCGGATAATTCAATTACCTATCTGGAAAATTATCCTTTAGTTGCAAATACAAACCACACATCCTCCAACACTATTGTGTACCTGTACCTAGTTGCATTTTGATATAATGGCGATGCCGCTTTTTTCAGGTACATTAACATTTTACTTAAATGTTTCTTCCGGTAGGTATGCTTAATAAAAACGACTGTTGTTTAAGTGAAAAGTTTAAAAAACCGGCCAAGTGCGTGTCGGACCACGCATAGGAGGGTTCCGTACCTTCAATGGAATAAGAACCAAACTAATAGCAAAAGGTCGTATCTGATGCCTATGGAAGAAGTTTTTTGGAAATGGCTCAAAAATGGCTAAACCGATAATGTTCAAAACAATTTTCGTAGCAAGTATATAATAAGGCGCATCTTCTCAAATTTTTTCATATTTTTTGGACTTACGGTTCAAAAGTTACAGGGGGGGCTACAAAATTTTTCTGACTTTCGAAGCGATTATATCAAAAAATATTTACTTAATCACAAAATGATCAAAAAAACTTCAATATTATTTTTAAAGACCTATCGATTGATGTATCACATGTTGATATATGGTAAAAACAATTTTTTTGAAATTTAGATACATGTATGGAGCGCCCCCCCTTAAAAATTTTTTTTTAATTTAAATACATAACTAAGTAGCGGCATACAGAATACACCTTATGTGTAAATTTTATTCAGATACGTCGTATAGTTTCCGAGTAAAATGGCTGTGACATACGGACGGGCAGACATACAGACAGACGTGACGAATCCATAAGGGTTCCGTTTTTTGCCATTTGGCTACGGAACCCTAAAAATCACTTATTCTTTATTTGACGATCTCCTAGCCCTGTCGGTAGTGACCCTGCCTACGAAGCAGGAGGTCCCGGGTTCGAATCCTGGTCAGGGCATTTATTTGCGTGTTGATCGCAGATATTTGTTCCTGATTTATGGATGTTTTCTTTGTATTTAAGTATTGTTTTCTTTGTATTTATCCATATTTATCTATTATATATATCGTCGTCTAGTACCCATAACACAAGCCTTATTGAGCTTACTGTGGGCCTAGGTCGATTTGTGTAAGATTGTCGTATAATATTTATTTATTATTTATAGTAAATGTATGGAAAATATTTAATTTGTGGCTTTTTAGTACAATACCTAATAATAGGAAACTATTAGAAACGATAGGAATAGAATCGATTGGCATAAAAAAGCAGCATGTGAAAAATAAAAAAAAACAATTTTCATAAAGTATGGGAAAAAATTTTCTCAATTTGTGGCTTTTCTAGCCGCAAATTATTTTTGATCCCATACAAGAATGGGATCGATTGGCATCAAAAAGAAGTTTACCAAATGTGACCTCATCTCGCATCCTGTATGTTTTTTTCCAAAATCCGTAGAAGACCTTTCCTCAATTTCAAATTAATGAAGATTGATTAATTTGAAATTGAGGGAAGGTCTTCTAAGACCATTTTCGCGTTGCAGCGAGGGATCTGGTAGCTGCCCCCACTGACCCAAAAAGAAATTGAACTTGTATATTATTTCAAATTATCGAAGTTACAAGTAAAAGTAGTTAAGATAAAAGTAATTGCAATTACAAATTATATGTAATCGGGAATACTACTGACATGTAATCTCAATTACAAGCAATTTCAATTACTTAATATAATTGCTTTTCATGTTATTTAATTAGCAATTTAATTCATTACAAAAGTAGGTACCATCTAATAAATTACGCCCAACACTGAATAAACATCAGGTTCAAGAGGGTAGTATGGAGAATGTATGCTATCTGCTGCCGAAGTCGCGCATACATGTGATCTTTATAGACAAAAAAGTTTCGTTCTATAAATTCAATTGTTTGTCACAAAAAATGGTTTGATTTGTTTTTGCGTGGCATTTAAGACTGGATCCAATTAATTGTTGCTGTGAACATTTTTTAAATTGGTACCTAGTTGGTTACTAGGAACAGGTTTAGACACGGGTATGTTATGTCCAAAAGGGAGGTATGGGCACTCCGAATGTTATCTCGCTAACTGTGGTAAGGCACAGTTCAGCGAATGTTATCACGCTCAAATCTGGACCTGGCTCAGAGCTCGACTGGGGAAGTACCTTACAGAAAACCATAGCTAAAAAGCAAATAACTTAATTCAACCTAAAGTTTAAGATTAATTTTTTAACATGTTTTAACCATTTTCATTTATATACCATAAGTGTTTTTTACTAAAAATATTGACAAATATAAAAGCGTTTGTTGTCTCACATAAGAATTATAAATTGAAATTACACAAAAGATTTAAAAACACGAAAAGTCAGCACGAGTAAGTTAATAACATATAAAAGCTTTTGCCCGCGGCTTCGCTCGCGTTAAATTCGGGGTAACAAACCATACAAACTTTCACCCCCCATTTTAGGGAAGTGGGGGGTTAAAAAGAGACAAAAAGTAGCCTATGTCACTCTCCATCCCTAAATCACTTCAATTCGTCGCCCCGTTTTGCCGTGAAAGACGGACAAACAAAGAAACAAACACACACATACACTTTCCCATTTATAATATTAGTATGGATTAGTTGTATCGTGTCGTGTATAGGGTCGTCACGGTTTTTTGGGTACATTTTTGGGTTAGTTTTGGTTAATTTCCATCTATTTCAAAAGTTTTATCATATCAAAATCCATTACAATATTAAAATACTAGCTTTTACCCGCGACTTCGTCTGCGCGAAATTAACATGAGCCATATGGAATTACATAATAAAACGCAAAATAAAAGTTACTAGTTAGTAAAATCTAAGAGCAAATATAAAACTAGCACGTATGCTATTTCAAGTCAACAGGGAGCAACAATTCCGTATAAACTTCCATTCCGTTTTCATCCCCTTATACATACCAAATTTCATCTAAATCAGTTGAGCGGTTTAAGCGTGAAGAGTTAACAGACAGACACACTATAATATTAGTATGGATACGTATTATATCTCTTCAAGTAGGCTGGGAAAAAAAAAAGAATTATAGCCAAAAGCGTTTTTTAAAATTTTTAAATTTTGAAACATCTTGCTTCAAAGGTTTGAAACATCTTGTCTTTCCACTCTCAATATTTTTAACTCACTCGTTTTTGAATTATTATGAATTAACATAATAAAGGCGGTTTATAATTATATCTATTATTTGAAACCGTGCATAGGGTGGTTATGCTAGTTTCCCGTCCGGGTTGCCGTCCACCTGATTAAACTGCTACAAATTTATTGGACTAAGAGCTGGCCACGTCAGATATGACACAATAATGAGAGCAATAAAACCTGACTATTGTGTCATATCTGACGTGGCCAGCTCTCCGTCTACATGGAAAAAACTTTTTGAGGTCAAATTTGCCATTGATAATAATTATTTATTCTTTAATTGATATTTTAATTATAAGCTTTTATTTCAAAAACTTGAATATCAATAAGTATGGACGGAAAACTGACACATACTCCACTTTTACAAAAAATGTTTTATTATAAAAAAACCTTTCGAGTATGATTTATTCTCGTATAATATTAATCTAAACAAGACCATATAAGCTCTAGAACGATAAGTAAGGGCACTTCAAAATTTATTATTGCATTACAAAGCTGGCAAAATCGATAAGTGGAAGAAAACTAGCACCTAAAAACTTACTAAGAGTACATTTTATTGAATAGTCCAATCTTAAGTAGAAGGAGTAGATTTTGAAATTTTATACACGACAAACAGCTTAGCTACACTTCATACTGATTTGAAACAAGGATTAATATTTCGAGAAATTTTTACAAAGGTAAAGCATAAAAGTCAGCCCTGAAAGCTGACCAACTAGTTCAAAAATGGTCCGATCTTACCCCATCGTACCTTACGAGTACTTATTGGTTTTTTCATTTTAGGGATTGTGAGAAATTATATTGGTATATATACTTATACGATTAAATTAATTCCATATCTACTTACCTACCTAATAATAACATTAATAATTCACTATATCTTTTAAATCGTACGAAAACGAACATACAATAAGCCATATAAACCTAATGGCGCGACCAGACATCGCAGAGTACCGGGACAGCCGAGCCGATTGTTTCTTTCTTATTCCATAGTAAAGAGAGAGATATATAACCTATCACGATGATGTGGACAAATCATTGACAAATGCACGAATGTGTTCCAACTTCAAGCGCATTTGATTCTATTCAATGAATCCGTCATTCATATCATAATATGGATCTAGCTTGCAACAGCGCAAAGCAAGAAGCGAAATGAGCAAATGAAAGTAAGCTGGCAACGTCGCCTCGGATGGAAACTGCTCGAACAAACGCGCTCTTGTAATATAAATTAAAATTATGGTAAAAACATGGACGAAGCCGTCTATGGTAAAAAGTACCCATACCCACTGTAAAAATTGAATAATGAATTAGTATCTTTTATAAGTTGGTAGTTTAAATATATTGGGTAAAAAAGTCAAAATAAAAAGATTAAACTAACTAGTAACTTGACTATAGTATGATTTGACTTTTTTTTGTCCAAAAATACCTATAAATCGCTTAGGATCAGGATTGAAAATATAAATGAGAAATGAGATAAAAAAATAAACAAAAAAGTTAACATCAGCCTAGATTTGAACTCGGACATATCTACTTAGTAAGCAAGCGTACTATAACCTTAGCTATGTGGAACGAATTTCCGCACGCAAAATTACTAATCATATTACTTAAATTTGACACATGAAACATGTCTCTGGCTACAATAGAATAAACGCCTATAAGTTTTATTAGCAATTGCATAGTTCTGATTATTACAGGCTCTTACAAGGTTTTGCGTCTTAAACCTTTATTAAGCGCTTAATACGACTATAGTATCTGCCGAACATTAGTAATGTGCTAAGACGTAGTTATGTTTAATTTCGCAACATAGAATTATTTCTGACCGACATAAAACTTGCGACAAGTTTTCTCCAAAACAGTTTCTTAACGATGATATATATACCTAATTATGTTATACAAGACCAAGCACGTATCGGTACAGCGAACACAACTATATGCTCCTACAGAAAATGTAACATTCATGCTCCAACGTGGTTTGCTTTCTTCAAAAACCTTGCACAAAAACACCTCGATTTGACGTGTTTGCATATATCGTCGCCTTAATTGATGAACTACCTGTCTCAAAATAATTCGAAAATTGTGCATTGTTTTTGTTTTATCTGTGACATGTAACTTTTTAATTTTAAAAAGTTAGTTTTGTTTACTTATATTTTTAAGTTTCAGGTTGCATTTTTTATTATTTATTAATGTAATATCTGCCATCACATTTCTATAAATGTATTAAATCAACGCAAAGACCAGCTGAGATATTTATATAGGTACTTACGACAGGTGTAATACATTTCGTGATATATGTAACTTTGAGGTTATGTAGAGTTTTGTATCGATTTATCATTTCAAGTTCTTTCTTTCAGTGTAAAATCGAATAATTGAAGCGAAAACTAGTGCTAAATGAAGTCCAAGAACGTTTGTTGCATAGGAGCAAGTGCTGCATATAGTCACAAAGCAAGAAAACACTACAATTTAACAGGTTTAAGCACCAAGCATCCCGCTACCTACAACAGACTTTTATCAAGCCTTTGAAATGTTTTCCTTTATGTACCTACCTAAGCTATGTATAAAATAAATAAACACCAAAACTTCACGTGCGTTTATTGATTATTCAATTATACAATTCGTACATTAGAATAAGTGCCTACCTAAAATAGTCGTCAAACGAAATGATAAAAGGAAATCATAATAAATAAGTAGGAGTATACTCAGTGATATCTAAATATATAAAAGAAGAAACTGACTGACTGACTGACTGACTGACTGACATATCAACGCACAGCCCAAACCGCTGGTTCTAGAGATTCCAAATTTGGCATGTAGGTTCCTTATAAGGTCTAGGGGTGCACTAAGAAAGGATTTTTCAAAATTAACCCCCTAAGGGGGTGAAATGGGGTCCAAAATTTGTATGGCGAATCAAGATTTGTTAGACTATTTTATTCGAAACTTCACAGGAGTATTCCTAACGATAAATGAGTAAACACGTATTTCAGGTTTTTTGAAAATTCAACCCCTAAAAGGGGCAAATGTGGTCACAAAGTCTGAAAATCAACATGGGTATCGTATTCTTTTTGAGTACTTATAGTACGCGGGCGAAGCCGCGGGAAAAGGCTAGTAATATATGTAAATTAACATGACTCTCTTATTCATACAGATAATGAAGCTAATCCTGTTCCATTATAAACTGAAAAGTTGTATTTTCTGGTAGATATAAATAGGTAGTTACTCGTTTCCCTCGACTGACCTTATGATTTTAGCAATAATTGTAAGCATCAATGTTTCATTCCTTCCTGGATGTCAACTATTGTATTTTGACCGCATAATCTTCTGTCATTTTTATGTTGTCATTTTATTTTCTTCGCACCTTCTTTTTCATTGTAAAGTCATAAATATATCAGAATTATCAATTATTTTATTATTCAATGCAGAATTACATTTTTCGAAATGACGTACAAAAGCGCGCGACAGGCGTCCAAAAAATACTAAGTTTTGTTTGATGTACATTGCTGCTTTTCTATGGAGCAATGCTGCTGTTCGATTCGCTTAGTGTTGCTATATTTTTGTTTGATGTACATTGCTGCTGTGTTCGTTGGCTGGCCAGACTATATTTTCCTCGCTTTAGTGAGGTGAAAAGATTTGTATTACACACGGCTGCAAAGTTATGTTTACGTCTCGTGTGTTGTAACACTTGCAACGCTCAGGATTCTATTTTTGAACTACTCGCTTCGCTCAGGATTCTATTTTCGAACCACTCGCTTCGCTGGCGGTTCAACCATAGAATCCATTCGCTACCTCGCAGTTCAACCCTAGAATCCTTTCGCTAGCTCGTACTTCAATTCCACACTCGCGGTTAAAATACAACTTTGCACGCTTGTATAACAAATAACTATTATTTACGTCACAAATAGGTACACACATCAACAAAGCAAGAAATAAAACAACACAAAGACGTCAAATAGGATCCCCTCTCAACATGATGCCACGGCAATTTAAGCATTGCCGTGGCATTTGCACGGCAAGCATTGCACGGCAATTTACGTTTGTAGGAGAAACACTGTGTCAGAGAGCTGCCTAATTTAATATGTTAAATGAAGATAAATCAATCGTAACCTGCTTAAAAACACTAAGAAACATTAGCACTGACGTTGTTCGGAAGAAAAATATCACGGACTGCATTGACTGAAGCTGTTTGTTATCGGCTAATGCCGATTCCGTTTCGATAGGTGTTGGGAGTCCCTGAGATTTTTTCAATACGAGTATATCATAATCATGTACAGAGGTATATTTACAAGTAGGCGAGGGGTGGCTACCTTTTATAAAGGACATACACACTACGTTACAGGGAAGGAAACACACGTCGGCGAGAGGGAGACCTGTCAATAACGATGTCAGAGGCCCGCGCTGAGGAGGGCTCACGGAAAATTGAACAGACATTCAGCCATTCGAGTTATATCTACATACAAATTTATTTGACAGGAATAAATGCTACTTATTGTTTAATGATTTTGAGGATATGGAATGGATGGTTAGTATGGAAATTGTATCGGTATAAGACATTTTTTAATTGTAATATTTTTAAAATAACAATTTGAAGGATAATAATATAATAAGATTTTCCATAATTTAAAATAGCTAAGACTTCAGTTTCTTAAATTGAACAGACAATCTACATATATGTGTTTACATTTTTTGTGCAACAATTCATGTGCAAGGTTAACTTGGCTAGTTTTTACCAATTGGCTGGCTAGACTGGCTTTGACTAGGTAGTCTTTATGTTAAGTAAATATATGTCTGAAATTGGGTTTGTTGGTGAAAACTAAATAGCCAAGCCAAATCTTGAACTTGAATTATATCCCAAGTAAAATAAATAAATTGTGTAAAATTATTTTAGAATATTGCATGTTCTCATTATTGATTTTTTAGTATTTCCTACACAGAACTTGGCACTCATATAGATTTCAATTTATTTGTCGGCGAAGAACTTGGCTCTCATTTGACATTTATGTTTTTGATGGGATATCATTACTTTTTGTACATAATAGAACCGACTCTCAGTCTTAACTATATGATATAAGGCATAGTATTACTATTCACCTACATTGATATAGTAAGGTACCTGGAACCCCGGGGTTCTAAAATTTAACAAATGCCCATCATATTCACCCACCGAACCAAGTGAAATTAATGCAGTTTTTCTGTATTTATAATCTATATTTTGCTTCTTTAGAACAAATTGTTGTATCTTAGTTTAGGACCTCTCCATATGTTATTTTTTTCTCAACCGGTATCTATGTTTACGGTGGGTAGGTCCTTTAAGATATGTGTTTTATGATCTCCGAAATGCGCTCTACAACACAACATGGATGCTAATAGGTAGGAAATTTGATGAGTTTAGAGTAGCGTGGCTCCAGTACTATACATAATTTTATAGTTATTTCATATTCATTAAAAATAATTTTCAATTTTCAGTTTTTTTTGTATACGCCTAAAAGTCTATCTTGATGCCAAATATCAAGTTTCTAAAAGCCCTGTTACACTTTACTTTTTGTAGTGTCCTAACTAGCATCCTAATTAGGATCCTAACTTTTTTCAATAGTAAATTTACTTGCTAAATGCGGTTACACTTGACTAAATTTAGAAACTAAATCATTTAGGAAGTTAACTAGGACAAGTCTAACAGGGCTTTAAGACATCTAGAAGTGGGTTAGGTTTTTCACAGGTTATGTACATATAATAGGTCTCTTTGTCTGGTTATCCGGCCGTTGTAGCTGTTGACTTCATAGTTTTTGTTAAAATAATGTTGATTGCTATGCACAAATACAGCTGTTTCGTACATATAAGTATAACGAAGGCAACGACAAAAGTTTGTGAAGTTTAAATATGGGTTTACATGAGTCTAGTGGCTTAAGTGAAAATATGGCTCTAATACATTTTTTTTGTTTAACAAAAGCTTTTTGTATATCAGGGGAATTTCCCCATATAATAAGACCATAGCGGAGTATAGACATAACGTAGCCGTGGCATGCTACTAGGGCTGCCTCAATGATACAGATTCTCATAACTTTCGGAGTGGAAAAATAAATTTGTTCAATCTGCTACATACATTTTCAACATGGACATTAAAGTTACAATGCTCATCCAAATGTATGCCTAGAAACTTTGTGCTGTGATCTATATCAACTTGTTCTCAGTTATATGTGATATCAAGTTCTTTAGGTTTGCCCTTTCTAGTAAGGAATTGTACATGTTTAGTTTTAATAATGTTTATAGACAGGTTGTTATTTCCTAGCCATTGTATAGTCTTTTGTAAGGTTTGCTTTATCTCTTGTTTATACGTCAGATCATTGATGCATGGTATAATAATCGATGTGTCGTCAGCGAATAGAACTGATGGATATCCTATAATTTTCGGAAGATCATTTATATAGAATGAAAAGAGCAATGGCCCCAAGACGCTACCTTTAGGTACCCCGAATTTATTTGGTTTGTAACATGATTTATAGTTCACTATATTATTTCCTTCTTCTTTAATTATTTCTGTACACTGAGCTCTCTCACTTAGGTAAGATTTAATCCAGCAATGGATATTACCTCTCACGCCGTACAAATCTAATTTATCCAGCAGCCTTTTGTGACAAACCAGGTCAAATGCTTTTGACATATCTAAGAAAAGAACGCTTACGGCTTGACCTTGGTCTACATGAGATATTACTTGTTTTAGCAAAGAAAAAGCAGCAGTTGAGGCTGATTTGTGCTTTCTGAAACCACGTTGACAGTCAGTAAAAAGAGTGTACTTATTAGCAAAATTGGTAAGCCTTTCAAATATTACTTTTTCAAAGATCTTTGAAAGAACAGGTATAAGAGCAATGGGTCTGTAGTTACATACTTCAGTTTTATTTCCTTTTTTGTATAGAGGTTTAATAACTGACTTTTTAAGTCCATCTGGGAACAAACCTTGTACTATTGAAAGATTTATGATATATGACAAGGGGTTACATATTGATTTAGAGCAAGATTTCAGTATTTTCGAGTTAATTTCGTCTTAACCCGCGGAAGTAGTATTTTTAAGCTTCATAATAATTTTATGTATTTCTACGGGAGTAGTGGGATTACAGAACATAGTGTTGTCATAGCGGCTAAAGCCCTGAAATGATGAACTATAGTTTGAATGTAATTTATTTGATACATCTATGAAATAGTCATTAAATATAGTTGCTATGTTTTTTTTTTTTTTTTTTTTTTATACCACGACGGTGGCAAACAAGCATACGGCCCGCCTGATGGTAAGCAGCTACCGTAACCTATGGACGCCTGCAACTCCAAAGGAGTCACATGCGCGTTGCCGACCCTTTACAAAAAGGAGGATTCTCTGTGTTGACGACTAAAGGAACGAGAAGGTCCCTCATCGTCAACACACTGGGTCCTCTTTGAGCTCTTTAGCAACCTTACTCACCAGCAGGAACACAACACTATGAGTAGGGTCTAGTGCTATTTGGCTGTGGTTTTCTGTAAGGTGGAGGTACTTCCCCAGTCGGGCTCTGCTCCAGATTTGAGCGAGATAACATTAGCTGAACGTGCCCTACCACACTTAGCGAGATGCCATTCGCAGTGCCCATACCTCTCTTTTTGGCGTAGTTTAAGGACATACCCAGGTCCGGACGTAGTTTAAGGACATACCCCTATGTCATTTGGGTTAGTAATTGTTTGACTATTATTTAATATCTTTTTAATCTGATTGGATTGCCGGAAATTACCGACTTTTTTATTTATAATATCCCATGTGGCTCGACACGCATTTTTAGATTTATAGATAGGTATACCGGTGGTTACTAAGTTTTTTGGCAGAATTAATGCACCGTCGTAATATTTTCGCGTAACGCTTATATTTTAAATTATTATCCGTGCTGGGAAATAACCGTGTTTGAAGGTATAATTGCCGTTTGCGCTTAGTGCACATTTTGAGGCTTTTCGATATCCATTTAGCTCTTTGAGGTTTAATAGAGACTGTATCTTAGGAAAACAAAGTGAGTGAAACATAGTTATAAGTTCAAAAAAGGCATTAAAGACACTATTGGTATCAGTTTTGCTACATATATCTTCATAAGATATATTTTCTATGTAGTCATTCAATTTTAATAGATTTTTCTCGCTGTAGTCTCTTTTAAATACGTATATTTTTTTATAGGTATCTGATTTATTAAGTTGTACATGTACCGTCTGAGCGCTATGGTCTGACAGACCTAAATCATGAATCTGCCCTTTTACTCCAGACATATTTGAGATAATGTGGTCTATACATGTTTGGGATCTACTTGAAACTCGAGTGGCCTTTGTTATGTGGTGAGTTAAATTATAATTGGTGAGTATCTGGTTAAAAGAATTTGAAATTGGAGTAGTTTTAAGAATGTTTAAATTTAAGTCTCCACAAATAATGATATTTTTATTTCTAAACTTTTGTGTAATAAATGCTAGGAAATTATCTAGGTTCTCCAAAAAAAGTGGTTCATTGCATTTTGGGACACGATATAGACATACTATAACACAGTTTTTGGATTTAATTTCAATCCCGCAGCATTCAAACTCGTTTTCAAGGGCAAATCTCTTTAGGGTAAGCTCTTCGAAATCAATCCAGGGGCGAATTAGTATGCAAACACCACCCCTTTTAGAATTTTTTCGAGAAAAATGACTAGACAACTTAAAGTTCAACAATTGTAGATTGCTTTCGTGGCCAGCTTGGATGAATGTTTCTGATAGGCAAATGACATCTATGATTATTTGGTTATCTTGTAATTCTGAGATCATTAATTCTACAGTATCTAATTTATTTAATATTCCGGCTATATTTTGATGCAGGACTCCGAAGGTGTTTTGTTTGTTGAAATAAACGTTTCTGGAAAAAAACCGGAGTGTTTTTTTTGTCTAAAAAATCTGTCTCTTTTTTTGTGTGGTGTAGGTGTCTTTAATAAGAAATCGGAACTTTCTAGGATTGATGACATCACTGTACTTAAATCCCTAAAAATGGTGCGCATTCCATTATTATTTATGCGTCCAGACTTTTCTAAGAACATAGTATGATTATAAGATAAGTTGTAATTACTATCTAGAAGGTATGCATACTGCGATCTGTTTACATCCCGATACAATCATTCATTAAATATTTCAATTCTTTTGTTAAACACGTTAGAATAATACCCGCAATTAAAAGTAGGCGCACATATTATAATATTTGTATGGCTGATATTTTCTACACAGTGTTTAATACTTGAGACTAGATCTGTATATTTTTGTGATTTTTTAAAGTCCTCTTCCCCAATAAATATTACACAGAAATCCCGCATAGTATAATTTCTTAACTTATCATTTAGGTTTTCTAAGAGAACTAATATTCCAACATTTGGGGTTAAATAATGGCATACTTCATAAGAACTGCTTAGGTACTGCTGTGTAATATTCAATATTTTATTAAAAGGGTTTGTACTTAATAGACAGACTCTACTCATCTCTATTTCCTGTTTAGCGGAACTGTTGGACTCCGGCGTGGGCGTAACCATGGCTGAGGGTGATGACGATGACGTACTTTCTACTGTTTCTACAGGGATGTTTTTCTTCGGGCTGCTTGACTTATGGTTTATATTTGGAAGGGTAGGATTTTCATTCGTACTATTTGAGTTTAAGTAGCTTTTGGTCTGGTCCTGATCAATATCACTGTCAGTAACAGAAAGGTTAAGAGGCCTTATTCCCAAAATGCGCGTATTTTGCGAAATGCATCATTTTCTTCGGAGGTTATAGCGAAAATGCTTCGTGTTTTTAAATTAACTTTTAATGCATATAATAGTCCGTTCCTTTATCTAGACGGCCATGGGAAAAAAAATTACATTTTTGAGAAAATCACCTGAAAAACATGGCTTCTCTTGGCAGGCCTCTCCAGAGTTTGCAGTTAGACGTCTGGTTTTTTTTCAGATTACTCAAATAAAGGGAACCTTTCTTATAAAATTTGAATACAATTCAATTCAGTATATCATGTTCAAGACGGCCATGGTAAGAAAAATTGAAGATTCATCTTGGATAATAGACAAAATACCTTCTGAATATTGCAATTTTTTTGATGAAAACAGGTTTACATTTAATTTTTTTCACGGAAGTCCTATAAATATTCTGCCCTAAAAATATAAATATATTAAAGTTCAGCTATAGATCTACCACGAAAAAAAAAAACTCATTACTGTAACGCAAAATTTAAATAAAGTGTAATTTTTTGAAGATGACTCTAAATCGGTTAAAACTTGACAAAACACATCGCGCCGTCGCCTCTGGCTCAGTATGGAACGAGAGCTCACAGACGATGGACCTGTGCTAAATCGTCCTACGCGCATTACGTAAGTTTGCCAGCTAGATACACTAAGAGGCCACTAAAACGGGTAACCTTGTATGAAATCCCCAACACGTAGTGACCTGTTTCCATTGCCCTATAGTGGCGAGAAGTGCGATTGAATTATAAAGATCCTTGAAATAAAAGATTGAAATATTTACTTTATATTATTAATTATTATAGTACATTACTTACCAAGGACTGTAAAAGAAGGAAAGCCCGAAATCGCAGGTATTTGTAACCCGAGCCGCAGGCGAGGGTTGTAAATATGCGATAGAGGGCTTTCTTTTTTACTGCCCGTGGTGAGTACAACAATTAGCGTAGCGTGCGGTAAAACTCACATTATGGCCAGGTGTGACGTAAAATGATTTTTTATTTGAAAACTAGACAATTTTGTCAAAATCGTCATGGTAGTCATTTCCGACTAATTCGGGTGTGCAGATTTCGAAAATAATGTCTATTTTGAAATCCAAGATGGCGGTCATACACTTTTTTGGTAAAAATCGTTAAATCGAAAACAAAGACCGTTTTAAAATACAAGATGGCGGAAATGGAAAATTTTGTCAAAATCGTCATGGTAGTCGTCTTCGACTAATTCGGGGGTGTAGGTTTCGGAAAAAAGGACGGTTTTAAAATCAAAGATGGCGGAAACGGAAAATTCTGTCAAAATCGTCATGGTAGTCATTTCTGACTAATTCGGGTAAGCAGATATCAAAAATTAATGTCTAATTTGAAATCCAAGATGGCGGTCATACACTTTTTTGGTAAAAATCGTTAAATTTGTCATGGTAGTCATTTTCGACTAATTTGGGTGTGCAGATTTCTAAAATAATATCTGTCATACACTTTTTTGGTAAAAATCGTTAAATTTGTCATGGTAGTCATTTTCGACTAATTTGGGTGTGCAGATTTCGAAAATAATGTCTATTTTGAAATCCAAGATCATACATTTTTTTTGTAAAATTCGTTAAATTTGTCATGGTAGTCATTTTCGACTAATTTGGGTGTGCAGATTTCGAAAATAATGTGTATTTTGAAATCCAATATGGCGGTCATACACTTTTTTGGTAAAAATCGTTAAATCGAAAATAAAGACCGTTTTAAAATACAACATGGCGGAAATGGAAAATTTTGTCAAAATCGTCATGGTAGTCGTCTTCGACTAATTCGGGGGTGTAGATTTCGAAAATGATGTCTATTTTGAAATCAAGACCGGGGTCATACACGTTTTTGGTAAAAATCATTATTTTAGTCGTTTCCGATTAATTCAGGGGTGTAGATTTCGAAAATAAGGACTGTTTTAAAATCAAAGACGGCGGAAATGGAAAATTTTGTCAAATCGTCATGGTAGTCGTCTTCGACTAATTCGGGGTGTAGATTCCGAAAATAATCTGTATTTCAAAATCCAAGATGGCGGCCATACAAAAATCGTAATGGACGTCATTTCTGATTAATTCTGGGATGAATAATTCGAAAATAAGGACCGTTTAAAATCAAAGATTAGGGGAAACTGTATATTTAGTCAAAATCGTCATGGTTGTCGTCTTCGACTAATTCGGGTGTCCAGATTTCGAAAATAATGTCTGTTTTAAAATCCAAGATGGCGATCAAACACTTTTTGGTTAAAATCAATATGGTAGTCATTTCCGATTAATTCAGGGTTGTAGATTTCGAAAATAAGGACAGTTTTAAAATCAAAGATGGCGGAAATGAAAAAAAATTCAAATTTGTCATGGGAGTCGTTTTCGACTATTTCGGTAACTGTAGATTTCGAAAATAATGTCTATTTTGAAATCCAAAATGGCTATCACACACTTTACTTGTTATTTTAGCCATTTTCGATTAATTCAGGCGTGTAGATTTCAAAAATAAAGTCCGTTTCAAAATCCAAGATGGCAGAAATGGTCATTCATTTATAAAAATCGTCGTTATTCAGATATGTCGATTTCAAAAACAAATTTTGTTTTAAAATTCAAGACGGCGGCCATATACTTTTTTGTATCCCCGATTGAATCGAAAATGACTACCATAACGTTTATCTAGTAAAAAGTGTATGGCCGCCATCTTGGAATTTAAAACAGACCCTTTTCTCGAAATCTAAACACCTGAATCAGTTGAACAAGATTACCATGAAGATTTTCACAAAAAGGTCATCACTGCTATCTTATATTTTTAAACAGTGTTTATTATCGGAATTTACATTGCCGAATTAATCAACAGAGACTACTATAATGATTTTTACTAAAATTGTATGACTGCCATCTTGGATTTTAAAACAGACATTATTTTCTAAATCTACACACGTGAATTAGTAAAAATGACTACCATGACGATTTTTACAATAATTATCCTTTAACACCCATCTTGGATCTCAAATCGGTCCTTATATCGAAATCTACACCCCTCAATTAATCACAAGCGACTACCATAAAATTGTTTTAGAAAAAAGTGTATGGCCGCCATTATGGATTTTAAAACATACATTATTTTCGAAATCTACACAGTTCACACCCAAATGAGACAAAAAAGACTATCATGACGATTTTAATAAAATTGTCCATTTCATCCATCCTGAATTTTAAAACGGTGTCTATTTTCGAAACTTAAATCCCCAAATTAATTTAAAACGACACTCATTCGATTTTAACCAAATAAGTGTGCGAGAGCTATCTTGGATTTAAAAATAGACATTATTTTCGAAATCTGCACACCCGAATTAAGGGAAAATGACTACCATAACGATTTTTACTAAAAATGTGTATGACCGCCATCTTTTAATTTAAAAATAGACATTATTTTCGAAATCTGCACACCCGAATTAGTCGGAAATGACTACCATGACGATTTTGACAACATTTTCCGTTTCCGTCATCTTTAATTTTAAAACGGATATTATTTTCGAAATATACACCCCTGAATTAATCGAAAACGACTACCATGACGATTTCTCAGAAAAAAGAGTATATCCGCCATCTTGGATTTTAAAACAGACATAATTTTCGAAATTTTCACCCACTAATTAGCAGAAAATGACTACCGTGCCGATTTTGCAGAATAAAGTGTATCTTTTTTTTTATCAATTTATTTGGGACAATAAACAGTAACACACGAGATTATGGCTAATAGTAACAATACAAAAATTACAAAGTATGAGACCAACGACAATGTCCACAGATTTGGGATTGATCTTGGATTTTAAAACAGACATAATTTTCAAAATCGACATTCCCTAATTAGCCGAAAATGACTACCATGACGATTTAACAAAAAAGCATAATTCCGCCATCTTAGATTTTAAAACAGACATAATTTTCGACATCTACACCCTCTAAGTAGCCGAAAATGACTACCATGACGATTTTTCAGAATAAAGTGTATAACCGCCATTTTGGATTTTAAAACGGACATAATTTTCGAAATCCACATCCCTTAATTAGCCGAAAAGGACTACCATGACGATTTTTCTGAATAAAGTATATAACCGCCATCTTCGATTTAACAGACATCATTTTCGTAATCTACACACCCGAAGTAGTCGAAATTGGCTACCATGACCATTTTTACAAAAAAAAATATTTCAGCCATATTGGAATTAAAAAAAAATTAAAAAAATACTACATATGTACTCGTATGTATAAGTAATAGATTATTTCCTACCGAATACAGGCATATTGAAGGAGGGTAAAAAATGAAACATAAGTGTAAAAAACAGTCTTTACAATACTTAAACATACCTAATTTTCGAAATTCGAAATTTATTATACTTTTAATTCGAAAAGTATCTCCAACAGTCCCTACTGATTAAGTGATTACCCGTCTTTGGTGTTGGATGCGTATATTTCCTTAAAACATACTTTAATTAGTAGTATCTTCCATATAAAAGAAAATAACTTGTGTGTAACTTATGCGTAAAAAGAATTTTACTTGTAATTGAAGTTGAAAACGATCAAGATCGTTCGATCGTCGATCATTGCCAGCGGTCGCGTACTGAGCGCTACCGCCATCTATCGAGTAAGATTTCGTGAAATTGAGGAACGTTCATGGGAATAAGGCCTCTTAAGTTTCGATTTCCTGAGGCTTTCCCGTCGTTTTTTGGTAGAATAAGTTTTCCCGTTAGATTGGCATATGTGTGCCAATTTATTTATTTTTTTAGAACATTCATTAATAGTAGCTTTTAGGGAAGAATTTTCCAGCAACAGATTTTCTATTTCTTGTTCTGAGCTCATGAGTTTTACTTCTAGTTCGGTAATTTTTAAGCTCATTATTTGTAGTTTTTCACTGTCACTTTCAAGCATGTCGGGGCAGCTTTTATTTAAGTTTAATACTTGGTTGTCGATCATTGACGATGGTGACGAGGTGTAGTTTGGGGTATCATGATATTCAGAGTCAGAATCAGAATCTTCAGAATCAGAAGCTGACAAGGAGTCAAAAGAATTGTGTTGGAATATTCACAATAATTTCTTGCTTAGGAGTCATTTCGGATTCATGAACCTTGTCAGAATTACTGGGCCCCGGCGATGTAGATTTTTTAATCTTGTCCGAAACTTCATTAACTTCATCATTCTCGTAAGAAACATGCTCTAATGCTTTTGGGCTAACTTTTTCAATACAGTTTATTTAACAGATGAAGCAGATTTTGTAGATTCTGGTGCATCCAGACATCAATGAAATCTCCCATGCTATAAAAAGCTTGAAGTGTGGAAAGGCCCCAGGAAATGACTGCATCCCGGTTGAAGCACTACAAAAGAACCAACCCGAGGGCAATGGCTAGTGTGTTGCATCCCCTATTCACAGGCATCTGGGAAACGGCTCAAGTACCCGAATTTTGGAATGAGGGGATAATCATCAAGCTACCCAAGAAAGGAGACCTGTCCCAGTGCGGGAGTCTGCTCCAAGGTTCTGTGTAAGGTTCTGCTGAACAGAATGTCGGCTGATGTCGATTGGAGGCTCAAGGATGAGCAGATTCGGTTTCAGAGCGGGACATCTAGTACGGATCAGATTAACGTCCTGCGCATGATCGGCATGATCTTAGAACAGTGTCATGAACTCATGAGATAAAAGCGAGCTCCTTGTTCTGTTCGTGGACTTCGAAAAGGCTTTCGACAGGGTGAAATGGACAAGCATATGGCGAATACTGAAGCAAAGGCGAATACTAGTCAAGGTCATAGAAATAATTAGGTGCCTTTATGAGGGATCCACTTGCCGAGTAATGCACAAGGGTCAACTGTCAGATCCGATACCCGTCACTGCTGGAGTTAAACAGAGCTGCTTGCTGTCGCCATTGCTGTACCTGATTGTCTTGGACGACGTGATGCGCATGGTTAAGTCAAGAGAAAAGGGGACTGCCTTGGCTCAATGGCTCATGCCTTGGTTTACAGCTCTAATGTTAAGTCGGTCCTCCCGTATGGGTGCGAAACATGGCCTGTCAAACAAGACAACCAATGTACTCCAGGTGTTTGTTAACAATTTAAATGTTTGCGGCGAATCGTAGAAGAGATGGAAATCCCTTCTGAGAGCCCTACGTCCCTGATGAGGGACAATAGGATAAGATAAGATAAGATAAGATAAGATAAATCTTTATTTCACATAACTTAAATTACAGACAGTTTCAGGGGTCTCCGCACTAGGCTTCGCCTGTATCGCGGTGAACAGTTGTGAATTGAATAAAGATCGAATTAGTAACAAAATAGGTCACATGCATATTTGGTTAACCTTATACTTAAATATAACATTAATAATACAATTAAGTTTTGACTCAAGATATCTTAGCTAAAATGCTTTCTGTCTCGGCGTAGTCAAGAGAAAATAACAATTTAAATAGTAGTTTCTTAGCTTCAAAAGTAGTACAAATCATGAGATTACATTTTTTGAGCATGGTAAGCATAGTGTTGTAGATGGTAAATCTGATGTAGTCTCCAAAGCGTTTTCCAAAGGTGGAATTAACTCGAGGGATTGGTAACTTGAAAATGCGTTTAGAAAGGAGTAAGTTGTAGTTAGGGATTAGTTTAGAGGTTTTGTGTGTTAGCAGGGAAATTTTGTGTAAAAATAATTGACGGACTGATAGAACATGTGCCAGGGGATAGAGAGCAGTGGTTGCAAAGCGATAGGGTTTTTTAAACATTACTTTTAGTACAGAACGTTGCGCTCTTTCGAGTTCAAGCATAATGGTCTTTCCTGCACTGCCCCATGTTGAGATGCAGTAACTAATGACTGATTGACAAAGCGAAACATATACCATTTTTAATAAAGGTTCATCAGCAGAATTACGTAGTTTTTTGAAAATATATATGGATTTTCTTATTCTAGTAGATAGTTGGTGAATGTGGGTTTTAAAGCTTAGTTTTGTATCTACTAACAGACCTAGGTATTTTATTTCATCCGTATTTGTAATTGCATCGCAGTTGCAGGGTTTAGTAGGGAAATTGGTACATGTATGAATTTTGATAATGGGATCGAAAGACGGTTTCGATAACTCAGTTTTGTTAAAACATAAAAATTTAGTTTTTTTTCTGTTTAGGGTCAGGAGATGGGCACGCAGGCAGTCTGATATAGTTTTCAAGCCATTTTCTGCGGTAGAAATGGTGCGTTCCCAACTTGTGTCATTAAATAGTAAAACCGTATCGTCGGCGTAACAGAGTATTTCAGCATTTTCTATGTTTAATTTTAAGACGTCATTTATATATATTAAGAAAAGGGTGGGGCCAAGGATACTCCCTTGTGGAACACCGAAATTAATATGTTCAGTTGAACTTGTAAACGAACCCACTTTGACAAGTTGCCTCCTCCGACAGAGGTAACTTTTGAACCACGACAGTGGGACACCGCGTACGCCTACGTTTTGTAGTTTACGGAGTAACATCGGGATTGACACGGTATCAAAGGCCTTAGCCAGATCCAGGAAGACGCCAATGCATTTTAAGTTCTTGTCTAGATGAGATGATATAATGTTGGTAAGAATAGTGGTGGCGTCTTCCGTGGATCGGTTTTGCCTAAAACCAAACTGTCGGTCGGATAAGAGTCCGTAATTTTCTAAGTATCTGGCTAGTCGGTTGTTAACTAATTTCTCTAAAATTTTGGAAAAAGAACTAAGTAACGAAATTGGCCTGTAGTTTCCTGGTATATTTTTTGGTCCCTCTTTATGAATAGGCGTCACGGATGCTAATTTCCATTGCTCCGGGAAGCAGCCAGAACTGAGACTTAAGTTGTAAATGTGTGTTAGTGGAGCAATAATGTGGTTTCTAATACACTTCAGAAGTTTGTTGTTAATCCCATCCGGGCCTGGTGCACTGTCATCTTTTAAATGCATGATAATAGTTTCGACTTCCATGAAATCAGTTGGTCGCATAAAGAAATATACCATCATCAACTGCTAAAAATACTGATGTGGTTGTATTCTCCATTTATCTCTTGCGGTGTGGGGTAGTACACGGCATACGGAGCGGCGCAAGCGAATGAATTTGCGCATCTTGTAATTTGAATCCGGCGCAGGAGCGTAATTTGAACTTTAAGTTTTGAATATTTGGGGTCGGCGCGTATTTTTCGACGACCCGGCGGCGGCGGCGGCGCGCCGGTGTGGCGCGGACCTCTAGTATGTAGGTTAACTATGTAGGTGTGGAGTTGTGTGGGGTCAAAAGTAGCTCGTAATGGTTCCTTATCCTTGAACTTGGCTGGACACGCTGCCGCGTATTTAGATTGGATTTGATTAGTAATGATTTTACATCATTATCATCATCCTAGCGTATGGCCTGGCTTCAAGCAATAGTTCAATTTAGCCTGGGGTCCACTTCACAACACAACCTAATCCGAGGAATTAGCGGGCAGTAGCGGAATTTGAACCCGCGACTATTTAAATAGTTTCTCTAGCTCTAAATATTTTACATTTTAGAAACACTATTATGTAAATTATAAACTTAAATAGAATACTAATTGACGAGAAAATTGGACGGTTGCCGCTGTGACCCGGGTAGCCTAGAGGTTAGGGCGTCTGCTATGAATGCAGGAGACGCTGGTTCGATTCCAGCCCTTGGCATCGGAAACCTTGGTCACTTTTCCTTTCATGCGACATCTGATTAAGTTTATAAAGTATAAAGTATAATCTGTTAGGCTTAGTTACTCCATCCGCTAACTCTGTATACATGTTCTATCACATACAATTTCGCTTAAATATCTCCTTATGAGGAATATATCTCGAAGAATGCTATGTGCCAGAACACGTGCCTCCTGTCGCCTTAATGGATTAGATTCATTACTTAAGCTTTAACAATTAAACACGTGGGAAGGAGAAAGAAGGGGCGGCGTTCATATTAAATCTATAACATAGGATGGCTACATAGACAACCGGATGTTAGACATGTCAAGACAATTAAAGTTCTAATTTGAATCTTGTTCCGTTTTGCATATATTAATTATCTAGATTATGTCACTATAAAAGGTAAAATATAACGGTTACACTCACGTCACTTTAGACGTTTACTAAAGTGACGTGAGTGTAACCGTTATATCTTATAGTGTTAGTAAGTCTCAGTAAAGTTTTAATTTAATAGATTATGTCGGATATATCCTTGAATATAACTATTTAATTCTCATTCGAAATGCAGGGCCGGGTCTGGGCACACCCACCAAAGTTCCCACTTATGTCCAATGATATCTCCGGCCGGACCTAATGAAAATTGGCAGCCCACTGAATCGGACGAACTCCGTCGAATAACCTATTACCTTCGCACAAAAGTGAGCACTACGCTAACAATATTAAGAGCGAATTTAGCATTTTCCTAACTATTAAGTGTAAAGTACGCGATTATCCTATTTAGCTGCTAAAAGTCGTGATTTTGCATTTTCAACATCCCATTTTGCATGGAAAGCCACGCGTTCCAAAATTTCATATCTTATTTTCTACATAAACAGCACGTATTTTCGTTGCACTATGTAAATCACGTTTTCACTTCTTATGTTTCTGATGTTTGTCTATATGTGCAGTCTGCATAAGTCGTGTTTATGCTCTTCTCTGAATAGTGCATAGAAGTAACATTTCTGTTCATTTTTCTATTGCCTGAGAAACTCGCGATATTGAACCAATAAATGTATTATATACATTTCTATTTAGTGTATTTGCAATCTAAACCAGCATTTTTGACTTGAACGTTAAAAAAAGTAATTAATGCTTTCGTTGTAAAATGTACTATTAATCATTTTAAACAAAAAATAACCGACTTCACTTAGCATTCACCTTTCCAACACCAAATGCTCGAGCTGCTTTAAAAAATACTCAAATCAGTATAGGTGTGCCTACAATTGTTGAAGAGTTCCCTCGATTTCTCCAGGGTATCATCATCAGATCCTGACCTGGTTACAATGAGACCAACTGTGAAGTATACTCTTTTAAACAAAAAAAGAATTTTCCAAATCGGCGCAGCCATCTTCGAATAATCGGTGAACATACATAAAAAAAAGCAAAAGAAACAAAGATCCCGACGAATTCATAACCTCCTCCTTCGAAATCTTGAAGTCGGTTGAAAATACCGTCCAATATCTCTAACATGCTTTATATGGATTTCTATATAACGTGAAAGTGAAGTTCCGCGAGTCAGAATGTCTCTTGATAGAATATCAGCAGTAATTTTATGAAACAAACTTCGAGCTCGAGTTAATATTTTAATGCGATCCTCATCTCGCGGAGGATCGGAGTTCACAGACGTGTCTCGGAGCGGAATAGTTTCGCCACTAACTTGTCATTAGTCCATTACCGTGATTAGCCGGGACGTAAGTAGGAAGCGTTGGATTCAGTGATGAGCGCGTGTATCAATGTTTTAGAGTAGAAAAGCAATCGGCTGTTGCAAACTGATTATTAGTAATCAAAACTTATTAACATTTATGCGTCTATTTATTTTTTTATAGACGTCTACGTACCCGTAAAGAATTCTGTATTATTCGTTTTACATCTTAGTTTGAAAAAAAAAAAGAAAAGTTCCCCAGAGGACATAAATGCATACCTACACACTTCAAAATCTGTTCCCATCGTGAAAAGTTAACAGACAAATACAAAGACCGACAGAATGATTTTAATTTATTTATAATATTAAGTATGGATGGTTGCTCCTTTTATAAGGGCTCTGTGACTGCACATGGCAGATAAAAGCCTAGCTGTGTGCCGGCTCCCGTCCCAGCGGGGCCCGGGAGGGCGCAGTGACACGACTCGCCGACGGCGTCGCCCGTTGCCTTGCCTCTCGACTAACGGAGCTCATTAATGTTTCACGGCAGTAAGCGGCGGCGTCGTTTATTCCTAATTGGAAGCTGAAAAAACAATCGCAGCGCTGAGAAAAGGTTTTACTGCTAATTTACTTGCTATTCCAACTTTGGCGCGGGATTAATGCTGAATGAGCGCCGTGAATTCGTTGTGTATAGCCGATATATTGCTGGCTTTATAGACTTCGATTTATTGATAGCCAGGCATTCGAATCCGCGATTAGTTTGTTTCCGAGAAACGTCATCCAATATAGCGCTGGCTCGACAAACCTAAAATTTACTCAGGTTTGAAATTAAATCCGTTGGTGCAGAAGCCATGTTTACGGTTTATCGAGATTGCACAATTTCGGTGCGGTAGGTATTTAATTAAGTTTGCAAATTTGAGGCGGCCCGCCAAATGAACGTAACGAACACATTGTCTTGTGTATGAGCATAGCACTTTGCGTGCTGTCTATGAGGATAATTCAACGGGGAACGATATTGTTTTTAATAGAGTTGAATATCGTATTTTTCAGTGACTTTATAAATTCTTACAAAGTATCTTTACAAATATGCATTAGATAACAGACATCGTGTAGGTACCTAGTCGGCAGAGATGCGCAAAATGGTTTAGAAAAAGTATTTAAATACAAAATGCAAATACTTTCATGATTTACTATTTCAAATGCAAAATACAAAATACTTAGCAAAATTGTATTTCAAATACTAAATACAAAATAAGTATTTTCAAAATACTTTTTTAAAATACAAATGCTTTTTAGAATTCCGTCGTCAAGATGGAAAAAACGGAATCCTTATCTCGTCATGTCCGTCTGCCTGTGATCATATGTCATAGTCATAGCAAATGTATAAAGCAAATGTTAATCAAATTTTAAATAGAGGTGAGTTTTGTGTGACACTAATTTGTTTTGTAGGTAAATGGTTAAAATATTTTTTAGGGTCGGCACTCGATACATGTAATTAAATTTTTTTTTTCATGCTCTGAAATATATTTTTTTTAGTTTCAATGCAATGTAAATTCGGTACAAAAATGGATTGCTATTTAATACGATTTCCACTCTTATAAGCGCTGGTATACTGGCGATAAGACTTTCAATCTGGAGGTCGCGGGATCGAATCCCGACTTTGTACGTACCACTGAGATTTTCGGAACTTATGTACGAATTATCGGTTGATATTTATCAGTCACTTTTCGGTGAAGGAAAACGTCCCGCGGAAACCGAACTAATCCCAATAAGGCGTAGTTTCTCCTCTGGGTAGGTAGGTATGATGGTAGTCGCTTTTGTAAAAACTAGTGTCTATGCCAATTCATGTGATTAGTTCGCCAAGCCGGGACAAACGCTAAGGGGATGACGATTTCCATACTTATCTTAATTCTCCATTTCAAAACAGACGACTAGTTACAAAATGACGAGATCGTCAGGAATGAGTGCCTTTTTAGGGTTCCGTAGTCAACTAGGAACCCTTATAGTTTCGCCATGTCTGCCCGTCCGTCCGTCCGTCCGTCCGTCCGCGGATAATCTCAGTGACCGTTAGCACTAGAAAGCTGAAATTTGGTACTAATATGTATATCAATCACGCCGACAAAGTGGTAAAATAAAAAGTGGATTTTTTATTTTAATTAGGGTACCTCCCCTATACGTAAAGTGGGGAGTGATTTTTTTTTTCATTTCAACCCTAACGTGTGATATATTGTTGGATAGGTATTTAAAAATGAATAGGGGTTTACTAAAATCATTTTTCGATAATGTAAATATTTTCGGAAATAATCGCTCCAGAAGTAAAAAAATATGCGTCCCCCCCCCTCTAACTTTTGAACCATAAGTTTTAAAAATATGAAAAAAATCTCAAAAGTAGAACTTTATAAAAACTTTCTAGGAAAATTATTTTGAACTTGATAGGATGAATAGTTTTTGAAAAAAAAATTACAAAATAATTTCTGAACTAAGTTTGTTATTTAACCGTATAAGCAGGTGTTTATTGTACCTGTAATTTCTACAAAATTACAATGAAATGACGTGCTTTCAAATAAAGTAAAAACGGTGAAAATCGGATCACGCAATAAAGAATTATTCCATAAAAATCATCTTCCATACTTTAAGCTCGCGCGCAATAGTTTACTTAATTTGCCGATAGATGTCGCTGTACGTGGAACTCTCATATCATATCCTACATGGCGGTGTTATTAACTCTTAAGTGGGGACACTTACTGTGACGGACGGAAAACTACGGAACCCTACACTGAGCGTGGCCCGACACGCTCTTGGCCGGTTTTTTTTTCCCTTGGTTACGCGGTGTCTTGTCCTACTAATCACCCACGTAGGAGCAATATAACTATAATCTGTTAAACATACCCTTTCTACCAACATTATGTTCAATTACAGAAAAAAGTATTTTGTATTTTCAAAATAGAAAATGGGTCCCAAAAAGTATTTCAAATAAAATACAAAATGCTTTTGTTAAAAAAGTATTTAAATACAAAATAGGAAATAGGCATTTTGCATTTTGTATTTGCATTTTAAATACAAGTATTTCAAATAAGTCACATCTCTGCTAGTCGGCAGTATAAATTAGTTGTTTAACATTAGTAATTTAGATACCAATCCGGTCACCGCACCGTGTTTTGATCAATACAGCGTAGATGTTTCATTTTTATTCAATCTTGAATGACCCTGGTGTTCGAGTAATGCTATCGCCATTAAGGCTCTGAAGTCGTCTATTTTTTGTATGTTATCTACCTCGTCCAGTTTGTCAAGCTCGTCGGTTAGCGAGTTCACCTCGTTGCCTAGAGACCACCTCCTCGCCGTTGTAGCGGTCGCTGCGTATAGTCTAAACAATTTGAACTGAGCTCATCCACTTAGTGTCTTATCTTTTGTGTGTAAACCGCAGGCGCGCGTGCCACTATGGAAAAAATGGTTTGGCCACATGTTAGCGTTTACTGAATTTCTACTATATGGACCACGCAATAAGATTCAATATGAACTAATACGAAAAAAGCTCTATGTTCTATACGGTTGCATCCAGTACAAGCGATTCAAATGCTCTAGAACCAGCGTAATTCGACACCGAGATCCGAAACAAATGTGCATAATTGGAGATCGCGCTTGCACTGGTATTCCGAGCGCACGGCTAGTTAGCGATTAGGAGGCAATTGTAATTTTCGCGAAAGGGCAGGTAAAACAGGGTTGGATTATGATTAAAACATTTGGGTAGATGTACGATTTACAAATATTTAATATATGAAATACATATATAATAGATTTTAATAAATATTGGGTATGTTAAAATTATAATCAGGCATATAAATACTTAACTATTTTAAAATTGCTTTCTTAATTTTACAGCTTAGATTTACTTTTACCTATAGCAAATTATGTACTGAGAATAACTCAATTCAAATATAAATAATATGAATTTCTAAAGCGTATTATAGTATAGAAGACGATTATTTTACTATAGTATAGTATAGAAGATTTATTAAAAAATAATGATTTAAATTTTCCTTCTGACATTTGCATTTTATTCTAGAAACATTCTAAACTAGTATTTTATTATACATTTTTTTATCTTTTAAGTTTTGTCAATTTTATTGTGAAATTATTATGATACATTTTGACCCGTATTTTTTTTTGTATAATTGCATCAATATATTTCTATTAATTATATAATAGCTTAAGATAATAATCGTTACTGACGATTCGAAAGTGCTTGTTGCTATGCCTACTTGAATAAATACATTTTTGACTTTGACTTTGAGTATTTAAAGGACTGATTATAATTGTAACATACTCAGCCTATATTTATTAAACTCTGTTATTTATTTATTTTCTTTTAAAACGTTTGTAAATCTGATAAGAAATGTAATAAACATGACAAACCCTCATTCGAGGAATAGTTGTAGGCACGTTAATTAATCTAGAAAAAAAAATGAAATTAATATGATGAAAAGATTAATATGATTATTTTTGTTGACTAATATGTACTGTAAATATATATATTTTTATATTTTTCTACAACACATTCGAATTATGATAACAAGCAGAACTATAATGTAGATTCATATTATTTATATTTGAATTGAGTTATTCTCAGTACATAATTTGCTATAGGTAAAAGTAAGTCTAAGCTGTAAAATTAAGAAAGCAATTTTAAAATAGTTGATTATTTACATGTCTGATAATAATTTTAACATACCCAATATTTATTAAAATCTATTATATATGTATATATATTTCATATATTAGATATTTGTAAATCGTACATCCACCTAAATGATTTAATCAGAATCCAACCCTGTTTTACCTGCCCGTTCGGGAAAATTACAATTGCTTCCTAATCGCTAACTAGCCGTGCGCTCGGAATACCAGTGCAAGCGCGATCTCCAATTACGCACTTTTGTTTCGGATCTCGGTGTCGAGTTACGCTGGTTCTAGAGCATTTGAATCGCTTGTACTGGGTGCAACCGTATAGAACTTAGAGGTTTTTTCGTATTAGTTGATATTGAATCTTATTCCGTGGTCCATATAGCAGATATTCAATAAACGCTAACAGGTAGCCAAACCCTTTTTTTCATAGTGGCACGTGCGCCTGCGGTTTACACACAAAAGATAAGACACTAAGTGGATGAGCTCAGTTCAAATTGTTTAGACTATATATTAAGACGATTGTCGCCGGAGTGTCCTTGAGCGTTTGGGCGCTCTCTACCCGCGCCACCCGCGTACCCTTCTCATTGCGATCGTGCGTAAATCCGCCGCGATGCACCGCAATAATGTTCAAAGAATATGACTTTACTCAGAGGCGCGCGGGCAGATTCATAATAATCATACCTAATCCTTTTGTGGATGTTTTGCGATTTGAATACTGTGATTAAGTACTACGGTGACATTTTTTTAGGAATGCTACTAAATAAGATAAGTAATAACGATCTCGATTAGTAGATTTTTATGTAAAAAAATGAAAACCTAGATTTTGAATTTGAAGTACAGTGAGCGGCAAAATATTTATGAATTTACGAAATATGGTTGAAAATATCCCGCATATCAGAAAAAAATAAAAAAATACTGACTAGTACAGCAAAAAAAACTGAATGCACATCAAAGCGATGTTTTCATGTGAATTTGGATTTGTTTTGCTGTGCAAGTGAGCTTAATAGATTGTTATTTTTTTGTTGCGATTTTAAATATTAACCGTAAAAATTCACTTAATTACGATAAATTAACAAAACTAAGCCTGTTGCGAGTTGCGAATAGTAAAAATGCACATGTAAGGAGCGGTATTTGTGCACGAAATCGTCATAAAAATGAGAGCTGTAAGCCCATTAAATTTAGATCTTTAAAATATAACACAGCTCAAACACTTCTTAGGGTTCCATAGCCAAAATGGTAAAAACGGAACCCTTAAAAGTTTTTTGAAACATGTCCGTCTGTCCGTCCGTATGTCACAGCCATTTTTATTATAAAACATATATAACTGAAATTTTATCTAGAGGTGTGTTTCATGTGCCGCTACTTAGTTTTCTGGCTAAATTGCTAAAAAAATTTTTTAGGTGAGGCACTCCATACATACTCGTACATATGCCAAACTAAATGTCAAAAATATTTTTTTTGTAAATATGAACATGTTGTACGATACGGCTTTAAAAATATCTTATATCAGTATAGAGTATTTTTAAAACTTTTTTATTAAGTCAATATTTTCAGAAATAATTGCTTCGAAAGTCTAAATATAATAGCCCCCATCTAACTTTTAATCCGTAAGTCTAAAAAATATGAAAAAATACCAAGAAGGCTTAGTACTTAATTTTCTACGAAAATTATTTCACATATTATCGGTTCATCCGTTTTTGAGTTATCTCCAAGAAACTACTTTCTACGGAACCCTACATTCATACACATGGTCCGATAAAACCTGGCCGGTCTTTTAAAGATATTTGATAGGTTTGGAGTTGCAGGCGTCCATAGGTTACGGTAGCTGCTTACCATCAGGCGGGCTGTATGCTTGTTTGCCACCGTCGTGGTATAAAAAAAAAAAAGGTAGTATTAACCCTTAGTAGTAATTTATTTATTCACTTGTGTTGATAATTAATATAAAATTTGTATTTATTTGCATTTCACCGACATAGTAAAGTTTTTTTAGGGTAGTCAACGCACATGTGAATCTTCTGGGGTTGCAGGCGTCCATAGGCTTTATAACTGCTTTCAATTAGGCGGGTCGTATGCTTGTTTGCCAGCGTCGTGGTATAAAAAAAAGCTTTTTTTCCTTTATTCTTACATACATTCTTACATACAACTTTTAAATATCAGCAATTTTTTATTAAATTCTCAATCAGGCTTTGCTCAGTGATAGTTAGTAGACTGAAATTTGGTATGAGTAATTATGTGTTTTAATTACGCCTACAAAGTGGTAAAACAATAAGTATCTGGGACCCATTGTTGGATAGGTCTTTCAAGAAGAATATGCCTTAAACAAATTTTGGATAAAACGAATACTTTCGTAAATAATAGATTCGAAAGTTAAAATGCTCTTTAATTTTTGAACCGTGGGTCCAAAAAATTGGGAAAATTCCTAGAAATGATAACATTGAAATACTTATCACGTATTTTCGATAAAAACTATATGGAATAAAATCGGTTGAGCCGTTTTTGAGTTATGCCTATAGTAAAATAACGTAAGTGCCACAAAATATTTCTTTATAGACTACCTTTTGAATGGATGTATTGTAACAGGCCGGCAACTAGGGATCCCTACACTGAGCATAGCCCCATATTCTCTTGGCCGGTTTATCTGCAATCCTTTGCAGTTTACTTCGCAATTTCTAGATTTGGGAAATTAGTATAAAGTATAACATTAAAGATTGTGTTTAATCTTAAAATAAAACGCAAATTACATTCGTTTAGAACACGGTATTCTTAAATAAATATGTTTAAATAAATTCGGTTCTTTGGAGTTTTTTATTAAACTAATTATTAGTCTATTGTATTGCAGTACTAGCAGATTTCCGCAACTCGACGACTAATGCCTATTTTGCGTGATACATGCGTCTACTAAAACATAATAATTTTAGTTTACTTACATGACCAAATTTGTTTTCAGAGCAATGTGAGATTCATGATTTTTGTTTTTTCTCCATTTTTATTTCATTAGTTTTTTACTTGTATTATAATCTAAATAAAATACACTTTTTATACGAACTTACATAAACATGCATACGAGTACATTATCTTAAAAGATAAAACGTCTATACATTATTGATCCCGGGAAGACACGTTATATCCGCACCGCATGAACCCTCTGCAGTTATTTAGTCTTTAGGCACAGTAAGTCCGATATTATTGCTCACGGGCCAAGCACAAGTATATGTAGTACAAGGGAAGCACGGAGCGACGAGCGACACAGCTTCCTCGTCTCAAAGCTAGCTCACGACTGCCAGCAACGCCGTTTTCGAGCTAATAACGCACGAAATGTGGAATTATGATCAAGTTGTTTAAGAAAATTTAATCAATTTAAATATCCTACGTTGAGTTTGTAGTGTTCTGTAGTACATATATTTTAGTTCAACAATATTTTAAATCGAATGAGCCGTTCAGTAGATATAAGCAAAATTAACCGTAAAACGACATTCAGTTACATTTACATAACGGAGAAACTATACGTTACACGAGTTATTCAAACGTTGACAATGTTGTACATGAAATGGTAAATAACATATATTTCATTCAAAATTTTTGAATGACCTATTATTGAGATATATCCCTTAGAAAGTAACAGTTTTCGGCCACAATCAGCGCCTAGCGCCTTAAACTAGTACCTGATCCAATTTTCCTTCCAGTTCCTCTGTAATATCGGGCAGGTGGCCGAACATGATGTTCACCTCCTAGCCCAGCCAACGCGCCACCTCCATTTTAGCAGTCACTTTGTATACCTTATATGTATGATAGACTAGTACCTGGTCCAGTTTAAGCAGTTCCTCGGGTGTATCGGGCAGTTGGCCGAGCATGAGCGGCGGGTTGATGTTCACCTCCTTGCCCAGTGAGCGCACCACCTCTTCGCGGTTATAGCGGTCGGCGAACACGCAAGACGCCGGAATCAGTCCATGCACTGTGTAACTGATTGCTCGGACTAGGATTCTGGGGACAAATAATTAAAGATTAAATTAGAATTTAGATAGGAAGCAAAAAACCATTTGCCTATACTATAATGGACACACCTCACCGCAATAACGTTTCCAGCTCTTTGCGTAGAAGATTCCTTAAGAGCAGCGCAAACGATATAATGCGAAAGGAGCCAGAGAAGTGGTGCATGTGGTGTGCATCGGCATAAGGCTTTAATTTTCAGTCATTAAGAGTAGGTACAATAAGCCTGTATTTTCTCCCTGTTTAAATATAGGTAGATATAATGTTTATGTACCCAATGTTATACTATTACCACAAAATTATACCTGACTTGTATGTTACCGATAAAATGTATCTTATGTACCTTACCCATATTTATAGAGAATCATTAGGTAGTTATATTGCAACAAACTTAAACATTTTGTTTATGTAGTACATTTAAACATAATGACATACACATAGAAATAATTTTAACATTTGAGACAGACATGCATTGTAGTGGAATAAATGTAATATATAAAAAAAAAAATTAGTTATTGCCTCTAAGCAGGGGGGTTTCACTACGCAATTTAGGTACATTTGGCCGGCGCGCCTCCCGGGCAGGCGTATGGCAGTGGGCTGCCGCTCGGCTCGCACAATAGTCGTGTCACGTGGCGCTCGCGCAAAATTGAAAATACACAATGGCTTCGAAACCTAAATCTCGATCTAATCCGTATAAAAGATGTTTTTACGTATGTCTGAATAAACGGAAGAACAAGGAAGCAGAAATAACATTTTTAAATTCCGGACAATATTGAAAGGTCCCGAAGTCCTTACTTAGTAATAGTTAAAATAAACGTCCTTAATTTATTGAATATTGGTTGCCCAGAAACAATATTAGGAACTGACCGACATATTTTCGAAGGAATACGGCTGTGGCATACCTACTTCCGTGAGAATCAGACATAATCTCTACAAATAATTCAATCTACGGATAAAAAATTCATGTTTACAGAATCAACGTTTGTAATTTCTACATATTTCTCTTAAAAATAATAAATCAGTAGGTATAGGTACAAAAACTTGTCAAGTGACAACCCCGTGCAGCTTGGTCATAAAACTGCGGCGCGCAAAGAAGATTCACGGTTCGTGCGCGGTTATAATTTTGTGTAATTTTGTGTAATGTATTTCTTCTGATTTTTATTGATTGTTAGGTTAAGTTCTATGTTAGGTTAAGATTATTGTAATATTCAACACAATGTATATTGTACGGAATAAACAAATAATAAATAAAAAAAAATAAGTTTCAATTTTGCTTGCAGGCAGCGAGTATAGGTATAATTTTATACCTAAATCTGACTTTTGTGAAGAAGTGAATTTTCTGTACGGTAGTACTATTAGTTATTCTGTGCTCTAAGTTCACATATTTGTCGTTCCAGAGAACCGAGTAAATGTTTTTCACAAGTTCTTATTGATAAAAAAAACCGGTCAAGTGCCTGTCGGACCACGCATAATGGAGGGTTCCGTACCTTGAATGGAATAAGAATCAAAGTAATACCGAAAGGTCGTATCTGGTGCGTATGGAAGAAGTTTTCGGATATAACTTAGAAATGGCAAAACCGATAATGTTCAATGTTTCTTAATAAAAAAAGTAAAAGTAAAAAAAGTATGTTCACAATAATTTTTGTAGTAAGTATGTGATAAGGCGGATCTTCTCAATTTTTCTTTTTTTGGACTTACGGTTCAAAAGTTACACAATTTTTCTGACTTTAAAACCGATTATTTCTGAAAATATTCACTTAATCACAAAATGTTCTTTGAACATTCACATAATCACAAAATGTTCTTTGAACATTCACATAATCACAAAATGTTCTTTGAACATTCACATAATCACAAAATGTTCTTTGAACATTCACATAATCACAAACTGTTCAAAGAAACGATGTTATTTTTAAAGACCTATCGATTTATGTGCAACATGTTCATATTGGGTAAAAAAAAATATTTTCGAGATTTAGTTACATGTATTGAGCCCCCCTCAAAATATTTTTTTCTGCTGTTTAACTACACAACTAAGTAGCAGCATACAAAATACACATTATGTCTAAATTTTATTAAGATACGTCTTATACTTTCCGGGTAAAATAGCTGTGATATACGGACGGACGGACGGACGGACGGACGGATAGACGGACATGACGAAACTATAACTCGCCATTTTGGCTCCGGAACCCTAAAAATGGTATATGTGATAAGTTACCTTGAAACGAAGTACTTAGTATAGGTACCAAGGTAAAACGATTATACCCCTATATCATAAAGTTAAATATTAAGCACAAACTCACTTATCTTCGCATCGCCTGAGAGTAAAGTAGATCGCGAAAAAACAAAGGTTTTTAATTAAATTCTCTTGTTGTCTGACGTTTCAGTTTTCCTACGACGCAGGATAATGAAAATACCAGTATTCACGGTAAGCTTTCCTGGCATCTACGGCACAATCCCTTTGTGAAAAGGAGACATTTTTGAGGCTTGCCTTGATTCTATATAACGCTACGTGATGTATAAGTTTCCGCCTAATTAGAATATAATCTCTTCATTTAAATTTGAGTCATGCCGCGGATTAGAATGAACTCAATCCTTAGGCGATTATCACACTGTTGCGTTTTTCGCTTGCGGTGACGGTGTGCGAGCGAGATAGCGCTCTGCAATAGCGCTGTCTCGTTTACCGGAGCGGACGCGGCACCAGTGTGAGGTCCGCCATACCCTTATGAGTAACCTACAGCCTTGGCCAGAAGCGTTAAGCACCCTTGCGATTTTCATACAAAACTCGAAAGTTTAGACCGGCGTTTCTATCTTTTTTGAAGTTATTTTATCAATTAATTCAACCTGAACAGGCATGTTTTGTGGAAGTGAGAAGTAACTGCATAGAACATTTGCAATTTTTCGCACTGACCTAAATTCGCATTTTTGGTACCTCCACTTTTCATATTTTATAGGTACCTTGAACGTGTTATTAAGTGAAGTTTTCTAGATATATCAATAAAATATAATATTTTACGTCATCGTACATTGTTATGCTAGGGAATTAATACTTAACATCTAAATTGTAAACAAAAAAGAGCTATGCTCAACACTTCTGGCCAAGGCTGTAGTTACGTATCACAAAATTACATAACTTAGCAAATTGTTAAAAAGGGAGTAACCCTTATATAACGGCAACGCATTGGCATTTAAATAGCACACATTGGATATAATATCTAATAATTTAGCAATGCGTGGGGAATTCATGTTTAAATGGCAAAATTTATGAGGCATTTATAAGGTATATTAGTCTTAGTAATACACGCGTAGAGGCTTTTTAATTATTTTTTTAATTTGCCATACTCTGAAAGTAAGCCATTGTTTATCTACTTACCGATCGGAATGTGTTTCATTTCCGACCTAGGGAGTTTAACTTTCCAAAAACATTAATTTTTAATTTTCAAAATTGGCGATAAAAACTCGTCCCAAAATGGATGTGTCTTAGATTTTCATTATGATATTCCCGATTTCGTCAATCATGATCATAAAAGTTATTTGATGAATTTGTAGTACTGCAGGCTTATTATTGGATTTGTTTTATAAATTTCACATGTAGTCTACTTCCTCGTCTTCGAAATGATATCATAAGTAGAGTGTTCAACTTGGATGGAATGCACCCATTACACTCGAATTGTTGGTGCTCTCAGTCCATTTGAGCATCAAAATATCTCGTCGAAAATGGGTGCCTTTAATCACTAGGGTAAGAATCTTCTATTTATTATGAAGGCTTACAGTGTGTTTTTTCAGCCCTTCGTGCTATCGGTCCTCATCATTCGTCGCAAAAGCATCATTATTCTGTATGAAAATAAGCAATTGACTAACATATAGCCAGACTTTTCGTTGCTTTTATAAATAAAGTTCCTGCTTTCAGATTGGAGAATGGAATCTTTTAGGGAAACGAAGCGTCTTTCTAGTTACGCGTGCACAGGATACTTTCTTCCTTTATTCTAAATATTTTGCCAATACAAGAATTTGTTATCTACAAAATAAGCAAATATATTCGCCGCGATAGTACTCGGAAGAATGTAACTAAGTTGTCGTCAATAGACAGAGGATAACATAAGGAGTGGTCCTGAAATAAAGTAGCAGTGTACAATCTTGTGTATTTTTTAATTTAGTGCTAATTTTGAAGCAGTATATTTATTTTATTAATCCGTAGATACAATACTAATAAATAAAAATACAATCATAATAGAATATGTGAGCATATTTAAGTTTTCGCGTTTTTAATTCTACATACTTTGTAACCTTATGTTATGAACAACATAATTTGACAATCTTCAATCGACATCCGCTACAATGCCACAATTGTATTTCCATTTTCACAACCCGTTTTATGCTTTTCAGAATTTCATCTTACCAAGAAGCTACATTAATTAACTGTATTTTAGCTAGGATAGTCAGGAAGACTCTCTAATCTAACCTCTGACAAAGATTTTTCTATGGGAGATAATTTTCTATGAAAAAAGGCAAATACATTTAATTAAAAATTACTGTAACTACCTTAAAATGAAGCCAGATAAAAAAGTTTACTATTGAAGAAAGACAATTTATTAAGGTATAAAATAGCTCATCAAATCAAACTATAAGAAAAAACATGTTTTTGAGAAACACCTCAAAAATTCTGTCAGAAGACGCTGTTCAAAAAACTATGTGTATGATGGAATACAAAAGGCGAAAACTTCCAAACGCTGTTTTATTTAAGTATGATTGTATTTATGTTTTGTATGATTGTATCTAGAGATTATTTAAATATAAACACTGCTTCTAAATCGGCACAAAATAAAAAGATAAATCAAAAAAGGCACGGCTACTTTTTTTCCGGACCACTCCTTATTATTATTATTAGAGATGCAACGGATAGTTGATTTGCCGGATACTGGATACCGGATATCCGGCGGACCCGTTGGCTGGGTAGCCGGATATCTGGCCGCCGGATATCGGCGGACCTGTTGGCCGGATAGCCGGATATTCGGCTTAAAGTTTTACCTACAGTTAAGCTAATTCGAACTAGGGTGGCACTCAGTGCAGGTTGCAAGTGTTGCAACTCGTTCAAGAAATTGTAAGCTATCTAAAGGTATGCCCTTAATGAATAGGAGTATCACGTGACGATACAAAGTAACTAATATTAATAATCGATAAATAAATTATTTTGTGGTTTACTATGTATGTATTCATCCCGTTTTTAAACTTGACTAAGTGTCATTTTATTATATACCTACGGTATCCGGTCGGATAGAACGCAACTATCCGGTAGTAAAAAGGTGGCCGGATAGGCCCGATACCGAATATTGGCCGGATATCCATTGCATCTCTAATTGTAATTTGATTAGAAGCCATTTAATTTTGTTTGCACAATAAGCGGACTTAATGATTTGATGTATTAAATTAATCAAGATTAAGGTAAAACGGAAAGATTGAAGCAGAGGTGTTGCAAATAAAACATGAAAATACCCGACCAACTGCAAGTTGGACTCGCGCCCCGAGGATTCGTTACACACGCACAATTTAAAAATGGTATTTTTCGTAAGTCCGACTCACGCTTGATTTCTTAATATTTTTCCTGTAATTTATAGGTAGTGTGATTTTTCCATAATTTTAGGCTCAGTAGTTTCCGTAGTCCAATAACTTTAAAACTGTTTATCTTAAAATTATACAAATAATATATTCGAAATTCTCACAACAAGCCCTTTTATTTGTTATATCACACGATATAATGAGCACAGAAGTGTTAAAAATGTATTATTTATTCTTTACGTTACACGTCCGCCTTTGAGTCGCCGACTTATTATGTGTACAATATTTCATCTCAATCGGTCCAGTAGTTTCGGAGCAAATTGACATTGTGACAGATAGACGGATGAATAAGATCGACAGTAGAGTTGCAGCATAAGCGTTACTTTTTTCCCTTTTAGTACGGAACCCTATAAAATGTTGTTACCTTACGAGCTTCCCGCCCGCGACTTCATCCCCATGGATACGTGGAATTGCCGAAACCCTCTATTGTCCCGCCCATCATTATAGTGAAGTACGGGAACGCCTTTTTAACCTATAAAAATGACATAAATCACAAGTCCGATTTTATATTGTGACCTGTTAGAATACGTTAAGTACTAATAATAAAAAATATTTTCTAACAATTGTTAGTATTGCGCTAGGTATAATACATGTATTTATTTGCTACACATAGAAAAGATTATGTAAGTTTTATTTTTCTCCACCAGGCTATCGCTTTTTACTATTGCAACATAACTTCACATTTTATAACGGTTTTGTCAAGAGCATATATCGTCTTAGCCATTTGTAATTCGTTAAGAATTCAAGGTCACTTATATTTTGACAAATTGTTTTCGTTTATGCTCACATAATCTATTGACCAAACTGTTATAAAATGACAGTGTAACTGTAAGTGTAACCGTTATATTTTATAGTGTTAGTATGTTTTACGAAAGTTTAAATTTAATATATTAGTAGCATTATATATATATACAAGGTGGTTTTGACTTCGATATTGGTTGTAAATAAGTATACATATATACTCCCTTTCACTTCAGTGAAGCGATGTAACGAATGTCCCCAAGAAGCAATTTAGAAACACATTAAGCACGACGAAACAAATAAAATCTCCAAAGACATTCCCGATAAAGGCACGTTCGAAAACTTGATCGTAATAGGTAGATACGCAGATACGCGTTCAACTCGGGCACTAATTTTAAACTTCTTGAGATATATGGAGCCGAATGGCTCAAGGGTATTGTTCCTCCGAGCTTTGTCTATGGGTGGCGGGAGACATATTGGGCAGGAGAAAAGGTCAGAGATTCACTAGTGCACAAATATTTATTGGGAATGAGGGTCAATATTGTGTCGATTGGGTTGGGTACGCTGTTTCAACTTGTTTAAAAATAAATACATGGTACGTATAGGCCAAGTGGTATAGACATAGTAAAGAGGGCCTGCCAAGGTTATACCCCGTTGTATATGAATGGACTCTTACGTACAGATCTATGTACAAGTAGACATGTTTCATGATCGCTGGCTTACACTAGCATCCAGATGCCTCTCCTATTGTGAGAGTGAATGTGAATTATGACAGAGTAAATTTATGACTGGAATAAGATACTTTGTAAATATTTACCTGTAGCAAGTGTAATTGGTGTAAGCCGTTCTTGTGATTAAAATAAATAATAATAATAAATAATAATAATTAACCCTATGATGGTTTAACTTTTCTATCATAGTATTATTACAATACAATACAAATATTCTGTATTGCACACCTCGATAAAATAGAATAGTACAGTACACAGATTAAAAGTAGAGGCAGTCAACAGGCGTTCTTATCGCTAGAGAGCGATCTCTTCCAGACAACCTTGGGGTAGCGGAAATCTAGTCGAAAATAATCGTATGAGTAGGTGCAAGGCAAAAGAAACAGTGAATATCCAGTAAACAATAACAAATAACATAAAATACAATAGCTTAATTATACATAAACATACACAAATAAAATAACCAATAAACATACACAGAGTAAATAAAAATAAAATAATAAAAATACAGCCAGCAAACATCCTTAAGGTGTTTCACAACAGGGATTTTGCTCGCCTTATTTCTAGAGGTAACGAGTTCCACAGGCGTATGGCCTGGAAGGTAAGGGAACTATTATAGACTTTTATGTAATAAATAAATCTAAATCTAAATTAAAATTCTTGAACCTGAGGCTTTTTTTATTTATTTCCAAAATCTCAATCCTGACATTGGGATAAAATCTGTGAACAATTTATTTTCAGGGTGTGTAGATATATTGTCTCTTTGTCAACGTATAATAACTGTGACTGTATGAATAATACGTAGCGATTTCCGATAAAGGGTGTAAGTAAAAAGTTTCCTAAAAACCTTTCAGGGTACCCATTTCCCTCACTAAAGTATTTTCGTAAGTATGTTTATGTATTTCATAGCACCATTGCGTTGCACAGTCAGCATCGGAAGTGTTTTATTTTGATTGACATGATTATTAGCCGACTTCAAGGTATTGAAGGAGAAGGTTCTCAATTCGTCGGGATCTTTGTTGTTTTTTTTTTAAATGTGTGTTCACCGATTATTCGAAAACAGCTGGAAAAGGGTATACCCAGTTGGTTGTTGGGCAGTTGGTCCTATTGCCACCAGGCAGGATCTGATGATAGGATCTCAGAGAAATCGATGGAACTCTTTAAATATCACAGGTACACTATGGTGATTTATAGTGGCTCGGGCATTTGCCGTTGGAAAGGTGAAGTAGCCTAAGTTAAGTTTTCTTAAAAACTATATTTTTAAGAAAACAAGAGTGTGTCAAGATAAATTTGAGCACCTTGCCTGCTAGCTTCTTCTTTTAATACCACGACGGCAAACAAGCATACGGCCCGCTTGATGGTAAGCAGCTACCGTAGCCTATAGACGCCTGAAATTTCAAATGAGTCACATGCGCGTTGCCGACCCTTTACAAAAAGGAGGATTCACTGTGTTGACGGCTAGAGGAACTAGAGGGTCCCTCATCGTCAACACACCCCAGTGTGAGGACCCATCCTCTTTGAGCTCTTCTGCTGCTGACTTTATTTTTGAGAAAATAACAGCGTGTCATCCTAATTTTGAGCACTTTGCCCACTTAGGTGCTGACTGTACAACAGTAGCTTTCAAGGAACGTCTCGATTTAAATAGCGAGATAGTGATTACACCATATTGTTTTCTCACTACATTACACCGGGCTCAGCGCAATGGATGCTCAACTAAGTTTGACAAGTGAGCACATAATTACACGGAGAACAAACATTTGAGAGAAGTTGCGGGCGCGCGCAGTTTGCCGACGTTTAGGGAGTATGCTAATTTACCTGCTACATATGCTCACTACTCTATTTAAAATATTTTCGAACGAGCGGAGTGTATGCGAAGTGAAGTTCTTATATACAACTTCGGACATAACATAACTAGACGTCTGTGCATTTCATGGGCAAAACAGATAAACCTATATAGTTAACACGGGTATGCAAGGGAGACCTCCATATTTTGCATGTTGCACAAAGTGTGACTGAGAGACTCTGCCATGTATTTTCCTATCGGAATTACCCCAATGCACCCTAATACTTAGCTCCTTAGCTTAGCTTTTTAGCGATAAGACCGCCTGTTGTTACCTTATTTTAGGTTTATTGTAAAAAACTATTTTTGGTGCAATAAAGAATATTTACGGGTTACCTATGTTTTACCAAAAAATGTTTGACAAATTATCACTTCCCAAAACATTTTTCGTAGAATTTCATTTGCCAAATAATCGTTTGCCAAATTAACACTTGACAAATGATTCTTACGCAAACCTAACGTTTGTCATGTTCATGTTTAAGCAATATCTCGTTTACCAACTGGTACTTTGACCAAATTTCATTCAGTCAAATATGTTAGTCGGCATAATATGTTTTAACTAAAACAAAATAAGGCAAATGATTTGTATCGTCAATATTCAATTTACCATTTCTATTCCGTCGGTTAATCAGCAGAGGAGCTCTCAAATGACAAATAATTTAAATGCACTTTGCCTTGTGGTCGCAGTTCTAACCTACCTACTATCTGTTAGCAGTTCTTTTTTGTCAGGGGTCATATTTATAACCTAACCTAACCTACTATCTGTTAGCAGTTCTTTTTTGTGGACGGTCGCAGTTCTAACCTAATCTAACCTACTATTTTGCCAGCAGTCCGTTCTTCTTGGGGGTCAAAGTTCTAACCTAACCTACTATTTTGCCAGCAGTCCGTTCTTCTTGGGGTCAAAGTTCTAACCTAACCTACTATCTGGTAGCAGTTCTTTTTTGTTAGGGGTCATAGTTCTAACCTAACCTAACCTACTATCTGGTAGCAGTTCTTTTTTGTGTTGGGGGTCGCAGTTCTAACCTAACCTAACCTACTATTTTGCCAGCAGTCTGTTCCCCTTGGGAGTCAAAGTTCTAACCTAACCTAACCTACTATATGGTAGCGGTTCTTTTTGTTGGGGGTCACAGTTCTAACCTAACCTAACTTACTATTCTTCAGAATTGTTACTGTTTCCATAATTATTAAATCTTAATTTTTTTTTAAAATTTCATAACCCAATCAAATGTGATTTTTGTCTATTTATGGTTTGCCGTAACATTAACTTGACTAAATGTTTATTGTCTAATGTTTTTTTGCCTTATTAAAGTATTTGCTAAAAGACCAAATGCCATAATGTAATTTTTCGTATTCATATTTTGCTAAATAAAAATTTGACGCAATGAAAATATTCGTATTAAAATTGTGCCAAAGTTTGCATTGGCAAACAAAATTGTTGCTAATATTTGTTTGGGAAATGAAATTTGACCAAAATAAATTTGGTAAAACGGCAGGATCCCAATATTTTACTTACTTACTTAGATACCTTGTGGATAGTAAAAAAGTAGGAGCCTAACACTTTGTCGCTTGTCTATATGAATGGATGCCTTTTGCTTGAGCACGTCACAAATGGTACGATGTTTGTTTGCGTACTAGCGTCAAACGATTGTGCGCTGACTTGCAGAATAAAAGCTCTTTCCATCGCTTTGCACGACTCACAAGAGAGAAGTCGATCCCAAAACTGTCTATTTTATAAAAAGATCAAAGCTTACAACTTTTCCCTCGTCATGCAAAGGTTGGATGTGAAAATATAAACTTCTTACGATGCAGATTTAAAAGATTTTATTTTGGTGCCCCATTTAAAATAATTTTAGTTCAAAGCGTTTACATAACATGTACTAAATCTCACCCGCATCTTTTGGCTTTTGTTTATTTCTATGGTACGAGTAATACAAATCTTTAGGGTTTTTAAAGTAAAAGGGAACATAAAGAAAAAATATAGCTTTAGTTTTGTAATACTTTTGTTTTGATATTTGTATTGTGTCCGTAAAAGAATATTGTTCAATGTACATGATTGGATTGGTATCTCGTATTTATAAAATATTCTTTAAATAAAATAGGCGCTCACTTCTCCTAGTAGACTATTAAGAGTTTTTACGCAAACGCCTCTAGCATGGTTGTATCGTCAGGCGCCCTTGCCCAGACTAATAGACGGAGAGCTGGCCACGTCAGATATGACACAATAATAAGAGCGACGAAACCCCTCTCGTTAGTTTGCTATGCTGTGCTTAGTCCTCGATCCGGAAATCTGGTAGCTGTAAAGTGGTGGAGGTCAAAGAATGCAAACCACTCTAAGTATACAAATCCTAGAGTTCTGGTGTTGATGCAGTGTTATGAGAAATTATATAAATAGTTAGATTATATCATTGCCAAAACTTTCTCATGAGAGAAAGTAGTCCAAAACGACGTATAATGTAATTCATAGTTTGTCGCTTACTGTTTCTGTTTACGAAATAATACGCAATGTTTTTTGTTCTTGTGTTAAAATATAGACCCCGTACTCTATAAATAAGACAATTTCGGCAGTTTTTACCTATTCTGGTATTACTTTTTCCAAATGAAAAATTTTGCTAGTTTGTCACTCTGACCTCCACCCCTTAAAAGCTGCCAGATGCCCAGATCTCAATAAGGATGGTAAAGCAATCTAACTAGATAGGTTTCAATGCTTTCATTATTGTGTCATATCTGACGTGGCCAGCTCTTAGTCCATAACCTTATCTACATTTCAATTTCTCGAAATCTACATTTCAATTTCATTAGTAGGTAGGTATACTTAAAAATGCCACAAAAATTAATTACCCACGTAAAATCTACTTCTATCTACACTTTTATATATCGACAACGAAACAGTGTCATAAATGTCATAATTAATCCAGTAGGTAAAGTTGCTCTCTGAAATTATACTTATATGTTTAAATATTTTCGCATGAACATCCAGAAAATTTACAAGAATATCACATTTACGTGTTTGAGCTTTCAAATCTTCGACAAAGCTTTTTTGCGTACGTGTAGGTATGTAGTAAACATTGATTAATCTTGCACTTTGCACTTCGATATTTTTTTCTTTTTATTCGCCCTAAGCTAGGGCGAATAAAAAGAAAAAAATATCGAAGTGCAAAGTGCAAGCTTTATGTTCGTGGTATGTTGGGACCATCTATCATCGCTCAGCCGGGTGCAATTGGAAAATCTACAAAATTTAGCAAAACGGACATTTTGCCAGTTGCCCATTGCTGTTATACACGGTGCTCGTGAGCATTGCGAGACATTTTAACCACGAATTCCTGAGGTCATAAGGAGTAATAAATGTTAAATGAATTTAGGTAAATTTCGCCAAAAAAAAAATTTTTTTTTTGTTTTTTTTTTCGAGTTTTTAAATGCTTTTGAACATGAAAACATAAATGTTATTGGTAAAACTGTCGACTAAAATAAATAAGTACATTTTTTTTCGTAAAAAATAGTTTACGTAAAGCTCTGTCAATAAGAATGTCTAGACTAGACCCCATAAAGGGTGAAATCGCCATCAAAAAAGCGTTTTGCAATGAGTCACAATAAAAAATGTTTTTTTATTTAATTGGTAACTCTGAAACTAGGCGAATTCCAGAAAAGTTTATACGACATTTTAGTCTCTAATTATGATCAGGAATACACTTAAAATCTCTCGCAATCCTCACGAGCACCGTGTATTATGGCATACAGAGCTGACCCAACATTGATAAGCTCACTAAAACCCTACTAGGTATTTGAACGATTAAAACTTAAAGTATGAGTACATGTTGGGTTGTGTTGTGCGTGTAGAATTTAAGCAACTTTGTTGAATCCTACTGAAGGCCTGGTGTTTTGTGGTGTTATGCTAATTGAATTCGGTTTACGACAGGGTCGCCAAGGTAAACCAGCTGGGGTCGTCGGTTCATTATGTGCCTGCAAACATTTCCAACGCTCCCCTTTATGACACCTTGCAATTATTAACGCGTATTGCAAGCTGCTAGATAAGAAAATTGTTTGCAAGATTGTTTTTACACGTGCAGTAAATGTGAAAATTTAAATCAACACAAAGGGCCGGTTGCAACAAACCGTCTCTTAGCGTCAACGTCACCGTGAAAAAATTGTTGTATGAAAAGTTTGACAGTTTTCTATGGGATGACATCTCCGTCGCCATATTTAACGTTGATCAGTTCGTTAGTTATGCGGGGTGCAACCCACCCTTAGTTGAAATTACAGTTTATTTAGAAAAACTGTGCAACTACATAAATTTCAACATTTTCAACTGCGTCAACATTTTTTAGAGTCGTCATTGAAGATATGTTAACACTTTAGGTTCCCCTTTGTAATAATCTGGACCATACGAGCTGACCTGGAAGGGGCCCACAAGAAAACGACGTAAGGGCAAACCAAATAGCCGCTGGTCTGATGACATTAATAAAATAGCCGGAATAAACCGGAAATCTACAGCTTTAAACAGGGAAACTTGGAAGTCATTGGAGGAGGCCTTCACCCGATGAGGGGTTCTGGTCCGTCACGAAGATAGGGATTAATACTCGTATATATAATTGTAAAAACGTAAATAAAATGTTAATGATATTTTCGACATACTAACCTATAATAACGTTGACATAAAAACAATACAAATCATGACAATATAGTACTAAAAAAATAAAAAATATGTACCTATTTACATTTTAAGGACTGGAAATAAAGGCTCTTTTTTATTTATTTATTTGTAATAAGGTGCTAAAGTATAAATATATAGGGTGGAATCGTTAAGTGCAGCCAGGTGATTATTCTGTAAATATGACAGACATTAGAAAACTTTACACTGAATTCGAAAGTACGTTACCCAATGAGTAAAATCTCATATTTTTTTTTTATAAAACCAGGTATATCCCTAATATTAACATCAAACCATTTAGTACGCCGTTCGTTGAGAGGATTATTTGGTTTAAAATGCCTAGTCATTTCACAATTATCATTATGATTCATGAATTGTTTTATTTTATCCATTTATCTATATCAATCAATTATCATCACAGTTTATTAATGTAAATTACGAATCTTAAACAGTTTTATGTTTTACTGTAAGGAAATTACAGCCTTAAGTAACATCGTCGTACTGTATGGGAGCGTTTAAACTTAATATTTTTAATATTACTACTTTTAACTTTAAAAAGTTATTAATATGATTTTACTCATTGGGTAACGTACTTTCGATATCAGTTTAAAGTCTTCTGATATCTGTTATATTTACGGAATAATCGCCTGGCTACACTTAACAATTACACCTTGTATATTACTCGTATATTTAACGTCGACGGTATCAAATTAAACACCTTTGTTTGTGTTTTAGTTTACCCACTTTATGTGTTTCATAGGAATGATTACGAATTGACATCCTTTTGAATGCTAGAAGTAATAATGATATCATTAACTTCGCCATTGAGGCTCAAGGACGTTTACGAGATAATTTGTTTTGTTCAGTCGATGTGTTTTCAATTATGAACCAAGCATACTTGATAATTTGAATATTGAATTTGCAGACTTTGTCAAAATTGCCCCCAAGAGCGTGAATATTTCAACACAAATTACATCTGATACCGAGCTCTGCGGACGCGACTGATCGGGCTACGATAAAACATTATTCAAATTTAAAATTAGGTAATAATCTTTGATTTTTAATAGGCAATCATAGAAGCGTGCCATTTAAATAGCGGCTGCTACGTACAGGCAGTAGCAGAAGTGAATAAGCGGGCAAGGTGTTGAACATTAATGAATATTTCCGAATGAAATACCTACAAATGTAACAAACCCTAAAAATTGTAAAACGTATATCAATCCAAACTTAATCGTTAGACTTTATATAAGTCTACATTGTTAAAAGGTTTAATTAACATTTCACCATTCCATTATATTTCAACTGTAAGCTAAGTAAGTATTTGAAGCTTTAAAATGTTTGGCTGTTCATTATGCAGAATAGTTATGAAATGCTAAAATAAATTTTGGATGCTGATTAAATTTTCAATGTAGACTAACAACATGGAACGTGTAGAATGTCTGCTAACTGCACAAAGTTCGCTTCATTAAGCCAAATGAATACAGTTTAATTAAGGTAATATTATTATGGCGACACGAGCGACCAGAAGAAGGTATTACGACAGACCAGCAACAAAATGGTGAAATACCTCATCGATTGCGTGGTGCCGCATATTTCGGCCCAGGCGAAATTCGACGCACGCTCGAAATATACCCTTACTGTATTAAATTTTTTACAAGGTATTTCCGGACATGTAAATTTCGTGCTTGCATTTTCGATTTCTATATAAATTTTATGAAATATCAAACTTATAAACAAGTACTATGAGTACAGTAGGTACAGATGAAGTTATGTATCTAATTTCTATTTAAAAGGTCGTGAAAAATCTCCTAGGCAATATTCTATCTTTAAAGCATATTTAGAGACGATCGAACTTCAATACAACTCCAATACCGTAACTACGCCATACAGCTAGCGCCTAAACATCTGAATCAGAAATATCAGAATTTGCTTGAAAATTATTCCGATGCAACTTAAACACAACTTCAATTTTGGTAGATTATTTGTTGTGTGTTGTTGGAGTTATGTTTGAGGTAGATTCTGTTTTTAATTTATTGGTTATGTTTTTAAAATTAGAAAACGGCACCTAATCAAGTAATAATAAGTTTATCAAAAACCTGAGCTCCATCTCTCCTGTATTAGAGTGTACGAGTAATTGCTTCTTTAAAAGCCACACAAGAAATTAAATATAATATTATTGTTCGATACTGTAAGTTTTATTCTATGCACTAACCTGAACTGATCTCTTGAATTAAGCGTTTCCTGCTTAATTGAAAGTATGACGGGTCCGAGGTCCTCGTCATTCGTGAAGTAGTTCCAATGCTCAGAGCCGTAGAAGTACTTCTCGTAGGTCTCCTGCTCCACGGACGTGAGCTCGAAGGCCCCGGAGCGCTCCCACTGTTCCTCGATGACGGTCTTCTTCTTTGGTGTGCTACCGCCATTGTCGCTGCTGTCTTCGGCCGCCTCGTCCAGCGAGCCTGATCTTCGGTGGCGGTCTGTGGAGATAAATTAAGATGACTTAATAAATGATAGAGCTGGGCACCGTCACAGAATAAATAATAGTATTTCATACAGCCACGCTACGCCCCGCCACGAACGGAATTACCTCACCCCGTGGCTGCCGATTGGTAGGGAACTAGTAAGCTAATCCGTCAGGTTGGCAGCATATCGTTAAAAAGCAAAATGTCGTTGTATTGTCAACCGTCATTTACGACAGCGGAAACAGCGCCCTTAGACGCACGCACACATTGAAGCGTGTACAGATGTGCCGTGCACACAAAGGCGCTCAAACGAGTTTTGTAGTATGACATGTCCGCCCCGTAGTAATAGAATTCTAATCTCTTTCAACAGCTAATTAAGAGCCGGTTGCACCATAATCATAGTGTAACCGCATTAATCGGTAATCCTGGTTATATTCACAAATGATTTTTTTATGTAAAATTTTACAGTTATCTACAGACTTAGAACTGCCGCAACTACGTACTTACGTTAACCATTTTGTCAGATACGGTCGGTTTAAACCGCCCATACTGGTTTCGCAGGTGGTAACTATGTTAACAATCTGTGGCTCTATTAGGCACGCGTCGAAATCTGGTAAACTACCATTAGGTAACCCTATAACCTGTGACCAAGTTTTGAATGTCCATTCACGCTTAATAGGAAGATGGGGGTGCATTTTTGGCTTAAGCGAATGTGAATGAAGACAACACGAGATTTGAGATAGGTGCGAGTTTATACAACGTAATGACTACATCGAGGTCATGTTTTGTTTTCTACAATGAGTTATTTTATCATGCACCTAATATGTTCACATATATGTATTTATGTATGAGAGGCAGCAGAAGTAGCTTATTGGGCAAGATCTCCAAAAGGTCAAGAAAGTCAGGGCATATGAAAATTATTTTGATCACTTAGGCCACTTACTAACTTCTGATTGGATGCGACATTTATCTATTTTGACGTGTTACAACAAAAATGTACGAGTAAACAAAGTGCTTTACATATACGTATTTACACGTACCCATCAAAAGCTTTTTGCAACGTAAACATTATTATGGATTTACAAAAAAACTTAGCCGAAAACAAACGCAATGTCTTTGCGATTCATAATTTAATAAGACGAGACATTCCACGTGTTGGTATTGCGGTAGACGTCATTTTTAAATCAGCCATAACCATGACAAGATAATCTTATTATGATTTACTCCGGATATTCGGGAAACGTTAGATGACAATGCGGAATACGATCGTGTGCGTGTTTTTAAAGTTGGGGCCAGACGGCATACAACCACAGCCCTCTGCCACGAGACCTTAGCAGAAAACAGAGATTTTAAACCATGTAGCCAGTGGTTGGTGCCAAATTCTACATGACCTTTAAACGCCCTTGGTGGCTAGGTGTGCACTGCCAACCATTGGCAGAAGCGGTTGGTTAGTTGTCAGTCATGTAGCCACTCGCTTCAACAACTCGCTCCAACCAAGGTCACGTGGCAGAATCTGCGGCTATCTGCCGTCTGGCCCGAATTTAAGCTCACTGTCATACATATTACGAGGGATTAAGATGAATTTTTGGAATTATTACACCTCGCATTCTTGACGTGTGGTGACGTGACGGTGAAGATATGTGTGTGTTTGCGGTCTGAATTGCGTTATCGGCTGGCTCACAGCCCATCACATGTCATGCTTAAACCTGGTAGCTTACATCTTCTTTCCTATATTGGTAATATAATTTATATGCATCAGTGAAAATATTTTTCCTACACTTGTAGCTACGAAACCATCCGTAAACGAAAACTGTACTCAAAGCAAATTTATCTTTAATTTGTATTTACCAGGTAGCTTTATGAAATATAATGTAACTTATACATTTCTTGTAATATTTTTTGCCGTAGACATCTCTAGTTTCAGTGAAGTAGAAAATTTATCAAAGTGGAATCATAATACCTCTTAATAGGTACCTACCTTAATTAACTTTCAAAAGCTCCACGAAATAGTTAAAAAAAGGATGAAAGACTACTTGCCTATCTTAAAGTTATTACCCGCTGAATGGTCTATGCAAAATTTTAACAATTAGCTACCAAAAGTTGGTAACTTCAGTCTCACAAAGAGGTTGAGAATTTCAAAATTACAACTTTAATAGTCTCCATTTCTAGGATTCCACAGCCAAAATGGCAAAAACGGAACCCTTATAGTTTAGTCATGTCCATCTGTCCGAAGTGTCCGAACTATCAGACGTATAATAAAATTTAGACATAAGCTGTATTTTGTATGCCACTATTTAGTTATGTAGTTAAATTGCAGAAAAAAATGGGGGGGGGGGGGGGGAGAGGGCGCTCCATGCACGTAGCTAAATTTTTAAAATAATAACCAAATATCAACATGTCGCACATCAATCGATAGGTCTTTAAAAATAACATACTATGCAGTTAAAAAGGAGCACTTATAAGTACTGTCTTTCTTTGTGAAAAATGAAAACATATTTTTTAGTATACTGGTTATATGGTTACCAATGGTTATTTGATATTCAAGGTTTAACAAGATCAATTGCCGGAGTCAACATGACCTAAACAATTAAAAATCAATTAACAATGATAATTAATTGAAAAACAAAACTTACGGACGTTTTGACAAAGTGTCCGAGGGAGTTATCTAAAATTCACTACGAAAAATCGTCTCTTTTTGTTCAAAAAAGTTTGGAAAAGTTAACAAATGACCACACGGATAATGGCGGGTGGCGGCGAGGGTTTGCGCACAATTTCCTGGGACTATAAATAATTTGTTGATGTGGAACTAAGCCAGGTTCTACTGCATAAAACAATACTCTGCAAATAATTCCTGAAACTATACTCACGCTAAACAAAAATAGTTAAGTACTATTTATATCGTGAACACGGAACCATATATTATAAAACTTTTAAGGTTTATTTATGTTTTGACATCCGAATTTACCAATTATAGAATATAATAGAATAATTTATACTTTATAGCCATAGGCTTAAGGATGGTTCACGCTGTAGCGTTCCGCCCCAACTAGCAAGGTGGAACCAGATTTAGATATATATCAGTGGCATAACGAGTGTTACATCTGTGATAGAAACGTGTCTATCACTGGAAATGGCCCCAGTTTTACAGCTATTTGATGACATATCCTGTGTAATTTGGTACCGGTTACTACTATTTAGACACATCTCCGCGATAATTTGATGGTGTAGAACTCTATTTGGTGGTATATCAGTGATAATTACAGCACTTTATCATCAAATGATGACACAATAGCTACCACGATGCTGCTATTACGCTATTACTTGTTATATTGTTGTTAAAGATTCTGTTATATTACATAGGTACCATAGTGTTTTCGAAACTCAACGTGTCTGTGAAAAAGTGAAGTATAAAAAAAAACTATAAGTACAATATTTATAAGTTTATAATTAATGTTCCATTTTTTACTTCACAGTGTTTAGTTGTTGTGCGTTAGCATATAACGGTTAATTTACCTTGCGCTTTTAATGTTATTGATAAACTAATAGCACATTAATAGTGTTTTTTTCATGCCCACGTTGGGAAAGGCTTATTTAATTAAGTGACAATTGTTTAAATTAACTTATTTTTTTCGAGATAGCCATATATATCTAAATAATATTCTAACCACCGATATATCACTAATATACACCGCTTGTCACCGCCATTACAAAGTAATATATAAGTGTTATTTGATTCTTATTTACAACATTTATGTTCTATATGTCAGTTAAAAACAACTATTATGTTACATTTTAGCGCTATATTGGAAAATAAAACGTTAATATGTACATGGTGGCATATAACGCTTTGCAAAAGTGTAATTACAACTAAATAGTGTTATTATAGGTACCAGTATTACTGTTATGCTGATGGGGTTAAACACACGCTGATGTCGCTGATATATGACCGATTAGACGTATATCAGCTGTCGTATCAGTTTATATATCACAGGTCAGCTTCATTGGTGACAGATATACCACGAGTGATACTGCAATGACATAGTAACCAATATAGAGCTACATAACTGTAAAAATGTGCCTGTTATATCTGATATACAACTGATTTGCTCTATATTGCTGTTGAGAACAGTGTTATGGAGTTATGTTATACGTGCTATATAAAGCTGTTGTATAAACGTTTATAACATGATTTATAATCACTATATAGCTGTAAAAGTTTATACAGCTAAATAATGATACGGGTTACCGATATACAACAAGCAGTCACCGCGTTGCTGTTATATGACTTTTGTAACAGTCTTTAGTGTTATTAGATTTCCTTATGTCACTACTTTGCTAGTTGGGGCGTCATACACGACACTTCCGACACTTTACTTTGTATCTTACAGAGCATCACGTGACGCAATTTTGACGAATTTTTACTCATCATTAGGTACCATTAAAATATACCCCGAGAGTATTTTCTTCTATCAATGTAAGTTAACTGTATATCAAATAAAAGGCGGGGAAGGTAAACAGAGTGATTGATGATCAGCTAAGGATACAAAAAAGAATCAGGAAAGTCTCGCGGGACCATTGGGATATTTCCCAGTAATCAGTTTGAAAATCAAGCCTCCTAACTAGAAACAAGACGAATCTATATTACTTAAGAGCTTTGTTATATTATATTAATGGATTAATAGCGGAATTACGACGATTAGAAAAAATAAGTAGTGTTATATGTAAATATACTCAAAGACTATGAAAACGTGGTATTGTTTCGCATTCAAGGTGACCCGTATGCCGTATGTATTCATACATATAACATAGTCACGTTAAATTAGCTGCGATGGAGCAGTCAAAATCGTATTAATACCTATAGACGGAGAGCTAGCCACGTCAGATATGACACCATAATGAGAGCGACGAAATTCCTCTCGTCATTTTATTTCTAGATCCGGACATCTGGCAGCTGTAAAGTGGTGGAGGTCAAAGAACGCAAACTACTTTAAGAATACAATTCCTAGAGTTCTGGTTTTGATGCAGTATTATGACAAATTATATAAATAATTAGATTATATCATTGCCAAAACTTTCTGATGGGGGAAAGTAGTCCAAAACGATGTATAACGTAATTCATAGTTTGTCGCCTACTGTTTCTGTTCCCGAAATAATACGCAATATTTTTTGTTCTAATGTTAAAATATAGGCCCCGTCCTCTCAAAATAAGACAACTTCGTTTACCTATTTTGGTATAACTTTATTCCAACTGATATTTTTTGCCAGTCTTTTACTCCACTCATTAAAAGCTGCCAGATGCCCGGATCTAGCACTAAGGATAGTATTGCAATCTTATTAGACGGGTGTCATTGCTCTCATTATTGTGCCATATCTGACGTGGCCAGCTCTTAGTACACTACTGCACCTATACTCTCGTAACAATTTCGTTTGTTGAAACAGTACGCGAACGGAATAAACAAAATATACAATGTTGGGAAAACCAAACATTGCTTACTCGTACTTTTGAGAAGCAAATCTCTTTTCCCTCGTAAACTTCGTAAGCAAAACTACCCCTGTGTTGTATACAATGCACATTTTGTTTATTTAGTACAAATCGGGCAATGTGCACCTAAAAGGGTAATAGTGGGATTGTATTGGGGTTGTTGGGGATAATGCATTTTATCATCGTCATTTGCTCTAATCGGTGGAGTAATCACCAATCCTCTCTTTTTCGGAGCCAGTGTTTTGGTTTCTACTACAGTCATTTTACGGGCGGCTAGTATGGGAAATTGGAAATAATTAATAATAGCTAATATTTTTAGTGTAACGGATATATCATGACACTAGTATTATTTACGCAATTAAATCCTACAAAATATCGTTATTCGCTAACCGCCACAAATATGTAGGTACACACATATTACTAGCGTTTTTCTTGTTTGATTTTAATGAATATATCGTTTCTAAGTCTTTTAAAATGTGTAAGAACAAACTACCAATTATTACTATTTGTTTCTAACGAATTAGGATATATATCGCCCGCGCCGTACATTTTGTAATTTATGTGGTTTTACATGGACACGGTTTCTTGTATTTCGCTTTGAACAGAAAGTAGACTTAAATATCGTCATATTTACAAATAAAAATAATTGATATTATTATAAATAAAAATATACAAATTTTTTATATCTTTTTTTGTACCTATTTAACTACTTAAAGTTAAAAGTTTGTAGGATTTTTGCATATATGATCTATAAATATTCCATAAGAATAAAAAATAAAAAAGGCATGTATTTAACCAACCTGCTAAATAATTGAATTTGGGTAGCTATAAAAAATAAAAATGGGTACCAAAATTAATAGGTTGGCGACTAATTTGGGGCCGTACATTATCTCAATATGGGCTGTGTCTTAATAGCCATTGTTTAACTATAGGTAGGTATCAAATAATTATATTGAAAACTGAATTTATAACTGGAAAGCATTTTAAGAAGCCTTTTTTAATCGAAAACGATTACCTATTAAATTAAAAATAAGGTACTTTTAAAATATTTAGGAAGCAATTAAAGTGAATTACATCATCATTATATATAATAAAACTAAGTTGAGAAAATGTGCGTGCCGATAAAACTTAAAAAGGAGTCCCAGCACGATAAAGGGACTTATATAGTGTGATAGCCCTTTATTCCCCCTCGAACAAGAAAGTTCCCGTTTTAACCTAAAGGGTGTGTCTTTAAAGATATAAGGGCTTTTCCAACCCTTCAACTCGGAAAGTAAGTGTAGTGGCGCCATCTGTTGTCGAGTAGTTGAACTTCATTCATTGTCCAAAGTGGCGCCATCTGTTGTCGAATAGTTGAATTTCATTCATTGTACACAATATGGACTTAAACGAACGATTATTCCCAAACTTTCTCGAATATCCTAGCGCCAACTTTCTCGAATATCCTAGAGCCTAGCTTTCTGAATATATAAGAGTCCGGTGTCACCCGCCAGAGTTAGTTTGATTTGAACAGCGAAACAAGCGATTTCGAAACGAAAAAGAAAGAAATTATCTGTGTGTGAGCCTTTATTTTGAAGTATCACGTGTGAGTATTTTTAATAGTGTGTTTAATTAATTCTCGATTTCGAAGCGAAGAAGAAAAAAGTTATCTGTGAGCCTTTATTGTGAAATATCAAATGTGAGTATTTTTAATAGTGTATTTAATTAATTCTAATGGTTTTTTTTTTCTTTTAATTGTAATTTCCTTAACTTTCAAGTAGTCGCGCGGCGTTGAATCGATGCCTTCTATATACTTTGGCCTTAAACAAAATATCGCGCGACCGCTTGAAGATTAAATAATTTTTTTTTCTGACTGAGGAATGTGGGACTGGGAAACTGTGGAATGAACTGTCGTCTGCGGTATTTCCGGACCGATACGACCTTCAAACCTTCAAGAAAAGAGCGTATTCCCATCTTAAAGGCCGGCAACGTGCTTGTGACCCCTCTGGTGTTGCGGGCGTCTATGGGCGGCGTTAATTGCTTACCATCAGGCGATTCGTCTGCTCGTTTGCCTCCTATTTCATAAAAAAATAAAATAAAACAAAAACTGAAGATGACGGCTATCCCAAATATAGAAGACGATCACCGAAAAACGGTGGCTTCACAGCAAAAATACGAATACAAGGCAGAGACGAACTGGAAATAGATAATCAATGTGTAGTACCATATAACCCACTACTTTCCAAAATGTTCCAAGCACACATAAACGTTGAATATTGCAATTCAGTAAAATCTATTAAATATATATGTAAGTACGTAAACAAAGGTAGTGATATGGCAGTATTTCAAATAGTCCAAAATAGCGAACAAAATAATAGAAATGATGAAATCCTCATGTACCAAATGGGAAGATACATCAACAGTAACGAAGCAGCGTGGAGGATTTTTAGTTTTCCCATACACGAACGCGAACCAGCTGTGCAACATCTAGCAGTAAATTTGGAGAATGGACAGAGAGTTTACTTCACAAAAGACTCGGCTAGAAAAATTGCAAGCGAACCACCTCAGAACACAACATTAACAGCTTTTTTCCAACTTAGCCAAACGGATCCATTCGCAAAGACGTTACTGTATGTCGACGTCCCTATTTATTATACGTGGGACAAAACAAGGAAAATTTTTCAACGACGAAAACAAGGAATGCCAGAAGAGGGTCATCCAGAAATAATGAAAACTAACGCAATAGGTCGAGTATACACTGTACATCCAAACAATGCCGAATGTTTCTATCTCCGAATGTTGTTACACGAAATACGGGGACCAACAAGTTTCACAGATCTCAGGACTATTGACGGCTACATATGCCAAACTTACAGAGAAGCATGTCAACGTTTAGGATTATTGGAAAACGATAACCACTGGGAATTAACACTACAAGAAGCCACACTCACAGCTTCAGCTGAACAAATTCGAGAGTTATTCGCCATAATTCTAACAACATGTAACCCATCAAACCCAAAACAGCTATGGGACTCTTTCAAAAGGAATATGAGTGATGATATATTGTACCAAATCCGACAAGCTAATCCAGAACTGACTATAGAATTCAATGACGACATCTTCAATGAAACACTCATTCGCTTAGAAGATAAATGTTTAGCAATAAATAACCAGACCTTAGTAGAAATTGGAATGCCAGCACCACAAAGAAATACTTTCAGTGTGCTAAACTACGAAATTACAAAGGAAAAAAGCTACAACGTCAATGAACTACTTGAATACATTGCTCACAACAAACCACTCCTCAATGACAATCAAAAAAAAATTTACAACGTTATAATGAACCGAATAAATAACAACACTGGTGGAATTATTTTACTTGGACGCACCAGGAGGCACCGGTAAAACGTTTCTAATAAATCTAATACTGGCGGAAATACGTGCTGAAAAACACATCGCACTGGCACTAGCATCATCCGGCATTGCAGCCACACTTATGGAAGGAGGACGAACTGCCCATTCTGCCTTACAACTACCGTTGAATATAGCCGAACAACAATTCCCGGTATGTAAAATCTCAGGAACATCTGGACGGGGTCAACTTCTAAAACATGCTAAAATTATCTTCTGGGATGAATGCACCATGGCCCATAAAAATCACTAGAAGCCATGGACAGAACATTACAAGAATTGCGAAAAAACTCTGAAATGATGGGAGGAGCTCTACTCATACTCTCAGGAGATTTTCGACAAACACTTCCAGTTATTCCCAAATCAACACCAGCAGACGAGATCAATGCATGCTTAAAAAAGTCACATCTCTGGCCGCAAGTACAAATACTGCAATTAACAAAAAACATGAGGGTTGAATTATCAAAAGATGAAACAACAGCACATTTTGCTAAAATACTTTTACAAATAGGCGAAGGTACATATCCTACTGACCAAACGACCGTCCTCATTGAACTCAATAGTGATTTCTGTAACATAGCCACTACTAAAAACGAACTAATCGACAAAATTTATCCAAATATTATTCAGAACTATACCAACGTAGAGTGGTTATTTCAAAGAGCAATTTTGGCCACTAAAAATAATATTGTTGACGATATCAATTTTAATATTCTAAAGAAAATACCTGGTGAAGAGAAAGTATATAAATCGATCGACACGATGGTATCCATTGAAGAAAGTGTCAACTTTCCTACGGAATTTCTAAACTCTTTACAAGTACCAGGAATGCCATTACACTGCCTTCGTCTGAAAATTGGATCTCCAATCATACTACTCAGAAATCTCAACTCCCCAAAACTATGTAATGGAACGAGGATGATCGTAAAACAGCTATCGAATAATGTCATTGAAGCTGAACTTATTTCTGGAAAGAACAAAGGACACACAGTATTTATACCTAGAATACCACTGATCTCTTCTGAATTGCCATTTCAATTTAAAAGATTGCAGTTTCCAATTAAATTAGCCTTTAGTTTTACAATTAACAAAGCGCAAGGGCAAACTTTGAAATATTGTGGCATCAACCTCAAAGAATCCTGCTTCTCTCACGGTCAGCTATATGTAGCTTGCTCAAGAGTAGGAAGTTCGAAAAATTTATATATATATAAGGTCTGGTACCTTAGTAGAAATTGGAATGCCAGCACCACAAAGAAATACTTTCAGTGTGCTAAACTACGAAATTACAAAGGAAAAAAGCTACAACGTCAATGAACTACTTGAATACATTGCTCACAACAAACCACTCCTCAATGACAATCAAAAAAAAATTTACAACGTTATAATGAACCGAATAAATAACAACACTGGTGGAATTATTTTACTTGGACGCACCAGGAGGCACCGGTAAAACGTTTCTAATAAATCTAATACTGGCGGAAATACGTGCTGAAAAACACATCGCACTGGCACTAGCATCATCCGGCATTGCAGCCACACTTATGGAAGGAGGACGAACTGCCCATTCTGCCTTACAACTACCGTTGAATATAGCCGAACAACAATTCCCGGTATGTAAAATCTCAGGAACATCTGGACGGGGTCAACTTCTAAAACATGCTAAAATTATCTTCTGGGATGAATGCACCATGGCCCATAAAAATCACTAGAAGCCATGGACAGAACATTACAAGAATTGCGAAAAAACTCTGAAATGATGGGAGGAGCTCTACTCATACTCTCAGGAGATTTTCGACAAACACTTCCAGTTATTCCCAAATCAACACCAGCAGACGAGATCAATGCATGCTTAAAAAAGTCACATCTCTGGCCGCAAGTACAAATACTGCAATTAACAAAAAACATGAGGGTTGAATTATCAAAAGATGAAACAACAGCACATTTTGCTAAAATACTTTTACAAATAGGCGAAGGTACATATCCTACTGACCAAACGACCGTCCTCATTGAACTCAATAGTGATTTCTGTAACATAGCCACTACTAAAAACGAACTAATCGACAAAATTTATCCAAATATTATTCAGAACTATACCAACGTAGAGTGGTTATTTCAAAGAGCAATTTTGGCCACTAAAAATAATATTGTTGACGATATCAATTTTAATATTCTAAAGAAAATACCTGGTGAAGAGAAAGTATATAAATCGATCGACACGATGGTATCCATTGAAGAAAGTGTCAACTTTCCTACGGAATTTCTAAACTCTTTACAAGTACCAGGAATGCCATTACACTGCCTTCGTCTGAAAATTGGATCTCCAATCATACTACTCAGAAATCTCAACTCCCCAAAACTATGTAATGGAACGAGGATGATCGTAAAACAGCTATCGAATAATGTCATTGAAGCTGAACTTATTTCTGGAAAGAACAAAGGACACACAGTATTTATACCTAGAATACCACTGATCTCTTCTGAATTGCCATTTCAATTTAAAAGATTGCAGTTTCCAATTAAATTAGCCTTTAGTTTTACAATTAACAAAGCGCAAGGGCAAACTTTGAAATATTGTGGCATCAACCTCAAAGAATCCTGCTTCTCTCACGGTCAGCTATATGTAGCTTGCTCAAGAGTAGGAAGTTCGAAAAATTTATATATATATACCCCGGACAATAAAATGAAAAATGTTGTTTATAAACAAGTAGTGTAAATAATGAGAAAATGTAAATACATGTAAATATAGAAAATGTTTTCAAAATATATTTTTTACTTTTTACGTCATAGTATGTTTTTTTATTTCATCTACCACGTAATCTCATATCAACTCCCGAGCGAAGCCGGGTATCATAGCTAGTATTCAATATTAGTACAACGGGCAACTTTACACGAGCTGTAATTATAAGATAAAATGGATTCTTAAAAAGTTACTAGGGTCTATGAATATTGGTAGATAAGTATCTATAGTCAGATATCTAGAACCAAAATTCATATGCCACATATGATTTAGAAAAAATGAAAGGTGCCTTTTGTATAGTATTACCAAAATACCAACCTAGTTAATAGAGCATATATATTGAATGGTGCCTTATATGTAGGTATTACCTAAATACCTATCTACCTAGTGAATAGAAAATATGAAGGGTGCGTTTTGTGTAGGTATTACCTAAATATCTACCTATACTGCCTTTTTTGTAGATTAGAAAAATCGTTCGATTGTCGTAGTTTTCCCTCATAGAGCTGAAAAAAAAGATACATAGGCGAAATGGATCGTTAATTTTCTATTGTGAAAAAAAAAAGGTATAGTCGCCTACCTTACTTCTACACAGAAGTTTTAAAGGAAAAGAATAAAAACACATTGCAGTTTATAATAATCATTACCTGTTGTTTATTGACATTAAAAAAAAACAAGTTGTGTAGTGTATATGTAGTAGTGTTTCTACTAAAAAATAAATGACTAAAATATTCAATGAAATTATTTGATTATACCTAGATAGTAGTCATGTGCCTACCTTTTGGAAGTAGGTATTACCTAAAGCTCAAGTGCTCAATGTATACATTCAAAATACGTAATAAAGAGAGGGAAAATTGCATACTACGGGTTCCATACAGATAAAAAAATTTATGATATATTTTTGTTAGCAATTTTTTTATGACAAATGCACTGAACTTTAACTTTTGATCACAGTTAAGCTCCTTGTTCCTTTGCTCGTCTTCGCACCTAACTCTTCCTAGGCTTATTTAAAAATACAAATTACTCAGAATTTTAATTTTTTTTTAAATATTTATTGCCATGGAAGATTCATGTGGAAAACGACCATTACCTAACCAACATGCATACCGGTCGCGCAGACAATTTTTTTTTATACCACGACGGTGGCAAACAAGCATACGGCCCGCTTGATGGTAACTAACAATGACCGTATGGTTTGCAAAACATTTTATTTAATTTTCTTAATTACCCCCTTACAGCACCAGGGGACATACAACCTACAAAATTTCAGCTCAATCGATCTAGCGATTTCGGAGCAAATAGACATTGTGACAAGACAGAGTAGTACATGCTTCCTTTTAAACCATTTTGGCACGGAACCTTAAAAATATTCCCGTTTCCTGAAATTTGAGTGCTCCCGTAATTAAAATGATACCAGCAATTGATACCCAAAGAATGGTTAATTAGGTAGAAACAAATAGCTGGCAACAAATATTTAAACCAAGCCTGCTTTGAATAATAGATGCCAAGTTAATATTTCTGTTGCCAACCTATTATTTCAAGTTCCAGGTTAATTTTTTGGTCAGCTATATATTGCTGCCGTTTTTCAATAATATGATGCCACATGTTTGAGGCTTATAAAAAATATTGTCGCTAAAATATTAATTCACGGCCAATTTATATTATTATTTGCCTTATAGAAAAGTTGCCGATTCATGTTTTAGATACCCGGAAAATTATAAGCCATAAAAAAATCAGGCTATTATCAATTAATGTTTGACACAACCGTATCTTTACTGTACTATTCCTAATACGACGCGTTCTTCTTCATAATATGATAGGCCTCCCCTAATGAGCGCCATAGCGCCCTGTCTTCAGCTTGCCGCATCCAGCATCTGCCTGCAGTCTTTCGCAGATCGTCATCCCACCTGGCCAGAGGGCGTCCTACACTACGTTTGCCGAGACGCGGTCTCCACTCAAGAACACGTTTACCCCAGCGGTTGTCGGTTCTTCGCGAGATATGGCCGGCCCACTGCCACTTCAGCTTGCTAATTCTTTGAGCTATGTCGATAACTTTGGTTCTCTGTCGGATGTATTCGTTACGAATCCTATCCTTCAGAGAAACTCCGAGCATAGCTCTTTCCATAGCTCGCTGAGCGACTTTGAACTGGTGGACCAGCCTTACCGTGAGTGTCCACGTCTCAGCTCCGTAGGTCATTACGGGTAGGACGCACTGATTGAAAACTTTCGTTTTCAAGCATTGCGGTATGGATGACGAGAAGACTCGGCGTAGTTTCCCAAATGCTGCGCAGCCTAGCTGGATCCTCCTTTTGGCCTCCTTTTCAAAATTGTTTTTACCTAACTGCAGGATCTGCCCAAGGTAGGCGTACTCAGAAACAATTTCAAGATGGTGGCCATGTACGACGACCGGTCCCGGATCAATGTGGCCATTGATCATGACTTTGGTTTTATCCAAATTCATGCCAAGACCGATGCGTCGCGAGGCTGAAGCTAGGCCGTCCAGCATCTGGGTCAGCTCCTCTAGCGACTCCGCCATTACGACTATGTCATCAGCGAATCGCAGGTGTGAGATGTAGTCGCCGTTTATGTTTATGCCCTTACCTTTCCAGTCCAGCGTCTTAAACATGTCTTCCAATGCGCTCGTGAACAGTTTCGGGGATATGACATCCCCCTGTCTCACCCCTCTGCGCAATGGGATGGGTTTAGACTGCTGGCCCTGTACTTGGACACTCATAGTGGCGGCTTCCGAGAGACATCTCAGCACCTCGATATAACGATAGTCTACTTGGCATCGCTGTAAGGATTCCAGAACAGCCCACGTTTCCACGGAGTCGAAGGCCTTCTCATAGTCCACAAAAGCGAGACACAGGGGCTGATTATACTCTTCGGACTTCTGTATAATCTGCCTCACTGTGTGTATGTGGTCTATGGTGCCATATCCTCCGCGGAACCCAGCCTGTTCCGGTGGCTGGAACTCGTCGAGCCTCCTGGCGAGACGATTCGTGACCACTCGTGAGAAAAGCTTATAGACGTGGCTCAGAAGTGTGATGGGTCTGTAGTTTTTAAGGAGGGTTTTATCACCCTTCTTAAAAAAGAGCACCACCAAACTCCCGCTCCACGCCTTAGGAGTTCTCCCACTGTGAAGGACGGCATTGAAGAGGTTCTGCAGCTCCTGTATAACAGGAGCTCCTCCTGCCTTCAGAAGTTCTGAAGTAATACCGTCCTCACCGGGGGCTTTTCCATTTTTAAGCTGCCTCAGAGCTAACACGATCTCGTCTTGACTGATGTCCGGCAGTTCGTCGGTATAGTGGCGTGTCAGGGTGGCTCTGGAATCATGGTCATCTCGTTGAGTGTGGGGGGCATGTGCTGAGTACAGCCGGCCATAAAAATCCTCTATTTCGGCGGAGATCTCCGGCTTCGACAATACGGTCCTCCCGTCGTGCGTTTTAAGCTTCGTCAGGTGGCTCCTGCTAAGCTGCTGAGTGAATAATTTGGACCCTCGGTTTCGCTCTATCGCCTCTTCAATGAGGCGTGTGTTGGAGCTCCGAAGGTCGCGCCGTACCATCTTCGCAATTCGCTTGTTCAGGTCTGACCTCTCTAACGAAGTCGCTTGGGTGGTCTCCCGTCTTCTTGTCATCAGCCCCAGAGTCTCATCCGAGAGTTTGGACTTTCTGCCAGTATGCTGTTTTCTGCAGAACTTGATACCCTCGTCCCTCAGCGTTTCGACCAGATTGTGTAGGGTCTCGTCAGCGTCATCAGTGGGTTCCAAGGCAACAAATCGATTCCCGAGAAGCTGCAATAAGATGCAAAAGTGTAAATATACCTTTGACGTTGACTGTACAACAACGGCAGGGTGTTCATCCTCACACCCTGGAGCCTAATGGGTCGCGCACTGTACGGTTTAAGAGGCATTTCCTCCCACGAACGCTGCGACTGTGGAATGAACTCCCTGCCGAGGTTTTCCCAGCGGGCTACAGTATGAGGTGCTTCAAAAAAGGAGTGTATAGGTTATTAAAGGGTAGGCAACGCGCATGTGAATCCTCTGCTTATGCTTGTTTGCCACCGTCGTGGTATAAAAAAAGAAAAAAAAAATGGAAGAGAAATCTGATGTATTTACTAATTGAAAATCTACGAATTATAATCGAGATGTCCGAAAAGCAACATACCATACCTAACAAAGCAAATCGCATAGTAATCGTTTAAGAAAACTTGTAATAAGTAGTTTCATTAAGTGCGTTCAATGATCATATTTTCGGTAAATCTATCAAGGTGCCGTATTATAATTTTAAAACATCAACAATACAATAAGAACACAACCTATCTCAAACATAACTCCAACACACAACAAACAATCAACCAATATTGAAGTTGTATTGGAGTTGCGTCGGAATATTTCTCAAGCAAATTCTGATATTTCTGATTCAGATGTTTATGCCGTAGCTGTGTTATAGAAATAGAAATAGAAATATCTTTATTCGTGACATTACAGACAGAACAAATAAACTACAGATAATTATAGAATAAAACAGGTGTCACGAAATGGCCTTTTCTCAGCATGTTGCTAGCGTTAGCCAGCGCTGATCTTCCGAAAAGACCATATGTGTTGTGTTAATGCATTGGAGTTGTATTGAAGTTGGATCGTGTCTATACGTGTTTTAAAGTTAGAATTCGGCCCAAGGACTTTATTAGTAATATTACAGTCCTAGGTCTCATTTCTTATTTAACTGCACTAGTTTTTCTACGATGATGTTAGACATACATTAATTTACATCGAAAGACACATTTTTATTATGTTTTTCATTCATTACGCCTGAATAGTGTCTTAAACACCGCGTGCTTGGAGTTAGACCCAAAAGAAAGAGATGAAAGTGCAAAAATATTTTTTCTTATGCATCAGTGATGTGAACGCGTCACAGACGGCAATTTCTTAGTCTCTTACAGTATGATTATCCCTCGTCGAGATGAAAATTGAATATTCTATGCTAGGGGAATTGCTGTTTAGTACAGCGGAGGATGTGTTTTATATGAAGTCAAAGTGAACTATATGATATTAGTGCGTTACGTATATGTAGGACTATAAAAGTAAATCTTTATGAGTTTGAAGCGCTAGAAAATGACTTGAGACGTTCAACTTGAAGTGACTACGTCTTACGTCTCGGTATTTGATAGATGTTTGCTGTGGGTTAGTATGTATTATTTGGTACATAGGTATTCCTATTATTTTATAGTCATACTTTATAAACAATGATTTCGTATTTGTTTGTATTTATTTACGTAAGAATATTATATGGGTAAGTATTTATATTATAGTCAATGTTTCTATAAAATCAGTACAAAAGTATGGCAAAATAAAAACAGTGTTAATTTTAGATAAATAACTGAGCAATTTTAGTATTTATTTATTCGAATTAAAGATTGATGCGCCATTGCTATTTCCAACAAATATACAACGGGCCGTTTATAAGTTATTTTTATTTTCACAGGATAAATGTTTAATGTAAGGATACCAGTTATTAATTTGCCATCCATTTTGTTAGATGCACCGCCTACATTTTTTTCTGTTTTTCCCTAAGCTTGACTGGTAGAGAATGCATTATATGGCATTAAGTCCGCCTTTTGTGCGTTAAGTTTTCTTATGTGCAATAAATATTAAATACATAAATAATACCTTTATAAAACAATAGTCGGAATAATGACCACGATAAAATGACCTCAGACCTCAAACTTAGCAAAAAGCAATTCGAAAGTATCTGAAAAATAGGAAATTTTACTACGTAGTGTTTAGAGGAGGCTATAAAAAATATTAACTACAATAATATTGCTCTGCTATTCCTGGACGAACGAGCGGAGCGTAAGCGAAGCAAGTTCTTACAAAAAACTTCTGGCTAGTGGGACGTCTGCGCATTTCGATGGCTTTTTGATTTTGAGAGTTTGTTCCGCGATAACTTTAGTAACGCTTTTCTGATCTTCATGAAATTTGTTGGGGTTGTAGCAGAGATATAATTTGAGAGTTCGTATAGAGCAGGGTCGACCAAGGGGTCATGGAGCTAGAAGGTCCGAAAAAATCATCTTAAGGGTCTTGTTATATTGGCCATTTGTTTGCAAGGGAATCGCGAGTTCTGAGTTCGTGGCGGACTACTAATACTAGTAGTCCGCCACGTAATTGCTCATATACATGAGCAATTGATCGAAATAAATTGGTATACTTACACTATAACATGACCAATATAAATTAAACCCAAAAAGGGTCAACAATTAAAGTCCATGTCCGTACCTACTTAAATACGGACCTTGAACGTTTTGTCTTTGAACATTGTAAACAAATCCGAAACAAACCGATAGTTTCTGACTACACATCATATTGCTCAGTACACCTCGCATAGATGTACCGAGATAAACTCTCAACCATATATAATTCAAGTCACGGACGATTTCCTCCGTACGTACACAACACTCTTGTTATGTGCAATATGGCTGCTTGGCTTAACACCAAGAAGCCTATGTGGGGTGGGGATCATAGCACTTGAACAGAAATCGGCGCATTTACCCCTAAGGTAGTTCACAATGCGCAAGCTCATACTACGTAGTGGTTACTTGAAATTGTATCATAAGTTGTGCAAAGCAAGGTCGTATTTGCAACTAAGGTGTATAATTAAATGCGAGTTTGTGTAAGCGAACCCTCAGAATGTTGACGATAAGACGCCGGGAGGGCGCCAGGCTGATTATTCCCATCAGTTTCGCGAGTGCGATCGAGTCGTGTTCTCACAGGAACCAATATAAGGTGACCTAGTGATACATAAAAGCCGTTCGTCATAGAAGATCGTATTTATACTGGTTCTCTGAAGCGTCCGAGTCGCTCGTTCTTGTTAAGTAATTGGACTGGCACCCATCCACAGAGGAGGCGATAAATTGAAAACGTGTCGGGAATGACACATCGCGTATGCCATTGCGAGTTTTTAATTCAATTTAATTTACTAAGGACATTGTTGACCTACTTTATATGAGTAGGCAAATAAATTGTAGTGAAAACAGCGTAGAAATAGCACAAAATGCAACGACCCCGATGGTAGCAGTATATATTTTTCACTTCTCATGGTCAAAAAGTGTGTCATATTAAGGCGGACTAAAGTAGTACATTTAGCCTCTAGGGAAAATATGTATACATATTTATGATTTACAAAACATTTCACCATATTAAATCCACCAATCACAACACATATAGAAGTTAATCGGAACGCTGGATTCTCTTTGGTGCGTATCTTCTTTTTCTTCCTTGTTTGGAGTCAGAGAAAATTCGTAAGACGGACACGTGACCTGATCGAATAAATCTACATTAATAATTTCGTCGAGGGGTACGGTAGACCCGAATGAAATTATGCTCAAATGAAAAAGCGTAAAAAATAACAGTTTTGAATCGAAAACATATATGGGCAAAATTCGGATGGTCGCGTATTTTGCATTTAAAAGTGTTAATTTAATGACAAATGGTCGGCCATATTCATAGATTTATATAATTCTTCAGATGGGGTACTGCTAACAACATTTTGCGATTTCATAATGAGCCAGTGTCCTCGTGGTTACGCACTACACACACATACGCACAGCAATAATGAGCCGCTCCCCCGACAGTAATGTCCAAACGTCTATGCAGTCAAGTGCTGTTAAAAAATAATTAAAATATGCCGTCGTGCGTTGTCAAATGCTTCAGAAATGCCACCGTTCGAAAGAACAAAACGGATGGGGTAACTTTTCACCGTTAAATAAACAATTCATTGCGTAATCATATTAAGAATCAGTAAATTCGTAAACTATTAACTTCACGGTAGTGGTGTTGCCAGGTGGTTGAATAGGGAAACTTCCCGAACGTAAGGGGGTCTATAATCGCCGCGATATGTTGTCAATACGATATTGACGTCCCCACTCCCAACTAGACGTTTTATTTCACGCACGGTTTCAACGAATATTAACGTTACCTAATTAATAGTTAATAACTTTTATGCTTTTGTGAGCAAAGTTTATTCTTTATTATTTTTTAAATAAAATTTGTAAACAAACAAAATTATATATTTCTTAAAATTATTCCAAAAACTTCGTAAAACAAAAAGCTCATATCTAATCGTAGATTGAACGCGCGAAGTTATGTCACCGCAACTGATCTGTCAAACTTTCGTCTCATTCTAACTATCGCTCCCTCTCACTCTGAGCGGCTGACTAGTCGCTTCAGTAATCGACTGGTCAAGCAGAACGAGATGGAACTATAGTTAGAATGAGAGGTCAGCTCTTAAGTCGAACCGATTGTGTTGATCGATCGAGGAGCATTTTTAACCAACTTCAAAAAAAGGAGGTTCTCAGTTTGACCCGTATGTTTGTATGTATGCATGTATGTTTGTTCGCGATTATCTCGCGTTATTGGGACGACAACAGAGGCCACCACACTCAACAGTAGTCTTGTACTTATAATAAATAGTAAATTTAGATTTTTTTTAATTTGACCTTTTAGTCGCCTCTTCAGTATATTTCATCAAATTTATTAAAACAGGTGCTTATTAATTCTATTTAATCATATATATTAATCTTTTTCTTTTTAAATTCAAAAATACTGTATTCTTAATCGGGAAAATTTGTATTAAATACATGGCAACACTCGTCTGGACACACACATTCAAACCAGCCGCCATCTTGCGTCACAGTGTGTTGTACAGGCATGCTCCATCCTTTTAATTTATTCATCCAAGGCCATATTACATATTTTAGTGGTTGACAACTTGACAGTGAGGGGTGCGTTCGGAAATTGTGAACTATGTTTACGTTCGGCATATTTGACAGGTTAGTTGGTCAAAAGGAGGACGAAAGTAAATAAATTAAGAAAACCCGGCTGACTGACAAGGAAAAAAAAAGCATTTGACACACGACAAAATATATTCTTACAGAAATTAGTTTTCTTTTCACTGAAAGGAGGTAAGTAAAAATGGATACTTTAACTAAAAATAAATGTAAATAACATGTTGAAGACCTGAAGCCGCGTCTGCAGTGTACTGCTTTTGGACAGTGGTTTTCAAGCGTTCTATATACCCATCAATTTGTCACAATAACCGCCTTCAAAGTGAATAAATGGAATGTTTGCTGTCTCTGTCTGCCGTAAGTAGTAACTTCAACTACATTGAGTGGTTGTTATTTGGATCACCCGACTGCTAAAAGGAGGGCCACGTTTTTTTCGAAAGTATATAGAGGTGTTACCCGCGCGAGGTAGGACCCCGGAATTCCGGGCCTTTGAAAACCGTGACTCCGGTACTTTGAAAATCAGGGATTTCGAAAATGTGGGACGCTGGGGTTTCAGATTCCCGGGATATCCGGGACTTTAAAATTCCAGGATTCCGGAAATGCGGGTCACCGGGCTTCCAGGATTTTAGAAAGCTGGAATTCTGTAAATGTGGTACGCCGGAATTTCAGGGTCCTGGAAGTCCGGAACTTAAGAATACCAGGATATAGGAACTTTTGGAAACAAGGATTTTTGAACTGCACGAGGCCGGGATTGCAATTTTTTTTAAACCAGGGATTCCGGGAATACAAGAACAGGGTTTTAGGGGTCCTAAGATTGTGGGATTTTGAAAGTCCGGGATTCCGAGCATTAAGAAATTCTGGGATTAAGGAAATGCTTCCGACATTGCATGATATTAGGGTCTCGGCATTCAGGATATAAGGTACTCTGGGCTTCCGGGACTATGTGCTTTCGAAAATGTGGCTTCGAAAATTCCAAGATACTTATTAAAACCAGTGATTCCGGGAACGCGACAAATCCTGGGAGCCCAGATGTGAGTCGTACCGAGGCTTTATAGTCTCAGAATTCACAGTTTATGGAACCCTGGAATGCGGGAAATGTGATTCTGGAACTTTAAAAAGCTGACATTATGGTACGTTAAAAAGCCGGGGTTCGGGAAATGCGGCACGGGATTTTAGGATCCTGGGAGTCCGAGACTTTAGAAATCCGGGATTCAGGGACTTTCAAAAGCTGTGTTTTCTTAAGTCCTAGATTCTAGGATTATAAGATATTAAAAACCAAGTACTCCGAGAATGTTAGACACTGAGATATGTATAAGGATCCTGGAAGTCCAGGACTTTAGAAATCCGGGTTTAATAAGCCGGTAGCCCGGTATTTCGGGTCGTTAGAAAGCAGGGGTATTTCGGAAATGCGGGACGACGGGATTTTAGAGTCAAGGGAGTCCGGAGTTTTGATATCCCCGATTCGGGAACTTTATATCCAGGATTTCGAGAATGTGGGAAACCCAGATTTTGTGCTGGGAGTCTCGGTATAAGGAACCGCGGGATTCTGAGACTTTAGGAATCCTAGATACCGAAAAAGTCGGATGGGTTCCGGGAAATCCGAGATTCGGGAAATCCGGGATTCGTATAATGCGGAACGCCGGAATTATAAGGTACTAGCTTTCCGCCCGCGACTTCGTCCGCGTATAATACGGTTCCTAATACAGAGTTTCATATCCAATTTTATCTTCTTAACTAACTTTTGTTAATCCCCGAACCATCTTCTAAATCTATTTATACTTATAACTATACAAACTTTCAACCCCTTTTTACCCTGTTAGAGGTTGAATTTTAAAAAACGTTGAAATGACTTTTATTGCTTTTTAATTATTAGTAAACGTACGAAGTTTCAAATCTCTAACTCAAAATTTTAAACCCCATCCATACAAACTTTCAACCCCTTTTTTACCCCCTTAGGAGATGAATTTAGAAAAACCCCTTCTTAGTGGATACTAACGTTATAAAAACAACCTATTGTGAAAAATTCAGTTCTCTAGGTCCAACAGTTCGGGCTGGGCGTTGATTTAAGTGAGTCAGTCAGTCAGTCAGTCAGTCGGTCAGTCAGGACTTTTACGTTTATATATATAGATTAGGAATCTGGAACTCTAGAAATGCAATATTACGGGACAAGCTTTTAAAAAGCTTGGATTTCGAAAATGTGGCAGAAATTCGAGTCCTAGGAATTTATAAATCCGGGAATTACTAAACCCCGAATTCCGGGAATAGAGAAACCGGGATTTTAGGGTGCTGTGCATCCAGGTATAAAGAAATCCGGGATTCCGGAAATTTAGGAGGCCGGAATTCTAAAAATGCGGCTTGCTGGAATTTTAGTTCCCAGGAGCCCAGGATTCCGAAATATAAAAACATCGTAATATCGTAACTACGCGAGGCCGAGATTCCAAGATATTATAAACCAGGGATTCCGGGAATGCAAGCAATTGGGATTTTAGGGTCCCGGGAGAGGCCAGGACTTTAGAAGTACAGGATTCCCGGGCTATAGAAATCCTGGGAATCCTGAATTGCGGGAAACCGGGATTTAAGAGGTTCCTATAGTCTGAATATAAAGATCTCCCGAATCCCGATTCGGGATTCCAGAATTACGGAGGCAGGGATTCGAAGATTTAAAACCCGGGATATAGGCTACCGGGTTTGAAGGTACCGGGCTTCGAGGTTTTAGAAGCCCAATAATCTCAGTTTTCCTGTATTTCCCAACTCCGAGATTCCAGGACTTTAGAAAGCCGGAATTATACGCCCGCGCTACGCCGGTATCAAGTATGCTAAATTATTTTTACATGAGTTCATTGAATATGTGTAAATAATGACATATTTTTTAAATTTTAGCTTTAGTATTATGTAAAGCATATATAATAATTACATTAATTTGGCAGTGGTTCGTTGTAGGCTCTATTTATTTTACCGAGCGAAGCCGGGTTTTCATCTAGTAATTGTAATAGTTCTGAAGTGTTAAATTTTTAATATAACATAAATTGTCATGTTTGTGTACGATAACGCAATAAATGAATTATTTTACCACAGTATAAATGATAGTAATTTTATACTGATAATTAAAGCAATTCGTGCAAAATTATTCCTTAATCATTCCAAAATATCAAAAATGCACAACGTTAATATTCAAGTTTTCACTTCTGCCGGCACTCCCGGAGTGCACCCCGTTGTATTTTTTACGAAAGCGACTGCTATGCCATCTGACCTTCCAACCCAGAGTGGAAACTAGGCCTTATCGGGATTAGGTCCGGTTTCCTTACGATGTTATCCTTCACCGAAAGGAGACTGGTAAATATCAAATGATATTACGTACATAAGTTCCGAAAAAGTCAGTGGTACGACCCGGGGTTGAACCCGCGACCTCCGCATTGAAAGTCGGACGTTTGCCGCCAGGCTACCAGCGCTCTTTCTTGTTTTTTTTTTGGTGCGTATACAGTTTAAATAATTGTTCACTTTAACTTTACCAAGGCGGACTAAAGTAGTACATTTAGCCTCTAGGGCTACTATGTATACATATTTATGATTTACAAAACATTTTAAATTGACCAATCGGAACACTTCACCATATTAAATCCACACATTGTAAGTCCTCTAAAACGTGTTCAAAAACGGTAGGCAATGGCTAGCATTACCACAACTGATTTTGCTATAATAAGCTTTTTATCTGTGGCAGTAACGTAATTTTAACTTTATGAGTACATGCTCAAATATTGATAGGTTATGAATTTCAAATTTGGAACATCGAATTTGATAACATTAAAATACGAAAATCACACTCGTATTTTAAGGACCCTTATTACGCATCAGTTACATGCTAATTATACCGTCGTCTGTGGCATTAATTCGCGGTGTTTATATTTTGTATCTATGTCAAAGAAGTTAAAAAATTAAAAGACCGTCAAGTTAAACCAGAATTTCACCTTAAGTTTAGTTATTGTGTTGTGCGTAAATAATAAGTATTTTTATCTTCTCGCAATTGAAGTGAAAAATAGTATGCATTCCTCTGGTCTAAAAGCCATATTACCACTCGAACAATTTTCCCACACTTCGTTCGGGAAAATAGCCACCTCATGTTAATATGGTCTACTTTAGACCCTTGTCAAACAATCTACTATAATGAGGGTTTCCGCGATCGAGTTTTTCACTAGATGGCAGCACCGTGGCGACAGGTCTAGCTGTCATAATCCACCAATCATGTTTAACCATATATTTTTTGATTGGTGGATTTTGACAGCTACTGCCAAAAAGACCTGTCGTCACGGTGCTGCCATCTAGTGAAAATCTCAATCGCGGAAACCCTCATTCCTAAAAAAATATTTTGTACAATTCATTATACAGCAATTTTAAAATCTATTATTTATGTCTCTTAACTGTTATAATACTCGTACAAAAATAGAAATGGTTGATTCGCATGATATTTTGCTTCATAAGTTTCATGTTTAATTTATGACACAAATAACTATTCAAGCAAATTTATCGGTATGAATGTGCAGATAAATGTGTTGGCAAACTAATGTACGACACGATGTATAAGGTTGTTAGCATGGATGTTAGAAATAATTACGGATACCATGCCGCTGAGTCAAAATTATGATCCAATTAAAGACGATTTTTCTCGTGTTTACGTGTGCGTGCAAGACGGCTTATTACGGAATCACAATTTTGCCACAATGGCGCCGCATCAGTTATAATTTTGCATATCCATGGTTGTTTCAGTTAAATAACTAACAGAAACGAGTAGGTACGTTTAGATATTTTTGAGTACTTTGGCCGCTCCGATATTAATGATGGCGACTGTACCAGATATAGGTAGAGTTATATTTAACCAGTTGGATAACTAAGTAAGTTTCACTGGAATCTATTATTTTCCCAGTACGAGTAATCAATAAATTATATTAAGAAAATAAATAAGTTGATACCTCTTTAACTTTATCAATTTACCTTCGAATTTTCATTGATTTGATTTTATTAGAAACAAAACATACCAACAACTATTAAATTCTGCGTGTTCCTTTTGAGTTAATTAAACAAAGTTTCCCCAGGATAGAAAGTAATAACGAGAGTCTTAACGTAATAACGTCTCGTTGAAATTAGAAAAAGTTGCCGTAACGTCATCTGTAAGTGTCGGAGGGAATATTTTTCAAACGATTCTTTTTGTTTGATACCTGTCCACCGTAAAATTTTATTCGGCGTACTAAAGGCCCTGACGGAAACCCAACGAGTATTACTTTTTTGTGTCTGAGTACGTGCGTCTCGGTCTTTTTATTTTAGTAATTACATTAGGCCTGTGATGGATGTTTTTTGATGAATTAATAACGTGCCGGTATTATTTAAAGTTAAATTTAAGCTAGAAGTGGTCCAATATATCTGACAATGCCTTTATTTGAATACATTTCTTTCTTTAATAGGTACGGGTGATAAAATAACTAGTCATGATTTTAAAATAATAGTTTAGTATTTGACACCGAAGTATCCGTATTGCAAAATACTCTATAACTTTCAGTCATTCACAAGAGTACAAATATCGTCTTGGCTAACGTATTGTACAAAGATATAGTACTTGGTATTTTCAGAACGGAGAGGCAGAAAGCGTTGAAATAAAATTTTGATCTCGGAGGTTAGTTAATATGACAGGAGATAGATAGCGACATTATAGAGAAGTTGCGAGTGTCTTATACAATTTCATGCAACACAGTATCCCTTTGTACTTATTTTTAACAATAGGGAAGATGCAGCTATAATATTTACCATTATTTTGTGATCAAAATGTTGAAAAAACATAAAATAATGGCTATTAACGTATTTATACTTTAGTTTATACTAATTTCAAATAATAATTACGATTTGAAGTAATGTGAAACGGAACGTGTTTTATTCCACTAATCAGCGTCTGGTCACATCACTCCTGTTATGACAACTAATGGGGTTGGCAACTTTCTATGGGATTTGGCTTAAAGGGTATCATCCAGGGTATCATATAGGGCTAGCATCCAGGTCAAAAAATTAAACAAAACTACGTGTGTTTAATTATATCCATAAGGACATCTAGAAGCCCGAATTTCATGAAGCTAGCTCAAACGGTTATAAAGATATGAAGGTCAAAAATTCGTAAATTTTAGCACTGACTGACATTCACAGTCGGTCGCGCCGTTCAAGGAGAAGCTAAAGAAGTTATGGTTACCTGACTCTGATTGATATGTTGCTATTGTATTATTCTGTATATGTCTTAGATGTTCCTTTTCTGTGTTTTTATTATGTTTGTCTCCTCACTCCTCTCTGGTTTAATATATATATATACTTTTCCTATAACTTTTGTATGTATGTATCTATAGTATCTACCTTTCTCGTACCTTGTTGTACATGTTGCCGCATTTGTCTACCTCTTTTCACTTCTTCTCTCATCTACTCAAAGGTTAACTGGAAGAGATCCCTTAAAGGGATAAGTTCGCCTTTGTACTTACGTTTTCCTATTATTGTATTGTTTTGACTGGTTTTTGTACAATAAAGAGTTTTTACATTACATTACATTACATTACTGTCATCTACTCGGTGTGCGGAGAAACGTCTCCTTGCTCCTCCTTCTTCTTCATCAAAATTTTATGACGACTCATTTACTTTTCGGGCTGTTCGGATGTGGAATGCTTTACCGTTGAATAAAAGATGTGCTAAATCTCTTACCATCTTCAAAAATCTTTTGAAATCTCATTACCTTTCGCTGCCTTAAGTTGCCTTCATTCATGTATGTATTTATTTATTGTGTATTTATGTATATATTGTGTATTTATATATTAAGTATCTGTTTATGTATTTAGGTATAAGTAATTAAAGTAAGTGCTTACTATTTAATTATTAGAATCATATCGGCACTTTGCTTTATTGAATACCTATAACAATTGCTGTTACTTAAAAATGTGAGATCTTAAAGTAGGTTAGATTTGACTTGGCCAGTTTTTATCAGAATTAAAATATATATATATATATATGTTAAATAACTTTATAAAATGACTGCTGTAATGAAAACTGGCCAAGTCAAATCTAACCTACTTTAAGATCTCATGCACATTTTTAAATAACAGCAATTGTTATAGGTATCCAATAAAGCAAAGAAATAGAGTTTAATACTTGTTCATAATGTTATTTTGTTCCTATAAATACATATTTGGATTTTGCATAGAACTTGGCACTCATTTAGATCTCCATTCTTTTTGCGGCGAAGCCCACAGCCAAGCATAATTTTTGTATTGAACTTGGCTCTCCTTTTTTACATTTATGTTTTTGATGGGATAAGATTTACAACAAGATAAATAACTATTTACATACCTATTATATTTGAAATTGATACACCACATTCGCAGTGTGGGTTCAGAGCTGGCCGTTCGACCAACGACATGATATTTATTCTTCGGCACAGCTATAAGAAAAATCTCGCGAACATCGTGTATCGTTGTATATGGCCTTTATTGATCTCAATCATGCATTTGATATTGAAAGATGTCCTTCATAAGTTCTGTCTCCGTTAGGTCCTTCCATGATTCCATGCATGAACGCCTCAGTTATATTGGATGGCGAAAATTCAGCGCCATTTTGCGTAAACCGTGGAGTTAGACAAGGCTGCGTGCTAGCAACTACTCTCTTTGGTATCGACTTCGCTGGCGTGGTCATGTACATCGCATGGACCCTGAGATACTACCACGCCACATAATGCTGAGTCAGATAGCAAACGTAAAAAGACCTGCTGGCCGTCCAACTCTAAGGTTTTAAAGAGTCATGTAAGCGTAACATGAATAGTTTTTGCATTCGGACCGACGGTTAGGAGAAGCGCGCCGAGATGAGACCCGAATGGCGTCTCGACATTAAAGTCGGAACTTCAAAGCATGACGATGACTGGCTGGAGAACCTTAAGCAGAAAAGCCTTCGTCGTGCTCTACCACCTCCTGCGGACTCGCGTTTTGTGTGCGATCGATGTGGCAAGAAATGCCGTGCTGCTATAGGACTCTATAGCCATCAACGGAGATGCAGGAACCCGTAAACCCACAAGCGCCACAACAAACATTTACAACAGATGCTGTGGCCAATGATGACACCCTATTCGGATTTTTAGATTACAGTAGGTACTATATCTCCTTTTTCAAATAATAAACATGAATGTTTGTTTTTGGACCTGGATTTATCCTTAAACTACGTCCGGACACGGGGATGTCCTTAAACTATGTCCAAAAGAGAAGTACGGGTACTGCGAATGTCATCGTAAGGCACAAGACAGCGAATGTCATCTCGCTCAAATCTGGAGCAGAGCCCGAATGCTAAAAACCACAGCCAAATAGCACTAGGCCCTACTCATAGTGTTGTGTTCCTGCTGATGAGTAAGTTTGCCAAAGAGGTCAAAGAGGACCCAGTGTGTTGACAATGAGGGACTCTCTTGTTCCTTTAGCCGTCAACACAGTGAATCCTCCTTTTTTAAAGGGTCGGCAACGCGCTTGTGATACCTCTGCAGGTGCAGGTGTCCATTAACTACGGTATCTGCTTACCATCAGGCGGGACGTATGCTTGTTCGCCACCGTCGTTGTATTAAAAAAAAATTAACGTTAACTTTAACTTTCGTAATAGTTTTTCAGTTTATTAATGGCCAAATTAGAACGTCATTTAATCCGTTTGAACAAACAAATAGATAAACAGCAATATCAATTTAGAAACGACAAATTGGAAACATATGATCATTACAATGAAAAAATCAATTGTGCAGAACTCTGGAACATCACGGGATTGGAATCTGCGTCCTTTGGATTGCCGGTCCAACGTGCGTGCAAGTACAAAGACGTATTCGTACGTCTTTGTACTTGTCATGGAACGTTCCTCTACACATCACAGCGAATTTAATCACTGTAAATAATTTAGAGACGAGTTCTCATTGCCAATTACTTTTCTATATACGAAGAAGCTCAAATACAAAACCGATTATTTTGAGAAAGTTGAAGAAGGTTTGGCTAATAATTTGAGTGGTTATGTAGGTCTTAAACAGACGTACACAATCCAATCTTTTAGAGGTATATAAGATACATATACATATATGCAAAAAAAAGGCAAATCAGCTCTTAGAGACACTATCAGATTATAGGATCTCTTAGTTAAGCAAGTCACGAAGAACCCGCAATGTTGGTAAAAAGAAAACACAACTGTGACATTTGAAATCAGGTTAACTGTGTTTTGTCTGGTAAGTTTAATAGCAAGCTAGATTTTTTGTTATTTGATTTTACGTTTTCAAGTAAGTCTCCCAAAAGAAAGTAAAGTACCTAATTACATAATAGAGTCGTTTTATCACGCACAGAAATAGCAAAATCGGAGTATAAATATCACACTGACGTCTGTAAAACAGATGGAACTAAGTTAAGATAATTATTTAACAAAAATAACAAATAGAAACGAAGTATTCTATGATGTATATCCTTTATCATTATCATATCATGACTAATGTGACAGGGAAAGAATCACCGGCCTACCTATTCCATACCCGTCTCAACCGTTACAAGTTTACCTTGGACTTGCTTATTACTACAGGTAAATATTGATATAACTCATTTAATTAAGTTTAAAATAGATATCACACATTTAATTAAGTTTAAAATAGATATCACACATTTAATTCAGTTTAAAACCCGATTCGTTATTGTTGTGATACGAACTTTATACAACTAATTCATACATACGAGTTGCACTAAGAGCCAAGTTCGGGCTTAGTTCGGGTGATGAGGCTATTTAAGTTTGAATAGGAAGCCCTGAAGACCTGTTCTCCCTTACAACTGACGCGGCTGCTTGGCTAAGAACCTTGGATATCAGTTTGTGACTTACCTGATGTATATTTCGATTAGTAAAGTCATACGATTAAATAATAATATAATTTTTAAGAAACAATAAACCAACTTCAATGGGGGAAACATGAAGGATTATTGTAGATGGTGCACTCAGACTCCATACAGTGAAATAACTTGCTTAACAAACACAGCGAAGAGGACAAATCGCCAAACGTGAACTATGCGTCGTTGAAGAGTTCCGTTCTGATCATCATCAGCAGTTCCACTTCATCAAATGTCACTCTTTTGAATGAAAATGCTTGATTTGTTGATAAATCCTTGGCATCCTATTGGCATAATCCTTGGCATAAATATTGACAAATTTTGTAATTGGAAATACCATATCGCGGTAAGTTAGACCGCTTTGTATATGTACTTTATCGTATTCGAAATGTGGTATCAGAAGCAGCCGCTCTTTCGGCATATCACGGTTATGTGTCATCCCTTTTGAGATACGGCTTAATTATATGGGGAAACTCAGTGGACGCACATATTGTTTTCCTAATTCAAAAAGATTGCGTGAGAACCATATGTGGAGTGGAGCGTTTGGCTTCTTGCAGAGATTTATTTAAACACAAAAAAAAATTTACATTACCAGCAATGTACATTTATGAAATGTGTATTTTTGTTAAAAAGCACCCGACATGTTTTAAAACGATCACCTCAAGGTCACAAAGAGGGGAACATAGACATAATTTATACACGACAAAGACAAATCTTTCACTGACAAGGAATAACGTTAATTGCATGGCAATTAAATTATTTAATACTTTTACTGATGACTTTAAGGCTCTACCAATTAAATTATTTAGAAAATCTTTGTTTAATCATCTAATCCAAAATAGCATTTATTCAATTACAGAGTTTATGGAAAAATGTACTTTATAGATAATGTATAATATATAATTGACATAAAATTTTATTGCAGAAATTGTATTAATTTGATACAGTTTGTTACTACTGAATATTATTATTATTTATATTAACCTTAGTATTGACACGAAGAGTATTAGACATAATTACATAGATTTAGAATATTAGTTAGGATACTAGTTTTATGAACAATATTTGTACGCCATGCATCATGGTAAAAAAAGACTGAAAAACCACATGTAACATCAATTTATACCCTTTTTTATACAAATAAACTATTCTATTCTATTCTATAAAAATACAAAAATCACTTTATGTATGCCTTTAAGATTTGAGGAGTCCCCTAGATTCCTCATGGATCCCATCATCAGAACTCGAGCTTGACGAAAATTTGTCCTGGCAATCAAACATGCTTAACAAACACAGCGAATTTAGCCTCTAGCAGGTAGTTTGGATTAAAAAATAAAGTCTATACTATTCACGAGTAACTAATAAGTATCGGCGTGGTCTAGACCAACCGTATCAAATCGTAATGGTGGCGATATCGCGGCACAAACTCTCCAGCATCTATAAGTGCCTACTAGGCTACGAGGGATCTTACTTCTTAAATAAAACTTACCATTGTCTGCGTTGTCCCTATCAGGCCCGCTGTCGTGCTCCGATTCCGACTCGTCCCAGATCGTATCTGTGGTAATCTTCTGCCGTGAACACTCGATCCAGTATCCCGGGGTCGGGATCAGACTGTGAGGGTACTCTTCGCAAAACTCATCTGAAAAGAGTATATCATATTAGATTTGTGTTAAGTTAGTGGAATTGGTGGCTCAATGTTACGTCTGTGTAAAGATTGAACGAAAGTTGCTGCTCACTGACTTATTAAACATCGCTACAAAGCCTCCTAACGGTTTTAACGGCCTCCTAGCCCTGTTGGTAGTGGCCCTGCCTGCAGCCAGCCTGAGCAGGAGGTCCCGGGTTCGAATCCTGGCCAGGGCATTTGTTTGTGCGTTTACTTATCACAGATATTTGTTCCTGAGTTATGGATGTTTCTATGTATTTAAGTGTTTATCCATATTTATCTATTATATATATCGTCGTCTAATACCCATAACACAAGCCTTATTGAGCTTACTGTGGGCCTAGGTCGATTTGTGTAAGTTTGTCCTATAATATTTATTTAATTATTTTTTTATTTAAAGGCCAAGTAAGTTGAAACAATAAACAACAAGATTAAAAAACGATTCGCATAGTTTTGTCATCAGGTAATCTGTAATAGTATTATATCTGGTTCACATACATAATCAAATAACCTACTTAAACTGTATATTTAGGGCATATCATAATTCAAAAACTTCCATTGTACTCGGATTGTTAGAATAATGAAAAGGGAGGGTACATCCGCCGGAAGAAGCGTTACCGGCCACTTCCGGCCGGCTCGTCGAGCCTTTTAAGGCTTCATTAAAAACAAACCTCTTGGCGCTCTCTTTACGATTTTATCATGAGAGTCAATTTTGTGTACCATACTACTTTTAATAAAGTAAAATAATTCCGCACATCTTCTGCCAAAATCGAAATGGGAATGACAACATCTAGAGGTTGTGCTTGAAATTGGAACTCCACACGTGCCAGTAAATATGAGTATCGGGACATATGTGCAGTAATAAATGAGCATAATTTATTAGTATATAGTTTGTAGTCAATTATAAAAGTTCTAGAAAATTTTATTCATATCAAAGCCTCAGTCGATAAATTATATAAAGTATTCTCTGCTGGTAAAATAAACCATTTTAACGACGCTGACACAGCGTAATAAACTTACCCCTTTTTCATAAACTCTCTCAGTCCTCAATTAGTTAATATATGTTTTGTCTGTTTCTAACAAATACTTATATAGTATTCATTTTTAGGGTTCCGTAACTCGAAAGGAAAAAAAACGGAACCCTTATAGGATCACGTTGTTGTCCGTCTGTCTGTCTGTCTGTCTGTCTGTCTGTCTGTCTGTATGTCTGTCTGTCAAGACCATTTTTCTCAGGAACGCGTGGAGGTATCAAGCTGAAATTTATATCAAATACTCAGGTCTACTGTCTCTTGGAGCTGTGAAAAAATCAAACTTCTAAGCCAACGCAATCAAAAGATACAGCCGTTTATGCCGCAAATTTCCGCAAATTTTCGACACTCGCAAGGGAATCAAAACCTACAGGGTACTTCCCGTGAACTCAGAATCTTGAAATTTGGTATGAAGCAACGTCTTATAGCACAGATAAAGGAAAAATTGCGGAAACCGTAATTTTTAATTACATCTTATAAAAAAAAATATTTATAATAATTTTAAAGTTACTACCCCTATATATCAACAGGCAACCAATTTAAACAGTATTAGCGTTGACCAGCTTAACCAGCATTTTTCATCGTCCACCTGTTTCAGTGGTCCTAAGAAATCTAACTCACTTCATCATCTTTCATCACTTCCTGCCTTAGATTTCTCTTCTTTCTATTTTAGCCATTTCTGTGAGAGTGATGTTAGGAAGGGTATATTGAATATCACTTCTAACGCCGTTGGTGTTGACTGTGTTAGCCGAAATATGATACTCCCTCTCCTTGATTTGTTTGTTCCTATTATCACCGGTATTCTGAATTTTTCCATTTCATCAAGTACTTTTCCCAGTCTGTGGAAGGATGCCAATATTATTCCTTTACCCAAAAAATCCAATCCCAGTTCCTTCTCTGACTATCGCCCCATCTCCATTCTTCCTTTCCTATCCAAAGTCCTCGAACGGCTAGTGCATCAGCAACTAACTTCCTTCCTGAATAGAAATGACCTCCTAAACCCATTTCAATCTGGTTTTCGTCCGGGCCACAGTACTACCTCGGCTCTTGTCAAGGTTATCGATGACATCCGTTTGGGTATGAATGACCAGAAGCTTACAGTTCTTGCACTTCTAGATTTCAGTAATGCCTTTAACACGGTCGATTTTGACATTTTGCTCGCGTTCTTACAGTCTCTTAACATATCGGCTGCAGCGATTGACTGGTTCCGCAGCTATTTGGTTGGTCGTCGGCAAAGAATAAAACTAGATTCTTCGTGTTCTTCCTGGTGCAGCACATCAGCTGGTGTTCCACAGGGTGGTGTGCTGTCTCCTCTTTTATTTTCTATCTTCATTAATTCCATAACTCTTGATCTCTCCTCTTCGTATCACCTCTATGCCGACGACCTTCAAATATATTCGCAGGGTATGCATAGCGATCTCAATTCAGTTATAGAAGCCACGAATCTTGATCTGCTCCGCATATCAAATTGGAGTCAAAATTACGGTTTAAAAGTAAACCCCCTAAAGTCACAGGTAATTGTGATGGGTAGCGCTAAATAAATCTCCAAAATTGACTTTCTCAGGCTCCCTCCGATAGTCTTCGATGGAATCCAAATTCCTTTTTCCAACCAAGTGAAAAATCTTGGCGTAATCATGGATCGTTGTCTATCATGGGTGCCTCAGGTGAGTGAAGTGAGCAGGAAGATGTTTGCTGCCATAGGGTCTCTCAGACGGCTCCGGAATTTCCTGCCAATTGCTACTAAAATTGCGCTTGCTCAGTCGTTACTTCTCCCCATTCTTGATTATGCAGATATCTCCTATTTAGACCTAACCGAGGAGCAACTTAATAAGCTTGAGCGTATTCAAAATGCCTGCATTCGGTTCATTTTCGGATTACGCAAATTCGACCATGTTTCTAGTTTTCGTTCTCAACTCAAATGGCTCCCTATCCGTCACCGCCGTAACTCTCACATACTTTCTTTACTCTTTTCTATACTTTTTAACCCTGCAACTCCCCGCTACCTCAAAGAGCGTTTCTCTTATCTTAATTCTATTAGATCCTCTCAAAAATTGCTCCTAAAAGTGCCATCTTCATCTTCCAAATTTTATAATTGCTCATTTACGTTCCAGGCCGTTCGTTTGTGGAATTCTCTCCCTCTCAACATAAAACGCGCGCAATCTATTGGTAGCTTTAAATCGCAACTTAAGGAATACTATTTATCTCTTCCTTAGGTTTTTAAGTTGACACTGTTGTTTCTTACTGTGTGTATTATATATGTATATATGTACGTATATGTATGTTTATTTTGTAGTTATTTAAGTATGTGTATTCATATGAATGTGCTGTGTTATCTATTTCGTCTCTTTTGTTTCTATGCACCACCTACTGCTTATTGTTTTTCTCTAGTCTCCACTACCCAAAGGTTGTCTGGAAGAAATCGCTCATTAGCGATAGGACCGCCTGTTGTTACCTCTACCTAAATTTATCTAATTGTAAAATTTGTGCTTGTAACTGTATGAGGTGTGCAATAAAGAGTATTTATTATTATTATTATTATTATACCTACATGTTTGTACGGAACCCACGCTGCGCGAGTCTGACTCGCACTTGGCCGGTTTTTTTTACAAAAATAATCATGTATGTAGCCAGAAATTGCGGTTTTTCTTCGTGTATTTTTCCGAAAGTTGTCGGATTTAAAATTTAGTTTTCTTTTTGACACAATTTTGTATGACAATGGTATAAAAAATTTACTTATTCCCTAGAAGACTATCAAATTAATATGACAAAGAAAAAATCATACAAATGAGACATCATTAAGATCTCCAAATTGATAACTGACGGAACCACTCCGAACAAAAGTTGGTAAAATAGTTCTTGGGAATAGGCTGATTATTCAAAATACAATAAAAATATAGAAAAAATATATAAATAAGGGTCTTGTTATATTGGTTATCTCGTTTGCATGGAAATCGCGAGTTCTAAGTTCGAGGCGGACTACTAGTTAATAAAAACAACCAGATCACTTTGTATTTAAATTACGTTTAACATATTCAGCGCCGAGATTCCGTCTGTCAGGAGCTACATGGTCATGGAATACGTGGCTACGGGCTACGAGCATAGCTCGTAGCACTAGGCGGCACTGAATGTGTTAAATAACCCGTTTTCAATACTCTAAGTATATAATGCACACATTCAGTAGCAGAAGTACAGTCAGCAACGAAAGTAGCCGAACGAAATAAGTTTACAAAAAAAAGTAACTAGACACATAAACGTATGTTCGTTATGTACATGTGTGTCTCTACGAATAAACTAAAATATTCTATTCTATTCTATTCTAAATGTTACATAAGTTACTGTACAGCGCGTCAAACACTTGTTTGAAAATTGTCATAACTTCAAAACATAGAAACAAAACAAATACAAAAATAAGAAAGTAACATTAAAGAGCTCACTCCATACATGGCTAGAAACCATGTAAGTAATAGGTTTCAAGCGAATTTTGTTATACGCTAAAAATAAAACATGTAAGCTTCATATTTATGATGTTTTAAGCTAGCTTATTTTTTTAAACTACTTAAACTTTACAATACCACAAAACAAGTTTTACAAGTCCCAATCCTCATAGGGATCACTCTACTTCTGCTTATTACTTACTTTTCTATTTTTCAAATTAACAATTACATATATCACAACAAATACACAATAAATCCAGTAAAAGACATGTACCTATATTAAACAATATAATGTAATCTTCTTTCACTTCTCCTCATCTGCATTGTAGGTGAAAAGCGGCACAGTTCACTGTAAGGTAGAACACCAAACTTTAATCGATATGCTTGGCGTTCATACTTAGAGTGGACCGTACAACGCTGTATCTTCTTTCTTGCGATTGTTGATATTCTTCTATCTTCAGATTCTTCTTTAGGTTCATTTATTTATATATAAATAGTATGTAATTTTTAATACTAATTCAGCCAAACGTGAGATCCGACTTATGTAGGTATAGATTATTTCGTATAACACCCAAAATAAAATCACATTGTTTCCAACCTTCGTTTTTTTCTTTTAACCGACTTGGGTTGGCCGTTTTTATAATTTAATTCGTCGTTATGCAGCTCTATAGTCTTACACAAATAATATAAGTCACCCTACTAGCAGTACAAAAGGCTAATGTTCTAATATAAGTCACCCTACTAGCAGTACAAAAGGCTAATGTTCTAATATAAGTCAGCACAAAAGGCTTATGTTATAATATAAGTCACCCTACTGGCAGTACAAAAGGCTTATGTTTTGCGTTTACAAAACAATGAACATGATATTTTCGACAAACATTTTTGTTTGCACTATAGAAGTCATAAAAACCATATATTTAACACAAAAACGCTACTAAAATTAAACTTTCAAAGCGATATAAAGTTAACGAAATGGGGTCTTGAGTCTTGACTAATCTCAATTTAAAACTATTTGGCAATTCCCGCAAGGTATCATGGGATTAAATGGCCGAAAGGTACGCCGCAATTAAAGGTTTATCTTAATCCACGAGCACGTAAAAGTAACAAAAAGATGTTAGAAGACATTAAGACGCCATTTTCGCAGTTATATTTAAATATTCAGGATTAAAGTGCGAAAATTGGCATGTGTGAAGATAAGACGCTGCAATAACCTGCACAAATTAAACAATTGAAAGCGCTAGTGCACTGCTTACAGAGTTTTAGCTATAACATTTTTAAGGTTCAGTGCGTTCAGATAACATAGTTTAAAAATAATCCTAGCACGTTCATAAATAATAATATGATTAGCAATTCCAGTGGTGGCGGCAGGCCGCTTAGTGCTACACTATATTTTTCGTTGAAATCACAGGACCTTAAATTATTTGGCGTTCGTTACTAACGTTCGTCCTATGATTATATTCTAATATTTTATAGCCACGTCAGATATGACACAATAATGAGAGCGACGAAACCCCTCTCGTTAGTTTGCCATACTAGCTTATTGCTAGATCCGGGCATCTGGCACCTGTAAAGTGGTGGAGGTCAAAGAATGCAAACCACTTTAAGAAAACAAATCTTAGAGTTCTGGTTTTGATGCAGTATTATGAAAAATTATATAAATAATTAGATTATATCATTGCCAAAAGTTTCTGATGGGGGAAAGTAGTCCATAACGACGAATAATGTAATTCATAGTTTGTCGCCTACTGTTTCCGTTTCCGAAATATTACGCAATTCTTTTTGTTCTAATGTTAAAATATAGGCCCCGTCCTCTACAAATAAGATAACTTCTGCCGTTTTTACCTATTTTGGTATAACTTTTTCCAATTCAAAAACTTTGCTAGTCTGTCACTCTGAGATCGACCCATTAAAAGCTGCCAGATGCCCGGATCTAGCAATAACGATAGTATTACAATCTTACTACCTAGTCGGTTACTAAGTTCTGTTACTAGCAACATTTTAATTATTCATGTACATAATTTAAAAGCTTATTTAATAGTCAATAGATTACAATATATTGAATTGAAAATTATTATCGCAGTTTTTCAGAATTCTTTATAACACTCGGAAAAAGGCGTGTAAAATATACGTCAAAATTACACTCCTTGTTCATGTTGATTTTAAATCCTATTTATTTTTAATCACGTTTAAGACGCATCAGTCTTGCACAATTCGGTAGCTATATTCTTTAGCTTCAATTTGGTATATGTATAGTTCACGTGAGTCTATCCGATAAAATACTAGACTATACGTTGCAAGTCTGCTTGTTCCATAGCAGTCTAAATCTATGTCTTTTGTGAAAAACTTAAAAATAGGCAATATGTCAAATGGGAATATCTGTGGGATAAAATCGCAAGAAAATTAAATGGTGGTCACGCAATTACCTCTAATAAACAGGTTTCTTACAAACAAGCAATGGAACCTTCTAAACAAAGGTGCAACATTTATTTGATTCACTTTTGTAAAGTGTAATTTTCTTAAATTTACCGCGTGTTTGGGTCTTCGGGCAATGTTGTGCTTTACAAGGATTTTCAATAAATTTCCCATCTGATTTGTATATTATTATACCATATTATGTTCATTATAAACTAGACTATTAAATAATTACTTTAATTTTTTATTTAAAACTTTATTTTATATTTTATCAGTCAGAAATCTGGTAACAGAACTTATTAACCAACTAGGTTAATTCATTGCTCTCATTATTGTGTCATATCTGACGTGGCCAGCTCTTAGACAATAAAAATAAAAATATGCGGATTTGTGTACCATTTCCGAACACAAGCGCACAGTAAAATATAATCGAAGAAGTAATCCTCTTATTGCTCGAAGACCGAAGAATTGAGCTCTAGGTACTCGGAAAGGATTAAAAACGGTTACTCCGATACAAGTCACAACGGAATTAAATGCCTTGCCATAATAGTTTTAACGGGCGCTTTGAGAGGTTTCGACTTGAAAGTTGGCAAATTGGAAACTTATTAGAAAGTCGCTGAATTTACCGAAGTACCGCTACCGAATTTGTGTTGGTTTGAACAATTGGAACCATACTATTATATTAATATTAATGTTTTGTACTGGAATGGTGTTAAATCCGTTAAATGATGGCGTAGCAATAATAAGATTAAGACTTTCTGCATGAGAAGAAAAACCAGTTGTGTAGCTACGGCCGATATTTTTTATGTTCTAATGGCCTTGTACAATATAAAGATAAATTTATTGTATTAATATAAAGATAAACTCGGGGAACTCTGTCAGCAGATGCATTGTTTCACGAAGTTGAGGCAAATAAAGTGACATCAACTCTCTTACATGTTGTCTTCATATAGTTGAGATCATAAATAATACCAGTAAGCATTACTGCAGACATAATTTCAATGGCAGAAGTATAATTGTGTAGATATTTACGACTTCGGCTACACTGGATACATTTATAATGTAAGCTTAATTCTTAGAGGCCGCTGAATAAACACACCGCACTGTATGCACGTAACGAGGGCACTCAAAGTCTTTAGTCGTTGAATTTTAATGCCCCTTAAGCACTTTCAAGCTGTAACTCCAGGTTGAATAGTCATTGTCATTGCTAGAGCAGACGAGTCGCGTTCTCGGTTAACCATGGTAAAGCGACATAAAGATCTACGGTAACTACAATAAATAAAGAATTAAAAAAACAGAGATGCAATCGTTGGTAACCAACCCTCTGTTGATTTTTATCTGACCACCGCTGCCAGTCAGGTTTACAACCAGATAACCACGGTAGTTACCAGTAAGAAAATTTAAAAAATCTATTAAAAAACATGAATGGCGGATTATTCTTACGCTTCAAATCCTAAATTTCCGCCATTTTGATAAAATAAACAATAAAAAATCCAAATAACCATCGAGCCTGTTTTCAAAACTCCACGAAAATTGGTTACAAACTATGATCTGTACAGGTCATACAAAAACATTGCCTAAGCTGAAATGAAGTTGATTAGCCCTACCTAGAATAAAAGTGAAAACAAGTCGGCAATGGGTTTATTTTTTCCTCCGGTTCCGTTTAGTTTTGAAAGCGATTATCATCTTTTTAATCATATAAATAAACATACACATGAATAAAACTGCTAATCTATAGTCTGGCCAGCCAACGAACGCAGTAGCAATGTACAGCGAACAAAAGTATGACAACACTGAAAAAAGCAGCAATGATCATCAAATTTTATGTTTTTAATTTTAGTTGTTATTTCCGCCCCTTTCATTAGGTGACATTAACGGTGTGTAAAAAGGAGACGGATATATTTCGTCTGATCTGTCATCAACTGCAAGCAGATAATCTGGTTGAGGCAATTGACATATGCCTTAAAAATGAATTTAAATTTAATTGGGAACGTTGCAAGAGTTCTATCTCACTCGCGCTTAAGATGAGAGAGTGAAATGCATTAGAAACAAATTCAATATGAATTGAAATGTTCGTCATGAAATACGGTGTCTCATCACAAAGGGTTGCCACATGTACGTATTTTGAATTTGCCGCGCGTTTCTACTGACAGAAATGGTTTGCCAGACTATATATATATAATATATATAAATGTCTTTGTCCTGACTGACTGACTGATCTACGCAGAGCCGAAACTATACTGAAGGAAGGAAAGTTGAAAATTTCAAGTATGAGAAAATTTGTAATGTGTACAAGTAATAAGAAGCAATTTTGAAAATTTTAACCCCTAAGGGCGTAAAAAGGGGGTTGAAAGTTTGTATGGGGGAAATTTATTTTTTTGAACGAGAGACTTTTAACTTTGTATGAAAATTACTTATTAAGATACAATAAAACTACTTTCCGAGTTTTGGAAAATTCCACCCCTGAGGGGGTTAAATAGGGGTGCTAAGGTGCTATTATACGCGGACGAAGTCGCGGGAGAAAGCTAGTTTACAATAATGTTCCTTGTTAAGTCCTCATTTTTTTATTTATAAAAATATCACGTTAATTTCCCTCAGTCAAGGCTCGCACGTGTTCTGTAGGCGATTGGAACGTACGCCACCAGGTACCTGACACTTACAATCAAATCCACTACAATAAAGATGAATGGACTCCACTGCTAGAATAATCAACAAGCTACCAAGAAACAAGTTTTTCCAATAACTCTGTGCGCAATAAGAACATTGTTATAATTTTCATCAGGTAAAAAAGACCCATTGTTTGTGCGATTTTTCGAAGAGTTCTTTTCTTTATTTTTTGTGACGGTAGATGACGAACGTGAGGTCAACTTTTATTTTGTTTGCAAATCTTAGATCGTAATAATGTAAGGTCACCCGAGGCGAAAGCAACTGTGCGGTAAAAGCAACTAATTGACTTATGTCATAATCTATTGATTTTGGTAAGACGTGCCACCTGTTGAAGACTAGGGAAATTATTGCTTTTTCATATGAAGTGTAGATGGCGCCTCTGAGTCGATTACTGTTGTACTGACAGAGCATTTTTTGCCAGCCGCCATTTTGGAGCAACGCGTTGAAACCTCGTTTGTTTTGTTTTGTGCCCAAAAAAATTTTTCAAGTGGTTTACAGCAAATTTGCAAGTTCATTCTAGTTAAGAGACAAAACGTAAGTACTTTTGGTATATATGTTTAAGCGCTATGTCTTAGAATTCTCATTGTATTGATACAGTTACATTAACCTCAATGTTTTGTGTAAATGGGTGATTGCAACTATTTCTGCAGTCACAATAGCCCCACAGTATTTGTATGAAAAATACAAATCACTAGTGATGCTTCGCATCGATATCACTGTGTCGATATTTCGATACGTGTATTTCAATAGGGGATATTCCGCAAAGCTCTGCGTAGGTGGCGACACCACCGTAAAGGGTAACAATGTCAGATGACATGTGTCATGATGCCGCAATGTCAATGTCATTTTAATATAAAACTCATATATATTCCTTATTTACATGTTATGTATGAGTAACAAATAAAGTAAATGAATAATAATTAGACCTTATTCAATACTTGTTTTGTTTGTAATTATTGATGTAGTAAAGCCTGACGTGAACTTAATTCATTTGGCTTTAACATACATGGTATCGGAACGTACACCGGCTTTGACAGTTTTATGTAAAGGTGTTGTCATTGTCAAAAACTCTTTTCTTTTGTGCTAGTGCTGCACTCTGGTGTGATAAAATGGCAGTAATATCCCCTATTACTTGATTGTATAAAATGTTTACCTGTCTGTGCATAATTGTTACTTAATCAAAAGAAACAATAAGACGAGTGCTGCTTATTTATAAAAAAAAACTTATCCAGGAGACCAGTGCACAAAATACGTACCTATCCTAGTTATAATAAAATATATAACTACATGAACTAAATTTAAATACTTACTTACATATATTATGTACATACACTTACGTAATATACTTGTATAATCTATACATATTTAGATAAATTAATTGTAAATGATATTTCGTAACTTATTTTAAAGACAAATTTATATTATTAAAGCAAATTAATTATTTTATTTCTTGTTCTAGATGGTTCGAAACTATAAAAGAAAAAGGGAGAAAGGTTATAATCGAGAAACGCTTCTTGAAGCTGTACGACTAGTGAAGCAAAAAAAGTTAAACAGTTATGCTGCTGCGGAACGGTTTAATATTCCTCGGTCAACAATTATATCACATGTATACGCTACGCGCGGACAAAAACAGATAAACCCTGGAAAAGATACTATGTTTTCCAGATCATTTGAGCAAGAGAAATCTTCATATTTAAAAATAATGGAAAAAAATGGATTCCCTTTTACGACAAAAGAACTCAAGGCGTTGGTGTCAGAATATCTGAAAAGAAATGGCATAATTAATCCATTTAAAGACGATATACCAGGTGACGAATGGCTCCGTGGATTTCGCAAGAGAAACGGGTTATCACTAAAAAAACCGCAACCTGTAGAAATTGCCCGTAAAAGGGCATGCAATCCATACACAGTGTATGAATATTTCGATTTATTAGAAAAGGTTTTGCGTGATCTCGATCTTACTGAAAAACCTGAAAAAATTTACAATCTCGATGAAACTAGTTTCTGCAATGATCCGTCCAAAACCCGCGTCATTGGTGAAAAAGGGGTTCGCAGCACCAGAACTACTAGTTCCCCAGGCAGAGATAACACGACTGTATTATTGGCGACAAATGCAGTCGGTGATAAAGTTCCACCACTTATTATATTTCAGGGCAAACATTTGTGGAATGAGTGGTGTTACAAAGACCAATCAGTCAAAACAGCTTACACTGTTAGTCGAAAGGGTTGGATGGAGACTTCCATTTTTGAAAAATATTTTAGCACCGTGTTTTTGCCTGCAATTGGAAATGACAGGCCTGTTTTGTTAATCTACGATGGACACTCCACTCACGTGGACTTAAATGTAATCAAGCTGGCTCAATCTGAAAACATAACTATTATAAAATTACCACCACACTCATCCGACACTCTTCAACCATTAGATTGTAGTGGTATGAAACCAATGAAAGACCGATAGGATGAGGCCCTTGTTAAATGGCAAAGACTGCATATTGGTGCCAAACTACCAAAAATGGAATTTTCAAAAATACTGACTGAAATATGGGCCAATATGAACCCCGTCATTCTGCAAAACGGATTTAAAAAAACTGGGATATACCCATTCAACCGGTATGCAATATCCAAAAACATATTTGATCCTTTGAAATTAGCCCAATGGGAAAAGGATCAAGCACTCAATCATCACGAAGATAAAGAGGTTGAATATGTAACCCAATTTTCCATGCCTGACTTTGAGAATAACGCGGAAACACTTGCGCCGAAATCTTGACTTATAAGGAAGTCACTGATCGAATGGAAAGAGAGCAAGAAGAGAAAAAAAGGGAAACAGAAATGAAAGAAATCAGAAGAAACATAAAAAAGGAAAATTCTACGAAAAAAAAGAAAGGAATAAAAGGGAAAGCAAAAAAGACACAACTCATACCAAAGAGAAACATTAAGAAAAAGGCGATGAAAAAGAAAACGCCATACGAAACGGATAGTGATACCAGTGGTTCGTACCAAAGTGGTGTTTCTTCAGAGAGCGACGAACTAGAAAGCTTTAACCAAAGATTGCTGGAAGAGAACTCGGGTGATTCTTTAAACATTGAAGAAGATTTATCTAATTTATACAAGGAAAACGACCAAACACCTGAAGAAGATACTAAAATGACAAAACGAAACCGAAAAAAACCACGTCTAACCAAAAATAAGAAGATAAGTAACAAAAAACTAATTTTAATTAAAAAAGAGAACACTAGAGAGAGAAAATTCGAGGTACCATCTACTTCAAAAGATGAATTTGTATTCACGCCAAATGAAGGTGACTTTATATTAGCAAACTTTTGCTCTGCTTTGGGAAAGAAAACCTACAAGTACGTTTGCTTGATTGAAGACATTTCTGAAAAAAAAGCTGTTATGAAAGGTTTGAAGTCCTACAAACAAAAAAATACGTTTAAATTTATTAAGAATGACGTATCAATAATAGACTTGACGGATATTATCACCGTGCTTCCTCAGCCCGATTGCGTAGGAGAACTTTACAGGTTTTCTGAAAACATTGATGTTATGGAAAAGTAATTCATAGCTGATCATTTAATTTGATCAATGCAAGCCTGAAATGTTCAATTGAATTAAGAATAAGTATTTTGACTGTGATTAGAACTTGCCTCACTAGTTAATTATTTACTTACTAATGTGCCATTATTTCATGCCAAATAAAAATGTAGTTATAAGATAAATACTCTCAGATCTCAGATGTTATTGCGGAGAAAGCGAACTTTAGTGAGGCTGATTTATGTACCTACAATAAGAGGTTTTTATTTAGATTTTTGCAATTATTTCTAAGAAGGGATAAAGATATTATTCTATGAAGATTATTTTTTGAGTCCTATTGTACCATCCTTAGACACCTATTTGTTATTTGTTTGTTAGAAAGATTATTAGCCTTTTTCTATAAAGTTTTTTTTTGGCGCTTGTTGAAGTTTCCTTTGATTTTTGTTATTTGCTTGAAAGAGAGAGTGCAAAAGCCAGTTTTTATAATGATTTTTTTTTATTCTCATTGAAATGCCATTTTCTGTCAAAAAATATGATTTAAATAAATACGAACGATAAATAGATAAATCTCTTTTTCTTCTTTCCTAAATATCAGACTAATCATTTTTCGATACTGTCTCCTAAAATTTGTTTTTAGAAGATTTATCGATAATTAACACCCACGACACTAGTCAGTATGGCACACAGTTGCATTCGCCCCATAAAATTTTTAAACTGAATTTTCTGGATACTGAACTCTAATAACAGGGACTAGATTTCAATTTCGTATAGCTGATGTATGGAACTATATGTACTCTTATTCTTAACATCTAGTTATAGATTACAACAATGTTTTTTAAATGATAGTCGCATTAACGCCAAGGCGGGGTGAATGTAACTAATAGTACTCATATTCCACAAAAATGCAAATAATTTCAAAAATTAAGCCTTTTTGTAATGTAATTTAAGTCGAAACTGTACAGTGAAAGGTGTGGAATTAAATAAGTTTATATATATAACCCTCCTAATTAAGTTGGTAATGGTGGACGGAGCCAAAGTAAAAGAAAAAAAATCTCTAGTTGCTTTCGCCTCGGGTGACCTTATGCTAGCTGACATATCCTCAATTTTCTGAAAGGAGTAAAAAGAGATTACCTGCAGCTTTAAATATTATTCTGAGCATGAACATAATTTTTTTTATTTCGTTATATTTACGGGATTGTGGAGGAAGTCCTCTTCCTCCCGCCTACTAAGAATAAATGGTAATAAAATTTTCAATTGGTGTACTTACCTATAATTAATTATGTCTTTATTATGGACGCAAATAAAATACAAAAATATAAATCATCCAATCTCCCGACTTCAGTTAATCAGAGCAATATAAAATTCCGTAAGTAAAGTAAAGTAAAGTAGTTCAACGAGTAATTAAACTTTAATGGAATCACGTAATAGATTTTGTATTTATTAAAACCTTCACTTCTAACAGTTCGCTTCCAGTAAACATGACAGTCTATTTCCAACGACCTGCTAGCCCAGTCGGTAGTGACCCTGCCTACGAAGCAAGAGGTCCCGAGTTCGAATCCTGGCCAGGGCATTTATTTGTGTGTTTATCACAGATGTTCCTGAGTTATGGATGTTTTCTATGTATTTAAATATTTCTCTATCTATATATATATAACTCAAAGGTGACTGACTGACATAGTGATCTATCAACGCACAGCCCAAACCGCTGGTTCTAGAGATTCCAAATTTGGCACGTAGGTTCCGTATAAGGTCTAGGGGTGCGCTAAGAAAGGATTATTCAAAATTCATCCCCTAAGGGGGTGAAATGGGGGTCCAAAGTTTGTATGGGGAAACAAGATTAGTTAGTCTATTTTATTCGAAACTTTACAGGAGTATTCCTAACGATAAATGAGAAAACAAGTGTTTCAGCTTTTTTGAGAATTCAACCCATAAGGGGGAAATGTGGTGACAAAATTTAAATATCAACATGGGTATTGTTTCTATGGTTTATCGGGTCGCTGATTACGAAATCAACACTTAAGGGGGTGAAATGGGGGTTGATAGTTTGTATGGGGAATTTTTAAACGTTGAACCAATTTAGATGAAACTTGGTATAGAGATAGTTTGTGTACCGGGAAACGACATGGGACAGTTTTTATCTCGAAAATCGATCTTTAAGGGGGTGAAATGGGGGTTGGAGGTTTGTATGGAGATTTTTTCACTGCGAACCGATTTAGATAATTTTGTTGTGGATATAGTTTGAGTCCCAGGAAACAATATAGAATATTTTTTAAGCCGAAATCAATCTTATAGGGGTAGAAAACATGTTGGTAGTTTGTATGGCGAATTATTAACCGCTGAACAGACGATTGAAATGAAACTTGGTACATATTATATAGATTGAGTGGCGGAAAATAATATAGGATAGTTTTTATCTCGAAAATCAACCCTCTAGGGGGTGAAACGGGGGTTGAAAGTTTGTATGGGAAATTAATAACCGTTGAACCTACGGAGATATTTTGCGTTCTGGGGAAGGATATATAATAGTTGTTATCCCAGAAGTCATTGGTAAAAAGGAGGGTGGATTACTAATTCCACGGAAATGAAGTCGCGGGGAAAAGCTTCTATTCAAGAGTAGAAATCTGTATTAATCATAATCTCTCAGTAGTAAGTCGTTGATGACGTTACAATTAAACAATTATTGCAATAATTTCTTTAAAATAAAAAATGAGGGAACCGCCGTCTTCAAAACGTGGTATACCGAAACCTCCAGAATGTAACGAATACTTTTACGAAAACCGCTTCTAAATCGGTTCAGCGAAACGCAAGACGATCGCGGACAAACATAAATTCCTACATACAAACACACGAGTCTAACTGAGAACCTCCTTTTTTAGTACTTTTAGTACGCGGGCGAAGCCGCGGGAACAAGCTAGTATCTATATATTATACATATCGTCGTCTAGTACCCACAACCTTATTAAGCTTACCGTGGGACTAGGTCGATTTCTGTAAGATTGTCCCATAATATTTATTATTATTATTTATATATTTTTATTTTTCTCCATTTAAAAAGGGTATTTAATTTATACTTATTATTAATTAGTAAACAAAAAGCGTCACGATTGCAACTGCGATACCTACTTTATCGCGAATTGTAGCTTTCGTCGGAATTACCCCTTTCGCGGAAACTTGGGTAAACACGGGACACAAAGGGCTGTGCTCTCATAAGTTTATTTGCTGTAAGCGTTCAGTACGCTCCGTATAATAATCTGGTCTCGAGTAGGTACTTTCCCAATTTTGTTAATGGTCTGATTTCACGAGCATTGTGGGAATGATTAAAGAAAATCGAGAGCGTACAGGGTGCTTTCGCATTGGCAAGGCGAGGTAAAATATAATGGAAATTTTAACGCCGATATTCAGAAAAAAAAAATCAAAATTACCTTAGTTAAGATAATTAGGTAAATACAGCGTAACCTCTCACTTTAACAATGACAATAGCATAAACGAGTGCAAACACACATCATCACATCGCAGCTTTATTTTTGACTGAGATAGAGAACTATAACTCTTTATATATAATATATATTACAAATAACAGCATTTTATTGGTGCCTATTTCGATTTTAATGTTACCTTCTAAAACAAAAACACTTCGTATACGCCGGTTACCTCTTACCCTCGTTAAATATAATTATTTGGCTACCACGAAATCAGGCACGAACCAGTCCCTTTTATCTTTGTTATGCTGGCACCACACTTCGCCTATGCGGACGAATATTCGTGTTGCGTCTCTTTCTTATTGTATAGAATAAGAAAGAGACGCAACACGAATATTTGTCCGCATAGGCGAAGTGTGGTTCCACCATTAAAAGCTGAGGTAAGTATCTAGGTCCAGGTTGGCTTGGTAACGTGCCAGGGTCTGGGAGCTTGCAAATATATTAGCTTAGAGTTTGGACTGGAGCACACATAAATTCGCAATTTTAAGCGAATCATTTTGAAAGTCAATGTCATATATTGTTCTCTTTAAGACCGTACAATGCGTAGAAAATCCAGTTTTGTATATTCTGCAAAGTGAGAATAAGGTTGAAGGTGTTACCGAATGTTGTCTAAGTCCACTTGAATGACGCTGTACGAACAATTATTTCGTTATAGAACGTTTCGTTAGATAAAGTCCAGGGATACATAGAGGTTGCGTAGAGGTAAACTAAGTCTTTATGGATATGACCGTCCATTGTCCTCAAAACTTTATAATACTCAGCTTACATAACAAAAACCTACGCATTCGCACCTACGCACACAGGTACAAATTTGCCATTACAAAACGATCGCTAAATGTTTTTTTTTGCGTCGACTTCACTCCCCATGACGCACCGGTCTACAGATAGGATGTCACAACAATGAAAAGGGAAATAATTATTTTCCACTCCTTTTACGACAAATACAATTTCCACCTTTCAAAGCAGAACTGAAATAGCCTCATAACTATGATATTTATTTGTTTATTCGCGTAAAAGGTAACCTCAATTTAAAAACGGTTTTGAATTGTAAAGTGCCGCTCTATATTTGGCGGAGGGCCGAATAAACAATTCTTTCATGAATCGTGCTAATTTGGTTCATATGTGTAAGAATTTAGCTCTCAAATTCATTTGACAATGTAAAGGAGGTGCAGTAGGGGTGGTAGGTGTAATGAAAATTTCAAAGATGGCGTCTGGGAAGTCTATATTTAGACGTATGACTTATGATTAACTTTTATACGCCTAGAAAATCAATTGCTGTTTAACTTGTGTATTGCGAGTCGGTATATTATTTAGTTACAGCCACTTACAATTTAAAGTCCAGCATTTCACACCTCGAATTACAAATTATAAATGCAGTTAACAATATTTAACCTTCCTCGCTTAGCAAACATCATAACTGCAATATTTTTATTACTTCATTTTCTTAAAAAAATATGCAATAAAAAACAATTAGGTACTAACATAGATAATACTGTCGGAACGTTGTCGATTCCTTTTTCATGTATTATAAAAAGCCGTCAACAAAAATAAAGAGGGTTTAAATATTTATAGACATGTTTAGGCGAGCCTTTCCGTGGAGAAGAGGGTCCTGGGACCCACAATATAAGTTACACACAGGAAATTATCATTATATCTATCAGTGACGAGCAGTTTAACAAACGATAGAAACATGAAACTAGCGCTATAAAGTTAACTGAATTGCTAAGAATTATCCTGTATAATATACGTACTTTATATATTTACCTATGGTGGTTAAACATAATAGGTACGCTTCATAATTTTCAGATACAGAAGGTAATAGATGTAGCTAAGTGGGTGAAGTATTTAGGGTTTATTTGAATTACATGAAACAAAATTAGGAACACATAATTTTTTTGTAATGTGTTACGCAACGTGGTATAGTGTCAGGGAGCCGAACGCGGAAACTCGGAATTCGAACAAACGCGGAATTCGGACCAGGGTATGTCTTTAAACTACGTACGGACACGGGTATGTCCTTAAACTACGTCCAAAAGAGAGGTACTGCGAATGACATCTCGCTTTGTGTGGTAGGGCACAGCACAGCGAATGTCATCTCGCTCAAATCTGGAGCAGAGCCCGACTGGGGAAGTACCTCCACTTTAAAGAAAACCACAGCCAAATAGCACTAGACCCTACTCATAGTGTTGTTTTCCTGCTGGTAAGGAAGGTTGCCAAAGAGCTCAAAGAGGACCCAGTATGTTGACGACGAAGGACCCTCTTGTTCCTTTAGCCGTCAACACAGTGTATCCTCCTTTTTGTAAAGGGTCGGCAACGCGCATGTGACACCTCTGGAGTTGCAGGCGTCCATACCTACGGTAGCTGCTTACCATCAGGCGGACCGTATGCTTGTTTGCCACGGTATAAAAAAAAACAAAAAGGCGAAATTTGACACCCTTGGGGCACAACTCTTCCCTGTTAGTCGTGAGTTGTCCAGGAGAGATATTCTGTTTTCTAAATCTTATTTTGTCAACGATCTGTTATCAATCTTATTTTACCATCAAAATGATATCTAAACCAATTTTGATTCTGACAAAAAATGTCACTAAAACGTTTGATGTGTCGTATTGTAAATTTTTTTTGTCGTATATTTGTCATGAAATTCCAATTAATGACAATGATGATCTGCTAACAGCAAACACTATTCTAACAGGCCCCATCACTTCTTCTAATAGTACACAAGTACTATTAGAAGAAAGTACTACAGAAGTACAGAAGTATGAATAAGGTCAAGCTACTGATTTTGTGAGTTTTACTGCACCTGAGCTGTGTGTTCAGTGTATTAGGAAAGTTTTTACCTTTCTGCGGTGTGCGGGATCCGATCTGACCATCCGGCCCGCGAGGGGAAATTGAGTTTCCTAGCATTTCAGTTCGCGGCTCTTTAGTTGGGGTACTGTCAAACCTTAAAAGGCTTTTTCAACTCATACCTACTGTACAACTTTTATTCATTACTAACCCCGAACTCTGACAAAAATGCGAAAAATGCTTGGGTACACCAAAAAAACTAGACATTTAATCAGTCATAAATAATTTATAGCACCTATTCTATTATATATACAATTAATAACGAAAGGAGATTAACGTGGAACTAAGTCGTCTTGTATAAGATTGTCTATAAGTATTTTTATAAGTTTTTTCTAATTTATTTTATGTGTTTCGTGTCCAAACTGATATATTTTTTTTTTGTAAACTAATATACAATATTAGTTTTAATAGGGTAGGGGATATAAAACTAAATGAAGGGTAACCGAAAAACCTGAAACGAACATGTATAATTGTTGATTAAGGGGCGGATATATGACAGCATCGTTTTAGTCCTGATTTCGAACAACGAATTTGTATAGTTAATGCTACGTAATCGCATTAATATCAATATCAACTTATTCATAAAGAAGCCGTGCAGAGGCTCCAATTGATATTTTAGTTTTTATTAGCTTTGATTATCTATAAACCGACTCCAAAAGTACCAAAAAATCAAAATATGGCGTTCCGTTTGAACACGTCGCAATACAATTTTGTCTTCGACAGTAATTCAATCGTTATGTTATTTTGAAAGCCAGATAACTAGACTAGTGCATCGGGCCATATTCATATTTTTCATAATTAAGACAACAAAGAAATTAAAACGTAAATTTAAACTTTTGAAAAATTCCCATACATTCGCCATATCAGTCAAATTGTCATTGTGACTCAGATGCCCCCACAGACTACTTAGTGGATGCCCCACGGGGCCCGTCGGAGGCGGATGTCTTGTTGGATGAGCAGCAATGACATTTCATTTTTGCATTTATTTTGACAGAAAATCGTATACGTACACGAAAAAGGATACCAGTAGCCAGATTGTATTCAAAATAAATAGGGAAAATAAATAGACCGTGAGTCCTATTAAATTCCATTTTTTATATTTACACGTCGTAATACTACAAAAATACAACAAAAGATTGAATAAAAGACACTTTTCAACCGAATACCCATAATTAATTGCTTCAAAACCTGTTTAAAATTAAAAGAGTTTTTGGAATCGTTTTTAATTACTGGACTTTATTTTTATTACGCTGGTCATAATATTACGACAATTTAACATGACTTTTAACGTCAAAATACTTGAATGACATTATTATTATGACTCGATCCAATCTCTATTTACTTAATATTAAAAGACTTGATTCTTTTACTTATACAAAAGATATAACTAAATATTTAATGCAATATACGATAATCTGGCGAGGAGAGCAATCAAGTCGGTTTTTTGTGGTCATGGGTATTGGCACAACGCATACCTATGTAGAACGTCGAACGACTGCGTCTGCAGACTATAGGTACAAATTGATACGCGCATTAATCTGTTGTCGTATATACGTTATGGTACCCCAGAGCTACAAAGGGGCATGGCGAGCTCATGAATCTCATGATACGCCTCTCGATTCGAGCTCCGCTACTAACGTAACAGCATCCAGCTCCTACCCAACAGAGGGCCGCCATTGAAAGCACGGGAGGACCCAACCTACGTTCGCCTCTTGGTGATTTCCAGGCAAATTGTGCGCCTGAACCTTCTACATTTTTGCTTTACTTTTATCTATCGTTACACAAATGTACTCTGATCAAATAAATTACTTACTTATAAACAATGTTGTGTACCGACTTAAACTTACACAATTTTCACTCCTCATCCTCCTAGCGTTTTGTCCCGGCTTTGTGCCACGGCTCAATTAAACCTGTAGGCCTTATTGGAAATAGATATGGTTTTCTCACGATGTTTTCCTTCATCAAAAAGCGACTTGGTACAATATGAAATGATATTTCGTGCATAGCATGTGATATAATTTTCATAACTAGTACAGTCACCATCAGATATATCGGAGCGGCCAAGGTACTCAAAAATATCTGAATATGTACTTTATCGCCTTGATCATAGAGGCGTTGTTTAGATATTTGTGACCACCTTGGCCGCTCCGATATATCTGACGGTGACTGTACGAGTCGGGGTTTGAACCCGAGACCTCCGGATTGAAAGTCGGACGTCTTACCAGGCTACCAGCTATTTTAACTCATTGTTTACATTTAAACGGGACTTTTGAGTTATACCTACCTGGGTGGGAACAAGAACATAACATAATATAGCGTTCAAATAAAAACAATGTGTTATTTCATCAATGTTAAGTGAATTTACATACTGCACGAAGCATGTACATAAACTTAATTTTAAAACTAAATATTACCCAAATATGGTAACTACAAGTATTGGAGCCATGGGTGTTTTTATCTAATTTACTGATCGGCTTCCATATTTGTAGTGTTGTAGGAAGCGTTCTATTGAGCAGATAAATTATAATAAAGGCAGATCAATATTGGTTATAACGTTGTCCATTTGTGAGTTTTTTGTAGCTCCATTTTTATTTATTGCCAGCAAAATTTTTGCATGCTGACCAAATGATTTAATGGCTATTTATTTTTGCGAATCAGTTTTAAAAACGGCTGATCATTTAATTACTTCCCGTTTTAAATTCGAAATGTAGGTTATTCGAAGTGCCCAATACCATGTGCCAAAGTTTGGAGGGATGGGATCAAATATATTTACGACATTTTTTCAGTCACTTACTGAACATATTCTCAGACTGCATCATCTTGATACTATCTATTTGGTGTTATAAGCGACTGGCAGGAAATTGTTGTAGGCATTACGCCCGCCTGTGACTTCAGTAATATTATATTCGATTTATTATAGATTATAGTATACTTTTAGGGCATATCAAACGTTATGTCATGGTAATTAAATATGTATGAGTCTGCAAGTGTGTTTAAGCCATTTAAATACAGTTGTGTGAGGGATTTAAAGTCATTTGCTATTTTTCATATAAAAACAATTATTTCTTAAAAATGGTCTTTAAATCCTAAGCGCTTACCGGGTCATAAATTTGGTATGTAGCTTATTTGAAGTGCACCATGCCGTGTCTCAAATATTTGGAGCGGTAGGCTTGAAGATAAATTACATAATGTAGTTTTAGGGTTTTTTTCAAATTGGCGCAATATATGGGTGAATCAACTTTTAGAAAAGTATTTTTTTTTCAAAACTAATAGCTTGTTTACAATTCAGCTACATGTTTATTAAGTCGTCTGACTTAATAAACATAAAAACTATACTTTGTAAAGTGTTGGTTTGATTGTCTAATCAAACCAACACTTTACAAAGTATATACGAGTATATAACAGTTTAACAAAAAATATATTTTTATTTATGTGTCGTAACGTAGTAAAGCACATTGTCCCTAGGTTTTGTTTTGGAAGTCTAATTATAACGCTTCATAATTAGTGTCATCCTAAACTCGTCTGCTAAGTTTTTCTATCATAAAAGGTTATAAGTGTCCTTCACCCACATACCTACTAGCGACAATTGGACCTTTAATGAATTTATAGTATGGCCGGCTCCAGTACTAAAACTAAATTCACACGAAGGTATGCAAAACATTAGTTAGTAAATAAAACCAATACATTCAATAGTAGGATAACATTTAGATTTATTTGCATGGAAAATTGACAAAGCAAGGTATAGATATACCTACCTAACCTTCACCCATATACCTACTAGCGACCATTTGGACCTTTAATGAATTTATAGTATGGCCGGCTCCAGTACTAAAACTAAATTCACACGAAGGTATGCAAAACATTAGTTAGTAAATAAAACCAATACATTAAATAGTAGGATAACATTTAGATTTATTTGCATGGAAAATTGACAAAGCAAGGTATAGATATACCTATCTAATTTACAATACAATCCATCGAAACAACTCTTAAGTTATTCAGACATATTTCCGTTCATAAGCGACTTCTGGTCTACAACGGGCCAACCGCGAAGTTCGAAAATCGACATTTCGTTATCTTCGTTTCTATCGCTCTTGCATATTCGAAAGAGAGTGATGCAAATAGTCGATTCGACGAACGAAGTGGTTCGCGGTTATAGGCCAAGTTTATAGGTATTTGTTCGGCTAGCTAACTTTCCAAAACGCGTGTTATCAAACCGCGTTTAGAAAGGGATTGAGCTCATATGTCATTTTTGAACTAATGCATGATATGACATTGTCAGTGGTAGAGTATGCAGATAAATTAAATTGTTATTTTGGTACAATGAAGTTCTAAAGCATGGAAAAAATATCAAATTATACAGCGTGTTTTTATCGATTTCCGATAGCATTAAGAGATAATTCTTCAGATCAAATGGAGTTACTTTCTTAAACCTGTACCGTTTTTAAAGTATTTTAAATATGATTTAATAATTTATGTACAATTGGTAAGTGTTGTCATTGATGTGAAGTCAAAGCTGTACAATTGAAATTTAATATTTTGTGTAACGCTAAAGGACCTCTCACACTTGTGATCAACACGATTCTGATTTAGTTTGTATGAAAAAGTAAAAAAAAGTCTAATTTCGAATTAAAAAGAAACCCATATACGAGGTGATTGCTGTTAATGTACTAAGCGACGTGTCGAATTTATCGGAAACTAGCCATTTCCCGCGGCTTCGCCCGCGTACTATAAGTACTCAAAAAGGATACGATACCCATATGTTGATTTTCAGACTTTATGACCACATTTGCCACTTTTAGGGGTTGAATTTTCAAAAAACCTGAAACACGTGTTTACTCATTTATTGTTAGGAATACTCCTGTGAAGTTTCGAATAAAATAATCTAACAAATCTTGATTCGCCATACAAACTTTGGACCCCCATTTTACCCCCTTAGGGAGTGAATTTTGAAAAATCCTTTCTTAGTGCACCCTTAGACCTTATAAGGAACCTACGTGCCAAATTTGGAATCTCTAGAACCAGCGGTTTGGGCTGTGCGTTGATATGTCAGTCAGTCAGTCAGTCAGTCAGTCAGTCAGTCAGTTTCTTCTTTTATATATATAGATGTGGTCCTTTGACCAAGAAAGTTTATATCTAATTGAGCTTGAGTTAAAAATTTTTGCACAGTCGGAACAATTTTTTGTCGATACATATTTGTTATGATATTTCGCAAGGCAAATTTGTCGAAATTGTCTAAAATAAATTTTGGCCCTCGTTTTCCTTTTTTAGGTGTGCACAATTTACTAGAATTTGCTCTGGCGACATTGCCTTCTTTTTTTATTAATGTTACTGTGTTTTTTCCAACGCCCGTCGCAGCCACCACACGATTCAAAACTTTGGTATTATTGTTCAGTAATCCAATTATTTCCTGCAATGTATCTCTTGGAATACTTACCTCAGAGACGATTGCATTTACGCTTAAGATGGCCATCAAAATTTTCAAAAGAACCTTCGTCTTATCGTTTTCTTTATTAAAATATGTTAGTACATTGCAGATAATTTCTCGGCATCGACCGTTTAATACTTTACCGCGATTCATATTGTATACAAACGTATTTTTGAACAGCTACGGCAATTTGATTAGTGACAGATTTGTCAGATATGATATTAATATTTTTTATTAAACAAATGACAGTATTTACCGAGAATAGAGTTTAAATATGCAAATCATACTCAGCTATTAATTCTATTATCTATAAGGGTCTGCACTTATGAAGATATCAAAGATTGGCTTATGATTATATTTAATCATTTATTAAGTACAATTGTGCTAACGGTACTCTCGAATCCCTTTCTAAACGCGGTTTGATAATATCTCGATAACGCATTAGCGCATTACCAAAGTCATTTAATCATTTAAAATCAACCATAATACGTCATAGGTGACATAAACAGGATAGACAAGGAAAGCAAGATAAAATATGTTATTTCTCTGTCTTCTTACAAAGGACAATATTACAGCTTAACTTTCACAAAGGAGGTGTGATTAGTATGAAACTAATAATGGCAACCTGTAAAAAAATATGAGGGGTCAATGATCTGTCCGCCAAAAATGTGGTAGTGTGCGTGAAGTCTGGTTGTGTGTGAATCAGGGTATTTTGACAGAATCTGAAAATTCTCCCACATATACCCGACCCTTAAACATTTGTTTAAAAGCCGTTATCAGAATATCGATAACAGGTAATTCGATAGGGTTATCTATTCTTTGTTGAAGGATATTGTTGTAAACAAGAGTCCTATTCAAGATATATTGATCAACGCGTCAATGGTAACAGGATATGAAGCGGTGTTAGTAATAATATACTACTGTTCTAGTAGCTTAGGTAACCGTCATATGGGAGGTTTATTTGGCGATCACTGTACCTAACGATAGTTGTTTCTACGTACGGTCTTATAAGGAAGAGTCTCGATCAACATCAAGTAACTAACGGGGTTGAGGTTGTATCAATGGCCGGATACAAAAGCCAGTAATCCTGGACACGGCGCGCATAGTCCGGCGCTTCCTATCTCGTTTGACCACCGGCCAGCCTGGACTTTGGCGTTGCCAGCGGCACCTTAGGTTGGCTAGGTTTTTTATAATGTTTCATGTTTTATATTGTTCTTTGCGTGTTTCTTATGTTTTACTTTTATATAAGTTATCATATTACAAATAACCTAAGACCTAATTTAAATAAAAAACATATTATTGCGTACAGATAGTAGCGCGTAAAAATCGACGATAAACAGCGAAAGATCATGAATAACGTTGTCCCTTTCTAACGCATTGTGCTAATTAGGACGCTTTTTTTCTTGTTTACTTGACTGTGCCTTTAAAGGCAGGCATTCTTTAAAGAATGCTTGAAGCAGCTCTAAGCTGAGTAATTAACTATGCAGTGGGGGGTCAACTAACACTGCAGCTGAAATGATTCAGCTGTTCTGGTGAACAGCATCCGTAAAATGTCACTATAAACAAAAACGTCAAGTCATAAAACCCCATTCAAATATAATATATCTTCTATAAATAACATCATGAAGAACCTCTCCGATTCAATTTGCCTCCAGCTAATTCAGTGGTAGCCCTATACGAAGCTGCCAATCCAGTTGAGCAGCTAGCTAACTTATCGATAATGGTTAGGCTCCGAGATTATTACAGCAGTATAGACAAAGGAAAACTCGTACATGCGTGGGAAGTACTGAAAAATATTGTAGCAGTAAATTTTTCAACTTAAGTGCAATTAAACTCAAGGAGAAAGAAAATTCGTTAATTTGTATATATTTATTTTTTAACACCCCTCGTGACCCTCTTTCATTTCCTACGTGCGCTTTCACATTATCCGATCCGATATCGGATGTAGGATGTAGGCAGTGGCGTAGCTAGCATGGGTGGCACCCGGTGCGGATAATGTAGTGTCACCCCAAAAATCACAGTGAATCCTCCTTTATTTATTATATTATTAGGGTTGACGACGCGCATGGGACACCTCTGGAGTTGCGGGCATATACAAGGTGTAACAAAAATGCTGGCGATACTTATAAGGGCATAATTGGTATCGTATTCTTATTATTAAATGTAAGAAAAAAATTTGCTTGCGAAAATAAAATCGACTTTGTATGGAGGGTTGGCCAGCTGGGACGACGTGTCCCATAACTCCCATATATGGAATGCAACCGGAATAATCAGTTATTTTGTCAAAATAAAATAACTGATTATTGAAAATTCGAATAACCGGGTTCGGTTATTTATTCAATGCTATTTTTACCTAAAATTGTGTCATAAAAGGTTGTAAAACCACGTATAGCTTTTCGTCTGGAACTATGATTTCTATACCCTTTAATAATTTTAGGTTTCTCTCCTATTACTCTATTTTGGCGAGTGATTTGCAGCAAGTATGACTACATTTTAGATCATAACCGACAGCATAAGTGGTTATGAAATTTCATCGGTTATTGCATTCCCTAGTTCCAACAAAAAAAATTGCGACCAATTTCTTTTCTCCTACTCTTTCTTACTCGCAATACGATACCAATTATGCCCGTAAACGGATCACCAGTATTCTTGTTACATCCTGTATATAGGCTACAAGCCCAGCTTGCGGCCGAAGAGCACACCTCAGTATCAAATTATAACTTCATGCGGCAGACATGGATATGACGGTGACGTCATTCACTAATAGTGTCAAACTATAATCATAAACAAGATTAGCAAAATAAACGTAACTCCTTACTGAAAATGTCCGTTTCGTCTCGGCCCAGGAGAAGTTAATCTTATGTCAATGCTGTAAAGACGTTAACAAATTATTTAGCACTATTTGGATCGCGGAAGGATCAACAAAATTACTTTTTATTTTGCATTTCTAATTCCCGTTTTGTTTTCATGCAATATTTTGTCTAGTTTCGTAATAAAATGGGCATTTGCTTAAAATTGAAGAAGAAACCTTATACGAGACCTTATCGTAAGTGGGCCCGGAATTGACGATCTCCTTTAGTACGACAATTACATTTGGAAGATCTTATAAAATACCATTTCACAATTAATTTCAAATAGTCCAGAGTCGCATAATTCTCTTAGCACAACATTCCTAAAACAAATATAGCAAATGAATGTGAAATTGCACTGCATACTTACATCAGGCATAAGGTTTTGAGCAGCTCCTTTTGTATTAAAATTTGCTTGTTAAGTATCCCATAAAAATGTTCAGCCAATACTTTTATTGCAGCATAATATGTACTCCAGCGCCATGTGGAAAGCTTTTTAACTGATACTTTGCTGTGTTTGAAAGCACTTCCAAGCGGCTTGTGGAAACAGAAAAAACTTGAATATGGCTTCTACTGCTCCGAAAAATCATATTTTGTACGAACAAATGTTGACCCTATACAATAAATTTTGAATGGTCTAGACAACCATAAAAAAAAATTAATAATAGCTTGCACTCTCCCATATAAGCCACTTATAACTGCTGCATTATCATAATCTTGATTAACCATCGTTTTGAAGTTGTTGTAAAAAATATTGTAATTCTCAATTTATTATTCTCGACACACCTATTTAATTAAGCTCACCGTAAAACCAAATAAAAAAACCCTACAATCTTTCTAAATGAAAAAAAAAAACTTACTCACCTACAAAACTTTTACAAATTTTATAGGTGACAATACTGATGCGGCCCTTAGCTACGCCACTGCATGTCAGACCGACATCCGATATCCGATAGCTTACATCCGATACTGTCGGACCGACATATAGACGGAGGTCCTATAGACGTTACAATTTATCAGGCCTCTACAGACAAGAGCGACATGACGGGGCAACAAAGTGAGATGGAACTATTAATATACCTATGAGTGGAATGAGACAAAATAAACCAGTTGCCGCTCATAATAGGTGATAGTAAAATTTTGCTCAGTCTTATAACATTAAAATTATATAATTATAACTAGTGTAGTCCGCCTCGAACTTAGAACTCGCTACTGGGACTGACAAAATATCGGGTTGCTAGATTTTACCAAATAACTTGAAAACTACGTCTTTTTGCATACACCCATAAAATTATCTATAGTCAATGCTTTCCAGTAATGTCAATAATACGTAGGTGAACGTGAAAAATCATTCTATAAGATTTTTTTTAAATATACAGAATGGATTTTCTTTTTGGATTAGTGTGGGCAGCTAACAGAACCCGTGCTGCTACGAGAAAATGTTCTTAGGAAACCTTCCCTCAATTATTTAATTAATAAAGTATAGCGTTTACAGATTTTAGAAAAAACATACAGGATGCGAGTAAAAAAGTCATATTTGACAAACTTTTTATTGACAAAAGTGAAATTTTATTCACATTTTTCTATCTCGCCAATCAGTCCTGTTACGTTTAAGGACCATAATACTGTATGCGTGAAAAAAATACAGTAACAGCATTCAAAATACATTACGATTAGAGAGACGGGGTCTAACTGTGGCAAATAATAGTAATTAATTTTTCCTTAGCAAAGGTAAGAAAAAAGTTTTCTTCAATTCTTGACTTTTTCTTACCTACATTACACAGTAAGTAGAACCCATAGGAATCTTGATACTGGATCGGAATGGAATCGATTGGCATAAGAAAATAGTATGTGAAATATAAAAGTTTTGATGTTCATACAAATTCAAGTTTTCTTTGATTTGTGGCTTTTCTAGCTGGAATTGTTTTTGGTCACATACAAGCTTTTAATTCTGGATAGGAATGGAATCGATTGGCATTCAAAAAAAAGTTTGTCAAAAAATTACCTTTTTCTCGCAACATGTACCTATGTATGTTTTTTCCAAAATCCAAAATTTGAAATCGAGGGAAGATCTTCTAAGACCATTTTTGCGTAACACCACGGGATCTGGTAGCTGTCCTCACTGCCCCGAAAAGAAAATCCATCCTGTATATATTCATGTATGTTATTTATTCCTGAACTACCTACACCTACATTATGTATTTCTACCTACTGTATACATCATATTATTATTATATTTAGATCTCATGGCTGTTTGTGTTCTAAAAAAATTGTATTAAAATTTGGTGTCCGATTATTTCGAGCATTCGAAATTCAAAATCCGCACCGGCGACATCACGCACACTACAGCAAATGTATACCACCTCTTGCACGCACACAAGTAAAGATTATCGGTCCGACAGCTATCGGGGTTCCGACATCTTCTTCTTCTTCATCATCGTGCCATATCCTAACGGATGTCGGCGATCACCCTGCGAAAGTCCTCTCTGTATTTCGCCACTCTACCCAGAGTGGCAGCGTCAGCGATACCAGTCCAAACCCTTATATTATTGCACCATGATGTTCTGGGTCTTCCTCTACCTCTTTTTCCCTCATGCCGGGTTCCGACATGCCCAACGATATCGGAAGTGCATCGCCGATATCGGATGTCGGAGGGCCCCGATTAGAAAGGCAGCTGCTAGACAGTGCCTTATGACGCCAAGTCCGCTTTTTTGCGTGAACGTATTCTTTTAGTAATAAAGTTTAGTTAAATGATTGAAAAAATACAAAAGTACACATATTTACTTCCCTGTAGTCCTATCCTACATCCGATATCGGATCGGATAATGTGAAAGCGCACTTAAGCCGTTGGAATCGATTACGAGAAATATTCGAACTTAATAAATTGATGTCAAAATTATATCATTTCGACATGAATTAGTAAATTTAAATACTTCAATGCCTTCATGTTTATAATGTCGCTAGATAGGAATTTCCTGCGCACCAATGAGCATTGTATGATACTATAACAAATCAAAATTTCAAAACTTGACTACCGCTCCATCCAAACATTACTTACAACCTACAAGTTACAACACATATAGAACAACAAGTGAATACGTAACTTTGTGTCGTTTTCTTGTCCACCTTGTGCCGTATTCTAATTTTAAAATACATAAACAATACATTAAAACACAATATATCTCAAACATAACTCTAACACACAACAAATAACCAACCAATATTGAACTTGTATTGGAGTTGCATCGGAATAATTTTCAAGCAAATTCTGATATTTCTGATTCAGACGTTTAAGCGTTAGATGTATAGCGTTGTTTATGTATTAGAGTTATATTGAAGTTGTATCGTGTCTAAACGTGTTTCAAAGTTAGAATACGGCCCCTTGTGTAGATCTACATATTGGTTTGCTATTGGTATTGGTTGATCATGAAGATATATATATATATAGATACACAGCGATACTGGAAATACAAATATAGGTAAATATAAGATTATATGGCCTGAAATCTAGAGAGATTCTAGAGAGAAACCGAGCTTGAACACGGATTATCGTTTCCGTTCTCTTCTCCCCACCTTTGAATACTAAAGATTAAGCCAGCTATTGAATAAACGAACATAAATATTCAAGCGAGAATTGCCGAAATAATATCGTTAACTGTGCAATAATTTTGTTCAACTGGGACCGAATCTTCATTTTGAATGTCACGTAATTATTCCGTTCAGAGAGTTTAGGAACATTTAAAAGGAGTGTAGCGAATGGTTGGCTTGTTTAATCTTGTCAATTAACGAGAAAATTGGAGCAGGGAAGCCTTGAATCCGTCGTTCCTGGGAATCCTGGGGGCGCAGTAATAAGACCGCGAGTCACTGACAGGTCGATGGAATTAACATTTCAACTGCGGCTTACATTCAATTGCTTTACTCGGTTATCTGCAACTTTTCTTTAGAGAAACGTGTTGTTCAATAAGAGCAGTAAAACATTAAATTACATGGTTGAGAAGTAAAATTAATAACTAAACTCTTATTAGTTGTAGGTCCTAAATGTGCAAATCCGACTAAATTTACTCGTACATAGCGTTAGTTGCTCATCAGACACAGTGCCACAAGAAATGTTTAGGTTTAATTTGCAGATGAACGAAGGTCTTGATTGGCAGAATGTTTGTGCTTACAAATAGGTACAAATATATACAAAAAAAAACTACAACACAATACATTAATTTAGTAGTAAGCTACTAAATTAATGTATTGTGTTGTAGTTTTTTTTCTGTATAAGTACAGATCCAAGTAGAAATATACGCTAGTCGCCCACTAACTGAAACTTAAGACATTGCTTTGTTATGATCACTACATAAAGCCACGATTTATTAAGAATAATTGAAAATAACTCAACTTAAGGACTGAAGCTTAACGATAGGAACCTCTGATTGACTTATGTAGCATGCCAAAAGAACGCCAGCTACATCTCGCGGCGTCCCTTGGGACTACCGCGCGATTAGTTTATTTACCGGCCAAGTTGCACGAGTCAGGGTAGATTAGATCGTGGTTCGTCTACTTATAGATAGGTGGCGCCAATATCAAAATATGATCACCATATCATGTGTCCTTTTTTATTTTGAAAGAAGCTGACGACTAAGAAAAGAGGATATTCGCATCAATTTTAAATTCAAATTTTGTAGGAGTTTGGAATAGTTTTTGTTTTTAGTCGAGAAGACAGATAGATCGTGAACCTCGAGCTGTGCAGTTGTCATAATCCATTTTCGACATCCCATTTTTCCTATTTTAATCTGAGTTTGATTTTTTTTTGGGCGTGATTGGAATTAGTATTTTGTGATATCCAACGCCAAGTGCGTGCGTGTACCGCGTCGGAGGGGCGTCAAGCGTTTGCGGCCGGACCCGCGATACTGTCCAACGCAGATATGGGATATCGCCTGTCGCGGTTGGGATACAGCCGCCAGCCGCTTCCAAAGGCTTCCCGCTTGCGCGTGGCTCACCAGGTGAAACCGGCGTATCGCCCTGGAATACGGCCGCCCGTCGCCTCTAAAGGACTCGAGCCCGCATTTCGCGTGGCTCACCAGGTGAAACCGGAGTGTCGCTCTAGGATACGGCCGCCAGTCGCCTGCGAAGGACTTGAGCCCGCATTTCGAATGGCTCACCAGGTGAAACCGGAGTGTCACTCTAGGATACGGCCGCCAGTCGCCTCCGAAGGACTTGAGCCCGCATTGCGAGTGGTTCACCAGGTGAAAGCGGCGTGTCGCTCCGTGAAGTGTTCTAGAGTTTAATTGGGGACTTCGCATTTTATTTGCCGTGCTTTAGTTCTATATTGTTGTTACCATTCTTACATATCTGCGATCCGCATTTTTATATTAACCCTAAATCCCAAAAATTCTAATTGCCTCATTTGACGGGCGTACAAAGACCTGGCTCTTGAATTTAGGCTACTCTCATCCAGCGAATCATCTGTCACCATCCATATCACTCGCCTCATTAATGCATTACTTTCCCCGCAGCCAAATTACCAGCCGAGTCTTTATTTGTACTTACTAGTTTTGCTAGTACTCACTCGTTTTATTTTCCTTTCATGCGAAAAGTACGTCTACGATACTAAGGATATTATTGAATGTTAAATATCTTTATATCGATATCGTTATCGCCAATTTTTATGTGAAGTGCTAATTTTAAATAATCTGATTATTATTCTTAATTACATTCTATCCGGGTCTACGATACAAAGGAAATTATTGAATGTGAAATATCTTTATATCGATATCGTTATCGCCAATTTTTACGTGAAGTGCTAATCTATACATATAATAAAGCTGAAGAGGGTCGAAAGTCTGTACATGGAAGATAATCGAAAAAAAGTTGACTGGGGATACTTAGAATCGATAACAGAACACGTTCCAACAATTTTTAGATTTTTTGTCTGTTTATCTGTTTATCTGTTTGTCTGTTTATTTGACCGCGCATCACGTGAAAACGGCTGAACGGATTTTCATGAAATTTTGTATAGAGATAGTTTGAGTCCCGGGAAAGGATAATATATAGTTTTAATCCCTAAAATCAACCCTGGTGGGGGTGAAAATGGGGTTGAAAGTTTGTATGGAGAATGTTAACCGCTGAAACGATTCAGTTAGAAATGAGTATGGAGATAATTTGAGTCTCGAGAAACGTCATAGGATAGTTTTCAAACCCTTGTGGGGGTGAAAAGGGGGTTGGAAGTTGGTATGAGGAATTTTTCACCGCTGAACTGATTTAGATGAAAAGTGGTATAGAGATAGTATGGGTCTCGAGAAAGGACAAAGGATAGTTTCAACTTCAAAAAAGCCCCCCCCCCATCTTAATTTAGAACCGTAGGTAAAAAAAAATTGAAAAAAATAATGGAAGTGAAGCCCGAAAGGTACTTTCAATTAAAACTATCTATACATATAATAAAGCTGAAGAGGGTCAAAAGTCTGTTCATGGAATATATTCGAAAAAAAGTTGCCTGGGGATATTTAGAATCGATAACAGAACACGTTCCAACAATTTTTATAATTTTTGTCTGTTTGTCTGTTTATTTGACCGCGTATCACGGAACGGATTTTGATGAAATTTTGTGTAGAGATAGTTTGAGTCTCGGGAAAGGACAAAGAATAGTTTTCATCCCTAAAATCAACCCTGGAGGGGGTGAAAAGGGGGTTGAAAGGTTGTATGGAGAATTTATAATAGAAATTAGTATGGAGATAATTTGAGTCCCGAGAAACGACAGAATAGTTTTCATCCCAAAAATAAACCCTAGTGGGGGTGAAAAGGAGGTTGGAAGTTGGTATGAGGATTTTTTTACCGCTGAACTGATAAAGATGAAATTTGGTATGGTATGGGTCTCAAGAAAGGACAAAGGATAGTTTTCACCCCGAAAATCAACCCTAAAGGGGTGAAAAGGGAGTTGGAAATTTGTATAGGGAATTATTAACCGCAGAATCGATTTAGATAAAATTTGGTATGGAAATAATTTGAGCTCTGGAAAAGGAAATAAAATAGTTTTATCTCGAAAATTTCCCTTAAGCGGATGCAAAAGGGGTGGAAGTTTACAGGAGGGTTTTGGTGAAGAAAACTAATAACCGCTGTAAGTATTTAGATGAAATTTGGTATTGAAATAATTTGTAATTTTTTGGTCAAGGTGTTCATATTTATAACATGTTACCCGTCGATGCTTTAAATTTATCTTTACCCGCTCTTAAGAAATATTTGAAAATGTCATGAATGTCAAAGGGTTATTGCAGTTTCGAGGACTATACTCGTAAATGACGGACAAAGATGCATGGCCCAAACCAAAAAACTACTACAAAATAATCTAACATTTATAGGACACCGTTTAGGTAGGAAAACATATCAAACGTTTTGTGAAGCAGTCAGATTTGGATTTATTTTTCTTTATAAGTAATTAAACAATAGGTACATTATCTGTCTCTCAAGCTGTTTTGATATGTCTTCTTGAAGAACTACGCATTATTTTGTATCTTTAAGATCTAATAATGTATTACTGTTTTGAAAAAAATATTTCCCGTCCAGTTTACTTTCGGTCATAATACTTTTTGGGCCAGAGGTCTAAGGGTTAGAACAGGTGGTAGTTTAATAAAGTGAAGTGAAGTGTAGTGAAAAGTGAAAGTGAGAAGTGACAAAGTGATAAAAGTGAAAAAAGTCGAGAACCTAAAAGTAAAAAATGTCCAAAATGTCAATAATGGAAAATTTCTAAATTTCTAAAATTTCAAAAGTTTCAAAAATTTCAAAAAATTTAAAAATTTCAAAAATTTCAAAAATTTCAAAAATTTCAAAAATTTCAAAAATTTCAAAAATTTCATAAACTTCAAAAATTTCATAAAATTCAAAAAATTCAAAACTTTCTAAAATAATTAAAACCACAAAATTTACGAAAAAGTCAAAAATTCAATTAAATTAAATAACATAACTTCGTTCCAACCGAGTGTTCCACGACACTCACGTATTTTATTTTTCTCTGACGTTCATTAGTGCATTGTAATGTGCTTACATTGAAGAATAAATATCTTGATCTACACCAATATCATAAATCCTCTATTTCGCGTTCGGTACCGTATGCAATTACCACCATTATTTCAACCAGTAACGTAACATCAGTGTATTATCTGTGACGGTGTGGTAAAAACGTATGAAAATTCATTACCTACGGTAACGTAATAAAAGTACGTAACGTAACGTAAGGATAGTAAAATGACGTAAGCGCCGCTAAATATCCCTTAATAAACGACCTTTTTAACCGATGTTTTGTAACAGGACGGCATCTACGAAACTCTACACTGAGCATCGCCCGACATGCTGTAGGCCGGTTTTTTTTGCATTGTTATCCCGGAAATCACCCCTTAAGGATTACTAATTCCAACACAAGGAAATCCCCAGCCAGGTTATACGTAGCCTATAAAAATTCAACTTCTAAAAGGGGGGGGGTAGCCACTTCACTCGATTGAGTTAAATTTGCATGGGTCATGGACCCCCCCCCCCCCCCCTCCATGTGCACCTCAAATAGAAAAAAACCGGTCAAGTGCATGTCGGACCACGCATAGGAGGGTTCCGTACCTTCAATGTAATAAGAACCAAACTAATACCAAAAGGTCGTATATGATGCCTATGGAAGAAGTTTTTTGGAGATAACTCAAAAATGGCTGAACCGATAATGTTCAAAATAATTTTCGTAGAAAGTATATGATAAGGCACATCGCCCTAAATTTTTTCATATTTTTTGGACTTACGGTTCAAAAGTTACAGGGGGGGGGACACAATTTTCTGACTTTCGAAGCGATTATTTCAGAAAATATTCACTCAATCACAAAATGGTCAAAAAAATTTCAATGTTATTTTTAAGGACCTATCGATTGATGTGTAACATGTTGATATTTGGTTCACATTTTTTTTTTTAATTAGTTACATCTATGGAGCGCCCCCCTAAAAATATTTGTTTTTTCAAATTTAACTACATAACTAAGTAGAGGCATACAAAATACATCTTATGTGTAAATTTTATTCAGATACGTCGTATAGTTTCCGAGTAAAATGGCTGTGACATACGGACGGACAGACAGACAGACAGACATGACGAATCCATAAGGGTTCCGTTTTTTGCCATTTGGCTACGGAACCCAAAAAATCATTTCTACATTTGTGACCCCCCCCGCACCCCAATTTCAACCGCGCCTATTCTTACCTTTCATTCTTAAACTGATTTGACGGGAGGATCGATTTGGATGATATTTGCCGTGGACATGAACGTATAAATGCAAAATGGTGTATGAATGGTGCAGGAGTGGTCCTGTATCGTCCGATATACACCTACTACTGTAAGTCGTTTAAATCATGCCAAAAAAAATTAATAGGATAAAAAAAGTATTAATTTTTGAGTGTAGTTTCATTTAGAGGTAATTGTAAAATATTTTATTAGGACTACTGTCCTCTAGCGTATCCATCTGTCAACTTTGCTTCAAGTTCCGCCTCCAGAGTAGCGGGAGAGAAATTAGGGGTGAATTAGCCGCTTACTGACACAGACCGAATTCCACGCGGGCGGAGCCGCGGGCACAGCTAGTTTTAAATAATCTGATTATTGTTCTTAAATACATTCTATCCGGCTCGAAGGACCAAATTGCTAATTTTAAATAATCTACTTAATCTGCAAAATTAAACGTGTTAATGCAAATTACAATGTGTTTTACTGCATTTAGTATCAAAAATAGTATTAGTCTCAGACGCAAAAATCCGGCGCAACGTCGAGCTTCCAAGAGATTTGAGCAGAGTTGACTGAGGCCAGTCCTATATGTTTTCAGTCATTTGCCACCAGACGCGCTTGCGTTGGAGCCGCCACTCAGTTTGCACCCTTGGATCGACGCAACTGAGAAACCGAGGTCTAAACCGAGGTGGCAGCGGGAATACAAGCGCGATGGAATTTTTCGCGCGACGGCGCAGCCCAGGGACTGAGGCCTGAAGGTCTGAAGTTGCTCCATGAAATCGCTGCACTTCAGCGCCACTTTGGCGTGGTTTCACCTGAACAGAAGATTTCCGGCGCGCAGCTGAGGGACTGAGGCTTGAAGCTGGGCAGTTGATGCATGAAGTCGCTGCACTTTTCCGTAACGTCCGCGAAGTGGTCTCACCTGAACAAGCCTGCGGTGGCAGCGGGAATATAAGTGTGGTAGAAGATTTCCGGCGCGCGACGGCGCAGCCGAGGGACTGAGGCTTGAAGCTGCGCAGTTGCTGCATGAAGTCGCTGCACTCCATCAGCGCGACGTCCGCGAAGTGCAGGTCGCACAGGATGTGGTTCTTGAAACGGCGAGCGCGTTTCTGGGTGCAGAATAACACTAATCATTAATATCACATCTGCTCGGTGTACACCTTACATTTCATTAACTTATCGAAAGGGCCTCTACGCATTGGTTTCGGCTCCAGATATGCCTCCTAAATATCCGGAACACCATTGTCTCATGTAAGGAAAAATCTAGTTAGGTTGATCTAGTGCATGGTTGGTTGGTTGGCGGTGGGAAATCAACTAAGTATTTGGTGAATATAGGATTTCGAAATAAAGTTTTATAATAATCGTCCTTCTTATCTTGATTGAGTAGGTGTCTTTGATGCCAGATATGCTAATTTAAAAGAGTTTTAACGAACGAACAATGTTATAATCCCGCTCAGTTTTATTTCATTCGTCATTTCGCGTCAGATGAATGAATGTATTAAATACTAATGTAGGTAAACATTGATTGAGCCTTATCGTTAACTCCGCGTATCAAGGAAGAAATAAATTCCTGAACTTTGTAAATTAGTAGGTACCTACATTCTCCTAAAATAAACCTTTGCCCCTAAATCAATTTACTCGAGCTAGCGGAAGCTTGGAGCACAAAAGTGTTCCGTATATTTACATTGTTGGTATAACGTCCTGTCGTAAGCTGAAAGCCTTCGTAACCTAAGAACGGATTTAAAGGGATACGACCCACGTAAAAACAACACCCGAAGAGAAAATTAAAAGGCGAGTCGGATAACTCGGGTGCACGTGTAAATGGGTCAGTCTAACACAAGGACCAACGCAAGCATTGTTGCCTACTCGGAATTTGAAGAGATGCTGTATGTACTCAAAATAGACAATCCGGTATGAATTGAGTTCCACGAACGCCTTCTATATAATTTAGTAACCTCAATCTCCCGGTGGATTCTGCCGGCGCTCGGGGAGGAGGACAGCGTGTTATAATATTGTATGACAAGACAATTTTTGTTCTTATTGAAACAACGTTTATAAGTATAATTTTTTAATATACCTGTCAGCCATTTAATTGACAGATTATAATCCTGGAGTAGAAAACGTATTATGCTTTTCAAGTTGAGCTAACTCATTGCTACCTACTCTGTACCTAATGCCAAAATGTAAACTTTTACCGTAATATGTATGGAGTCAAAAAGCGTCATATCATTGGCATCAACATGCAGCATACAGGGCGGGGTATAGCTGCGTCACTCAGCGATAGTATCGCGTGCTCAAACTCAGTCTCGGGAGTTAGATTGCCCCTTGTGGTCTGTCTAATTGACAAGAGGCAGCGACCGCGAGCACTATGTACTGAGCTTTTTTACAAGGTAGGAGCTGCGTTTCGGAGTTTGAGCGGAATAGGCCGATAGTCACATTAGCTACCAGTCTCATACCTACGGATCGTTCCTTGAACAAGTGTATATTCACTCGAATGTGTGAATATCGACCACTAGTAACTAGTAGGTATAGAAGTTCGTTGTGAAATGTCAACTCTCTTAGTAAAAATAACTCACTAAAATTATTGAAACTAGCTGCTGAAGGTGTCGCTCTTTATTCGTACAATAGCACTCAAATATTGTAGCATCATTGTAGCATTATGAAAGCGTGTTGATAATTGGCCACATTGGCCAATCCACATGCCACAAATTATGTTTTAGACAGTCGCGTGCTTCAATTAAAAAGGTATCAAAAAACACGTATCTGGACGAGAATTCACTGTCTTGGCAGAAAAAGAGACATACTCGTATAATTTGTATAGGTCCCTCGCCGCTGATTTAAGGCGTCATGAGGATCAGTGGCCAAATTATTTACCAAACGAATACAACACAATTTAACTAATAACTAATAATCAGAGGTATCGCTACCGCCTGTAAATAAGACCATACACAAATTTACCTCGCAACAAGAAGGCGTATTATATCCCCCGATATGTGAGCCCGCCATGATCGTTTGAAATCGCAAGTTATACCGATTGGCTGTTATTAATTCAAAGTACGTACACCCAAGAAATAAAGTTAAATAAAAATTTTGCTGTACTGCTTACGATGTGACTTTAGTCTCTACATAAAGGCTGAAGTCCGTTCTAAGGAATCCTCCAGTAGGTACGTTGCGTATGTGTGTGTAGCAGAAGCTAAAAAATACAACAATAATTATGTATGTAAGTGAATAATATAACTTTACAACAATGTATGTTTCATCTATAAAAATAAATATGGAATTATAAGCATGTTCCTTAATAATTAATTGTACAGTTTTAATTATGTAGACACGTGGTAGAAAGCGAATATATCCCCGATATGTGAGCCCGCCATGATCGCTTGAAATTGCAAGGTATACCGATTGGTATAATTAATTCAAAGTACGTACACCCAAGAAATAAAGTTAAATAAAAGTTTAGCTGTACTGCTTACGATGTGACTTTAGCCTCTACATAAAGGCTGAAGTCCGTTCTAAGGAATTATAAATGGGAAAGTGTGTGTGTTTGTTTGTTTGTCCGTCTTTCACGGCAAAACGGGGCGACGAATTGACGTGATTTTTTAAGTGGAGATAGTTGAAGGGATGGAGAGTGACATAGGCTACTTTTTGTCTCTTTCTTACCCCCCACTTCCCTAAAATGGGGGGTGGAAGTTTGTATGGAGCATTACGGAGGGCAAAGGGGAACCGTGTTACCCCGAATTTAACGCGAGCGAAGCCGCGGGCAAAAGCTAGTACAACAATAATTATGTATGTGAGTGACTAATATAACCTTACAACAACGTATGTTCCATCTATAAAAATATTTTTTATGGAAATTAAAAGCAAGCTCATTAATAATTCATTGTACAGTTTTAATTATGTTGACACGTGGTAGAATTCACATTACATATGATAACTAGCCTTTTCCCGCGGCTTCGCCCGCGTAATATAAGTACTCAAAAAGGATACGATACCCATGTTGATTTTCAGACTTTGTGACCACATTTGCCCCTTTTAGGGGTTGAATTTTCAAAAAACCTGAAACACGTGTTTACTCATTTATCGTTAGGAATACTCCTGTGAAGTTTCGAATAAAATAGTCTAACAAATCTTATTTCGCCATACTAATTTTGGACCCCCATTTTACCCCCTTAGGGGGTGAATTTTGAAAAATACTTTCTTAGTGCTCCCCTAGACCTTATAAGGAACCTATGTGCCAAATTTGAAATCTCTAGACCCAGCGGTTTGGGCTGTGCGTTGATATGTCAGTCAGTCAGTCAGTCAGTCAGTCAGTCAGTCAGTCAGTCAGTCAGTCAGTCAGTTTCTTCTTTTATATATATAGATAATATCAATAATATTCACAAGCATCATAGTACAATTAGTAATTTAATTTATATGATAATCTACATACGTACTGATGTTGTATCGTCTTAAGGTTATTACGAACTGTGCCCTAGGCTCAGACCACGTGGCATCCTATTCCTCCATTTAGTGGACGGCGAACGAGTCCAATTCCAAAGAAAAACCGCAAATCAATGTACAGTTCAGCCGTTTGGCACACATACATATAATAGAGGTCAAAACAATTTTTTTGACCCGCAGTTTTTAAAAAAAGCCCCTTAGGAGGGAAGTACTCGTAGTTTTCTTTGTACGGGAAAAAACAGCCTTACCCGAATGTATTTTTCAGCAAGCATTTCGAAATCAATTATTTTTACGGTAAGAAATACTCTTCTAAATCGCCGATTAAGGATGTTAAGATTCCTTAATTTGTAACAAACACAAAATGGGCTTCAATAAAGACTCTCATCCTATTAAGCGCTGACTCCTTTAAAGCCGAGAGGGATTTTTCCACTGAGATCGGACTGATAAGTCAGATGAAGTGTTTCAGCAAATTGATCAGAAAATTAAGAGCTTTTAGCGTTTTAAATCAAAATCTTTTAATTTATTAATTAATAAAGTTTATTAAACACTTTGTATGTTCCTAGTAATTTGTGACAAATCATGTTTTGTATGGTATGGTAAAAATCCATTGGCATGGAGATTAACTTGTAAAGTTATAGTTAGTATTACTACTAGTACCTACTAGAATTTAAAACCAGCATTCCCAGCAAAGACACAAGGTTCGCAAGGTCACTATGCTCACTATAGTGTCATTACCATAGCTCGGACATTTCATAGCAAAAATAAATATTGTATAGAACAAGATGCACACTTTTGGACACTTTTTGGGTTGTGGATATGAATGTAATATAGAAATATATTATTAAAATATTGTACATAATACGAATTTAATACATCTTGTTTTATTTCGGTGTTATATTCGTTTTGCGACGTTTTTGCTATGAAATGTCTGAGCTGTGGTCATTAACTACCACCCAGATAAATAAACACCCTGCAGCAATAGTAAGTTACGGTGCAAACTGAATGGAAACTCGAGCGGTGCGATCAGCGGAGCGTCCGGAGCTGCATGTCCGTCATGTTAAACAAATACAATCGTATGCTAGTTGCCTCTGTAGTTATACAGTCAAGGAACTTTAAGGGTGCGTTTCCAACAGAGATGAGCGAGGATGCGTTGCGAGGAATGTGTTTTTAGGGTTCCGTAGTCAACTAGGAACCCTTATAGTTTCGCCATGTCTGTCCGTCCGTCCGTCCGTCCGCGGGTAATCTCAGTGACCGTTAGCATTAGAAAGCTGAAATTTGGTACTAATATAATGTATATCAATCACGCCGACAAAGTGGTAAAATAAAAAGTGAAAAAAAAATGTTTTATTAGGGTACCTCCCCTATACGTAAAGTGGGGAGTGATTTTTTTTTTCATTTCAACCCTAACGTGTGATATATTGTTGGATAGGTATTTAAAAATGAATAGGGGGTTTAGTAAAATCATTTTTTGATAATGTAAATATTTTCGGAAATAATCGCTCCAGAAGTAAAAAAAATGTGTCCCCCCCCTCTAACTTTTTAACCATAAGTTTTAAAAATATGAAAAAAATCTCAAAAGTCGAACTTTATAAAAACTTTCTAGGAAAATTGTTGTGAACTTGATAGGTTGAATAGTTTTTCTCCATGAAACAAATAGCCCATTTATTTAAGTCTTAAGTGGGGACACTTACTGAGACGGACGGAAAACTACGGAACCCTACACTGAGCGTGGCCCGACACGCTCTTGGCCGGTTTTTAAATCATAGAGCTTCGGTGTGCGAGGATAAACTAATGAAGTGATTCTATTGGTGTTTAACAAACACATTCTTCGCAACGCATCTTCGCTCATCTCTGGTGGTAACGCAGCCTTATTATTGAGCCATTTATGGGTCAAGCTATTTTCTTTTGTATAATGCCTACTCTATGAAATGTCCAATGTAAAGTAAACCCTAATTAAAGTCCCTAACTGTACTAGATCCTAAGGAAGTTCGACTTCATATCGAACGCGCTGCTGGACGCTCACTGCTGATGCCATACTTACAAGGGATTTTAACACAGATATACTCAAGGGGCAATATTGATTTCCATAAAATGAGACCTTATTTTTCCATTGCTCTTCTCATAAGCAATAAAACTGTGTACTTAAGTTTATCAGTCAGGTTTATTGTTTCTTTAACTTACTTTTTACTTGTTACACTTTTCATTAATGGTAACTAGTAAGTAAACAAATATTTACCAGCCGTAGCGCATGTAAACAGAAAGTAATTTACCACAACACGAGTAAACATTATTTTAATGGAAAATGAATCTGTGCATGATACTTTTACAACGGTAAAAGCCGTGTTAACATTTTTAAAAGCAAACAAAGCGGCGATTAAATATAAGCATATTGGACAAGCATTATTGAAACTGAATTGAATTTATGCAAATTGATTTATATATAAAAATATTAAAGAAACGAGCGTGGGCCCCGGTTTTATCTTAAGTAATATTTTTCCATGTTGTAAAAACCGTCAATATCTATGACAGACAATGTAAAAAAACAGTAGGTACCTAACGTTTTAGAATAAGGGTTAGGTATCCTACGCTAATTTCTACTTATATACTTACTTAAGGCGTTTACCAAATGCTTTGTTTAGTTATATCTCCTCAAATTCAAAGGAGCGTATCTTTTTAACAACAACGGTTTTAGCTATTATCTAAATAACTTTTTGACTAACTAACAAAGTCAGACTGTAAAGAAATTGCGATTGTTTTTTTAAAAAGCTGAACTAGCTTAATTTATCCAATAAGCGTGTAATTATTTGAGACGGTATAATGTCGAGCTGGTTTTGAGTTAGAGCGTGTATTGTGAGCAACATTTGTTTCATAACCTAATAAAACAATGGCATTGGATTGGTTTCCATCATTGCGCGATACCAACAAACTATAAATATAAGCCATTTCGTGGACCAATACTGAAATGGCTTCCCCGGCGCTCAAACAATGGATGTCATTGGGAGCAATACCATATTCATACCCGTCGGCGTATGGAATGAATTTTTGTTTGATCACTGCATCGGTTTTCCAGTTATATTTATACCTATCTGCAAAAAGCTGTTTCTGACGCGTTTTTGTGAATATTTGCCCCTTTGACGTCTGGGTACTGTAACCAACCAATGCAATGCAATATCAATGTATTTCATATAATACCAACTCGACTCGTTATATTCCCATTATGAAACAAATGATAATCAACAACACTATAAGTTTATTCTGATTTGAATTGACATGATTTTTAGTAATAATTTTAATTGAAACTCATAGTTTTAGGGTTCCGTAGTCAACTAAGAACTCTTATAAGCCAGGTAAGTCTGTCCGTCCGTCCGTCTGTCTGTAGCCTATCTCAGTGATTTTTAATACTAGAGAGCTGAAATTTGGTATTATATGTGTATTAATCACGCCGATAAAGTGGTAAAACAAAATGTGAAAAAATATTATTTTTAGGGTACATCATTTACACCAGTGGAGTGTGAATTTTTTTTTCGCTCCAACCTTATATGGGATGTTGTTGGATAGGTCTTTCAAAAACAATAAGGGTCTTTTAAAACAATTTTTGGACAAAAGTAATAGTTCCGAAAGTTTAAAAAGTGCTTTAACTTTAACTTATAAACCATTGCTCCAAAAAATTTGTAAAAAATTGTAGGCCTGGTACAGAATGACAAGTTGACAACTATATTGAATAAAGTCGGTTAAGTAAAAGGACGTAATTGCCGCAAAATATCCCTTAATAAACGACCTTTTGAACGGATGTATTGTAATAGGCCGGCAACTGCTAGGGTTCCAACCCTACACTGAGCATGACCTGACCTGCTCTTGGCCAGTTTTTATTATTTCGACTGACATTTCGATTGTGACATCACGTTCATAGTGTTAGACACTGCCTTTGCTTTCCTGGGAGTCTGCCGTTTTGTTATCAAGATGCACGTATTGTTACTGAGTAGGTACTTTTTCTTGTAATAGAGGTCGCTGCTAGACTACCTAAGGAATGAAGAAGAGACAAGGGAATTTTTTGATTAACTGTATCTCTCACTTGGAAAAGCGACTTGTCACGGCTTGTAATCAGGTTAAGGGTACACACGCCTTCACGGCAATTCCTTAAATCAAATGATAATGCTATAAAAGTTGTGCCCTGGATTGTTTTATTTACGAAGGTGTATTTTTTCCGACATGTAGTATAAGCACTCATCAAATTAAAAAACAAAATAACACCGATATACCTAATTCATTGTTACTTCCCACTTTTATATAGCTACCAATTTAGTATTTACAACTAGTGTACCTAATACTGTCAAAGGTTAATTCTTAAATTACATGTACTAATTGGTCAGACGCAGGTTGCTTTCAAAGATATCGTCACGACATTATTGGTACGTTTACACGCAAATTAGATATTATGTAAATTCTCTTATTATGAGACAGATGTATGCAGCCCGCCAGACGTGACCATATAAGTACACCTACTCGTATAATATAACGTTACGATATCGTCGACGTCCAAATCGTATTGAACGTAGTCCAATCAGTTCCGAGGCTCGTGATGTGCACGCCACTAATAACTCCATTGCGGGCTTCCTTTGTAATTCCCTTTTGATTAACTCCTATCAATGGTCCTCCTACCAACTTATTTGGACTAAATGCGAACGGGGAAAGCCATTCACGAAATAATTGACCGCAGTAAATTATTTTGCGCCACAAATATAAACAGGTAGTATCATTACCTATACTAAGTAGTTGGAAGGTTCTGTTTATGATATTTATTCAATGCACGCATTGCACGCGTGCTAATTTGATTACTTGCTTCAGAAGATATAATTGGCGACTGAGGGACGAACATTAAGAAACGTATTAGGTACCACTTAAAAAAGTCTATGGAACCCGAGTCCATGGAGCCCGCTTGCTAAAGTGAAAAAGGTAATCGATTTTTCGTTTCAAAATTGAAAAATAAAAACAAATCTTTGAAATATATTTTAATGTTGTAAAGAGTTGTGTATTAGGTACTTGAATTTTTACACAATTTCTTACACTCATAGTGCCAAGATATTTTAAAGTTTAGACCGTGTTTAGGTATCTGCTTGCTCCGTTGTTATTCTATGTATATTAATATTTAATATATTCTATGTATATTCATTGTATTGTACGAGTACCCACACCAAAACAAAAATAACAGTAAGTATTAAGTGTAACGTCAACCCTTCTCAGTAAGTTCCGATTCGGTTGAAATACTTTTCCGTTGACTGACATGCGATAATACACGTAATCTCAATAACAAATACTTGTATTAATATATTTATTATTTATGGTTTTATATGTACAGTTAGCTGCAGAAAAAGCTAAGCTGTCGATGTGTTCAAAATCAGTTTGGCACGACTTTGTTGTTAGAAGTGCGGGAATATGAATCTCACTGGCTTAGCTACTTTTGTTGATCATTGTTTGTTACGTGGTGTAAAATATTTCGTTTCCTACTTATCATGGTAGATCGGGGCGAATTGGATCGCAGGACAAAACGGATCAAGTTAAGAGCCCTTTAACGTCTCCACTGCGTGTCCATATTGGCTCACATAAAATTATTTGGCATATTATTTCTAGTAATACCGTTTTGTAATCAGAATGATCATTTGTCATAATTTTTTAAGCTATAAATTTTTTTCATACTTATTTTAACTACTAACAACATTGTTCATAATTATATGTAGTCCTAATTTTTTTAAACATAATATCATTTCCAACTCTTCATCACGACTCATAAGTATGTTTTAAATAAACTAATTAATTATAAACTTATATTGTATAACTGTTTAAAAGCATAACATATAAAGTATGCGCATATTAGAACGTACACGAGGATTATGATTATTACATTGTGGGTAAGCACTAAGATATTCTGTGCCGAAATAAACGCGGTAGTTCGCTAAATAGTAATGAATCGCAATGGTAGTGGTAATAACAGAAATAAAACTTTTATATTATAATTTCGAGTACAATTTTTTATTGATGATAGGTAGTAATTTCTGTGACAGGGTCGAGGAAGCCCCCGCTTCGCGGGGGCTTCTATTCTGGGTAGTTATGCCCTTCGGGCAGGATGACACACTAACCTAACCTAAACCGAAATTAAACCTTACCTACAGTTTTTTGGTGATAGGTAGTAATTTCTGTGACAGGGTCGACGAAGCCCCCGCTTCGCGGGGGCTTCTATTCTAGGTAGTCATGCCCTTCGGGCATGATGACACTCTAACCTAACCTAACCTAAACCGAAATTGAACCTTACCTAACATTTTTTTCCCCGCTTCGCTCGTCGTCGTACCTAACGGTGACTCTGCCACTGTATTTCGTTTTTGACAGCGAGTTGGGTATGTTGTGAACCACTTTCGCGTTCCCCAAACCAAGGACCAGCATATCATAGACAAAAGATACTTATCAGATGTACGCATTTATAAGGTAACATTTGTATTTATAAATAAACAGTGTAGATGTAAAAACTGGTATAGTTTAAAATAATTATTATATAAAATTATATTACTTGAAAACGTTATATTGTCAAAGTTTATGAAAAAGAATATTAGTATAATAGATATTTCTATTGACTAACATTAAAAACTTGAATAACTCGGAGTAACGATAGTTATGATCAAAGAATACTTATAAAAAATGATCATTATGATAAAAAAAATTATGAACACCATTTTCGAACTTCCAATAATCGAAGTTGAAATTTTATGTGAACTTTGGCGCACCCCTCCACTGCACTATAAATAATTATGCTTGATATTTATAAAAGAGGAACACGACTGTATTTTGTATTTAAGTACCATTTGAATACATCGAAATAGTTTTTACGTTGCTGAATTCCTCAATCTATACGGCCAAAGTCAAAACAGCCGTTTTATTTTTGAGCTCGTAGAATACGTAGATCGACAAATCAAGCAACGTAATAACTAGTTTGATGTATTCAAATGGTACCTAAATACAAAACAAAAAACCAGTACATAACGACCCCCTTTTTAGGGTTCCGTAGCCAAAATAGCAAAAACGGAACCCTTATAGTTTCGTCATGTCCGTCTGTCCGTCCGTCCGTCCGTATGTCACAGCCAAATTACTCGGAAACTTATGAAACGTATCTTTATCAAATTTTAACATAAGGTGTATTTTGTGTGCCGCTACTTAGTTCTGTACTGAAATTGCCGAAAAAAAAAATTTTAGGGTAGCACTCCATACATGTAACTAATTATCAAAAAAAATAATTGTACCAAATATCAACATGATGCATATCAATCGACAGGTCTTGAAAAATAACATTGAGGTTTCTATGAACATTTTTTGATTAAGTAGATATTTTCAGAAATAATCACTCCGAAAGTCAAAAAAGTTGTGTCCCCCTGTAACTTTTGAACCGTAAGTCCAAAAATTATGAAAATATTATCGGTTTAGACGTTTTTGAGATATCTCCCAAAAACTACGTACATAGGCAGATACGACCTTGCGATATAATTTTTTTCGATAGCCGGTACGGAACCCTCCATTATGCGTGGTCCGACACGCACTTGGCGGGTTTTTAAATATATGTTGTTAAATTTCAGTAATCACCAGTGATCGGAATTGGTAGTGCCATTTCGCGGGACTTCGGTGCGTAAGCTTAGTATGGATATAGTTTTTACCCCCGGGATTTGATATGAAAATTTTAAAGTTTGTGTTTGGTTTAAAAAATGTTTTAAAGAACCGCGGGCCTAACGTAAGTATGAAAAATGTGGTTTCAGTTTAGTGGACGTCAAAAGAAATAGATTGACAGTACAAAATATTGATAAAAAATATGGTTTGCTACTATAATTTCAAAGAAAGTAATAATTTAATAATGTTCATTTAAAATAATGATGTTGATGTTTCATGTTTTATTTTATGATTGTATTATTGTTCATTGTAACTGGTAAACGAAAGTAATCTTAAATGAATGTTGTACTTATAATGACATTTTTTTTTACTTTTGCGTTTTGAAGAAAATTTTCTGTGAAAAATACGAGTCGAAGAATCTCAAGTCTTATCCATGTTCTTTACAATGTTCAAGGTCATTTACCCGAAATGGCACTACCTATTCCGATCACTGGTAATCACAATTATATACCAAAGTGTGGTAGTGGACACGTTAAAGAGCTCTTAAACATTTATTTCAAATTAATAACAGCTCAGTTAATAGTCACGAAAACCCAATCAGCGTCCCGCATTGGGTTTGATTCGCCTAGGTCTACCCTATGGTTTAGATCTCCTCAAAAATACTTTTCAAATCCCCTATACATGCATCCATAAAAAATATTAGCTAAGTAAATTTTGTTCGGATTCTGTCATGCTGCCTGCTGCTGCTGAATAAATTCTCGCTACGACGCTTCGGGCTTGGGCCTACTCGGTACTCGGCCTATGGCTTTCGCAGACATTGCCGCTCACCCTCGGGCCTTATGACACTTCACCATTGAGATATTTCCGGTCCCTGTCATGCTGCTGCTGCTACTGCTGAAGCAGTTCTCGCTGCGACTCTCCGGGCCTGGGCCTAAGCGGTACTCGGCCTATGGCTTTCGCAGACATTGTCGCTCACAATTAGATAAGTAATAATAACTTCAAATTGACGTAATTATGATATATGGTATAAACAAACCATTGTTTACCCGAAAAAACTATTAGCATGATTTGATTGCAGAAGCGCCTCATATTGATTATCATCCGATAGGGGCCGGGCGCCATTAAACTCTACTAACAGTATATGAACAGTATAAATATAATAACAGTAATTTAACAATACTCCGGAGGTATCCGACCTGGATACCTACCGCGCGAACCACTTCGTTTGTCGTTCGTCTATAAAATAAACCTCTCTATAGCTCGTTTTAGAAAAAGCGAAAGAGAAGCAGATAGTCAATTTACGAATTTCGATGTTCGCGGTAGGCCTTCAGTCTCATTTTTTTCTTAAGAACCTCTATGATATTTATATGTATAAGTTTATTAGTGTCTCGTTTATTTGAATTTGCATCACCTACGTATACGTTACGCTTCCCAAATGTTGTCTGGAAGAGATCGCTTTTTAGCGATAAGACCGCCAATTGTTTTACCTCTGATTTTACTGTTTGTGACTTGTATTTCGCGTGTTTCTTTATTTTGAGGTGCACAATAAAGAGTATTTATGTTATGTTATGTTATCTTTCAGTTTATATAATAATACTTCGGAGTTTTCTGGTGTCAACACCTCATTTATGTCGATTGTTACTTATAGAGATATAGAATAGGGCTAGCTTTTTCCCGTCACCTTTTCTATGTAAAACGCACCAATATTCGCCTGTTTCAGTCTATAGAGAGTGAATTCTAAGACACTTATCGATAGATGAAGTATCGAGAATCATTTAAATAATTCAGTTATCGAATTTCATCCGAATCTGTTCAGTCGTTTTACCTGTAAAAGTATAACACCTGCATGAAAACATGTATTGACGCTTTTTATTTTTAATGTACTTTGTAAGCAAGAATTAGGCTAAATAGCTACAATAACAAGAAGAACACATACAAGAAGTTAATGTACTGGACACGGTACTTTTGTTACGCGAGTTTTCCCTAAATTTTGGAAAGGGTTGCGTTTAGTGCTCTTTATCTATTAATTATAGTAATGGGCTGGCCCGAGCACCGATGGAGAGATATCTTTTAGGATTGTGTCACGCGCAACATTGTCATTGTTTGTGTGCCCCTAAAGTTTAGTGCTGGAAAGTTGTAAACTACAGGTAGAAAGCTAAGGTTAATGACGGAAAGGACAGTTTTACGTTTCGGACTTTTACATTTAGCAAAAAATTGGCAAGGTGCAGGGATATCTTGCGATGCTAATGATTGTTTTAAACTCTACTAGCACGGAATTTGATAAAAGTTTCAATCCTAGGTTAGTTAATAATCACGGTTCAGTAAATATAATTAGATATTGGTATGCATAATAAAGTTTTGTCTTTTGGTAACTGTCATTTGGAATTACTGACTCAAAAATAAAGTTTAATAACGGTAACAACTTAATTGCAATTATTCGATCCAGGGACAATATAAAAAAACCGGCCAAGAGCGTGTCGGGCCACGCTCAGTGTAAGGTTCCGTAGTTTTCCGTCCGTCACAGTAAGTGTCCCCACTTAAGAGTTAATAACACCGCCATGTAGGATATGATATGAGAGTTCCACGTACAGCGACATCTATCGGCAAATTAAGTAAACTATTGCGCGCGAGCTTAAAGTATGGAAGATGATTTTTATGGAATAATTATTTATTGCGTGAACCGATTTTCACCGCTTTTACTTTATTTGAAAGCACGTCATTTCATTGTAATTTTGTAGAAATTACAGGTACAATAAACACCTGCTTATACGGTTAAATTACAAACTTAATTCAGAAATAATTTTGTAATTTTTTTTCAAAAACTATTCATCCTATCAAGTTCAAAATAATTTTCCTAGAAAGTTTTTATAAAGTTCTACTTTTGAAATTTTTTTCATATTTTTAAAACTTATGGTTCAAAAGTTAGAGGGGGGGGGGGACGCATATTTTTTTACTTCTGGAGCGATTATTTCCGAAAATATTTACATTATCGAAAAATGATTTTGAGTAAACCCCTATTCATTTTTAAATACCTATCCAACAATATATCACACGTTAGGGTTGAGATGAAAAAAAAAATCACTCCCCACTATACGTATAGGGGAGGTACCGTAATAAAAAAATTTTTTCCACTTTTTATTTTACCACTTTGTCGGCGTGATTGATATACATATTAGTACCAAATTTCAGCTTTCTAGTGCTAACGGTCACTGAGATTATCCGCGGACGGACGGACGGACGGACGGGCAGACATGGCGAAACTATAAGGGTTCCTAGTTGACTACGGAACTATTGTACCTAAATAAACAATATCACGTGACTTGGTAGATTGGTGATACGGCCAATGAAATACAACTTTGTATATAGGCACAGAATAATATAAATAGTATTTCATACAGATGTTTATCTTCCCTACAAAATCAGTGTTTTACAAAACTTTGACAGATGAATGGTGACAGACGTCTCCATACAATTTTACTTTTCGACGTTCTAGGGTTGACAATACACAATTAGTATTATTGCTGGACCTGCCCCAATCTGCCTCAATCTACCTAATCCATCAGTAATTTTAATACAAAACTAGATAAATGACAGATTTCTTACCTAATTTGCCAAATCTAACTGTAATTTTAGAACAACACTACTACTATAAACTACTTAAATATTTTATCTACACTCATACTGTAAGTACTCTAAAATGCGTTCAAAAACCGTAGACAATGACAAGCATTACAACAAACGATTTAACTATGATAAGTTTCTTATCTGCGGCAGTAACGTAATTTTAACTATGCATGCTCAAATATTGTTAAGCAATGAGTTTCAAATTTGGAACATCGAATTTGATAACATAATGTTACCGCCATGGCCAACTCGATTGGTCCCGCGCGAGCGCCGGCACAATCGAGTAGGCCATGACGGTACAATGGCGGTCATTCTATGGTTTCCAAACAATTAATTTAATATATATAATATGAGTGTAGATAAAGCAGTGTATGCAACTGTACGTAATTAGGCCTTAAAACACTCGTGTGATCTTATTATGAAATTCGCCTGCGGCTCATTTCATAAAACCACACTCATGTTTTAAGGACCCTTATTACGTAACAGTTACATAAACTACTATTATCTTATCTGTGGTCATGCTGCAAATAAACGAAGGGGATATTGACAACCCCGAAAAGGTATCCGATACCGTTCCACGGCCGTAGCTCTCACTTCGCGGAGATGTATACACTTGTTAAAGGTATATATGTCATTAGCCGTACAGCTGTCACGTGACGTATTTGACTTTTACTTTACTTTCATAAGTTTACACAAAAATATAGTCGCTACGTCGTCCTCTAACCACGAGTCGAATAGGCTCTTTAATTTCAAATGCACTCTTGCACTAACCTGGTTGGGTCCAGTAAGGTTCAGTCCACAGGAGTTGCACCGGAGACATTCCTCGTGGTAATGGTTGTTGTCGTACAGCGGGGATGGTTCTGTAACATGCGACGAGTATCAATAATGTTGTACAGGACATGCGATACGTATCAATATACCTATACCTCGCTGAGTAATAACTTAAAGCAAAACGAATAGTATTTAAACATTGGACTGGCACTTTTGAAAGTACGAAGAGCGGAATTCAAAATTTACAATTTATTTTAATTTGATATCTCGCATATATACGTAATCGCTATCACTACATAGAATAAAACAAAGTCGCTTTCCGCTGTCTGTCCCTATGTATGCATAGATCTTTAAAACCTCGCAACGGATTTTGTTGCGGTTTTGTTTTAAATAAATAGAGTGATTCAAAAGGAAGGTTTTTATGTATAAGTATAATACATAATATAGTAGAGAAACACTGATAATTTTAGAGGTGTGTAGTCGAGATGTAATGTCGTAAATAAACACATTTTTTTGCGCTTACTTTGCAAACGCTGGCTGAACCCTACGAGATAGATCAAAATAATGTACTACAGTATTGTACATCTTAAAAAGGTCTATAAAAAAGTCCATTGCATATGTCTATTTGTTAGGGATAACCCAAAATAACCATTTTTTATCCCGTGCGAAGCTGGGGCGGATCGCTAGTTAATATTAAAATAAAGATTTTTGAAATTGAATCCAGAGTCGAAGAGTTTTAAAGCTTCAAGTAGGTAGACTAAAAAAAAATTACGTTTATATTTATTTCATTTTCATTTCATTAATATTCAATTCATAATAATTCAAAAGATTAGTTCGTGAATCATTCAGCAAAGTTTGTAACAGATACTCGTAGTTCCCAATAAATGTTAATAACCTGAAAGCGATCTGCAATGCCTTGTAAAAATATTGACATTTAGTATGACGGTCACGTAAAATCAACTATGTGCCATATTGAGCACAGCAAACAAAATTTGGTGTCGTTTCGTGCACATTTATTACCATAAAGAGACAAATATGACCGGAATATAAAGAGGTGGCGGAATACCGCCGTTATTCTTAATGTGATCTATTCCTCTTTCAGCCGACTTCATCTTAAAGCTTTCTTTTACAGACTAGTCTAGTTCGGTTAGAAGACTTCAAAACCTTTTGTATTATTCAAGTAACATAGAAAAGGTGTGTCAAATTTTGTCGTTTTTTGAGAGGCTGACAATAGCCGATGACCTTCAACTTGATTTTAATAAAACAGTTTTTTAGCAATAACTATTTGTTTTGGGAAAGTAAGAAAAATATATGTTAATAATCATTATATTTTAAAATAACTTTGTTTAGTTAGATACACGATTGGATGAAATCGGCTCGATAGAAAATAATTCCGAAGTTACGTCTTAAAATTAGCTTTAAACAGTTTTATGTCCTTAGTTTCTTGACTTATTACGTCTGAAATTAAGATAAAAAATTCAACACACTTATACTAAAAACTTCATTACTTTATATTTTATCATTAATGATATGAATGCGTAGGTTTTTTTTACTTCGTTATTTTTATGAATTTTCAATAAGCTTCCATAATAATCGTTATACAGTGTTTCTCTTTCACTCGCGCTTAGAAATAAAAAGAGACGGCATTTAACTGTTATTATTACACTTAACTATGACAGTGTTTAGGTCGTTGTTCCAATTTCCCTAAAGATGGCGTTGATACATACGTAAACTAGCTAACGGTGTGTTTTATAGATTCTATAGTTGTATTGAGCAATATCGAATACAGATTTTGGTAACGTAGCAACAGTAATAAACAAAGTGGTCCTTCGAGTTGAGTAGTAAAGTGACTTAAGCGACATTGACAGTGAAGTAGAAAAGTGAATCTTAAACCCATAGAGTTAGAGTTCAAATTAAATAAACTATCAGTGCACTTACGACATTCACAAGTTTTCAAAACGTCAACAATCAAAATTGTCATCAAAGATGTCAATAGAATTTCAAAATTAAAATTACAGATTTCAAGATAATTAAATAAGTTCATGATATTTCAAGTCTACTAGTAAAAGCCAAAAAATCTCCGCTTTCCACTAGTACTATTTACAGGATTCGTATTTATAGACAGTCAAAGAATATTCCGCTGTGAATTATTTCGAAATTTTTAACAATAATCTATCAAAATGTGTGAAGAACTGACAGAATTAATAGCAGAACAAGAATTTCTTTACAGTAGGATTCTCAAATCTCGAGAGAATTTCAAAAATGTATCAAAAAATAAACTGACGAGCGGTCATGTCAAAACGAGATTAGAATCTTTGCAAGACTATTGGATTAAATTTTCTGCAAGCAATAGAACCATATTAAAGCTAGCGAAGCCGGAAGATCGAGACACTTTGGACTATTTCAAGAAAAACATGCATTTCGAGTGCGAGGAGATGTATATTGAGTTCAAAGCTGACATGATTGATTTACTCGAAGAGTGGGAAGAGGATGAGAGGACCTTGAGTATTTTCAACCTAACACCGATGCTAGAGACGACAAAACCTTACGAGCCGACAAATATCTACACGAATAACCAGAAACCTATCTTCACTGTCGAATCAAAGTCATTTCACGTATCACCAGTCATCAAGTGTGGATTTTGCAAGCAGTCTCATCCATTGAATCAATGCAAAGAGATTCAAGAGCTAGCACTAGAAGAGAAAACAGACTTTATTCAAAACCATCAACTTTGCTTCAACTGCCTTATCCGTGGTCATGCTGTCAGATTCTGCAAGAACAAGTTCTCATGTCAAAAGTGCGGAAGAAGGCATCATACACTGTTGCACAATAATACGTACCAATCCAAAGAGAAAGAGCACAAAGAAGAAGCAAAACAAGAGAGAGATAACAAAGATTCTAAGCAAGAGAGAGAAACTAAACAAGAATCCAAGCAAGAGACGAGAAATAAGAGAGAGATAGTAACTCATCTAACTACAGCAAGCAAGACAGGACTGTTATTACGTGCCTGGAAACTAGCTGATCCGATTTACTACCAGCCAAGTCCTATAGATATCCTGTTGGGAGTAGAGGTTTACAACGAGATGTTACAGCCTGGTCTATTAAATGCCGTTCCAGGCTCTCCCGCAGTCATACAAACAGAATTGGGGTGGTTAATATCGGGAAAAATCACAGTCGAGACAGAGCAAGAGCAACAAGAGAAACCATTTATTAGCATGCATTTAAATATCGAGCTGAACCACATGCTAAAGAAATTCTGGGAGCTAGAGAACATAGATGAAGAGAAACATAAGCTAAGAGCAGAAGAGATTAAAGTAGAAGAACTTTACGAGAAAACTACCACTAGAGTCGAAGACGTTACATAGTAGAGCTACCAATGAGACACGAGCCACCAGTTCTACCATCTAATAGCCGAGAGATAGCACTGAGTAGCTGGAAGTCTACAGAGAATAGACTTAAGAGTAGGTAAACCACAAGTATTAGAGGAGTACAACAAAGTTTTAAAAGAGTACGTAACGCTAAACCACAAGAAGAGGATAAAACCATACTTAGCATCAAAAACACTAAGACAGACAGAGATAGATGGAGTTGACGACTCAAAAGCTCCAAATATTATACTTATGAAAGCATTAGATATGCAAGATAAGAGAGATGAAGTACAGACAGTTGAGATAAAACACAAAGCGAGCGTAAAGAATTTGGGCAAAACATGGGAAGTTAAGAGACACAAGTTATTGATACCTAATCACATGAAAGATGTAGACGAAAATACAACAATGACTAAAAGAAGCGTTTTATCTAAGATAGCATCAATATTCAATCATCAACATCCAAAAGAAACACAGAAAGAGCCGTCATAGTACAAGAGAGAACTGCTAACCTTAAAAGATGTAAACTTAGATCTTGCTTCAAGAGGAGTGATGCCTACCAAGCTTATGTCCACAAAGATATGGTGGAACAGACCTGAAATACTCAAAGAAAAAGAATTAAGATTAGAAAAAGAAACTCCACTACGTACAGCATTAGAAAAGAAAAAGAATATATTAACAGTTTTAGTATCAAATGAGATGAGAGAGAATGAGGAACTTACACGTGTGGTAGCATACTGCAAGCGCTGGCTAAGAGTAATAGATAAAGAAAAGAAAGACTCACCTTCTTACCCGATGTATGTAGTACGAAACGATGCGCTCACGACCTGTTTAAGAATGTCACAAGAAATAGAATTTTCTGAAGAGTTTGAAGATCTAAAAAGAAGTAAAAAAGTAAAGAATAAGAGTAACCTATTACCTCTATCACTGTTTCACGAAGATAAGGGCATTCTAAGAGATTCTCACGCTAAAACACTGCACGATCCTCCACAAATTATGATTACAGATTTGCGAGGCAAATATCGGTTGATAAACACAGAGAACTGCGTTAAACGTTTCGAGCGTGAGTGGCCTCCTGATCCTGGAAAAGTACTGTAACATACGTACATCATCAGGGGTTTTGCAACGTTCAATTTCCAAATTATGTCCCTTAATATGCGATGTAGAAAACTAGTTTGCGTTCGTAACAAACGATTACTTTAATTTGAGTTTAATTTAGACATAATCAATGTGAGTCAGTTATTATTATATTATTTTCAAATGACTTCGTCATTTAAGGCGGGAGTATGTTTAGGTCGTTGTTCCAATTTCCCTAAAGATGGCATTGTTACATACGTAAACTAGCTAACGGTGTGTTTCATAGATTCTATAGTTGTATTGAGCAATATCGAATACAGATTTTGGTAACGTAGCAACAGTATTAAACAGACAGATAGGGACAAACGATAATGAAAGGGATTTTTGATTAGACAGACAGACATTTAAAAATAATGCCAATAAATTACTTAATGTGTTTGAATTAATTTCTATTTTGTCAATAACACTTGAATAACTGCAATATTACATCAATCATAAAAAATCTATTGTACGAATTCAGTAATCGTACATCGAAGTAATTTAATTAAACACAAATTTGATTTTATCTCGGCACTCGTTTGTCTTTTCAGAATCCAATTATGTTCGTAGTGAAACCCAAATGTGCTGGCAGAAATTAAATTTCAACGGCAAGGATTTAGTGAGTGCAATCGCGAGCCGTCTAAGATCCTTTACTGATCCTGTAAAGGGCTAAATTACCAGACCTTAGCAAATTAACGTTTTATAGGCTCAACGCGGCTATTTGGATTAAAGTAGGTACTTACAATTGGTTATTATTAGAGTAAAATAATTAAGGAAGTAATTAACGAAAAACAAATAAGAAAACCGGCTAAGTGTGTAACGGACCACGCATAATGAGAGGGTACCGTGCTTTCAATGGTATAAGAAAAACCGGCCAAGAGCATGTCGGGCCATACTCAGTGTAGGGTTCCGTAGTTGCCGGCCTATTACAAATTATAATAGTATTGTAATTTACAATACATCCGTTTAAAATTTCGTTTATTAAGGGATATTTTGCTGCACTTACCTGACTTTACTATGCGGCACTTACGTCCTTTTACTATGCGTCTTTTGAGTTATAATTATAACTCAAAAGACGCATAGTGGCTCAACTGATTTTATTCAATATAGTTTTAATTGAAAGCAGGCCTCACTTTCATGAATTTACAATTTTTTTGGATCCACGGTTCAAAAATTAAAGGGGGGGACGTGGAGCCACCGGTTTTTAAACTTTCGGATCTATTACTTACGTAAGTATTTAGTTCAATCCAAAAATTGCAAAAAAATTCAAGCCCGTATTATGTTTGAAGAAGGTATCCAACGACAGCGTTAGATTTGAGAATTCCAAGTAATCCATTCACTACGTCAAGAAATAACATTTCGTGTGCGAATAAATTCTGGACTCAGCTGAAAGGGAAAACTGGCTCGTCGCCAAATCGTCGCATGTTCCGTCTGACTCTGAACACTTGTGAAATTTTAAATCTAACTTATACATCCTTCCGTAACATGTGGTAGGCTCCTCGGTATTCGGGCAGACGCGGCCTGGTACCGTGTTCCATTATTGATGAAGGGTGTTTAGCAGATTTCGCACTTCAAGCCCTTGGATAAAATGCTATTTAACTTACACAAACAACGCCGCAATAAATTGAAATGTTCATTGTATTTCTAAAATATGATAAATTGCTGTGACTTTGAGGCGGAACTTTGAAACTTTGAGCAGTGTTTCTTAAGACAATATTGACGAAGTTTTTGATATTTAAGATTTGATGTATTAGAATTGGAGAGCTACTTACAGGGGCGTATTTACCCTATGGCCAATAGGGCCATGGCCCGGGGCGGCAGGCTGCCAGGGGCGGCGCGAGCTGCCCCGTGTGCTTGGTTCTGAGCGCCTTTTTCGATGCTAAACTTCAGTTAGGTACCGGCCCATTAGGCCTAAGAAAGCGTAATTTTAAACAAACAATTTCAAAACGCCACAATCAAAATAAACATGAAGCGCGTTATTTTGTACCTTACCATTTATCACATAAAGTAAACTACAATTTTTCCTAAAAGGGAGGACAATATAACTACGCCTGGTTATTTAACTAAGCTTCCGGTTTCAGTCAGAAAAACTTAATCAAGTCAGTAAAAGCTGATCGTTGAGAATCTCCGATACGGGTCTATAATCATTCCTGATCTTAGCGTTTGTCCAATCTAGTATATTTGGCACCCTCCAGAAACTCAGTCGTCAAGTTACTGGAAATGGTAGTTTCGGTATGGGTAATGGTTGGGAAAGATGGATAGGCTACAACTACAAGCCTATTGATCGGGACCGGGCGGCCACCGTATGATAACTTATCGAGGCGCAGTTTAGAACCTTATTCATCGAAAAGATAGGTCACAAATCACTTGGTCGGACAGCTTTTAGTGGTGCAATTCTTGCGGTGTTTTTACCTCATCGAGTAGCAGGATGGAACCAACCTCATTTGATTGCTAAAGTGATGTTCTTTCAATATTTTTGGTCGGACAGCCCTCAGCCTGGTTCGTTCTGTTTTCGGACACTTTTAGTGGTACAATTTTTGGGGTGCTTCTTCCGTCTGTAGCCGAAATTTACGGCCCTATATTAATAAAATTTGGTGTCTGAATGGCTTTTATAACCCGCCATATATTAGAGCACAAGAATTATTTTAAAAACCTTTTTACGAATACATTCAATACATGTAACTATTGTAACTGATGCATAAAACAAAAACAAATGCTGAAAAAAAAAATATGATTTGCAGTTCGATACGCGTTCAAAAATTAGTTTAAGGTTACTGAATGTTTTTATACAATAAATATTTAATATGATATTTGACTATAACGTTTTATTCTCTTTCTAGCTTCTAAAATGTGCAATTAAAAATTTAAAAAAAATCTAAAGATAGCTCTTAATACACTTTTTTTTTTTACAGTTTAAAACATTATATGTATTTATTTACCAGACAAACAAACGAACAAACAAATAAATATAAAAGCAAGTACAAATAAAGACATAAATACACATAAGAAATATCAGTCTATGTGGGGCAGGGCGGCACCGTCGTCAAAACCGAGCCATCTTGGTTTAAATTTGTGGCGTGTGCCACGAATACACATGCTTGTGGCGCGTATAGTGGCGACGCTTATTCGGGCTCTAAGCCATCCTAGGACAGTACTCAGGGATCTGTTCCAACGGTCGGCAATGGCTTCTCTCATGTGTTTTATGAAGGATGACATTTGGGGAGCGAAGACGCCATCTACTGAGGTTACTATTGGTGTGAAGGTAGTGTGTTGTATTTCACAGGCTATTGCGTATTTTCTCTTCTTTTCATCTTCGGCTGACTTTAAAACAGATGCTACGGGTCGCGAGACGTAAGAAGGAGCGTCGGTATCAACGACACGGATATCAAACAACGCCTCCCTCTGAGCGTCCCACACGCCGCGGCAGGATAAGTCTGCTCGCAGTCCGCCTTCGGTTTCAGAAATTAGTGGTTCTTTTGTTACATTGCCCCACGCCTGTTGACAAAGTTCGCAGAAAAAGTCTCTGATTTCGTTGTGGCGTCTCGTTATTAGGCCACCTGTTTTACAACAGAGTGCGTGATCAATGTCGAAGTTGTCATTTCCACAGCCGTCGCAAGATTGTGGCATGGAGATCGGTATGCGGTGGTAGCGTATTGCTAGCGCATCTCCGAACTCTAAAGGAGATAGGTCAAAGTGATCTTTTCTTGTAGGAATCACGGACAGCCAGTTAGATGACTTTGTTTTCATTTTCGCTGCGATGGATCTTTCAATTGCCCTTCTCTTGTTGGGAGTAAATTTTGCCAGGGTTGATTCTAAAAAATTGTCATCAAGGACTTCTTTTTCTTTGCGACCTTCTTTCCGTGCATCTTTTAAGTATGTAGTGTGTTGAGATAAGTCGATGTCTTTTTTCTCTGTTAAAGCGATAGTCAATGCAGTACAACCTTTCCTAGAGATGTCGTAGTTTAAGTTGGTGGAATTGAAAGGGTTAGAGATTGCAAGGCCACCTTTATTCACGGGTAAAGAAAAAAGGTCGGCTTCTATTGAAGATACGTCACCACCTGTAACTTTCAATAACTAAACCTTATACCGCTTAAATAAAAATCGACCTGGATTAATTGTTAACTAAGAAAATAATTTAATTTGGCCATGTGATCGTCTAGTAAAAACCCTGTTATGAACCTTGTAACCCTTCGTCTTTTATGTGTAGACTAATTAGATTTGGATTTCCTTACTATTCCTAATAACCTTCTTGATTAAGTAATACAATTTACTAAAATGTACTGCAAAAATAATTATTTTACGGAGTTATTTTACTTAGGTAAGTATAAATCAAAAATATATTTGTTTTTTTAATAATATCTCCTACCGACCCTACCGTGACCAGTTACCGTGACAGTAGTAAGTCCTTGTAGTTTGTATTTTTATTTTCCTTTTTAACCCCTTAACCGACCTAGCTAGCTAAAGGAAAATATTTATTTTCATCAAGCAAAATTATTATTTTATTAAAAACCAAAGGATACAAACATACCTACTTACTGCCACGTACGGATGGAGTCAGGCCAACTAACCTTATAATACCTATTTTGTTTTGTATTGTTTTTAATAGGTATTCCTATGCACAATAAAAATGTATATTTACCAGCGTTTCGGAACCTACTTTCAGACAAGAAGAAACGCCAAGAAACTCGTCTGAATATTTTATAAATATGTATGCAATACCGAGAACATTCGTCTAATAAATATGACTTAACTGCCCCTTTTTACCCCTTGTAGAAAAGCTCAATTGTCACTAGTGAACTGCTTCGCCTGTCACTAGCTCCCTGTAACAAAATTATTTAGTATGTCCTCAAATAATTTTGTTCCCCTAAACTCTCCCAAAAAATATGTGTTAATTACCTTAGTATCATATTTAATGTACGCGTCTCAGTATCACATCCATATTTTACTGAATTTATTGATCCATATTTTACTGCTATTAAGGATCATAAAGTTGTAAACCAAACCAATTTTATATAAATGGTAACAAAAATATAACACTTTATCCCTTTCCCATCTCCACTGATTAAAAATAATACCACCATCCTGTGTATGACTCTACTCTAACTCTACCCCAATTCACCTATTCTAATGTATGTAAAAAAAAATTAGAGGCTAACCTCTATTTTACTTAAATGTGTGTGAGAACCCTAGCCCTACTCTAAGCTAGAAAACTTTCGGCCGACAAAACCGAGGTGTAGCAAACCCTAGTGTCTGAGACCCCCCTCCAGATCTGGTCCTAAAAACTATACAGGATTCCTGAATAAACTTCATTCTCACCGATAGATGAAGTGTATTCAGTCAGGTTGACTATGCAACCTGGCCATTGATCTAGCTCAAAATCGCGGAAAAACTCACCAAAACACGTAACAAAACGATTGAAAATCCAACAAGTTGTAGCGGAGACACTGCACTGCACTGTTGAACACTACACTATTGAACTCTCAACCTTATTATCAACAAAATAAAGTCGACAATTCAACACAATGCAACATAGTAGTTACACAGCGTCAAACTCAACCTTATCGACAATAACCTCACGATTCACCTTTTCACTATACACTATACGAGCGAGCCAGAGTCGATGACAATCCGACGGTCAAAATAAGAATGCCTCGAGTTCCCTCGGGGATCGGTATATATCAAACCCGACCTCGCTAGCGCACCTAGCTCGCCTAACCCGGCCGACCCGACCGCCTCTTTCAATCCGAGCCGCCTCTGTTCCTCTAAAGAGCCCTTGTTGATAAGTTTAAACAAACACTCGACGTCTGATTAATGAGCTATTATAGTCAAGTTTTATGAAACTATTGCTTGTTATTTAAGCTTGAAATAGAAATGCTTTGTGTTTGATTTAATTCAGAGAATTAAGAAAATACTTATTTAGCGTAAAAATAAATATTTAAATGAAATACTATTTACTAAAATATGACCAATTTAATCGTAGATTCAATTGCTGAGAATAATTTTATAACAGTTTTCTGTTTCACTCAATTTACTTGTTAGCTAGAGCAGCTAGTGCGTCTAGTTACACACCGAACAGTGTTGGTAAGAAGATCGTGCGTATTGCTTGCGTTAGTGGTTCAAAGTATTCATTTGAATTTTTTAGCACACGTAGAAGAAAGGCCCATTGAAATTGTACAGCTTTGGTGAGGGTGGTATAGGCAGCTTGGGGTGAGTCTTTGCAGATTTGCGATATTTTTTCAATAGTGGAAATAAATTTGGTTATTTTATTTTTAATGAAGTCTTCTTTTCCTTCACCTATGTAGCTTCCTAGATAACGAGAACCAGTTACAATGGTTACGTTGGTGTCCTTGAAGATCCGGTCAGCAATATTTTTGTCATCCTCTGATACTATGAGCAAAGTTTTTTTGGCTTGTGGGTAGTATCCAAAGGACGGACCTATTAGGTTGATTTTGTCCCACCAATTACGGATAGTTTTCAAATCGCCTTGGGCTGAGGAATCATCTGCATACCAGGATTGTATTGTGTTCTTTTCTTCTTTCATTTTGTTTATTATTGGTATAGTTGCAAGGGCATAGAGTGGCATTGCTAGCGGGTCTCCCTGAGAACACCTTCTTTGCTGCATAACCTCATGTCGGAGTCACGGATGACAAGTTCTGCGTGGCCGTTATAAGTGTTATATAGAAAGCGAGCGCAATGTGGCCAATATATTCTGGCTTGCCAAAGTGCTAATTGTCTATTAACGGAGTTGAATGCGTTGTCTGCGTCAACGAGAAGCATTCCCCAATTTGAGCTAGGAAAACATTTATTTTGAAAAATATCGTTCATGGCATGTATTCCGCCTTCAATGCCGCTACTAAGGCCACTGCAGAGTTGTGATTGGCCGCATGCTTCAGTTACTTCGGAGCCGGTGGCTAATATCATGCATTTGGATATGATTCTCCGCAGGCATTCATCTATGCCAATCGGTCTTACACCTGGACATTTGTCTAGGGCTACAAGGCGGCTTGACATCAGTGCTTGTATCTGATTCCATGGAACATATTCGTTGTTAAGTTTCATAGTTAGTTCGGCGATGGACTTCCTTAAATGTAAGCTCGCTTCCCCGAATCTTAAGAGGAAATCTTTCCAATTTTCAGAGGTTGTACCTGTAGGGCCGCCGCCGCCATGTAGTTTTCTAGCCACCTGCTCAACATGGTTGCTTGTTATGTCAACTTCTAGTAGTGGGGGTATATTGGGGAGATCTTCGGGCAGGGTAAAAAGGTCAGGATTTGGCGTTTTAGGAGGTGGGTGTTTTTCTTTTAGGGCATCACCTACGGTTTTCCCGGTGTCATCGATTTCGTCATTCGTGTTGAGAATTTCCTAGAATCTTTCGTCAGCAACCAGTTTAGAGCTTCACGTATTTTTCCTCTTAAGATTAGGCGGAAAGTTTGCGTTATGTTGTCATTGTGTTTCTTTCGGTTTTTAAAATAACAAAGAGAGATGTTTGATTTTATTGCCTCGGTTATCAAGATGTCTATATGATCATCTGACCACAACTTTAGGCGGCGATCGATAAGTCGACTTATATCTTTCGCTTGTTTAACATTTTTATCTCTTTGTAACAGGACGGCGGTGAATATTAGTAATCGTTCGGACGGATATTGGGATTTTGTTAGCATATCGACTTCATCGGCAAGCGTGTGAATGAATTTCCTGCTTGTGGTATTGGAGGAGGGCAGATCATAAATTTTGCCTTGTAGGGTAGGTACATACTTTATTTCAACGTGATTGCCAAATGCCGGCCATCGAACCTGTATTGTTGAGGAATGGTGACCCAAAAGCTTCTTCTAGGGGGGATGCTTGAACTGAGCGTTGTGGTGGTGGTTGCGAAGTAGAGTGTTCACTGCCGTGAGCGGCACGTATGTGACGTTGCAGACCTTTCCTTTTATAGGGTTTCGAGCAGATTAAGCATGATACTATGTCTGTGTTTTCGTCTTGACTTAGTGGGATGTTAGGTGTAATGTCCATCGTACCCACTTTATTTTTGCACGTTCATCATGATTATGAAGATAAGTAGGTATATAAATATTAGAAATAACGAACACTGATTTAATAAAAATAGCTCAAATAACGATATGTAAACACTTCATTCCAAAATTTTTACATATAAAATGTCAAATATGGCAATGTCAAAAATTTTCTTATTTTATTATTTAGTTTTCTGGTTTTATATTTGGTATTATATTAGGCAAACACTTTCACTGGATAATTAGGTAACGTCTATTAATTTGGATAGCGTAATTGTCCGAACTTTTAAATAATTAATTTATAATTCAATAAACAATTAGCTACAGCAACTGACGCTGACATGATGATACACTCTTTCATGTAAAATTAATTTGCAAACCAAAACCAAAACCGACCCGGCTGAGGCTTACTTTTCAATTTATAAGGTTCCAAACTGCTCCTCGATGAGGTAAGTGATCATACTTTGGCCGCCCGGTCCAATAGGCTTGTAGTTGTAGCCTATCCATCTTTCCCAACCATTACCCATACCGAAACTACCATTCCCAGTAACTTGACGACTGAGTTTCTGGAGGGTGCAAAATATACTAGATTGGACGAACGCTAAGATCAGGAAAGATCTTCACCTTACACATACACACGTTACCCGGTTCGATTACACCTTTTGTACATCTTCGTAGTGGATCATTACGCGGTATAGCGCAGCACGTTTCGCCGCGAAACCAAAGCGGATCGAGAGAGAATCAAGAACGGAATCAAAACTGTGGAATCTCGCCCCACGAATTCGCACTTGTTTCGCTCTCGATCCGCTGACTTTACGCGCCAAAACATGTAGCGCTGTACCGCGGTGTCGATCCCGCTATGCAGATGTGCAAAAGGCGGGTGTGTTTTCAACGTTTGACCGTACACTAAGGGTTCAGAGAGTCTAAAGAAAATTATATTATATATTAATATTTTGTCTGGTTAAGTCTGGGCGGCAAATTTTTCTGGCCCGGGGCGCCAAATTTCCAAATACGCCTCTGGCTACTTAAAAACTAAAGATGCAACGGATAGTAACCACTTGACATAATTGCATAACTGAATTATGAAATAGTTGAATTATGAAGCTAACAACCTAAATTCTACATAAAACTTATTCAAAACTTGAGGTAAGTTAATGTTTGCTGACTGTATTTTTATTATTTTATTTTGTCAAAATAATAATATAAAACTCAGACAAGAGCAGACTCAAGACAAGAGTACAAGAAGTACTAGTCAAATAACCCGCCCCGTGTCATTCCCGGCGCAAAGGTTCCCATTACGCTCGCAGCATTGCCACGCTGGATCGCAATTCACAACCTCTGTACCAGGAATGACCCGGAGCGAGGGTCATTCCTGGTACAGTGACCCCTCTCTCGTAACCGCCGCCCAATCTCCGCCACAAAAGCCTTGGCCTCTGATCCCCAACATCCAGTAGTCTCGACCGCAAACGGGATAAATATGTAATTGTGGAGAGCTGAGTACTTAACATGCTTCCCGCTGGCCGCCGCTTCCGCAGCAGCGGCAGCAACCCCGGTAGTGCGACCCAAGTGCGAGGCAGCGAAAGTGCTGACGCACGTGGCGTCCCAAAGGAGGCACTTACCTCTCTGCCAGGGCACCAAGGTCACATTTTATTTTAATTTTTATTTACTCTGCGTATGTAGTATATATGTATGTTTATTGATTATTTTATTTGTGTATGTATATGTACGAGTATAATTAAGCTATTGTATTTAATGTTATCAACCGACTTCAAGATTTCGAAGGAGGAGGTTATCAATTCGTCGGGATCTTTGTTTTCAACCGACTTCAAGATTCAGAAGGAGGAGGTTATCAATTCGTCGGGATCTTTGTTTTCAACCGACTTCAAGATTTAGAAGGAGGAGGTTATCAATTCGTCGGGATCTTTGTTTTTTTTTTGCTTTTTTTTTAAATGTATGTTTACAGATTATTCGAAGACGACTGGACCGATTTGGAAAATTGTTTTTTTGTTTGAAAGAGTATACTTCACAGTTGGTTCCATTGTAACCAGGTTAGGATCTGATGATGGGATCCTGGAGAAATCGAGGGCACTCTTCAACTGTAATAAGCACACCTATAGTGATTTGGGTGTTTTTTACAATAGCTCGAGCATTTGCCTTTGGAAAGGTGGAGGCTAAGTGAAGTCGGTTCTTTTTTGTTTAAAATTATTTGTCATTGTTTACTGGATTATCACTGTTTCGTTTGCCCTGCACCTATTCATACGATTATTTTCGACTAGATTTCCGCTACACCAAGGTTGTCTGGAAGAGATCGCTCTCTAGCGATAAGACCGCCTGTTGACTGCCTCTACATTTTAATCTGTGTTCTGTACTGTTATATTTTATTGAGGTGTTCAATAAAGAGTATTTGTGTTCAGTTAACTGAACCCACAGCTTAATTGGTAAAAAGCGATCGAGCCCCGGTAAGGCGTATCGATGCGAGGTTCAAATCCTGCTGGGTTGATTATTTTTTCAATGTTTTCAGTGTTTGTATTTGATTGAATAACATACTATTGTATGAGTGGAATGCCCCACTTTAAAAAAACATGTAAAATAATTATGAGTATTTGTATTTGTTAGGTAAGCGCTTGAGTTATCTTGGCTGTACCAGTTCATCATCGTCATTGTTAAACTTAAGTCATTTGCAATGAAGTTGACAACAGTATGTCAACTATTGGGCATTAGCGTGTCGAGCATTAGGACATTTACCTTAACTCCCTTTGCAAACGTGTACCTTGTTGGGATACATAAAGACCATTGCTTAACATACTCACTCGTTCTGTACTGGCATATGTAAAACATATGTATGGTATATGTAAAACATGTTTAATTTGACTTTATATGAGTATGTAGCGATGTATATGTAAGTTAATAATTTAATAGCTATGAGTGCTATGACGTAACCACGGGAAACTCGAATTCTATTTTTAGGGTTATCACACTGATGCAGTTTCCGCATGCGGCAACGGAGAGTGAGCGAGATAGCGCCCTGTATGTGTAAAGCGCTGTCTCGTTCACCAGAGCGGGATAGCGCCAGTGTGAAAGCCGCCTTATAAGTATAAACACATGTTACTATAAAAAAGCTGAAATCATGACTCATGTCATGACATGACATGACATTATGACGCCACGCTACAGCTTAAGTTAATTATTAATGACCTTACCTATGTCTTACTTTATACTCATACTTTCACATCGTATCAGGTTTACTTAAACAGTACAGTCACGTTTGAAAATATGGATATATTTAATGTGACAAAAATATAGTCGGCCACGACTCTTTTTATTACCAAGGCGTAAAGTCGTGTATACATATTTTTGTCACATTGTATCCATATTTTCAACATGACTGTATCTCAATGACTGGCTTTTTGGGATTGGAAAGATTGGTGTTCCAATAAGTACTTATAATCGTTTAGTGTTCTAAATATCATACATTAAGAGGCCTTATTCCCAAAACGCGCGAATTTCACGAAATGCTTCATTTTCTTCGAAGACTATGGCGAAAATATTTAGTTTTTTTAATTAATTGATGCATATTAATAGTTAATTTCTTTATCTAGATGGCCATCGGAGCAAATATTACATTTTTACGAGTAAAATGTGGAAAAAATTGGTTGTCTTGGAAGGGCTTTCCGGGTTTTCCAGTTAGATGTACCGTTCATTTCCAAATTACGCAAAAAGGGGTAACAATTCTTATTCAATTTGAATTAAATTAAATTGAGTATATCATGTCTGAGACGGCCATGGAAATAAAAATCATAGATTAATCTTGGTTAATAGACAAAATACGTTCTGATTATATGCCAGTGTTTTTATGAAAACACGGTTACACTTCATTTTATCCACGAAAACCCTATAAATAATTTTGAACATTATCGGTTTAGCCATTTTTGAGTTATTTCCAAAAAAACTTCTTCCATAGGCATCAAATACGACCTTTTGGCATTAGTCTGGTTCTTATTCCATTGAAGCTACGGAACCCCCCATTATGCGTGGTCCGACACGCACTTGGCCGGTTTTTTTTAAATGACCTATAAATCACACTTCACAATATACTTTCTGTAAGAATCGTACTTAATATTAATAAATATGGTTAAAAAGTATTTTGTTGTATTACTAATACTTCAAGCTCTCTTATAAATGGAATTAAATGCGGTTTTTTTCATTAATAGTGTTTTTCGACCTTTTAGGGAATAAGGAGCCTTAAGAAAAGATTTTAACACTCAATATAACATAATGCTCTTTCTGTAATTGATCGAAAAAATAATTTGCCTCAAGTTTACTATTTAGTAATAGACTTTTCCCAATAAAACATTTACCTTCATAAAGATAATAAAACGTTTTTTATTGAAATAATAAATGCGCAATAGAAAAGGCCGTAGGTATTTAATAAATGTGATCGTACAACTGGCCATAAAAAACAGTCTTCCTCTTTTTATAGCCATGAAATTATTATCCGCAGTGTAATAATGTTACAAGAAATTGAAGCCTAGTTAAATTTTATCAAACCAATTAGATATATGTTAGGTACATTTAGAACTACACTCAGACGATGTAAATTAAAAGACTAAATTTATGAATGTATTTTTTGCAAAATTTATAAATGGTTTAATCCAAAATAATTCTATGTTCAGAAGTGAATTTAAAAAGACGATTTAAAAAAATAATGATATGACACACTTTCCGTGCCACAATTCGCTACGCGCTAGGGTAGCGTAAAGGAAAGCGACTACGAAAAGAGGGCGCATAAGCGGATTACTGGCACTCAATGTATCTAGTACTTATATTCGAGTTAGTTACAGTTAATGACGGGATCGAGACTGTACCTAAATTTCAGTTCTCGGTCTAAATTTGACCTTCTTACAAAAGAAGCAGTTTGATCAAATCCGGTAAGCCGTTTTCGCGTTAAGGAGGAATCCATACATGCAAATGCATACATTTTCACATTAACAATATGAGTACCTCCGATAAAAATAACTACCCGGCATTATATAATCTGTGACCCGGCGTTCAGTTATCTGACTACATATTACACAAATACGTATTCTTTGCTATCGCCCTCTGAACAAAACTATCAGGTACTCGAGTTTACGACGGGCTTATTACCCGAGCTACTAATAAAGTATGTATGCGTATCGACATGGGGCAGTACTAGTCGTAAACCGTGTGACAATAAACTACACATTCGGTGAACATCTTCTGTGAAACTGCCCAATTTTGCTTCTGATAGGTAACTTTAACTTTACTATTGGGTATATATTTCGCAGTGGAAAAATGAGGCTTTTCAGTTTATATTTATTTAGTTAAAACTATGTTTTATTTTAGAGCCACACAAAAGTTAGCAGGATAAATCCCTTTTACGCGTATATTTATGTAAAATGGTATCTTCGTATGTATTGTGTAAGGCACACTGGCAATCTCAACTGCGGGAAAATTTCAACGAAATCGAAATATCTTTTTGCTTACATCATTAACTATAGTGCCATTTATAATGCGAAAAAGCGCTTTTCCCTTATCCGTGTCGGAATCAGAAGGCACTACAGTTAATTATGTAAACCACGGATATTTATGTAAAATTGTATCTTCGTATTTATTGTGTAAGGCACAAGGGGACAATCTCAACTGCGGGGAAATTTCAACGAAATCGAAATATCTTTTTGCTTACATCATTAACTATAGTGCCATCTATATTGCGAAAAAGAGCTTTTCCCTTATCCGTGTCGGAAACAGAAGGCACTACAGTTAATTATGTAAACCACGGAAGTTATTTCGGTTAAAATTTTTCCTGCAGTCGAGAAAGTCTCCCTGTACATTACAATAAAGTGACAACTATGACTACTACTATATTTTATAAACTATTGCAGTGAAATCTGCGTGTTACTTAGCGCTTTTATCTTCATTAATGGTTTAAATACCTAAATAAATAAAAAAGTTTAAAAATGGACATGGGCATAGTCCAACAGCCGTATATAAGTATTTTATATTAAACGCATTGGGAAGTAGGTTAAACTGATATATTGTGTAAACTGAAGGACTTACACTAGTTTCAATTACTCACAAATTATTAATTATATATATATTTTCCTTATTAAGGGTAAAAAATATATTAAAATTAATATTTTGTGTAGGTATCTTTGCAATTAAACCACTTGTAAGAATTTGAAAACACCGCCTATTACTCAGTTTGAATTTATATTAATATAAATAATTCGAGAATAGTTAATTGAAAATGGATTTTAACAACTAGGTAGGTTAGGTAGGATTAACATTTGTGTGATTTATTATAATATTTTTGTAAATTATAATACCATTAAAGATATATTTACATTGCAGTTTCAGTATGTTTTGTGAGGTTATAACCAGAAGGTATTACGGTCAAGCACTTACCATGTTATCTGCTTCTAGTGTTTTGGCAAACACGCCTTATGTTTTACAAAATTTAATAAATTTAAATCTACTATCCCGTCCAGCCCTAAACAATTACTATTTTCACGACACCTAAGCTACGATAAGATACGATTAACAATAAGATTTTGGTGTTTTATTTTCAGCAATAGCAGGTCACTTAGTCTTCGTTATTAGTGCCTTCAAGGCGTTTCAGTTCACTTGTCAAATGTCACACGATTACTAGTTTAATACAAGGCCAAAAACACGTCACGGACACTTTCTAGTGAATACTCAAGTCATAACAAAATACAAAACACCATAAAAACAAATTCACAGAATACTATAATCTTAACGCACGGATGTAATGGAACTGTTAGATTCGTTGTAGCCGATGCGATCGGTTTATGTTTTTATTTCGTTATCCTTTTAAAGCTGCTGTCATTGTATTGCTAGTTAAGTGAGGTTATTCGTTGTGTACGGCGCGTCGGGCGGGCTCTAGTAACCATGGCTGGCAACAGATGACAGGGCGCGGGCGGACGGCGGGCCTGCGCCGAGTGATCCCGCTCATCTCATCCCGTGGTTTGACTAGCGTCGAGAGCCTTCAGTCGCGTCAGCTGCCACTCGTCGGCGGCGCCACTGTGCCCATCTTACACTGCTCTCTCGCACCTGAATCTCTTTTGTCGGTAAAGCAGTGTTTAGAGAGGGACGGAGTACATGTGAGTAAATCGATTGGCCGATGAAAAGGGGCGGGGGCAGAGCACGTGGCTGCTCGTAACGCGCCCTACACTGACAGGGTTTATTGTTGTTACGTTCTGTGACTCATTCGCGCTTTTATATGAAATGTATAACTTTAAACAAGTAAGTACTTTAAACGCGGTTACAATGGCAATAAGCTAAGAAATAAGTTGAAAAGGAAACATATTTTTAAGGAAAGGAGGGTCTTTATTTTCTTATATGTCAATTATGTCGTGTTTCGGTTGTAATACGAGAAGGACCACTGAGGGAGAATCAAACACTACAAGAGCTAGCTAAACTTGTTACCAAGAGGTATCTACCTCTTGGTATGTTAAATTAGTGACGGTATTTTATATTTAGTGGGGATTTCGGGGAAGTATTTTTTGGTGATTTGTTTATCTCTATAGTTTAAGCTGGTTTTAAGTTCATGTTAATCTTAGTTAGCTATACGTAAGATTTGTTTTTAGTTGTGTCTTTTTAGGGTTCCGTACCCAAAAAGGCAAAAACGGAACCCTTACAGTTTCGTCATGTCCGTCTGTCCGTCCGTCCATCCGTCTATCCATCCGTAGGTATGTTACAGACATTTTACTCGGAAACTATAAGACGTATCATAATAAAATTTAGATATAATGATTTTGTTACATATTTTACCAAATATCAACATGTTGCACATCAATTGATAGGTATTCAAAAATAAGATCGAGGTTTCTTAGAACTACCTTTGATTAAGTGAACATTTTCAGAAATAATCACTTCGAAAGTCAGAAAAATTGTGTCCCCCTGTAACTTTTGAGCCGTAAGTCCAAAAAATATGTAAAATTTTGAGAAGATGTGCCTTATCAGCAGGGCCCGTAATTTTCATGCCGATGACATCAATTTGACGTCACGCTCCATATAGGATGATTCCAAATAGTTTTATTGTAAATTATTAATCATTAGTCGTCAATAATTTTAATCATGTACAAATGACTTCAAAAGTACTCTATTTACACGTGGAATAAGTAATACCTACTTGATACGTGAAACGTAAAGAAAACTATTTGGTTTGTTTTTATACATACATTTTATTAAATTGTATTGTTACGTTACAATTGTTACGTAGAAAACAGAATTCCTCTCTAACGTAAAGCACGCCATCCTTCTTGCAAATTCCCATGCAAAGAATATCTAAGTCATCTTCGCGTTCATACGTAATGCAATATTCAGAAAATATTCATAAACGATTAAAAACTGATATCTGTAGGTGTAAAGATGACATTGTGCCTATTTGCATTTATCCAACAATACCTAACAAATATATTAACAATAATTAAAACACAACAATATGTATTATTTTAAGCTGACAGCTATATAAGTCAATTAGACATGGTACTGATTATTTCAAGTATGGATGGTACAAGAAGGGTATAAATCTCTATGTTACAAAAGTGTCCGTCAAAAGGCGATAAACTGATGGCGCCACAATGATATTAAATTTGATTAAATTAATTTTGAAATTAAAAAAAAATAAATCCAAAATAATTATTTGCGGAGATGAAAAACACTCTGAATATTAATTTTATTTAGAAAGTCATATAAGTATTAAATATCGGTAATTCATTTCAAGTGCTGAACTATACCTAGCGCCACCCGGATATATTTGGAACTATTGTTTAGTGCTTACTGCTGGACACTTTTTCGACCGTTTTCCTATTAGCCCACCTAATGAAGGAAAACTAAGAGGAAATAATTCGTGTATAGCCAAATTTTGGTGTAGTTGTAGGCAAAGGTATCTTACACAACATACTAAAAGTACCGGTGGATGGGGGTGCCGCTAGCGGAAAGGGGGGGGTGTAAAGGTCCCTAATTTTGGTTTTTCGTAAATAACTCGGTAACGGTGGCTCATACGAAAAAATGTTCTATTGCTTAATTCATCCACATCAAATTTTCTATAAAAAAGATTATTTGCAATTTTTTGCTAGGATCAATGTTTAATGAGATATCGAGGAAATACGATAAACACTTTTTTAAACTTTCGGAGCCAATATTTACGAAAGTATTAGTTTTATCCAAAAGTGGTTTCAGAATACCCTTATTGTTTTAAAAAGACCTATCTAATGATACCCCACACATTAGGGTTGGAGTAAAAAAAATATTTACCCCCCTTTCCATGTGTACGGGAGGTACCCGAAAGAATAATATTTTTTCACATTTTGTTTTAAAACTTTGTCTGCGTAATTAAAACACATACTTATACGAAATTTCATTTCTCTAGTACTAGCCATCACTGAGCAGGGTGAGGAGGGGTCCTACCCTTGGAGTTTCGGCATGTCCGTCTGTCCCCGTCTGTCCGTCCACGGCTTTGCTCAGTGATGTTTAGTACTAGACATCTAGACGGACAGATGGGGTCAGACGGACATGGCGAAACTATAAGGGTAGGAAGTGAGGTAGCAGGGTGAGCAGCCTGCTCAGTGATGGTTAGTATTAGAAAATAAAAAAATCGTGTGAGTATGTACTTTATTCACGCCGGCAAAGTTTTAAAACAAAATGTGAAAAAATATTATTTTTTCGGGTACCTCCCGTACACATGGAGTGGGGGGGTAAATATTATTTTTACTCCAACCCTAATGTGTGGGGTATCGTTGGATAGGTCTTTTTAAAACAATAAGGGTATTCTGAAACAATTTTTGGACAAAACTAATACTTTCGTAAATATTAGCTCCGAAAGTTTAAAAAAGTGTTTATCGTATTTCCTCGATATCTCATTAAACATTGATCCTAGCAAAAAATTGCAAAGAATCTTTTTTATAGAAATTTAGATGTGGATGAATTAAGCAATAAAACATTTTTTCGTATGAGCTACCGTTACCGAGTTATTTACGAAAAACCAAAATAAGGGACCTTTACACCCCCCTCTCCCCGCTAGCGGCGCCCCCATCCACCGGTACTTTTAGTATGTTGTGTAAGATACCTTTGCCTACAACTACACCAAAATTCAGCTATACACGAATTACTTCCCCTATCAGGCAGTTAAGCGTCTTCGTTTGGTGAGCTATATAAGAGAGTTCCATCCTTCCTATACCATCCATAATTTCAAGTATCGATATCGGTTATCTGCAGAGGTTGTTAAATGATTAATTTTTTTTTTTTTTTTTTTTTTTATGAAATAGGAGGCAAACGAGCAGACGAATCGCCTGATGGTAAGCAATTAACGCCGCCCATAGACGCCCGCAACACCAGAGGGGTCACAAGCACGTTGCCGGCCTTTAAGATGGGAATACGCTCTTTTCTTGAATTAATAATTATGACTTGAAGTTAATCGGAATCATACTCTATGCAGTGTGACGTCATTTTTACGTCAACGGCATGAAAATTACGGGCCCTGCTTATCAGATACTTTTTACTAAAATTGTTTTGAACATTATCGGTTCGACCATTTTTTAGTTATCTCCAAATAACTTCTTCCATTGGCATCAGATACGACCTTTTGGTATCAGTTTGGTTCTTATGTCATTGAAGGTACGGAACCCTCCATTATGCGTTGTCCGACCCGCACTTGTGCCGATTTTTTAGTTTTAAGTTTTCACATGTAGTTTTTCTCATTTAGATTTGTACTGTAGGGTCAGGGAGGGAACAGTCGCTAGGATTTTTTCAAGAGGCTGTAGCATGAAAAATATAAATCCCTGAACTAATTGTTGCAAGCACAGAGCACAGTGCATTATTAAACTTTCATATGTAGCAAATATATTTGCTGTTACTTTCACCAAAAAAGATATATCCATTCTTTTTTAGAAATTGGGAATCGAGCCACTGTGTACCCGTTGCTGTACACAGTGACTAGGACCCCCTAGTACACAGTGGTTCTAACAGTACACAGTGGCTCGAGTACACAGTGGTTCTAACAGTACACAATGGCTACGTAAGATTCGAACCTAAATAAACTTTATAACAAAAAACATTTTTGTTGAATAAAACGGTAATTAGAATAGGTAAGCCTAATTCCGGAATAATCGTTCCTGATTCATTCTTTATTTAAAATAGGTACTTACCTAATAAATGTCGTATGATTTATTCACTTTCATTTTATTAAAAAAAGAGTGCAAGAATTATTTTTAATAATAAAAGAACTTTTATTCTTATTCATATTCAAGTAAATTTTAGCCCAACTCTGTAAGGTGCACAGTGGTTCGCGAGCCACCGTGTACTTTTCTGAAACGAACGACTGTTGACCTTCGCGCCATTTTGTATTTTAGATAGAACTAAAAACAAATAGAAACATCGAGGGCCTTGAATTATCAGCCAATACTAAGTATATTAGACACACTCTTCGATAAAAATATAAGTAATTAAAAATCTCGTTCGAGTTAAGAAAAAAGAGGAGTGAAACTTACCTGGAAATGTAATTTTGATAGCATTCAACACAAAAACGCACCATAATACATTCGCATGGCGCCGAAGCGGCTCACTAACTAGTTCGTACATAATAGGGTACGGAACGCTTCCGATTGATGTAGAGGACAGACATAAAGCTCTTTCCGTTTCCCGCACAGCACATTCGAGCCACTGTTCCCACCGAGCGACTGTACCCTCCCTGACCCTATTAAATGTGAATTATGAATATAGAAACACCATATGTCATAACTTATTTTCATTTTATCGAGAACCATTAAGGACAATTAAAAAAAGTTTAAGGAAAAAGGGTTTCGATGAACGTTCATTAAGAAGATAGCGTGACGATAGTGTAATCAAGTCATTATAGTACCCAATAAAAGAGATAGAGTTTAGGTAAGCAACGGTTGAGGGCTGTTTCTGGTTTTAGTTGTGTTATTAATCGCAGCAGTGAACAGTGGCGTTAAGGATCCTCGAAAAGATCCTAGGCATAGTTTGATTTAAGTGTAAATTGTTACATTTAAAGAAAATCAGCCTTGTGCGTGCTATTGCACAGAATAGGTATTCCTATGGCGCAGTGCATAATAATGATATGTACATATATTATAGTATTTTATGCAACAGTTGTATAAGAGGGGTCAAAAAAGGTGAGTGGCGTGGGTAACAATTTGAGCCGTAGGCGCAGCCGGAGGCGAAAATTGTTAAGAAAAACGCCACGAACATTTTTTGACCTACTTATACGACGTTGCATACAATACTTTTTTTACGACTACACATAGTTTTACAAAAAATGCGAAATTGAACAATTCATGGATATTGCAGTTATTTTGTCAACATAATCAACAATAATTTAAGTTTCACACACAAACACATACCGTCGTTATTAAATCAATTATCAAAGAGCGACAGAGAATTAGTAAAAAATATATTATTTTCAAAGTTTGCAGTTTGCCATCACAAACGAATGGCAAACGTAAAAACTACAAAGTATGTCTGTGGTTCTTTACATTTTTTCTTTTTTAAAGTTTTTTTTTCTAAAAACGCTACGTTTATTTAGGTTTCTTAGGTTGGCAGTAATATATTTTCTTCTAAAGTCCTGACTGCACGCGATTCTATTTTGGCGCTTTTATTTAACAGTTGTTTTTTTGGGGAATAGACTAGATAGACTTCTCTTCGAGTATATTATCTATGTGTTTCTTCGAGTATACATATAGATGATGACGAATGTATAAATGATAGATAAACGGGAGTAGAAAAAAATATATTTGTTGAGTTCACAGGGCACCTCTGTTAGCAGTTGCATTATATCACATAATAACCCTAGGGTCTTTAAGAAGAATAGGCTAGATAGACTTTTTTGAAATTGCAAGCAATAGACATGCTTTTATATTCATTTGCGGGACCATATAATTGACAGATAAAAGTCCCAGAGTAGAAATACAATATTTACGACGTACCTGCTCAATTTTAAATTGTTAATATTAACGTTAGATCTAATCGAATAAGATATTACAACGAATTTATTTTGAACTCACCTGTTTGCGTGCTTGAATCGAAGAAGGTGCTCGTAGTCTCCACGGTCATGGTGCCTATGGTGCCGTCGAGGATCTGCGTGGACGAGTCCCTGCGGCCGCGCGCGCGCATGCACGCGTCGTCGCTCTGCGAGCTCTGTCGCCTGAAGTTACGGCACCTAATCATCTCCTCCGTCGTGGACTGCCGTCGGAACCCTCGGGCTATCAGAATCTCTTCAGTAGTGGATTGACGACGGATCATAGTTCGCTCAGGGGGACGCGCGCCCGGGCTAGGGTCTCGACTTGAACACGAACTTGATTCAGGACTCCGAGCGCGACCACCTCTAGCGCACGAAGCCTGCCTCCGCAACCGACTGCGTCTTCTTGCTGCGGAAGGGCTGAGTTCTACATTTCCAGCTCGATCCGGACTTAACTGAGATCGATCTCTTCGTGGTCGCACCGCCGAGTCGGGGCTTAGCGAATCTCTCCTTACACGGTTTTCATCATCGGGACCTAACGAAGGGCCAGAATCCCGACGGCGTGTTCCAGGTGGTCCGTTCGGATCATCAAATGCAGTTGCCTGTCGCTGTAGTCTGCCGAGTCTCCGTTCTGGACTTGCAGCGGCCCGGGAATCCCTTCTTGCCCGACCGCACTGTGTTGTGGAATCTCGTCGTCCTCCAAGACTTGGTGGGGTTCTACCGCTTGGGGAAACTGCAGTCGCTTGAGTGGTTTGGCAAGTTTGACCGGTCTGAGCAGCATTACTTGGTATTGTAGGAGACGTTGGAGATGGTGTAACGGCAGATGTAATAATAGTCGGCATTGTCATTGGCTGACATTCCCCATCAGAACGGCTTGGTTCATGTACAGTTACCACTGTCACGGAAGGCATATGAGTTGACGGACCGGGATCTGACGAAGCATCGACAAATGATGGAGGCGCCGGTGTTGGGGGTGATAAGCGTCTCTTTCTATGTGTCGCGACTATCCGAGGAGGGGGAGCGGCGACGGAATCTCTCCGGTGACGGTGTCCGTCCACTGAGTCACGCCGCTCTTTATCATCGCCAGACCCTCGTCTTTTGACGCGCCTTTCTCTAGTTGGCGCAATGGTGGTGGAATCCCTACGATCCCAAGCGTTGGGAAAGTCGGTGCGGAAGTCTTGGGGAGCGGCTTTAGAGTCTCGGCGTTTGGATGCCATGGATTTGATGCCGGAGTCTGCGGAGGAGTCGCGTCGCCGACGAGGTGGAGGCTCGTGGCGTGCCCAGGGCAAGGAGCGGGCGAGATCTGCCAAGGTTTCCCGCCGGGAGAGCGGGGCCCTTTGTCGGCGGGGGGCGCTGCTCCCGCCACCACCCCACTCTCGCAAAATGTCTGTCAGCTGCGCCAGTGATGATCGTCGTCGGCGTGGCCCAGCTAAGAAGGAAAAAAATGCTTACAGTGTTTTATGACCAGTGATCGGATTTTAGGGTGTAACACGGGATGAATTACCTCAAAAATTATACTAATATGGATAATTCTCAGGATTTTAGGACTCACGATGTTTTCTTTAATTACATAAAATTTGCGAAGCTTAGACTTAGAAATACGGATGTAGTTTACATTTCGTACCTTAGTGTACCTAACTACTTGAAATAAAAAATAAAAAAGTATATTGAAATTTTATTAATTATTTTTTAGTAATTAACTACGGTTTAAGACATTTATTTCTCAAAAAGATTTACATAAATCACTTACTGGGAAAACAATATTTATCTTAAAGCTAAATGGGAGAGGGTAGAATGCAAAAACTGGTGGACGAGTTAAGAACAAAGGCGCTCGGTAACACCAAGCGCAATGCAACAATGTAATGTTGTGCATAGGGGCCAGTTAAACCGAACTACCCGGTGCGATCACTGGTTAACTTACATAACTATGATTTGTGTGTAATCATTAAGTGCATATTTTGTGGAAAAGCCTTAGAAGACGTTTTTATTTTAGTTTTTAACTAAATGATATCCAACTCCGTTTATCATCACTAATCTGTAATACTTTGTAATTTACCATACTCTGTAACTAACAGGTATTATTATTATATAAATTTAGCACCTTTATATTAATTAAGAAAACTGTAGGTCTTATTTTTACCGTCAATATTATGACCCATTTTTGTATATGACTGTTTGTTTCTTAATAAAAAGAATCAAAATAGATTTCAATGACATTTTAACGTTGAAAACGACTATTTTCACTTATATGTATTCCGCCATGTTGCACCCTAAAATCCTATCACTGTTTATGACCTACAAAAATATACAAGGTTTAATATAAAATATTTTTTCCCATAATTTGTTTTAAGGACCTGTAATTTGTTTTAAGGAATTATGAATTGTAAATCGATTTAATTACGTCGCCAATTATGACACGATTAGAGCCGAAGACGACATCTACACTTACTTTGCGTCTGGTTGGAGACGTCCGGCTCCGGCGGCGACAGGCACGACACCTGCGCCGCGGAGTCCCGCCGGCTGCCCAGCCGCTGCCGAAGAGTGTTCTCCTCGAGCGTGGACCTCGTCAGCTCGTCCCAGCCGTTCCCTCCCGCCCACACCAGCCCCACTTGGTGCGACAATATCGGCAGATTGCAAACGAAGCATATTGCCGTCATTGTCCTGGAAAAATAAAAAAAAGTTACGCTTCGTTTTTGTTTTGTCCCATTTCATACGGTACAATACTAACGCTTTGTTATTCCGAAAATGCGTATCAGGATACATGTCGGTATCTGTTCGGAGTTCGGTTTACAGTATGAATAAGCGCAAAGCCGCATTATATCGCGCCCTTGTGTTCGCATCGCTGAGCTGATAGATAACTGAATGGCTGTACGATATTAGACAAGTAATAAACACACCCTGTGTTAACAATATTCGTGGTATTTGCGAAGGTATTGTATTTGTTATAGCGTAAGTAATATAAATATATGGTTTCATATAATACAACATTATTTTATATCAGCGGTGATATATACTGCAGCCATTTAATTTAAATATAATGGATTTTGGCTATATTACAACCGTAAAACTAAACAGAGTAGCAAGGCATCTGACTGTTAAGGTTTTAACCACAGATTTGTTAACAACAAAAACAGTATTAATTAAGATATGCAAAATGAACAGAGCTGTGCTGCGGCTACATTCAGAAATTATAATTAAATATCAATTTCAATATAAATTTTATAACGTGTCGCATTTTCTAACTCGGTTTAAGAGCGAACGAGCGCAAGGTACCGCTACGTATTTAATATAATTTTGACATGTTAAATGTGTATTGAAGAATTAGGTTTCTGTTAATAAGCGGTTATTGAATGCCGTCGAGGCGTGATGTTAGATATGCCTATCAACCGGCTGTTCGGATGAACAAATCGACGGGACTTCATGTTATTTTGATGTACACTTGCTCAAGCGGCAATAATACCCCTATTAAGAACTGTTTGATATGATGCCCACGGCAGCTTTTTATCACCGCACCGCTCGCCGCCGGCAGGGTGTTCATCCCCACACCCTGGAGCCCAATGGGTCGCGCACAGTACGATTTAAGAGGAATTTCCTCCCACGAACGCTGCGGCTGTGGAACGAACTCCCTGCCGAGGTTTTCCCAGTGGGCTACAGTATGAGGTTCTTCAAAAAAGGAGTGTATAGGTTCCTAAAGGGTAGGCAACGAGCATGTAAATCCTCTGGGGTTGCAGGCGTCCATAGGCTACGGTAACTGCTTACCACCAGGCGGGCCGTATGCTTGTTTGCCACCGTCGTGGTATAAAAAAAAAAAAAAAAAAATGACTTATAACTAACACATTGTTTTAAATTAAGTGTGTTTCTACTAAGCAATTGATTCTTAGTAGGTTTATCTAAATAACTACTTATACCAGGTGTTTCCTGGAAAAGGAGCAATAAATTGAAACGTAGTTTCTACTCCTCAAAGAATAAAACTTTTGTTCAAAAACTTAAAAAATAAAACATGTATTTTTTAGATTGCCTCTTTTTCGTACAAACTAAATAGTATTTTAAATATACGTTAAAATCCGTCTTATTGACATTGCGTCATTATTGTCACCCTACAGACATAATCAATTGCGGAATACATGGCGATTTCGAATAAGCTATATAGTGTACTAAAAACCGAACCCTAAGTTATTTTTAAAAGTTGCTGAACAAACATTGTCTGGTTTGAGGAGTAGATTCTACGTTTTATTTTATTGTTCCTGTTACAGGAAACACGCGGTACTTTTTAGTTAATACTAAAAATAAAGTTTGCTATAAATCTAAATGCTAGCTGACTAGTTTAGTTAATGATTCTATCTAAATAACTACAATTTGTGTTCGTGTGCAATGATTATGTGTATGTATGTACAAATAAGAAAATAAAATAATAAATTAATTTAAAAAAAGCGTCAGATGAACTACGGAATTCTAATTACTATGAGTGATGTAATTTCAAAACCTTGTTATGTTACGACCTGTTAGAGACTTGCTGGAAAGAGTAGTGTCGTGGATTATATGGGAGTTCATACATTCTTCGACACGTTTCTTTCCAGACAGGCTTTATCTTGATGTTTACTCATTTGACATATCGCATGACTTTCAGCGAGCTCTTTTTGTTATCTAATTTGCATGAACTTGATAAACAATTGATAACAGGGAAATGATGACTTGAAGAAGCAAAACGTCCTGTACAATTTCTAAATTAAATCAGTAACAAATTGTATTATATTAAGAAACATGTTGCAACAGGTAACTCACGTTACCTGGTTTTCGTTCATTTTAAGTTCAAGGCTCGTGAATAAGCTCCTCGTTATGAAGCAAAACATGTCAAGCAATATTCGACTTAAGATACGCGAGTTATTTGTTATAGCATCTATACATCTATATATCTATATATCTATATATCTATATATCTATATTCTATATATATATAATAAAGCTGAAGAGCGCCGAAAGTCTGTACGTGGAATATATTCGAAAAAAAGTTGGCTGGGGATACTTAGAATCGATAACAGAACACATTCCAACAATTTTTAGAATTTTTGTCTGTTTGTCTGTTTATCTGTTTGTCTGTTTATTTGACCGCGCATCACGTGAAAACGGCTGAACAGATTTTGATGAAATTTTGTATAGAGATAGTTTGAGTCCCGGGAAAGGATAATAGATAGTTTTAATCCCGAAAATCAACCCTGGAGGGGGTGAAAAGGGGGTTGAAAGTTTGTATGGAGAATTTTTAATAGAAATAAGTATGGAGATAATTTGAGTCCCGAGAAACGACAGAATAGTTTTCATCCCGAAAAAAAACCCTTGTGGGGGTGAAAATGGGGTTGGAAGTTGGTATGAGGATTTTTTTACCGCTGAACTGATAAAGATGAAATTTGGTACAGAGATAGTATGGGTCTCTAGAAAGAACAAAGGATAGTTTTCACCCCGAAAATCAACCCGAAAGGGGTGAAAAGGGAGTTGGAAATTTGTATAGGGAATTATTAACCGCAGAATAGATTTGGATACAATTTGGTATGGAGATAATTTGAGCTCTGGAAAAGGAAATAAAATAGTTTTATCTCAGAAATAATCCCTTAAGCGGATGCAAAAGGGGTGGAAGTTTACATGGGGAAGAAACAGCCAATAACCGCTGTACGTATTTAGATAAAATTTGGTATTGAAATAGTTTGTAATTTTTTTGTCAAGGTGTCCATATTTATAAAAAATTACCATCGACATGCTTTAAATTTACCTTTACCCGCTCTTAAGAAATGTTTAAAATTGTCATTAATGTCAAAGGGTTATTGCAGGTTCGAGGACTATATATGACGGACAAAGATGCATGGCCCAAACTAGAAACTACTACAAAATCATCTAACATTTATAGGACACCATTTAGGTAGGAAAACATATCAAACGTTTTGTGAAGCAGTCAGATTAGGATTTATTTTTCTTTATAATTAAACAATAGGTACATTATCTGTCTCTCAAGCTGTTTTATATATGTCTTCTTGAACTACGCATTATTTTGTATCTGTAAGGCTTAGCACGCACTGCGGTTTTTAAAAAGCGGGTCCGCAACCGCAAAAAATTTAACGTACGGCATTCTTTATAAGCGCACGCACTTGCAAGAAGTACGGTGTCAAGTGTAAAAAAACCGCAAGACTGATTGATACCGCTAGAAAAAAAACCGGCCAAGTGCGAGTCGGACTCGCGCACCGAGGGTTCCGTACAAACCTGTATGTATATAGGGGTAGTAACATTAAAATGATTAAAACTATTTTTATTACATGATGTAACTAAAAAATTACGGTTTTCGTAATTTTTCCTCTATCTGTGCTTTAGGATGTTGCTTCGTACCAAATTTCAAGATTCTGAGTTCACGGAAAGTACTCTGTAGGTTTTGATTCCCTTGAGAGTTTCGAAAATTTGCGGAAATTTGCTGCATAAACGGCTGTATCTTTTGATTGCGTTGGCTTAGAAGTTTAATTTTTCACAGCTCCAAGGGACAGTAGACCTGAGTATTTGATATAAATTTCAGCTTAATAGGCACGCGTTCCTGAGAAAAAGGGTCTTAACAGACGGACGGACGGACAACAAAGTGATCCTATAGGGGTTCCGTTTTTTCCTTTCGAGGCACGGAACCCTAAAAACCGCAGTGCGTGTTAAGCCTTAGATCTAACAATGTAGTACTGTTCTGAAAAAAATAAGTCCCGTCGAGTTTCTTTTCGGTCATAATACTTCTCGGGCCAGAGGTGTTAGAACCGGTGGTAGTTTTGGAACGAAGTTCCTTATCGGACGGTTCGCGGATGGGCTAGGCGAAAAAAAGTCACGTGACCGTCACGAAAAAGCGTCATGTCACGAAAACGCGACACTCATACGATTGAGAAACATGTAAAATGCAATGAAATAAAAAAAATATAAAATAGAATAACATGAAGTGAGTTGAAATGTAGTGAAAAGTGAAAGTGAGAAGTGACAACGTGAAAAAAGTCGAGAACCTAAAAGTAAAAAATGTCAAAAATTTCAAAAAAATTTAAAATTTTAACAATTTTGAAAGTTAAAATTCAAAAAATTCAACAAAAATTTAAAATTCAAAAATTTCTAAAATTCCAAAAAAATTAAAAAATACAATAAAAATTAAAACAAGAAAAAGTCATAAATGAAATTTAATTAAATAACATAACTTCGTTGTTATGGCGGTCATTGTAATGGTTTCCGAACACGTTATTTAGGATATTTAATATTTGTGTAGATAAAGCAGTGTATGCTTCTGTACGTAATTAGGCCTTATTACGTAACAGTTACATTAACTACTATTTATCTCTTTTTAGGGTTCCGTAGTCAACTAGGAACCTTTATAGTTTCGCCATGTCCGTCCGTCTGTCTGTCCGTCTGTCCGCGGTCTAGCTCAGTGACCGTTCCCACTAGAAAACTGAAATTTGGTATCACTACGTGCATTAATCACGCCGCCAAAGTAATAGAATAAAAACTAAAAAAATATTTTTATTAGGGTACACATAAAATGGGGGGTGAATTTTTTATCGCTCCAAACCTATCGTGTTGGGTATTATTGAATAGGTCTTTCAAAGAGAATAGAGGTCTTCTAATACTTTTTTTTGGATGAAACTGATAGTTTCGTAAATATTAGATCTGAAAGTTCAAAAAAGGGCGTCTCCTCCATCTAACTTTTGAACCGTGGGTCCAAAAAAATAGAAAAAAATAATGGAAGTGAAGCCTGATAAGAACTTTCAATAAAAACTATATTGAATAAAATCGGTTCAGCCGTTTTTGACTAATAATAGTAAAATGACGTAATCGCCGCCAAATATCGCTTACTAAACGACCTTTTGAACGGATGTTTTGTAACGGGGCGGCAACTACGAAACTCTACACTGAGCATCGCCCGACATGCTCTTGGCTTGGTTTTTTTTGCATTGTTATCCCAGAAATCACCCGTTAACGATTACTAATTCCAATTCAAGAAAATCCCCAGCCAGGTTATACGTAGCCTATACAAATTAAACGTCTAAAAGGGGGGGTAGCCACTACACTCGATTGAGTTAAATTTGCATGGATTATGGACCCCCCCCCCAGCCAAGTACACTTTCATGCTTAGACTGATTTGACGGGAGGATCGATTTGGATGTTATTTGCCGTTGACATGAACTGTATCGTCCGATATACACCTACTACCCTATAACGTTTAATTCATGCCAAAAAAAATATAAGGACAAAAAAAATATTTTTGAGTGTAGTTTCATTTAGTGGTAATTGTAAAATATTTTATCAGGACTACTGTCCTCTAGCGTATCCATCTGTCAACTTTACTTCAAGTTCCGCCTCCAGGGTAGCGGGAGAGAAATTAGGGGTGAATTAGCCGCTTACTGACTCAGCCCGAATTCCACGCGGGCGGAGCCGCGGGCACAGCTAGTATTTAATATATCTGTATCTCACCAGTTTTGTTTAAAATGGTATTCTAATAAATCTAACTCAACTTTATAAAAGATTTATAAAGCCATTAATAAAAGCAACGGAAACTTCAGAACCGTTAATAACTGACTTAACTCCTCCTGAACTATAATTATAAGGTTAGATAGAAAGCTATTATAACTGTATAGAAACTGTTACAAGCCTGGTAATGAAATACCGTAGAGGATCTACGGCGTAGCACGTACTACGAGAGCTTTACACGTGCAACGTAGTATATTTACCTAGTTCAGAATTCTAATTTTAAAATACATAAACAATACATTAAAAACACAATCTTTCTCAAACATAACTCCAACACATAACAAATAATCAACCAATATTGGAGTTGCATCAGAATAATAAAAAAAAATATTCAAACGCTTCTTAGGCGCTAGCTGAATTGCGTAGTTATTGCCAATCAACTCCAATAGTTGTACTGAAGTTGGATTGTATGCTTGAAAATTATTCCAATGCCGCACCAATACAACTTCAATATTGGTTGATTATTGGTTGTGTGTTGGAGTTTGTGTTGGAGATGTTTCAGATAGATTGTGTTCTTAGTGTATTATTATTTTAAAAATAGAATACGGCAAATGACATGTGCGATTGGTTCATTAACACTTTCACGAACAGGAACCCGCCTGTCGGGTTCTCTCTTCGTAGCTACTGCGCACTACATACGACAAATACGTGGCTACGGGCTACGAGCATAGCGCGTAGCACTAGGTGGTACGGAAAGTGTTAAGAAGCAGTATTGTTTATTATTTAATAACGATTTCATTGAGCTTCTCTACTAAATGCACTCGTATATTGTCAATTCCGTAAATATATGAATAGAGTGATAAAGAAAGTAATGCAAATAGATATATAACGTACGTTATATATGAACCAAGCATGTTAAAAGCATTTGAAGGGCATCACAACTGGAACTAGGTACATGTTACTAGTAACAAACAAGATCAAAGTAATCAGTAGTATCTTTTGGAGGTGAACAAAACCACAGTCAGTAGGTTATTTTGAGACGAAAAATATTCTTAATGTCAACTACTGTAAGTCATATTGACATAAATAATAACGGATAAAGAATAAACATGACACACTTACTGTGAGTAAAAGTAAGAAAAAAGTGAGTGTAACCGTTATAATAACTTTATATTTATGATTAATAGTCTCTATCGATCCACAGGAAAAACGGATGCCGTATTTCTAATTTTAAAGTACATAAGCAATTTATTAAAAACACAATCGATCTCAAACATAACTTCAACACATAACAAATAATCAACCAATATTGAAGTTGTATTGGAGTTGCATCGGAATCATTTCCAAGCAAATTCTGATATTTCTGATTCAGACGTTTAGGCGCTAGTTATATCGAGTAGTTAATGCATTGGAGTTGTATTGAAGTTGAATCGTGTTTAAACGTGTTTTAAAGTTAGAATACGGCCACGGGTCGTAATCTCAAGTCAAGCGTACTGACGTCCAATTGTGTTCGATATTTGTACGTTTTGCCTAAAACTTTAAATTAGAGATTGGGTCGGTTGCACCACGCACAACTAACGGACTCATCAACGTTAAATATGGCGACGGAGCTGTCATCCCATAAAAAACTTTTCATACAAGATTTTTTTAACGATGACGTTGACGTTAACGGACTGTTTGGTGCAACCGGCCCGAAGTGCATACATGCACATGCAGAACAGTTCGCGCACTGGGCATTGAAGACTATGACGAATCGATTACGCAGCAAAAAATTACGTCATCTGGTATCCCCAATTAATTAGAAAGAGTGACTAATTAGAAAGCGTTTTGAAAAATAAATTCAGACGAAGGCATTTTTCTTTCGTTATAAATTCAAATAGGGTGTAGCAGTCTCTTGCGAACAAAAATTGTTATTGATCCGGTGTGTTTATTTTAAGCCATAGTACAGTACAATAGTACCCTACTTACACTGTAAGAAGAATACAAAATTCTTGGAATTTTTTCACAACTTGTACATCTGTAGTTACTTCGTATCTGAGGAGGTTGTGATGGTTGAAACACGTCAGACAAAAAACACTGAGAAGCTGCGTATTCGATGCATCAATATATGAACATCGATGTGGTTGGACCTAAAGCATCAGCAGGTTAGGTTAGGGTACAAAGTACACAGACACTTCATCATTAAGCTTTTACAAGGAGCACGAGGTCACCACACATAAGCTCAATTTTATTCTTAAATTTATACGATACGAACTGAATCTGATCTCAATAGTATTCTACACCATTTTGTAGTATAATAATCCAGGTTTACCCCTATAACTTGATTTTTGTTGATATTTGTTTAATTCACATATCACAAACGTTAAATCAACTGAAATAAGCGATCGTGCTCTCATACTAAATTAGTACGGGAGCGCCTATGTGTGGTGACCTCGAGTTGTCATTATGATATATCTAGTGGTTGAGGTTATTCGTGAGTTAGGGTCATGCTGGCATGCCGGTTTGGACCTGTAGCTTCGCAGCCGGGGCGAGGGGGACTGAGGCATGATGTATGGGGCATGGGGGCAGGGGGCTAACTCAGGGGGTATCCCATACATAATATCACATCAAACACTTTGTACATCTGAAACAATCACGAAACATTAGAGGTTACATGTAAATGGATGGATTAAAAAGAATTAAGTGTTCGTGTTAAAATATGAAGCATTATATCATTAGTTTGTAGAGTTGTAGATTAATTATATATAAATATAAAATACGCTTTATGATATAGACAAACATATTTGTATATTCATTATAAATAGTAAATTCGTTTCCACTGGTTGTCACTTTTAGCACGGGATTAAAAATTACAAATTAAAGTGTTTTTTTGACATAAGAACAGCGAAAACAAATTAATATACACGATGAAATCTAGTCCGTAATCAGGAACCCATTTTTATAATTCAGTTATCAATAGCGATCACATTTATGTAGCAGTTGGACCATTTTATTTAAAGTTGAACACTCCTTTTCTTTGAAAATTTTAGTGAGTCGGCTCAGAATCACGAGGCAAAAGGAGAGTAACTTTAAATAAAATAGCCCAACTGCTACATAAATGTGATCGCTATCGATACCTGGGTTAGAAAAATTGGTTCCTGATTACCGTTCCTGGTTACTATTATAAAATTTTACCGTGTATTAAAGATAAACACTCATGAAATATTCATAAATATTTAGAATAGCAATAAATATGATACATAATTATGAAAAACATCGAAACATTTATTTCGTTTTTCAGTGTCAGGTATCTAAAATCAATACATATTTTTGTTGTTTGCATTTGTATACCATCAAAGATTTGTGTTTTCGTGAACAGTGGCGACACATAGCGAATATTTTCATTATTTTTTCCTCAAACTTTTCATAGTAGTGCAAATGGTTGTCGCTAGAGGGCGGTGAGTTTTGCAGCCTACAGGGGATGGACACTGCTGTTGTTAAGCATTTGAGGAGACGAGATCGGGTTGTTTACTTTAACTCATAGAGGGCACTGTTGCAAAGTAAAGTAAATAATGTAAGTTTCAGAAATAATCACGAATGGGAACATTCAATTTAATATAATTACCGCTCTTGCGGTATTAAAAGCTTGAAGTCAGGATTTGTTACAGATTTTTCATCAAAAAATTTAATAAGTGGACAACTTAGTAAAGAATTTATGAAACATACATACATACATACATACATATATTCACGCCTGTTTCCCAGAGGGGTAGGCAGAGATCACGGATTTCCATTTACTACGATCCTGACAAACTACTTTCGCTTCACCCACTTTCATAATATTCCTCATACATGCTCGTCGGTTTAGAGTACTTCTGACCTGGCCTTTTTGCAATAATTCCCCGATTTGATCGAGGAAAGTTCGCCTAGGTCTTCCCCTTCGAACTGACCCTTCCACTCTTTCTTCGTACACCCTCTTCGTTAATCTTCTTTCATCCATCCTCTCTACGTGTCCAAACCATCTCAACATACCCATCTCAATTTTTGTGACTACATCTTCATCCACTCCGCATTTCATTCTTATTACGCTATTTCTGATCCTGTCTGTTAACTTCACACCACACATGCTTCTTAGAGCTCTCATTTCCACTGCGTTCACTTGACTTTGATGTCTTTTCTGCCACACCCAACTTTCACTACCATACATAAGTGTAGGTACCAACACTCCTCCATGCACAGCCAGGCGTGCTTTTTGCGACACCTTCTGACTGCTCATAAAAGCGTTCAGTGCCCCATTCACTCTATTCCCAGCATTCACTCTCCTTTCAATGTCTTTTTCATTTTTACCATCTTTCATTTATGAAACACGTCAGATTAATTACGAAATCCTAGTAACTGTAAGCGAGTACTGTAATAATAAAATCTGTTGTTACGGATCTTTATTAATATTATTTTCCTTTGTTATCGAATTGACATATAAACAAATTGTGTTTCTGAAATCAGCGTCACTAAAACATTCGACGTACCGTATTGGTGTTAAATAATCTCTTTTTGATATCTGTTTGACATGAACTTGATAACCAACTTATAACTAAAACCGGCCAAGTGCGTGTCGGACGGATAATAGAGGGTTCTGTACCTTCAATGGAATAAGAATCAAACGAATACCAAAAGGTCGTATGTGATGCCTATGGAAGAAGTTTTTTGGAGATAATTCAGAAATGGTTGAACCCATAATATTCAAAACTATATTCGTAGAAAGTATGTGATAAGGCGCATCTTCTAATTTTTTTTCATAAGTTTTAGACTTGCGGTTCAAAAGTTACAGGGGTTAAAAGTTATTTCTGAAAATATTTACTTACTCGTGTTTAATCATAAAATGAATAAAAAAACCTATTTTTGAAGACCTATCGATTGATGTGCAACATGTTGATGATTGGTAAGTTATTGGTTTGTATGGAGAAAAATCACCAAATAATGTTTTTTCCGCAATTTAACTACAATACAAAATAAACCTTACATCTAAATTTTGATTAAGATACGTCTTATAGTTTCCGAGTAAAATTTCTGTGACATACGGACGGACGGACGGACAGACGGATATGAAGAAACTATAAGGATTCCGTTTTTGCTATTTTGGCTACGGAACCCTAAAAAGGGTGATCTGGATTAGCCAAAACATCAAGTTACAATCAAACTAATAACAGATTACACTTTTAGAATATTCAATCAGCATTTACTCGATTAAAGTAATGTTCAACTTACACATATTGCCTGGCAAATAAATCTTCTAATGTCAAAACTCATCAAATTACATTTGAAAGTATCCATTATAGCAAACAAAATATTATACATTTTCCGTTAGACACTTCTGGCACTTTCCAATAATTAAAAAAAAAACAATTATTACATCCTGCTAAATGAAAGTCTTTTCTGGTGTTTTTTGCTGTTAACGTTTTGTCCTTATTCGTCCAGCGAGCCGTACTAATGCATTTCCATTTAGACAGATTTTCATCCCAGACGGTCGTGATTTTAAAAGTATACTCAAAGGTTTTTTTATTGCCGACTTTTTAAGTAAATACCTGCCCTCCAATGACATCATCTTAACGTTATAACCATTAGTGTTTGCTAAAGAAAAGTTCTTCAGGCAGCGTAATAGTTTTTAGAATGTTCGTACTTTTTACGTTGTTCATAGAATAAAGAGCATATCGAATGCTGCCTGCTATATGGCCACTTTGGCACCTAAATATTTATTTATTTATTTAATCTTTATTGCACAATACAAGATGGTACAAATAGCGGACTTAATGCCATAAGGCATTCTGTGCCAGTCAACCAATGGGCTAAACAGAAAGGTTAAGTAGGTGCAGGGTCCATTAAATATGACAGAATTAAAAGAGAAAAAAAAACTAACAATAGATACATATTAAGCTATATTCATAAACTTACACAAATACATATAATAATAAACATACATACATATATTTTAAATACCTTGTGTGAACCATCAGGAGGACGATGAAGAATAGACCCATACCGATAAATTATGAAGTTTCGATAATATTAAAGATGCTTATTATTCGCATACAGAGTTCAGGCCATCCAACTTAGCTAATAATAATAATTTGTGTCATCCTAGGTTGTTGCGTAGGCAGAAACTTAGACATTTCTTTTTTTTAACATTATTCGTTAAATAGAAAATTAGAGATCAAAATTGTTTTTTCACTGTAACAGCAAAGTTGTTACTGACGCACGGACGCGTTTTGTGTCACTTTCGTCAATGGGAATACTGACGTTCAATCAGCACATATATGTGGACTTTTACAAGCCTATATAAAATTAGAGTTGATCGATTAGGTACTGTGCTTTCTAATATATCGGTGTCTATTATTTGAATAAATTTGTGCCATATTAATCAATGATATTTATTTACTTTATTTTTTTTTCTTGTATGACCCCTGTTAACAGTACAATAAAATATCAAAGTTATTAAAATATTGTCTTCGGTTGCCGCGATAGTTATTCATGAAATAAAACAATTAAAAACGGATTTTATCGCGTGTATTGAGTTTAAATTACATCCCGACGTTTCAAACACTTTACAGCGTTCGTGGTCAACGGGTCGACTGAGGAAAAATGTACAATTACCTCCGTTCAAAAACTATCTCAATATGCAAACCTACCCACATATTAAATATTAAACAAATTTAGTGTTTGCACATGCCGGAGGGGCCTTTATAAAAACAAATTATTTTTTATTACAAAACAAATTATTAAACAAATTATTTTATTATTATTAATTATTATTTTCATTTTTATTTTTAATTTTTTAAATTAGTATTAAATTATTATTAGTGTCCACACTGTCCACCATTATGGTCTCACAGTCCTATGTCTAGCTTGCTCCTTAACCAAATGAATAACTGGATCCCAAGCTGGTGGTACCGAAAAACCATCCTCTCTGTTGAAATTTGGATATTTTTTAATCTCGATTGCCTCTCGCAACATCCGGGGAATGTATCTTCTCTCCTTGACGAGGACTTGCGGTTTGTCAAATTTAACTGAGTGGTTGGGTCTATCCATGACATGCTCACAGACTGCTGACCTTGGTCGACGGTGCTTTACATCGGCTATATGTTCCTTTACCCGAGTAGAGATGCTCCGCTTAGTCTGGCCTACATATGATAGACCACATTCACATTCCAGCCTGTAGACCCCTGCACTCTGTAGAGGAGTAGCCGACTTCACTGACCTCAGGAACTGTGACATCTTCTTCATTGGCTTAAAGTAAGTTTTTATAGAAGCACGTTTCAAGATGTTGCCAATCCTGTCAGTGACTCCTCGTACAAAAGGCAAGACGGCAGGCCGGCGCTCAACTGTAGGAATCTTCATCCGAGCTTTCTGATTGAGCCGTGGAATCTTGAGCCCGTTCGCTTGAAGTGCATCCTTGGCATGCCGGAGTTCCGCCGCCAGGTGCTGCTCATCACATATCCTCTGGGCTCTCTGAAACAAAGACTTGCCTACAGTAGCTAGCTGACTGGGGTGGTGGTGTGATCTACCATTCAAATATCTATTTGTATGTGTAGGTTTCCTATATACAGTGCGGCCTAAGGTATTATCGGGGTTTCTCAATACTAGTACATCTAAGAAAGGCAGTGAACAATTATTTTCCAATTCCATGGTAAACTTAATCTTACTATGAATGGAATTGAGGTGGTCAAGGAAAACTGAAACACTATTTTTAGGTAATATAGTAAAAGTATCATCTACGTATCTTTTGAAAATCTTCGGCTGCACGGGAGCCAATGAGAGCGCCCTCTCCTCAAAGTCCTCCATAAAGATGTCAGCGACTACTGGAGATACCGGGGACCCCATGGCTACACCGTCGACTTGCAGGAAGAATTCATTGTTCCATAGTAGATATCCTGATGTAAGGCAGTGTTCCAAGAGCTTAGCATATTCTTCAGACATGTTCTGCTCACGCAACCTCTTCTTCACAATTTCAATGCAGTCTTGTACCGGTAGACTCGTAAAGAGTGACTGGACATCGAAACTGACCATGATCTCGTCATCAGTTAATGTAAGGTCTTTAATGTCACTGATGAAATGGTAAGAATCCTTTGTATGTGTTCTAGTATTACCCCGTAAAGATGAAAGGACTCCTGCTTAAAAACGGATTTTATCGCGTGTATTGAGTTTAAATTACATCCCGACGTTTCAAACACTTTACAGCGTTCGTGGTCAACGGGTCGACTGAGGAAAAATGTACAATTACCTCCGTTCAAAAACTATCTCAATATGCAAACCTACCCACATATTAAATATTAAACAAATTTAGTGTTTGCACATGCCGGAGGGGCCTTTATAAAAACAAATTATTTTTTATTACAAAACAAATTATTAAACAAATTATTTTATTATTATTAATTATTATTTTCATTTTTATTTTTAATTTTTTAAATTAGTATTAAATTATTATTAGTGTCCACACTGTCCACCATTATGGTCTCACAGTCCTATGTCTAGCTTGCTCCTTAACCAAATGAATAACTGGATCCCAAGCTGGTGGTACCGAAAAACCATCCTCTCTGTTGAAATTTGGATATTTTTTAATCTCGATTGCCTCTCGCAACATCCGGGGAATGTATCTTCTCTCCTTGACGAGGACTTGCGGTTTGTCAAATTTAACTGAGTGGTTGGGTCTATCCATGACATGCTCACAGACTGCTGACCTTGGTCGACGGTGCTTTACATCGGCTATATGTTCCTTTACCCGAGTAGAGATGCTCCGCTTAGTCTGGCCTACATATGATAGACCACATTCACATTCCAGCCTGTAGACCCCTGCACTCTGTAGAGGAGTAGCCGACTTCACTGACCTCAGGAACTGTGACATCTTCTTCATTGGCTTAAAGTAAGTTTTTATAGAAGCACGTTTCAAGATGTTGCCAATCCTGTCAGTGACTCCTCGTACAAAAGGCAAGACGGCAGGCCGGCGCTCAACTGTAGGAATCTTCATCCGAGCTTTCTGATTGAGCCGTGGAATCTTGAGCCCGTTCGCTTGAAGTGCATCCTTGGCATGCCGGAGTTCCGCCGCCAGGTGCTGCTCATCACATATCCTCTGGGCTCTCTGAAACAAAGACTTGCCTACAGTAGCTAGCTGACTGGGGTGGTGGTGTGATCTACCATTCAAATATCTATTTGTATGTGTAGGTTTCCTATATACAGTGCGGCCTAAGGTATTATCGGGGTTTCTCAATACTAGTACATCTAAGAAAGGCAGTGAACAATTATTTTCCAATTCCATGGTAAACTTAATCTTACTATGAATGGAATTGAGGTGGTCAAGGAAAACTGAAACACTATTTTTAGGTAATATAGTAAAAGTATCATCTACGTATCTTTTGAAAATCTTCGGCTGCACGGGAGCCAATGAGAGCGCCCTCTCCTCAAAGTCCTCCATAAAGATGTCAGCGACTACTGGAGATACCGGGGACCCCATGGCTACACCGTCGACTTGCAGGAAGAATTCATTGTTCCATAGTAGATATCCTGATGTAAGGCAGTGTTCCAAGAGCTTAGCATATTCTTCAGACATGTTCTGCTCACGCAACCTCTTCTTCACAATTTCAATGCAGTCTTGTACCGGTAGACTCGTAAAGAGTGACTGGACATCGAAACTGACCATGATCTCGTCATCAGTTAATGTAAGGTCTTTAATGTCACTGATGAAATGGTAAGAATCCTTTGTATGTGTTCTAGTATTACCCCGTAAAGATGAAAGGACTCCTGCTTAAAAACGGATTTTATCGCGTGTATTGAGTTTAAATTACATCCCGACGTTTCAAACACTTTACAGCGTTCGTGGTCAACGGGTCGACTGAGGAAAAATGTACAATTACCTCCGTTCAAAAACTATCTCAATATGCAAACCTACCCACATATTAAATATTAAACAAATTTAGTGTTTGCACATGCCGGAGGGGCCTTTATAAAAACAAATTATTTTTTATTACAAAACAAATTATTAAACAAATTATTTTATTATTATTAATTATTATTTCCATTTTTATTTTTAATTTTTTAAATTAGTATTAAATTATTATTAGTGTCCACACTGTCCACCATTATGGTCTCACAGTCCTATGTCTAGCTTGCTCCTTAACCAAATGAATAACTGGATCCCAAGCTGGTGGTACCGAAAAACCATCCTCTCTGTTGAAATTTGGATATTTTTTAATCTCGATTGCCTCTCGCAACATCCGGGGAATGTATCTTCTCTCCTTGACGAGGACTTGCGGTTTGTCAAATTTAACTGAGTGGTTGGGTCTATCCATGACATGCTCACAGACTGCTGACCTTGGTCGACGGTGCTTTACATCGGCTATATGTTCCTTTACCCGAGTAGAGATGCTCCGCTTAGTCTGGCCTACATATGATAGACCACATTCACATTCCAGCCTGTAGACCCCTGCACTCTGTAGAGGAGTAGCCGACTTCACTGACCTCAGGAACTGTGACATCTTCTTCATTGGCTTAAAGTAAGTTTTTATAGAAGCACGTTTCAAGATGTTGCCAATCCTGTCAGTGACTCCTCGTACAAAAGGCAAGACGGCAGGCCGGCGCTCAACTGTAGGAATCTTCATCCGAGCTTTCTGATTGAGCCGTGGAATCTTGAGCCCGTTCGCTTGAAGTGCATCCTTGGCATGCCGGAGTTCCGCCGCCAGGTGCTGCTCATCACATATCCTCTGGGCTCTCTGAAACAAAGACTTGCCTACAGTAGCTAGCTGACTGGGGTGGTGGTGTGATCTACCATTCAAATATCTATTTGTATGTGTAGGTTTCCTATATACAGTGCGGCCTAAGGTATTATCGGGGTTTCTCAATACTAGTACATCTAAGAAAGGCAGTGAACAATTATTTTCCAATTCCATGGTAAACTTAATCTTACTATGAATGGAATTGAGGTGGTCAAGGAAAACTGAAACACTATTTTTAGGTAATATAGTAAAAGTATCATCTACGTATCTTTTGAAAATCTTCGGCTGCACGGGAGCCAATGAGAGCGCCCTCTCCTCAAAGTCCTCCATAAAGATGTCAGCGACTACTGGAGATACCGGGGACCCCATGGCTACACCGTCGACTTGCAGGAAGAATTCATTGTTCCATAGTAGATATCCTGATGTAAGGCAGTGTTCCAAGAGCTTAGCATATTCTTCAGACATGTTCTGCTCACGCAACCTCTTCTTCACAATTTCAATGCAGTCTTGTACCGGTAGACTCGTAAAGAGTGACTGGACATCGAAACTGACCATGATCTCGTCATCAGTTAATGTAAGGTCTTTAATGTCACTGATGAAATGGTAAGAATCCTTTGTATGTGTTCTAGTATTACCCCGTAAAGATGAAAGGACTCCTGCTTAAAAACGGATTTTATCGCGTGTATTGAGTTTAAATTACATCCCGACGTTTCAAACACTTTACAGCGTTCGTGGTCAACGGGTCGACTGAGGAAAAATGTACAATTACCTCCGTTCAAAAACTATCTCAATATGCAAACCTACCCACATATTAAATATTAAACAAATTTAGTGTTTGCACATGCCGGAGGGGCCTTTATAAAAACAAATTATTTGAAGATTGCATCAATATTTTTATAAAAGCGTATCGAAACAATGTTTGAAATTTGTGTCATTATAATCAATGGATTATTTTTATTTTTCAGAATGAAAACTTGTTTTGCGTAAACGGCATGCGCGGGGAAGGGTAAGGCGCGGGCGGGGTTCATGTGCCGACCAGGCTGCCTAGCGGTTTGTTTTCTATTATTACTCTATGCATACATATAGTAATAGTAGTAATAAGTGCGACAAAGACAAACAGCGATTTTTCAGTCGCTCTTCTTTATTTTTCATAGTAAAGAAAGCAATAATATAAAACTTAAGTAAGGTAAGGATAATTAATGTAAACGTAGTCCATAAGGGACTACAACGGCGTATCTGTGTGCCACGGTAAACCTAGTTTACCATTTAAACGAGATAATGGACTTTGACTTGTATATCGAGACGTCATTATAACGTGTATTTTTATGATTTTTCCGTATAGAATACGCTAAAAAAAGCGTGGTTTACTCAAGTAACTTTTCTCTAAAATCAAAAATGGCCGAGATAATGGACTCTGAACTTGTATATAATTTTGACTTCGAAAAAACAACCAGCGATGGGGTATCATTATATAGCATATTTTTTATGATTTTACCGTATAGAATACGCTAAAATAAGCATGTTTTATTTGAAAAACTTTTCTCCAAAATAAAAAATGGCCGATTGGACATGAAACTTGTATATCATTTGGACTTCGAAAAAAAACCATCGACGGGACGTCATTATTATAACGTGTCCTTTTTATGATATTTCGTATAGAATACGCTAGAAAAAGCTTGTTTATTCGAGAAACTTTTCTCTAAAATATAAAATGGCCGAGATAATGGACTTTGAACTTGTATATAATTTTTATTTGAAAAAAAAAACTATCGACAGGACGTCATTATAACCTGAACTTTTTATGATTTTTCCGTATAGAATACGCTAAAATAAGCGTGTTTTATTTTAAAAACATTTTTTTCTAAAATCGAAAATGGCCGATTGGACATGGAACTTGTATATCATTTGGACTTCGAAAAAAACCGTCGACGGTACGTCATTATAACGTGTACTTTTTATGATTTTTTCGTATAGAATACGCTAAAATAAGCTTGTTTAATTTGAGAAACTTTTCTCTAAAATAAAAAATGGCAGTGATAATGGACTTTGAACTTGTATATATGTAAAAGCGTGTTTCATTCGACAAACTTTTCTCTAAAATCAAAAATGGCCGAGATAAATGGACTTTGAACTTGTATATATTTTGGACTTCAAAATAAAACCATCGACGGGACGTCATTATAACGTGTACTTTTTATGATTATTCTGTACAGAATACGCTAAAATAAGCGTGTTTTATTTGAGAAACTTTTCTCCAAAATCAAAAATGGCCGAGATAATAGACGTTGAACATGTATATAATTAGGATTTCGAAAAAAATCCATCGACGGGACGTCATTATATCATGTACTTTTTATGATTTTTCCATATAGAATACGCTAAAATAAGCGTGTTTTACTTACGAAACTTTTCTCTAAAATCAAAAATGGCCGAGATAATGGTCTCTGAACTTGTATATAATTTGGACTTCGAAAAAAAACCATCGACGGAACTTCATTAAAACGTGTACTTTTTATGATTATTCCGTATAAAGTATGCTAAAATAAGTGTGTTTTATTTGAAAAACTTTTCTTTATAATCATAAATGGCCGAGATAATGGACTTTGAACTTGTATATCGAGACGTCATTATAACGTGTACTTTTTATGATTTTTCCGTTATGAATACGCTAAAATAAGCGTGTTTTACTTAAGAAACTTTTCTCTAAAGTCAAAAATGGCCGAGATAATGGACTTTGAACTTGTATATTATTTGGATTTCGAAAAAACCATCGACGGGACGTCATTATAACTTTTCTCTCAAATCAAAAATGGCCGGGATAATGGACTTTGAACTTATATATTATTTGGATTTCGAAAAAAAACCATCGACGCGACGTCATTATAACATGTACTTTTTATGAGTTTTCCATATAGAATACGCTAAAATAAGCGTGTTTTATTTAAAAAAACTTTTCTCTCAAATCAAAAATGGCCGTGATAATGGACTTTGAACTTATATATTATATGGATTTCGAAAAAAAACCATCGACGGGACGTCATTATAACATGTCCTTTTTATGATTTTTCCATATAGAATACGCTAAAATAAGCGTGATTTATTTAAAAAGCTTTGCTCTAAAATCAAAAAACCGGCCATGTGCGAGTCGGACTCGCGCACCGAGGGTTCCGTACAAACCTATAACAAGCAAAAGTCGTAGTATGTTTATTACTAATTTCAATTTAATACCTCTACGCGTTTACGAGGAAAAAGGTAGTAAGTTTAAAATTAAAAAAAATATTTTTGGTATGATTTTACTAAAAATGTCTACTTTTCGTAATATTTCCTCTATCTGTGCTATATGAAGTTTCTTCGTGCCAAGTTTCAAGTTTCTGAGTTTACGCGAAGTACCCTTTAGGTTTTGAGTTTCTTGCGAGTACTCAGTTTCAAAATATGCGACTTAAATTGCTATTTCTTTTGATTGGGATGACATAAAAGTTTGGTTTTGCTACATCTGAAAGGTCCTATAGCCCTGAGTATTTGACATGAATTTCAATTTAATACCTCTACGCGTTTACGAGGAAAAAGGTAGTAAGTTTAAAATTAAAAAAAATATGTTTTTGTATGATTTTACTAAAAATGTCCACTTTTTGTAATTTTTCCATTGTCTATGCTATATGACGTTGCTTTGTGCCAAATTTCAAGTTTCTGAGTTTACGGGAAGTACCCCGTAGGTTTTGCGAGTGCTGAAAAACTATAAAATTTGCAGCATAAACGACTGTATCTTTTGATTGCGTCAGCTTATAAGTTTGATTTTTTGATAGCTCCAAGGGACAATAGACCTAAATACTTGATATAAATTCAGCTGGATACCTCCACGCGTTCCTGAGAAAAATGGTCTTGACAAACAGACAGACAGACAGACAGACGGACAACAAAGTGATCCTATAAGGGTTCTGTTTTTTCCTTTCGAGGTATGGAACCTTAAAAATGGCCAAGGTAATGAACTCTGAACTTGTTCCTCCTTTTTGTAAAGGGTCGGCAACGCGCATGTGACACCTCTGGTGTTCCAGGCATCCATATGCTACTGCTTACCATCTGGCGGGCCGTATGCTTGTTTGCCACGTTGTGGTATAAAAAAAAAGAGTAAAATAAGAATACAATTAAACAAAATAAACGGAATAAAAACAGAATCAATACAAAATGACAAAATAAAAACAAAATACAGACGAAAAGAAAAAACAAAAATAAAACAAAAGTAAAAAAATAAAATACGTTAGTGTCGTGGAACACTCGGTTAGAACGAAGTAATATCGGATATCGGGTGCTTTACACAGATTGACATAAGGAATGCAATAAAAAAACTGAGAGCTCGATCGGCGCCGGGACCGGATGCGATACCGGCTTTGGTACTTAAGGCTTGTATTGACAATCTAGTCGGTCCTATAGAGTTTATTTTCAACCTTATTCTCCATTCGGGTACCCTACAGTCTGGAAAAAATCGAGGGTAACACCAATTCCTAAGCCAGGATCGAAGTTGAGTGTCAAAAACTATCGTCCCATTGCAATTCTGAATGCCCTGGCCAAAGTGTTCGAATCAGCGACACATAGTAAACTGCTGCCGCAATGCCAGCCTCACATCACCAGCGCACAGCACGCATTCCTGCCCAAGAGATCGGTAGCTACGAATTTGATTACCCTGACTCATATTTTATCCAGTGAGCTGGACAGAAAGGCCCAGGTGGACGTTGTCTACCTGGATTTTCAGAAAGCTTTCGACCGGGTAGATAATGATATTCTTCTGCTGAAGCTAGGTGGAATGGGGTTTACACCCAGACTTCTATCTATCTTCTATCTCTTTTTGCGAATTATCTATCCGATCGCGAGCAGTACGTGAAATATGGTCCCTACGAGTCTAAAAGCTACCGCACCCGATCGGGTATCAGTCAAGGGTCCAATCTGGGACCATTTCTTTTCGTTTTGATGATAAATGATCTACCTTCCAAAGTGCAGCATTGTACGCTGTTGATGTTCGCTGATGATGTGAAGCTTATTAAGCCGATCCAAAGTAAAAAGGATTGTGAAGAACTGCAATGGGATATTGACGCAGTCCACGCCTGGAGTGTTGAAAATAAACTCTATTTCAATGCCAGTAAATGCGAAATTATGTCCTTCACCCGATCCCACACTCCTGAAGAGGTTTAGTACGATATCGGCGGTGCTAGTATAACACGCTCAGAGCGAGTCCGCGACTTAGGAGTTCTTTTTGACCCGGAAATCACGTTTCGCGAACACGTTCAAGGCGTGACTAGCGCCGCGTACAGTAGGTTAGGATTCGTCTTGCGCAATTCCGCGCCCCTGACTGTAGATGCTACACGCATATTGTATGCGGCTCTAGTGCGCAGCATGCTTGAAGCGTCCGCAGTGGTGTGGAGCCCGCATGAAGCAAAATACAACCTCATGCTTGAGCAGGTGCAAAAGGCGTTTCTTAGGGCTTTGTATAAAAAAATACACTGTTATTACCCCTTTATTTCTACAGGGACCCCCACTTTATTTCTACAGGGACATTTAGGATACGACTCCCTTCAACTACGTAGGTTGCTCTCTTTGGCAAAATTCGCAATCGGCGTCATTAGAAACACGATTGATTGTGTAGCCCTTGTCTCTGCCTTCGTCCGGCTATTTGTGCCTAACCAGTACATACGTGCGCGCCGACACCCTCTGTTGGCGGAGGGCGCGGTGCGCACGCAGTCGCATGCGCAGGCGCCGGTCGTACGCGCACTGACGTTGCTCAACTCCGTGCTTGAGGCTCAGCCTTTGTGTGATTTGTTTGTAAGCACGATAGGACGACTGATGACGGAGTGCAAGAGAGTGATTGAACGAGAGATGCCTGCGAGTAGTATTGAATAATTTTATAATCTATATTATATTATACCTATATATGTTATTGTCTTAATTTGTGCCGGTTTGGCTTTAGCTGTTAAGGTGCAAATGTATTTTTAACAATAAACAATATTATTTAATTTTTGACTTTTTCGTAATTTTTGTCGTTTTTGAATTTTTTGAATTTTTTGAGATTTTTGAGATTTTTGAGATTTTTGAGATTTTTGAGATTTTTGAGATTTTTGAGATCTTTGAGATTTTTGAGATTTTTGAAATTTTTGATATTATAGAAATATTTCAACTTGACTTTTTTCACTTTGTCACTTCTCACTTTCACTTTCACTTCACTTTATTCTATTTTTCATTTTTTTTATTTCATTTCATTTCACATGTTTCTCAATGCTTTTTCGTGACGGTCACGTGACTTTTTTTCGCCTAGCCCCCCCATCCGCGAACCGTCCGGATAAGGAACTTCGTTCCAATAAAACAGAACTAAATAAAAATATTACGTTGCGTGTTCTACCCATAATTCACGATGCTTGAAATCTTCGAAAATGTACTCAACAGTCTAGTCAAAACACAAACAAAGCGGCTACCGCTCAAAAAGGTACGTATTGGCGAGACACGCACGAGTTCATTGCCCTACTCGCCGGCTTCCCGCGACTCGCTCCTCCGCTCAGTTCCTTTGTCGAGTATGTCAGCTTTATCACCCCGCGCGCGCCTCCGTGAGCAAGTACCTACATTGTAACAGCTAAGATGCCAGCGCCTGGTTGACCCATGGATTAGCTTGTTAAGAAGCGAGCCGGGGGTCTACTTCTAGTGACAGTTCATTACAGAAGTAAGCCGAACAGACGTACCATCAAGGTCACGCGCTATAGTTAAGAAGATTTCCTCTGAACGCAAATATTGTTTCTGTTTAATTTTAGACGAAATATCATTGATGAAAGTGACACAAATTGAAATATCTACTTTAAAATCCCTTTTTGATTATTAGAATGTGAACTCTGATGACTTTAATAATTTATTAAAACGATAACAGCCTAAAAATACGAAATTACCAAGAAACTTAAATTTTCATTGCTTAATTTGACACATATTGATTTTATTGACATATTTTGAGGGGATGATATGGTTAATCGTTATTTTATGAACTCTAATTTTTGATACGTAGTTTTTTAGCGTTGTCATACTATATAAAATTGCACTCGACGTAAATGACACAAACTAGTTTTGTACAACAATAAAACTGTTCTAAATACAAAACAGTTATTTTTTCTAACTCTAATATTCTTTTACTCAAGTTATGGCAAGCTAAAAAAGTTAACCTCAAATTATTGAATTACAAAAAAGCACCAATTGAATATGACACAAAACGCACTGAAAGATTCTCATGTACACACTGTATTTCCAACTTCAATAATAAGTGACTTTAGAATTTTCGAAACTTAACCCTCAAAATATTGCCAACGAAACGGGACTAGAAAGCTTGTCAAGGAAATGCTTGCGCAACAAGCGCTTGAAAGTGAATTTAGTCTGAGCTTGCCTGAGAGAGAGCGGCAGAACATTCCAAAGTCGGAAATATTCAAAGGATACTGATCTTTTTTTTATTAAGATACAATCTCCAATAATCATAATTTTAGTGATGTCGCCATACAAGGCTGGTGATTCGTTTAAGGGCATAATTGGTATTGTTTTATAATTATGAAAAACTAAGAAAAATAAATTTACAAAAATTTTTTTGTCCTATTTTTTCCTTAGTCGTAATACGATACTAATGATGGCTTCAAACGGATCACCACTATTTTTATTAAATACAATCTGTATAGCAGGCAGCATACGATATAACATTTACGATTTAACATTTGGTTATAAGATGAAATGGAAGTCGGTTAAAAAGTAGAAAAAACGAGGCTTGCCGCGAGCTGTATGCAGCCAAACCAATTAGATTCCACTTTGGAGTTGTTTAGGTATTCCACCATATTAAATTCACTGTAATCGGCTTATTCCTTGAACAAAGAATTCCAAAACATGGTTCCTAATAGTCATAATATCAATAATATGATTTTGCTGCGGGAAATAAAATCCTACTTTAGTGGAGCTCCTGGCAAATATAACGCTTATATTTTTCGGAAATGGTCCCTGAATGTTGTCCAATTTAGATTGTTTTTTGATTCAAGGGGTGGGTAAAGTTTTAAATGAATTTTGGGTCCCTCGACACGCCCGTACCTAAACGTCCCTGTTTTCAATTACACACAGTAAATAATACCTTCATTCTACTACGATAATATCAGATCTGCTCAGTTGCACACTTAAGTTGCTCGAGTAGATATTACAGCTAACACAGCTAAGGTCCGATCGAGATCTCGGTCTCGGCTCTCGGCCAAAAGCCGAGACTTGGGCCGGGACCGAGACTATGAAATAATTCAAGGTTAGTGTTTTGGTTGTTGAAGTTTAAGTGGGATTTCCTCCCACGAAAGCTCCGGTTGTGGAATGAACTCCCTTCCGAGGTTTTCCCAAGGGGCTACAGATTTGGAGTTCTTCAAAAAAGGAGTGTATAAGGTCTTAAAGGGTCGGCAACGCGCATGTGAATTCTCTGGAGTTATAGGTGCCCATAGGTTACGGTAAAAACCAGTGCGTAGGCACTTCATGGGATTAGGTTGCCAAGCGGACTCCAGGCTCAATTGAGCTGAGGCAAAAGCCTGGATAAACGCTATGAGGATGATGAAATAACACTTTTGTTATTGAAAGATTCACTATTTCAAGTGTTTTAAAATTCTCGGTCTCGGTCTCAGCCGACACAAAAAATCCGTTCACGCGGTCGAACCTTAATTTCTCAAATTTTAACCAGGCGAAGGTTTAAAAGCTATGAAGCAATATTGCACTGACGCTTATGATTACTCGGTTATTATCATACTGGCGCAGCAACCGGATGCGTGAACGAGACAGCGCTATATACATGCAGCGCGCTATCTCGCTCGCACACCGTCGCGACCGCCGCCTATTGCACTAAATATAGCGTAATAATAACTTCTTTTCGAGCAGAAATGTACGGCATCTTGACATATATAAGTAATATCTGTACACGGTGCCAAGAAAGATGATAACTCGAGATATAAAATAGAAGAAATTTGAACCTCATGTAATTCTACTTTAAGTTCAAACTTTTGCTATCGACTTGTCAACTTCTTCCAACCGTGTACGGATATGAGAAGTCCAGTTGATCTTGTCTTGTTTAGGGTAAGTTAGTGTGATTAAGATTACTTTCATACGACATAGGTACGACTGATTGCATCTTTATACCTAGCCTGGAATTATATTATTATCTTACGCAATATAAAACTACGCCAAGTGTCCTTCGCTATTGGACAAAATGAAACGTATATATGGATTACGGTATTTACCCAATACTACACTTATGTATACAATATTTTTGCTCACAGTTTTATTATTCAGAATCATCTACTTTAATTCTAAGATATATCCTATACCATTTTATACGAAATTTAACTTTGTTTTTTTTTTTTCATTATTATGACGAATATTGGTCATGTTCCAGGGCCGCGATTCGAAAAATAAACACACACTGGACAGACACAGCTCCAACCCAACTCAACCCAACTCAACTCAACGCTATAACGACATTGACATTTGCTATTCGAACAGATTTTCATTCAACATTGGTCTCACATTGGACCAATGTGAGACCAATGTGTGACCAATGTTTGTTACAATGTAAAAAGTAGTATTTATAATTTAAGAGTAAACATTTTAAACCACTTTGTATCTAGACATTTTTCTCCTACTTATTCATTGTCGCAGTACGATATCAATTATGCCCTTAAACGGATCACTGGTATTTTTGTTACAATGTATAAAGTAGTATTTATAATTTAAGAGTAAACATTTTAAACCATTTTGTATGGAAAGAACTTTCAGATTACTGTATTGAATTAAAAATACTACTTTACATAAAACATCTTTATTTACATATTTTAGAAAATAAATCGTTAATCTTAAGACCTATTTGTATCTTGGTGTTTCATCGTTTAGTGTTATTGCAGTATTGCCTTAATGTAGTTGGTCCCATTGTTAAATTGTAATAATATTAGTAACTATTTATGTTAGGAAAACCTAAAAACATTACATTACGTTACGTTGTATAATATAAATCAACATGTGTCAGCGTCCCTATTGTTTCATTGTACCTCGTTCGTCTCCAGGTAATATCATACAACATCAAGTTCTTGGGTGCCTACTGCCTACCGAAACATTACTTTCCATTTGGACGACATATTTGAACCTCTCCTAACGCAGGGTGACAAAGGTGACATTTATAGCAGTCCCAGGGATTACACTCCTTATTTTAAGAATATTTTATTTTCTCTTAGCTTTCAGCTTTTGTTTTTGAATTTGATGAGTGTTTCCTAACAACCAATATTCTGAATCTTGGAAATGACTTGTGATGTTATTGTTAAAGTTTTTTTTTTCTAAACGTATGTAAATACAACTGGTTCTAAGTCAAAATCCTGCTTCAAATACAAATATTATCAAAACAATAGTTTAATTGCAATCATATCATGAGTAACTAACTAATCAAAATATAGTGACGACATAATGGCATGATCTGAACGCGTATTAGGAGTTTTTAGATTGAATACAAACATGATGATAATCTTAATTTTTTTTCTATAATAAGGATTTGTGGTACATCGACTATGGTCCTATGGGTGTATTTTATAATTTTAACTACTTACATGATTTTATTTTTATTTTTTAAATGATATTTTATTTCTTTATTACTTTTTCTTTCTTTAAATTATATTTTGTTACTTTATTCCTATTAAGACTTATCTTTTATTACTTTAAATTTACAGTTTCGGTTACAAGTGACCAGGCAGTGGTCAGGAATGGATGATCGACGAGATGAGAATAATGGGAATTTGCAATTAATTCCCGAATGATAAGGTACTGTTTAGGGTATTCTACTACCGGTAGAACGCTGCCTACGACACAAGCTTTTTGGGCGCGACAATTTCAACGTTTAGTCATTGCGCTCATACATAAACTTTTCTGGTCTATGCAATAAGCGACCTGTTAAAGCTGTTTTTGTTTTGCAGGTAATTACATTAAAAAAGAATATTCTATGTAGTCAATATATTTTCATTCTCTCTTAGCGAGTAGCTTGTCATGGCTTGTGGCTTGTGCCGTCTGACTAACCAATTGTTTTACTTTTTAATCGAGTTTGTACCACGCTAACAACGAGTACGAACAATAGACAGAGGGTGGGGATACTCTTTTCCGATTGACTATTGTGAATAGATGTGTTTTTTAACTCGTATGTAAATTGTTTTTTTAAAGGTATGAGGTATATATTATAGGATTTTATTTGCTTCTTAGGTGGTGGAAGGAATAAAGAGTAATAGGTATAAGCGATATTCTGTGAATGTGCACATTAACATTGTTATATAATATTAGTTACAGCTGCAGAGAAAATTCGCTGCTATTTAATAGTTTTATATTTTACCACCAATAAAATTGAAACTGCATACGAGTGGCTTATTTTATTTGTCGCATCAGCAATTTTCTCGCGAGAGAGTATTATATAAATATTACAAACGTGCTTGAACTGAAAATATGTTGTAGTCACTGTACGGTAGTGTATAATGTATATATTCTAAAAATTGTCACGTCGCGGATTAGAAAAAGCTTTGTTAACGACACGCATAAAAACGGAGTTACAGAAATATTTTTCATTTGTGTTTTTTAATTGAGTTATTTCAATCGCTTACCCATCGCAAGTGAGACGATTGCTCAGCAATTATCTCTATTATCTCACTTTATTTGTCAATTTTTTTTTCATAATCAAAGTGCTGTCATAATTGTTTTAGTAGAGCTTTTTTGATGTTTATGTAGGGTGAAAATTTTTACGTAACAAAAGGTAAAAAAAAATATTTGAAAGCTGTTATTGTTTCACAAACATGATAGCGGCCGATTAATTATCGTTAACTAAGGTTTATAGGTTTATACGAGCTCACGTTTCCTGAAATACCCTGTAGTTCTGTGGGTAGTGTAGCCTCGCCTGCGCTCGGATAAAGTGAAGTCAACTGATTGGCATCATACTTCAGGATCACGGTACATAATGGTCAGGGTAATTGTCCACAAATAAAATAAAACTCATATAAACCCAATCGATACCGCGTACGTTACCAATAGCAAATATTGTTATTTATGTACGGACCGGCGGCGGTGTAACGTCACAAAGCAATCAAAAGTAATTTAGAAGGTCAATATTTATTTCTTCCTATGAAATTAGAACAAAAAGAACTCGCCGGTCATTGCCAAACTTAAGTTTTGGTTACGAAACGTTATCGTTAACGCTTTCATTTCCTTTTGCGTACCAACTCTAAGGTCGTTTCATAGTTTAATATTCGTTTGCATTAAACATTACTAAACCCTCTATTTTGATTTATGATGTTAAATTGGTGTACATAAACATTATAAAAGAAACAATAAATATACAAAAAACTTTCGTGAGACAAATATTAAATAAAAAGGAACAGGTAACTCACGTTTTTTAAGTCTAATATTGCTCGACATGTTTCGTTCTATAACGAGGCGCTTATTAATGAGTCATCGCGTTGGCTAACCGACGAAGACTGCAGGGGGGGGGGGGGGGGCGATTTTTGAGATTTAAAAGAGACATTTAAAAGTCTGATAGAACGAAGAAAGGATGTTTTAAAAATAACAGAGTTAGTAATTTAAGACAATGATTATTTATACTATTCATTTCATGCGTAAATAATGGTGACAAACTTTTGTGTGAGATTATATTCGAGGTTAAATTCTTTGAATTCGAGCGCTCGATTGTCAAAAATCGGCCCCTAGACGGACCGAGCGCTCGGCGCAGCCGGCGGCGGCGGCCGGGTGGAAATAAACTACCCTCGTTTTATCTACTAGCATCATTGTTAAATGTAGGAAGGAACACACAACACTCACTACGCCATTTTATAATGGATCGTCCACACTGAGCACTGACGTATCACCTAACACTGATTTCCAGCCGGGGAGCACCGACCATCCACAATCGCGATTAAAAGTCGGATGCCTACTAATTTCGATAGCGTCCCGTACTTTCACAATTTTTCTGACTTTGGAAGCGATTATTTCAGAAAATATTCACTTAATCGCAAAATAGTCAAAGAAACCACATGTTATTTTTAAAGACCTATCGATTGATGATGAGGGATTGATGAGGGGCACATGTTGCTATTTGGTAAAAACATTTTTTTTGAAATTTAGTTACATACGCCACCGCTAAAAATTTTTTTAAAAATTTAACTACATAAGTAAGTAGCAGCATACAAAATACACCTTAGGTGTAAATTTTATTCAGATACGTCGTATAGTTTCTGAGTAAAATGGCTGTGACATACGGACGGACAGACAGACAGACAAACATGACGAATCCATAAGGGTTCCGTTTTTTGCCATTTGGCTACGGTACCCTAAAAATGTAAGTTACCCGTTCTTATTTATTTAATAAATATACTTACCAAACAAATTGTATTGTAAGTTTTATACTGAAAATAATTACTTTCATATAAAATTATTACCAACGTATTTTGTCAACCTAAATAAAGTGTCAAATGAGTAAGATTGCGAAAGACATTTGAGTAACGCACAAGGCCGTGTCGCGGTCGGCCCAGCGTGAATTGAATAATGACCCCACCACTTTTCTTTGTGGAAATTCGCCAGTCATTATTTCTAAATAATTATGGGGTAAAGTGGACTGCAATAACTAGGTGCGTAACGAAAGTATACGAGATTGAGGTATATTTTTGAGCCGAAATTAGATTAGATATCGGTTATAAGAGACAGATAAAATACATATGTATTGTACCTATAGGCAGAACACAGAGCTCTTCTGTAAATTAAGACCCTATTTGTACCACCTGTGTTATACAAATAAACATTTCATTTCATTATAAATAAATAAAATAAAATAAATAAAAATCATTTATTTCAGACAAATGTCCGTCAGGGTTAATTACACGTACAAACAAGGCTTAAAAAATATTATTAGTAAGATTAACACAAACACTAAATTATAATCACACAAACTTAGAAGCTAAATAAATAAATAAATAAAATAAATAAAATAAAATATAATTTATTCAGTTTCTTAAAATTACTTTACAACATCCAGGCTGTTTAAGTATTGGAAATACTTGTGTTAAGAGACACCGCTCTTCCGCAAGTGGTTACATTTTAGATGGCTTTATAAGTTACATAATTTAATAAATAAATAAAAAGGAGAAATAACAAAAAAATTATGCAATTTATAGGTATGCGCTGTTAGTTCACGTGTAGCTTAGATAGTTGTGAGTGTGTGCGTGTGTGTGTATGTGTGTGTGTGTGTGTGTGTGTGTGTGTGTGTGTGTGTGTGTGTGTTTGCGTGTGTGCGTATTCAATATCAGATTATTATACATTATTATTTTCTAACAACTTTTCAATTTCTGTATAGCTTTTTAGTTTTAGCCACTTAATTAACCTAGTTTTACATTCACGCGATGTGTTGGGGTAAATTTCTAAATATTTGTTGATGGAATTGTATAATTTGGCAGACCGTGATGCATATTGCCTTCTGGCAAATGCAGTGTTTGTATCTGGTATAGGGATGATTCGAGTCTTTTTTCTTCGCGTAGATGTGAGATCTGGCAAATAGGTAGTAGTCTAATGAGTCTTTATAATGATTTGTAGTATGTACAATTTTATGATACTTAAAATATCACATATTCTATATAATTGAGCTGTGGGAAACCTATACGGCTTAAAATACATGACTTTTAGTAATGATCTTTGTGCTCTCTCCAGCTCCAAAAATTTGGTTTTAGTAGCGCCGCCCCATATAGGAACACAATATGTCAGGATTGATTGTACGAGCGAAACATATATTTGATTGAGCAAGGTTGTTGATGCAACATGACGTAGATTTTTAAAAACCCAGATGAGTTTACGCATTCTAGTCATAAGAAGTTCCGCGTGAACATGCCACGTTAGGCGCTGATCGACTACAACCCCCAAGTACTTCGTACTCTCTACTTTTATTAAGGAAGCGCAGGAACAGACTCCTTGTGTTACGTCAGTGCAAGTGTGGATTTTGAGAGAGAAGTTTGAACCAGGTTGTGTACTTTTGAAAATAAAACATTAATCAATGGCCCGTTTGTATTGTGGCACTGGCGCATGGAGGCGGATTATACTCTTAGCCAGCAAAGATATACTCGTATTAACTAATTGAGGTAGGTATTAAACTAATTATTTTGTTTTATTTTTTGCGTGTAAAAGTCGTAAAAGAGGATAACGTTCTCTAATTTGTACAGAATAACAACAAGAGGCCTATAAATTGGACATCGAGTTCATATCGAATAGGTATCTAAAGCATATTTCTTAAAGTACGATACGGCAAACGCGTTAGTGACATTCATTGTCAGAATCACAATTTGTTTAGATGTCATTATGATGGCAAAATAAGATAATAAATAGATATAGATTCAAATAAAGAACCATCTTGGTTACATAGATCAAGATACAAATCAAGATTTTAAATTGAAAATACTGCTCCTTATCTGCCCAGGTAGCAAACTGACGTCAGCGACGCACAAGCGACGTCGTTTTTAGGTCATATTAAGGTCTGTCATTTATTCGCTGAAAACGTACGTTATAGTGACGTCAATTTAAGGTCAGGTTAAAAAGTGGACGTCGTACTAACGTCAATTAAGGGTCATCATCTGGACGTACCATATTCACCGCAAAGTGGACGTCTTAATAACGTCAATTTTAGGTCAGCATCTGGACGTACCGTATTCGTCGCAAAGTTGACGTCTTAATAACGTCAATTTTGGGTCAGCATCTGGACGTACCGTATTCGTCGCAAAGTGGACGTCTTAATAACGTCCATTTTAGGTCAGCATCTGGACGTACCGTATTCGTCGCAAAGTGGACGTCTTAATAACGTCCATTTTAGGTCAGCATCTGGACGTACCGTATTCATCGCAAAGTGGACGTCTTGATAACGTCAATTTTAGGTCAGCACCTGGACGTACCGTATTCGTCGCAACGTGGGCGTCTTAATAACGTCAATTGAGAGGGTCAGCATCTGGACGTACCATATTTACCGCAAAATGAACGTCTCAATAACGTCAGTTTAAGGTCATCACCTGTACTATGTACGATGTACAGTAAGACGTACAGTATCCGTCGGCAACGAGAAGTTTTGCTAATGTCAATTTTTGGGATCACTATTAACGGTTAGATGTTTGTGACACGTAAACTATTTCAACAGGAAGTTTTATGTGGCAGTTAATTTATATGCTAGTAAGTTATCCTATACTTTACTCAGGCTTTGTAAATCTTCTTTCTTCGTAAATCTGTCCATTATCATGGCGAATGCTAAGAGAAAATACTAATTAATACATTATAACAAGACTTTATGTAGCCAGTAAGCCAGTACTTATGCATAGGAATTTGAAATTTGAACAGTTTCATATTAGTCGTTAGAGTCTGTCCGGAAAGAGAAGTGTCATAGAATGTATGAGCTCCCATATAAACCACGATACATCTATTTCCGGACAAACTCTATAAGTCTCCGACCAACTACCGACTTAAAAATAAAGCTTAAATATATATAACGCGTTTCGTTTCTTGATATCAATAACATTTGTCAATCTTGTAATGTAAAACATTCATGAAGTAAAAAAAACATTTACGTCTTTTTAGTTAACTTCAAAGTTAATACTTATATAAAGTCATTTATTACAGATTTTTTAATGTTATTAAACATCAAAACAAACTAAGCAATGTGATTTTTAAAAACATAAGAAATTGGAACGGAACGAAATTCTGTCATTTTGATTGAAGTGACGCTTTGAGTGACGTTGTTTTCCCTCCTTTTTTCTTTGCCTTGCTGCCCGTACTACTGCCAATAAAAACTTTCAACAAGAACAAAAATGTACTCAGTGATACAGTTTAGTGTAGAAGACGGCGTAAACAATCAGTGGTTTACGCCAAAGTGTTGTGAAGTCTTTTGGCCACCCGTTAAGGGAACTAAAGCGTTTGAAAAGGTTTTGGCTGATGTCAAGACATCAGATGAAAAATGGAAATTATACAGTGTTCAAAGAGTTTTTTGTGATACTGGTACGTATATTTTAATAGTTTTTTTACAAACCACTTTGGCTATGAAAACTAACGAAACAGTTTCGTTTCCTGGTTTCTGGATGCAATATTTCCTGATTTATTCTTCTTCTTCAGCGAGTAAGTATGCGCACACTGTTGGGCATGCACGTCTCCAGTTTGATTTCCTGATTTACCGAGAGCTTACTGATGTTGGTGAAAGTTTTCTGTTACTGTGTGACTACTACCTAATATGGGTAATTTTTAAAACTGCTTGGACAAATGTGATAACCTACTAATCAAAGTGGTTGACTGTACAACTTCAGGTTGTTCCAACTAATGAAACTACATTCTATATTTTTACTAATAACGTGATAACCTTGTTTTAATTGAGTGAGGGATGCATTATGCTGTGTTCATTTATTATGTTTGCATGTTGTGTGTATTTTTTTATTTCATTTGCATGTACCTAAAGATGGCATAGAGAAAGGAAAAAAACTGGTTGATGAGGATACATCAGAACCAGGTCTTAAACGGAAAAGGGCCAAAAGATATGTTTCTAGCAGCGACGAATATAATGACAATCCCACCACCATTGAAAAAAAGACCTTTGAGAAAATACAAAAATTTCAAGCCGCTGGCAGTGTAGGCTTAGGAGATTATAGAGGTGAGTTTTATAGTCAACAGCTGTTATGAAGTAAATCCTGACACATTGCACAACTACTTGTTGCACATGTCAGAATAATAAAGCATAGCATTTCATTCCTAAGATTTATAAGATATCTGTAGTTATTTTTAGTTCATTAACATATTTGCCGCATTCTCATATTCAAAGAACTTTCAGCCAGAGCCCTGTTTGAATATTTTAATGTACTTATTTTTATACCATGGTTCCCTTGGAAATATGATATTATATACAAAGAATATTAAAAGTTCACCTTATATAGGTTAAACCTAAACAATATAGGTTATTTTGTAGAATGCATATTTTACTAGTCATTTTATACAAATATATGATGAATACTGCAATGAAATACTTTGAATTACAATAGGAGACTCAGCATATTACTAAAAAAGCTCCAATAAAAAAATTAAGTTGACTGTATATTTAAAAAAAAAACTTCTATGAAATAACCATTATGTTAATTATTCTCATCACTCTCCCAAAAGGCTAGACTACCTAAGTAGTGAGGTGGAAATCACTTACAAATATAAAAAAAAGTTCTATTGTAAAACATGTAGGTGTTATATTGTTGGCCGGTACTCAATGTAACCTTGGTGACAGTGGAATAATATGGTACCATCAAGCTGATCTGATGATGGAGCTGGGATGTAGATACCAGAACATACCTAATGATGAAAAGTGCTTGCTTGGTCGAGTTTCGGCTCATTTGTTTTGTTGTTTAGAATACTTTCTGACAGTACAAGAATAGGTAACATCAAGTACAGTCAGCTAAATATCTTGTGTTAAAAATGTAATTTTTTAGAAAAACATTTTGATCAATATAGCTAGCTGTACAGTCAACGGCAATAGTATCTTCCTATACAAAGGCCACAAAAATATGTGACTTTGTAGGGTCATAAGAGTGTGTCACATATTTTTGCGGCCTTCGTGTAGGGAGATACTATTGCCGGTGACTGTACCTAACTGCTAACTCTGTTATACATATAGAAGTTTGTCTTGTAGCCAAACTTATCTTTTTCTTAGAACCCTGTTTGAGTATGGATTGTATGGAGAGACAGATGGATTTTTTTTCCTTGTGTGGTTCCCGGCAACTTACATAAGAAAGAAGGAAGAAACAGCTTGAAGCAGGTGGTGCAAGTTATAGTTGTTTAGTAGTAATAAAAATAAATAAAATAACAATATCTACACACTTCAAACATTGTATGAAGAAAGTTATTTCAAATCTTCACTCTTTTCACATTTGGTCTGATCAACAAATAATTTGCTATTTTACAATTATACATTCTCTTGTTTGTTACAGGTTTCATACGTGAAAACTTGGAGGCAGGGATATTGCCAGCAAAGTGTCTCGGTTGATGAAATTTTGTTTTACACGGTAGTAACAGTAAAACTTCTATGGAAAGAGATCCAACAAAAAGCCTTTTTGCCAACTGCGCCTGCGAGTATGTATCGTAGGTATTCAGCTTGTGACAAGTGCATAGAGGCAGGTGAATGAATATCGCGGCCGCGTGATCTATTAAAATGCGTCAGCGCCCACAAGGACCAATGAATCATTTCGTTCGCAGCTTGATGAAGACTATCATGTTGGAGAGTTACCACTTTTACGGTTCCCTATAGATTTCAGAGAACTTGGTATAGATTTGGCTCAGGAAATACTACAGATTTTTATAAATCATTTCAAAATCGGTTTATGGATTACATTTTTTGGTATGCCCCCCTAGCCTGTCCGTGGCTTTGATCTACATGAATACGGCTGACCGCATGTTCTCTTGCTCAGTTTGGTCCCCTTCTCTCTTACTAATGCTATTAAGATAGAGAGGAGTAGGACCAATGTGAGCGAGCGAACACGCGGTCAGCCGCCTTCATTAAGGAAGTGTTGCCACTTTTACCTACTTCTTCGAAGTTTTAATGTATCTACTTAAAATTGACATGCTTACGGTTGTGTTTTTTTTTAATTTAGTAGTCCGATAGTGGGCATTAGAGATATAAATGTTATTTTAAGTCATGGCCTCATACATATTAAAACAAAAATTACCTAATTATACTTGTTTTTTTAGTAATAGAAATAAGGTAAACAATCTTGTACCTAGACTAAATAGACAAGTCAAACCTTAGGCTTCAATATATTACAGTAAGTTTTAAGAAGAAATTATATTTTGAGTTGTTATATTTTTTTATGTTGTTATAAACAAATTTCAGGACTGACAATTGAACTTGGCACCCATTTAGATCTCACTTCTTTTGTCGTTGAAGTCAACAACCAAGGCATATATAACTTGGCTCTCATTTCACATTTATGTTTTTGATGGGATTATTGTTATGGGGCTATTGGTTCCCACTGTCCTTTAATGCCTCTTTAAATATAAATTATACTACTTACATAGCGTTTTTTAGTTTCATCCATAAGTCCTAGAGTTTGTTCAGGGTACGTAGACAATATGCCTGCTATGCTAAGCGCTAAACTCTTTTCTACTCTTACGCGTAAGAATCTTGTCTAGGGCGCCTGGCCAATAAGTTAGAACCGTCTTAGAACTTCAATCTAGCACGTCGTTAGTTCACTCAACAGCCAGGTCGGTTCTATTTTTGAACAGACTACCCACCCATCCTAGCTACGAGGAGCATATTGCCGTGCTTACGATATCAGCAGTGTGTTTTGAGAGATGTTATTTAAATTTATATAATACCCGCCTTAATAAAATTGAAAATCGCTAACTTCTACTGCTGATATCGTGAACACAGCAGCATAATGCAGCCCCCCTAGGTCCTGACCTGTGCCTATGTCCTAGTAACGCCACAATCAATCCTGTGTGTGACGTTATTCGAACATACTGGCTGCCCTAATATGTACGGCCCAGAAACGTCCGTATGAATTCAGCATATGACGTCTCTCCAACGTCAGTGGCTGCCCTAATATCGTACGGCCCAGTAACGTCCCTATGGATTCAGTATATGACGTCACTCCAACGTCAGTGGCTGCCCTAATATTTACGGCCCAGTAACGTCCCTATGAATTAAGTATATGACGTCTCTCTAACGTCAGTGGCTAACCTAATATGTACGGCCTAGTAACGTCCCTATGCATTCAGTATATGACGTCTCTGTAACGTCTGTAAACAGACGTCTTGAGGCTGTGACAAATTGACGTCATCTGCTGGGACCCCCCGACATCGAGACATGACGTCTCTTACGTCGAGCAGTACCGTAAACGGACGACATAATGACGTATAAATGCTACCTGGGTGAACCTGCCTTTTGATACAAAGTCACCAATAGTTTCGATATATTTTACAATATGATTTAACGTGCGCGCAATTATCATTTCACAGGCTGGTCGAGCAGAATAGGACAGTAAATTCATTTGCATTTTAGCATCAAAATACCATTGAAAAATTCATGACCCGCAATTTCGGCTTTAAAATTAAAAATCACATAAAGCTGCTAAAAACACAGACTCTTTTCTCTAGTGCTTGGATTAACGAGTTCCATTACTTTTCACTGAAATATACGGTGTGTTCAGAGTGGTATTTTTCCTTGTGTTGCTAGCTTTGTAATATCATTCTGACAGGGATTGATGGGTCGCAATACGCTGATGCGTTATTTTTCCTTATATTTGACAAATTGTGGGACTCGAATATTCTGTAAAAAAATATATACCAAACACATTTTCATTTTAATTACTACTGCTAGTTTTTATTTTAATTATTCATAATTATTTTTGCATGTTTTTAAAGTGGGGCATTCTAGCCCTGGTGGGTTGATTATTTTTTCAATGTTTTCAATGTTTGTATTTGATTAAATGACAAATTAATTATTCATTTTTATTTGATCCCCTGTGATGACAAAACAAAAGCAGTTAAAGGGTACCATAAAGAAAAGATTAAGCACGCAGTGATGTGGCAATTTATGTCAGTTGTCTAATTGAACTATCATAATCACTGTTCATTGTGTGCCCAATATTAATATTCATAATAGCGCAATTACACAGACACACATATACATTTTCATTAAATAAGAAGAATTTGAGCTATCAATCATTTCAGCGTGAGAAGCAGTTGTGTACCGCCTTAAGGGTCGCGGTACAACCGCAAAATGGATCTTAAAGTGACAAATAAATTCTAATTGCTGATATACTTTTGTTATAAAATGTTATAAAACTTAGTGTAACAAGGATACCGCTATAATAGATGGCTTGTAATAAATAAAATATTTGCCCAAATGGCCGCGCCTCGAAATATAATTAGAATGTAATTCTCATCAATTACAACAAAATCCGTAACTAAATAGTAGCAGAATGAACATGTTCATTACTTTGCGGCATTGGTCGGTTGCGTCAGCCTGTAATGATCTAATTAAACAGGCAGCTTCATTTGAACTTGCCTCTTAACAGAGGGTAAGCGGGTCTATTTTTTTTTAATACTATGACGGTGGCAAACAAGCGCCTGATGGTAAGCAGCTACCGTAACCTATGGACGCCTGCAGTTCCAAAGGAGTTATATGCGCGTTGCCGACCCTTTACAAAAAGGAGGATTCACTGTGTTGACGGCTAAAGGAACAAGAAGGTCCTTCATCGTCAACACACTGGGTCCTCTTTGAGCTCTTTAATCTTAATAGCGGCATTCTTGTTACACTGTGTTTCATACTTATTATATTTTATCATCAGTGTAACAGCAGCATTAGGAGATCTGCTTACCCTTTGTTAAGAGGCAAGTTCAAATAAAGCTGCCTGTTTAATTAGATCCAACAACTGTAATTACAGACTGACGCAACCGACCAATGCCGCAAAGTAATGAACATGATCCCTCTGCTAACTATTTAGTTACGGATTTTGTTGTAATTGATGTGATGTTCTAATTATATTTCGAGGCGCGGCCATTTAGGCAAATATTTTATTAATTGTAAACCACACACATAATTAGTAAAATACAGCCTGATACGGGTAAATTCCATAAATCAATTTTAATTTTTTTATATGTAGGGCGACAACGTTTAATGAGAACTTAATGTATACGAGAATTAAAAACATTTACATTGAATTCTGTACTGACATAGCTCAATATGTAAAAGAAATGGCAATCATACGACAAATTGAATTTGAAACGAATCGTGAAACTTGAAAAGTGAAACTCCCTAGGGCAGAAATGAATAACTAATAACTATTCACCCGCTTCACAGATAAACAATGACTCACTTTCAGAGCATGACACGAAAAGTTCGTTTTGTTTTATTCAAAACGCCCACAGGGATCTGCTAATGGATGATAAGTGGCACGTTAGGCGGAGATTGCTCGAAGGCAGACCTATTATAGCTTCCCAAGAGACATGTGTGTTACAAAATCCTAGTGGACTTAAGTCATTTTAAACACGACATGTTTCACGTCGTAAATGTATGTATCTGTTGTAGTTTATGTGACGCGGTAGTTTTATTGTTTACCTATATTACGTACGTACTTTTTCGTTTTGGACACAATTCTTGTTAAGATTGGGGGATGCGTATTAAATTTGTAGTTATTTAAGGTTAGGGCTCTAAGAATATTTCCAAGAAAAACTTAACAGTCCACAATTATTTTTACATGTTTTTTAAAGTGGGGCATTCCACTCATACAATAGTTTGTTATTAAATCAAATACAAATATTGAAAACATTGAAGTCCTGCTGGGTTGATTATTTTTTCAATATTTATATTTTATTTAATAACAAATGAACAACAGTGTTTACCTAAAGTTATTCTACAATGTGGCTCTTTTCGACATTAAATTTTCAAAATTCTTTAGCTGTTAAAATATATAATTTGCAGTAAAAGCACATAGAGAACTCGATATAACTAACTTTGAGCCACGTTCAACAATAAGTACTTCGTAGTTATCAACTGACATGTAAACCCACAAATGGATATTACAGAACTCTATCGTTAGCTCAAATTCAAAAGTTTGGGAGCTTCTTTTGAATTGCTAGTAATACTAGGAGCTTCGGGTCAATGATTTTAACCTAATGATATGTTAAAAACAAAAATGTTAACGAAAATATGCTTTTTTTATTCGAAAAATAATAGTTCAAACGATGTTTGACTGGTTAATTATAAGGAAAATTGTAAAGATATGCACATAAGAAGTTTGTGTCATAAATAGCTAATTGGAAAACTATGTCATTACTTTATTTATCAGTATATATAACTATATAGAAAATGTTAATTTTTTTTAAATAAGTAACATGGAAAAACTAAGCCGAGTATACTTACATTTTGCATATAAAATATCATCAAGTACCCGTCTTCTCTCAAATGTATTGTCTGAAACAGCATCTGAAACAATGAAGAAAAGAAATGACTTTTTTGTTCTTGGCATATTGTTTTAAATAAATGACAGTTGTATTCCATAACGTAGTTCAAAGATATCATTTAAACGTATTATTTCACAGGTGGAGTTAGAGGAGCGTTTATAAAAATGAACTAGTTTAAAATGAAACTTAATCATAACTTCGACACATACTTGTAAGCCACACAAAAACAAATTAAGCAGGTACAGTCGCCATCAAATATATGGGAGCGGCCAAGGTAGTCCAAAATATCTAAACATGCACTTTATCGCCTTGACAATAGAGGCGTTGTTCAGATATTTGTGACCACCTTGGCCGCTCCGATATATCTGATGGTGACTGTACAACACCCAAGTCTAGAATTAAGTACCTAATTTTGGAGTAACTTTTACCTGCAGAGGAAAACTAAGACAAAATAACACTTTTGTGTTACTTTTTAATTTTAAACATGTTAAGTATTACATTAAATAATAATAAACGTAAACAACAATTTCTTGTTATATAATTTTTTAAACGGATTCTTTAATAAGAACGATGAAAGGTAGCCTGAACTTGTCTTAGTTATTTCTTGCCTGCACTTAAATAAAATAAATCACGAACTGAACAAGTGCCTTTTAGAATGCCCGATCGTTACGCAAAAAAATACGATCATTGTTTTCCAAACAATGTTTCAGAAAATGATGACTCACAAATTCTTTTTTATGATTTCAATCAAATTTGGTATTTAATAATATTAGTTATCAATGAAATATTACTTGGCACTGTCATTTTAATATTTATAAGTACAGTCGAGGACAAAGAGATGTATACACTTTTGGACCTTATTGCGTTGTAATAAGGTCCAAAAGTGTATACATCTCTTTGTCCTCGACTGTACGAATTAAGAGACATGCTGCTAGGCATTTTTGTTATACATTTTGATGAATAAACGGCGCGGCACGGAAACCCTTGTTTGAGCGTTTCCCAAAATAATGGCCACTTTTCGAAAATGTATTATTTTTTGAGAATTTTATGTTATTTCTACACAGATCGTGAGCTCTTACCATCCCATACGAAAAAAAATTACAAGAAATTCCATACATTTTTGAAACCTCCCTTTGTGTTACTTGCCATACAAAGTATATTGAAAATTAACACAATAGTATTTAAAAAAAAAAACAATAGTATTGTTTTGAGAAGCGCTAATTTAGCACTATCTATATGGTCGCCTTTAATCAACAACCCATCAAATATATCGGAGCGGCCAAGGTACTCAAATATATCTGAACATGCACTTTATCGCTTTGACAATAACGCCTTCGTTCAGATATTTGTGACCACCTTGGCCGCTCCGATATATCTGATGGCGACTGTACACTTCCATTGCGGTTAGTCCTTGCGCATACCAACGTCCGTACTCAATTGGAACCAACAGCTAGCCATATACGTACAGAGATAGTGCCCATCAGATCTACTGTCTGGCGGACAAATCTGTTAATATGAGGTAGGAATTAAACACACAATGTGTTTTCCGGAGATCTGTCTCCAGCTCGTGTGTATGCTGTTTGTTACGAGGACCTTGCCAGATCTGACCTGAGGTAGGCAAAGCTAGTAACTAAATTAGTAGGATCAGAAGTGAACCAATTATACTAAATTTTATTTTATTTTCAATCTTCTTTCATGTTATCTTGTATAACATTTCCAACCACTTATTGGTATCCATTAAACTGTGCTTCCATTGGACATAGTTCATGTATCTTCGAGATATAGCAGATGATCTTACGGGGTACGGTTCCATGAAGTTGTTTTGATGATGAAGATCGAAGGTTATAGGAACTCCGTAATGAGGACTCTATATTTTACGTGGGCACCGACTTGTTTATAAACAAAATATTATTTAAAAGATGTCAAAAACAACGACTATTTAAGTTTACGAACTTTGATGTTGAACGTCGTAAGTAGTCCTTTAAATAATAAAACCCTAAGGATTGTTCAAACTTAAACGATAAATATTTTCTTTGAAAACCGATTTCAGGAGTTGGAAATTAGTTCATAATTTCTCTGTTGCTGTAGAGAACATCAGTCTATCGGTACTTAAAGCAAGCACAGTATAGGAACAATCAGAGTATCCTATCTCCGAACATTAAGAACGATTTTTTTCCCCATTGAAATTAGGAACCAGTTCAGGAGGCCTATCCTAAATTTGAAAATACTTGTTAAAGAAAGAGGTTGGTTTGACTTAACTCCTGTTGCAACTCGCTCGTTCTTATTGGTACAGTCGAGTTCATAAATATATGAGCAAATCCGAGGCTTCAAAAATAAATGAGCATAGAAAGGTACATATGCATCTGAACAGATTTACCAATCAAAAATATGTGTACATATCACCTGTCATATTAATCTGAGCAAGTCTAACAATAATATGTAAGCACCTGAAGCATGTATTGGCACATAAATATATGTACTAACGTTCTACAATTTTATGTGAACACGTGGAAGTTCATAAATATCTAAACAAACATAAGACTTAAGTAACAGTTTGACAATCATCAAATCATACATTCGTCTCTTTCACTTTAAGTGTAACTTCATAGAAGTGTCATTAGTATTCGATTGCAGCTTCTTACCCATTTTTGCTGTTTTCGATTTATGGTCCACTTAAAAGAGGTTGTTATCAACTTTGATGACTGGCCACTAACAAATTTTTAAATGATAAGCTGTTCTTGAATTGTGATCATACACAAATAGTGATTCATGTTCAGTCGCCATCAGATATATCGGAGCGGCCAAGGTACTCCAAAATATCTGAACAACGCTTCTATTGTCAATGCAATAAAGTGCATGTTCAGATATTTTTGAGTACCTTGGCCGCTCCGATATATTTGATGGCGACTGTTCATTGCATTGAATATTGAATTATACATTTTGTGTAGGTATTTGTGTACTTTCACTTGGTTAAATAATTTTGAAAAATATTAGTACAGATATGAGACTTGCTCAGATGAATATGACAGGTGATATGTACACATATTTTTGATTGGTAAATCTGTTCAGATGCATATGTACCTTTCTATGCTCATTTATTTTTGAAGCCTCGGATTTGCTAATATATTTATGAACTCGACTGTACAAGGAAGGTGCTAGAATAGTTAACATATTTTAAATCAAGTTAGGAATTCTAAAGTTCAAAAAACCGGCCAAGAGCATGTAGTTGCCGGCCTGTTACAATACATCCATTCAAAAGGTCGTTTATTAAGGAATATTTTGCGGCACTTACGTCATTTTACTATGCGGCACTTACGTCCTTTTACTATGAGTATTAGAGTTACAACTCTAATCGCATAACGGCTCAACTGATGTTATTCAATATAGTTATTTAAGGACGGGGGGGGGGGGGACTTTTCGGCTATGATTTCCAAAAGTACTTGCTTTATTCCAAAATTGTTTTAGAAGATCCTTATTCTTTTTAAAAGACCTATCGAACGATACCCCACACGATAGAGTTGAAGCGGAAAAAAATCACCCCCACTTCAAGTGTACGGGAGATACCCTAAAAATAATATTACTCTACTTGCAAAATGTCTTGAAAAGGCACTATCAAGAACCAGTCCTTTAGGGTCATAATCGCCAAAGCAAAAAAAAAAAACTATTTTTAATACAATTGCTCAAAAAGTTTAGTTTATGTAGCTGCAAATCGTGCGTAAAGTTTGATTTTATACACTAGTGCTGAAAAGTAATCTGATCGATATTTTTTTAATAAATGAGTATTATTCGAGACCCGCTTATAAATGACCCACCTGAACAACGCGCGATCGGGCATAAAGAAGTATTATGCGAGAGTTGCGAGACCCAATTTTTAAATAAATGAGTATTATGCGAAACCCGCTTCTAAATCACCCACCTGAACAACGCGCGATTGGGCATACAGGAGTATTATGCCAGACCCAATAGTAATACTTGAATATAAATGTAATTTTATTTCATTGTTTAACGGCCTCCTAGCCTAGTCGGTAGTTACCCTACCTACGAAGCAGGAGGTCCCGGGTTCGAATCCTGGTCAGGGCATTTATTTGCGTAACGTGTTTATCACAGATATTTGTTCCTGAGTTATGGATGTTTTCTATGTATGTAAGTATTTATATATATGTATATATTATATATATCGTCGTCTAGTACCCATAACACGAGCCTTATTGAGCTTACCGTGGGCCTAGGTCGATTTGTGTAAGATTGTCCTATAATATTTATATTTATTTATTTAATATTGTAGTTTTTTCGCAATTGTATTAAAAAACGTTGTTTGACACACGTTCGGAAATGTCATTTTCACTCGTCCCGAGTCTTGACCCTCGCCTATCGGCTCGGGCCAAGTTACCTCGGTACTCGAGCTAAATGATATACTTCTCGCACTTGTATCGAAAACTACTATTTTCGAGTAAGTATGGAGAAATCGGCACGTGCGTTTTTCATGCGGGTGCTTGTTACTTGTAACTTAGGCACTGGTCCCACAGCGGGCGAGTAACGATGAGCTATCAGCGATTTTCTCGCCCAAGAAACGAACAAAAGATAATCGCTTCCGTGTAAATAAAAGAGAGAGATGTATATTTATAGTTCATCGCAGTGTGAACAGCCAGCGAAGAAGCCGATAGCATGGTCCCACCGCGAGCGACTTAGCAGTGCCTTAATATATTTTATTCAGTAGTTGGAAGTTGAACTACTCTAAATAAAATTTACTTTGAAGCGGGTGTCGGCTGACGATTTCGTCGGGTTTGAAATGCCCTGCACTAATTGAAGACTTGGCTCGAGTTAAATTAGAAGGACCTTCTTGAAAACGCCCCCGCCTTAGGCCCTGAAGCGAAGCAGGCTAGGAAACGAACAATTATTTACGTACAACAATTTTCTTATGCCAAAATTTGATTTAGGGAAGTAATTAAGCATTACATAAGTGTATTGTAAAAGGTTACAAAAGGTTAAATAAATAAATAAATATTTGGGGACAATCTTACATAAATCAAGCTATAAATAAAAATATAAACTAAGCAAAGCTTGTACTATGGGTACTAGGCGACGACGATATACATACTTATATAGATAAATATACGATACATAGAAAACACCCATAACTCAGGAACAATATTCGTGATAAACACACTTATGCCCTTACCAGGATTTGAACCCGGGACCTCCTGCTTCGTAGGCAGGGTCACTACCGATAAGGCTAGGAGGTCGTTACAAAGACTATTATATTATTATTTCGACACACTATATTGATTGGCATACGTAGCCGATAAGCGATTGTCACTTTGGTTATGCCACGTTTTTAAAGCTTAAATCTACAATTTCGCAATTGGGTAAAAAACTTCTTTAGTACTAAGTACTAAAATCATAAGTTAGTTAAGGTCAAATATGTAAATTAATAAACTATGGACATTTTACGATAAATGAACTGCTCGAAAGCCTAATTTTCTTGTTAAACTCTTAAAATGTAGGTGCAATTCTTCAAGGTCTGTATACAATGTGTTAGGACAGGTTCAGGTGTAGATAAATTCAATTTTAAGAGTGGTATATATTGGAGCCGTTAACACATTATTATAACCTCGCAAGGCCCAATGGCCTATTTTTAGGACGGTAAAATTTAGTCCTAACGGCCCACGAGGTCAACATTTTTGTTCAAAATTAGATTTTGTTCCAGAAGCCGAAAGTTTAAAATATGATGTACTATTTTTAGGACACTGGGTCACTATTTCACTTGTCCTAAAAATAGGACTGGGCCTTACGAGGATAAGGAAGAAGTTTTTCCTGAACAGATAAAGGTAGCCAAAGTAGCGCCGATTTATAAAATTTTTCTTTACAAAAACCCATAAGGTTACACACGTTTAAGCAGCTGACGTCAGTAGTCGCAGTTGCGTCAAGCATAAAGTTTTGGGAGCAAAACTATGCATATAATATAATGAAAGCTTTCATTGCTCAAAAAGATGCCAACAAATCATGGTCGGTATCCCGCCATGGCAGTCATGTAGAGAATATTTCGACATACTAAACATTGTAACGGTACCGTGTCTGTATATGCTTGTTTTACTGACTGGCGTAGTTAAGCATCCAGAAAGATACGAGACTGAGGAACAAAGAGTCACCAGACTGAATAGTCGTAGGAAGGATTTGAGGTTCTCAATTGCGCCTCATTTCCAAACTGTACCTACATCACTGTGTGCGATACCAAACCGTAAAACTATACAATAAACGATAGCTAATGTAGATAAATTCAAATCCTAATTAAGAGACTTTTTATTACTCAAATGTTTAATCACGTTGAGGAGTTCATTAGTGATTCTTAATGCACGCTTTTTGCATATTCTAATAATATGTTTAATGCAATTTAACTGACATCTATTATATTTATCAATTTCACTGTCATATTACTATTTATTCAGCCATTTCATCCTATCATTGTTATTTCTATTTTAAGTTGCATGCATGTTATTTATAGAATTGTAATTGTAACTAATGAATTAGTTAGTCATTGTAATTTTAGGTATAATACCGACACGATTGTAAATTATCATGGAATAAATTATCTTATCTTATAGTATGAAGAATTTTATCGACAAATCAATCCCCATACCTACTTATTTTTTTTCTTAACAATTTTGAAACTGCACTCCTTTAAAGTTTTATGGCGCCATACTCTACCGCATTTGGTATATTAACCATTATTTGTCCAAATAGGAATTCGCCGTCACGGGGGTTTTCTTATGACTATCGGGAGCTTCCTCATTAAAGTGATGTACCCCGCCTTTTGTCAGCTCCGCGGCTTTCGTTCGCAGCAAAAAATTTCAATGTAAGCACATTACATTATTCCGTCAGGGTTTTTTAGACCCCGGGAAAACCGTGGCCTTGACGTTAATTATATTGCGTTTCTTAATAAAATATTAGGGTAGTATGTTGTTATATTTGGATATCTTATTCGTTATTGGAACGGACGTTTTGTTCATTAAGATTTGCGGGACTTCTCTAGAGATATTCATGTAAAATAATGAACAGGAGCCCCCCGCAGTTATACTTAAATATAATTAAGTAAGTGTGACTTTTTAAAAGGACAAATAAAAATACACAAAAAATAAACTAGTCCGGTTACAATAGATACACTAGGACTCCAAGCATCACTTTTTATAAACAACGTAACATTGTAACCATTAAATAAACATTTTTCATTTTCATTGAGCATGAATAATTTTAAATAAAAAAATCTTGATATCTTTAATATATATAGGCAATAGGATATAGGCAATAGGATATATAGGTATAGGCAATAGGATTTTAAAGTTGATCACCTCTCTAATTTCTGACTTATTAAACAAACAACGAAAACATTGAAAAAATATTTAACCTCGCGAATAATTCTCTTGATTGCCCAGTGGATAAATGATATAGACGGAGAGCTAGCCACGTCAAATATGACACAACAATGAGAGCGACGAAACTCCGCTCGTTATTTTGCTATGCTATGCTTATTTCTAGGTCCGGAAATCTGGCAGCTGTAAAGTGGTGGAGACCAAAGAATGCAAACCACTTTAAGAATACAAATCCTAGAGTTCTGGTTTTGATGTTTTTTTATAAGAAATTATATAAATAATTACATTATATCATTGCCAAAAGTTTCTGATGGGGGAAAATAGTCCAAAACTCTTGGAAGAATAATAAGTATATGTCGATGCCAAAACTACATATAATGTAATTCATAGTTTGTCGTTTACTGTTTCTGTTTCCGAAATAATACGCAATATATTTTATTCTAATCTAAATATATAAAAGAAGAAACCGACTGACTGACTGACTAACTGATTGACTGACTGACTGACATATCAACGCACAGCCCAAACCGCTGGTTCTAGAGATTCCAAAGGCACGTAGGTTCCTTATAAGGTCTAGGGAAGCACTAAGAAAGGATTTTTCAAAATTCACCCCCTAAGGAGGTAAAATGGGGGTCCAAAGTTTGTATGGCGAATTTGTTAGACTATTTTATTCGAAACTTCACAGGAGTATTCCTAACGATAAATGAGTAAACATGTGTCTCAGGTTTTTTGAAAATTCAACCCCCAAAAGGGGCAAATGTGGTCACAGAGTCTGAAAATCAACATGGGTATCGTATCCTTTTTGAGTACATAGTACGCGGGCGAAGCCGCGGAAAAAGGCTAGTGTTAAAATATAGGCTCCATCCTCTAGTTCCAACTTCGGCAGTATTTACCTATTTTGATATTACTTTTCTACAACTCAAAAATGTTGCTAGTCTGTCTCTCTGACGCAATCTTTTACTAGACGGGTTTCGTTGCTCTCATTATTGTGTCATATCTGACGTGGCCAGCTTAAGAGCTAGCAGTGAGCAGCTTAAGAGTGGACTAAGGTCCACTAGGTCTTTCTTAACTACTTACATTACAAAGCAATGCCCATACGATAATTCGTACCACTAAATTTAATGTAGGAAGGCAAATCAATATATTCAAAAGTTACTGTTAATAATGATAACCTATTGTAAATTTGAGTAATTCTAAAAGAATATATTAATTCTTAAAGAATATAACATAACATAAATACTCTTTATTGCACACCTCACATTATAGACACAAGGTTTACACAAGTAACAAACAAAAAAGCAGAGGCAAAACAATCGGCGGTCTTATCGCTAAGAGCGATCTCTTCCAGACAACCTTATGAACTTCAAGCTACTGTAGACCGATTTGAACAATGCCAGGAAATACACGAACAGGCATTGCAACGCATCAAGGACCTGGAGCAGCAGCTGGGGGAGATGGACCTTAAAAAAAATTATACTTGCAAGTACTGCTCCGAGCACTCCGGGCCGCCAGACAACAATTTAACACCGGGCAGCGGCTACCCTCTGCGCTTGGAATCGCCACGGCCGCCGAGTCGCCTGGCTGCGCCGGGCTCGCCCGCGCCCGCGCCGCGCGTCTCCGGCGCGACCACTCCGCGTCGCCAGCCCGAGCCTGACCTTAGCCTGGACGTCCGGGAGTCGTCGCTGGGTCCTTCACAGTCATGCCCTGGATTGGATGTCGCACTGGATTTATCCCTGCCCTGCCCAGTGGAACCAACTCCACCGTTATCGTGCCCAGGCGAGGCGGGTCCACCGCCGCCATGCACTGTCGAGCTGGTTCCACAGCCGCTGTGCACTGTCGAGCCGGGCCCATCGCCGCCATGCACTGACGAGCCGGGCCCATCGCAGCCATGCACTGTCGAGCCGGGCCCATCGCCGCCATGCACTATCGAGCGGGGCCCATCGCCGTCGTGCCCAGTGGCACTGGATCTATCGCCGTCGCGCTCAGTCCAACACACTCCATCGCTATCGTGCCCTGTCGAGCTGGTTCCGCCGCCGCCGTGCCCGGTGGAGGCGCCACTCTCGCGCGCGCGCCCCGCCCCGCTGGTCCCCGCGCTCGTGCCCGCGCCTGCGCCTGCGCCCGCACCCGCACTCGCACCCGCGCCCGCGCCCGCGCCCGCGCCCGCACCCGCGCCCACGCCCGCACCCGCGCCCGCACCTGCGCCCGCGCCCGCACCCGCGCCCGCACCCGCGCCCGCGCCCGCACCCGCGCCCGCGCCCGCGCCTGCGCCCGGCCGCACCGTTCTATATACAGACGAGGTGGGCGCCGGGCTCGGCGCGCTGCTGGCGGAGCGCTTGTCGCGAGGCGTCCTTAACAACTGTCACCCGGGCGCCTCCTTCGATCGTCTGATCAAATGTATATCGGTCGGCGAGTATGACCGCGATTCCACGCTTGTAGTGTTTTTAGGAAATAGTATAGATTGCACTAAACGAGATATCTTGAGATTATCCGAGACCCTGTCAGATATTGGCCAGCGAGATTCTGTAAAAATAATTATCTGTGCCTTACCATACAGAATGTCGAGTCATATAAATAAGAGGGTATATTCTTACAACTCCGTATTGTATAATCTTTCTTTGTACAGTAGTACGATTTCGTATTTTGATACAAATAAATTTATTGAGGATTTTATTATGCCCCATGATAGGACTTACCTTCCGAGAAGATGTCTTATAGATTGTGCTAACCTGTTAGCATACAATATTGTAGACCCCGTCGTGACTAGCACGGCGGATGATAGTTTTATTAAGACGAATCCCGATTCATACTGCAGGGGCTCAGATTTAGAGAGGCAGCCGTCTGGTGATATCAATTTAAACTGACTGCTACGACAACGAGTGCACCAGCCGGCTCCGTTCCTAAACATAACTGTGATGCTAGCATAAGTAGTAAAACTGATGTATTGTACTTAGTTCACCAAAATATTCAAGGGTTTACCAGTAAACAACTGGAAATTGATTTATTTGTACAACACTCGAACATTGATATCCTCTGTATAACGGAGCACTGGCTTAAAGGTCATGAATTTATGTTTAATTTCCACAATCATAGTGTAGTAAGTAAATTTTTTAGAAAATCCTGCATTCGCGGCGGGTCATTAATAATGGTAAAACATGATATAAAAAGTAAGGAGCGGAAAGACATTGTTGAATTGTCTGTGGAACGCCATATTGAACTTTCTTGTGTCGAGTTAGAAGAATTTATAATTATATGCGTGTACAGGCCTCCATTGGCAAACTATAACACATTTGAGTCAGTGATAGATGAAGTTCTTACAAGTGTTTTTTGTAGTAATAAAAGTGTTATTGTGTGTGGTGATTTTAATATCAACTTACTTGAAGATTCATCCATGTGTGTAAGGTTACTTAGTACTTTCAAATCCTACAATTTAGTAAATTTATTTTGTGAGCCTACACGAATCACAGCAACCAGTGCTACATGTATAGATAACATTTTCAGTAACAAGGATGCGACTAGTAAATCTATAATAAACAACTTAAGTTCTGACCACTGTGGACAAAAAGCCTCTTTTAGCGGAAAAACTAAGGATATTCCACAAGTCACTATGTGCAGACCAATTTCCGAAAGACGATTAGATTTATTCAGTCGGAATATCGCGAAACAATTATGTTATGTTCCATTTACCCAGGAAAACCCTAACCGTATGAGTATTGAGTTGTTTAACTGTATTAAAAGGGAATTTGATGCCTGTTTCATTCCGAAGAAGGTGCAAGGCAAGGTCAAGACGAAATTTAGCGACTGGGCTACGCCGGATATTCATGAGAAAAGACGACGGCTCTATGATTTATATGACTTGAGAAGAATTAATAAAAGTCCGGAATTCCTAGATTATGTCAGGAACTTTTCTAAATCTTTTAAGATGATGTGTGCCGCTGCTAAAGCTGATTATCTGTCCAGAAAGATCCAAAATTCCAAGGATAAAGTAAAAACTGTTTGGCAAGTAATCAACGATGAAACTGGGAAACGTAAAATCAAAGATCCGCACTACAACCTACGTATTAATAATAATTTAGTGAGTTCGGACCTTGAAGTTGCGGATCATTTTGAGCAGTTCTTCTCTAATATACCGGTAGAAACAACAAAGTCTCTTGATTCATCGCCTGACGTCGCTGAGGCAATACTGAAAACAAATATAGCAGAGTGTACAGATTTCTTTAAATTTTCATATGTTACTCCGAACTTAGTTATTAAAACATTTAAATCCCTAAATTTAAAGAAAACTGAAGATCTTTGGGGCCTATCTGTTAAAGTTCTACATTCCATTGTTGAATCGATTGCACCACATTTAGCTGATATATTTAACAAATGTATTGATACAGGAATATTTCCAGACATAATGAAGCACAGCAAAGTCATCCCCTTGTTCAAATCAGGATCGAGAACAGAACCAAGCAATTTCAGACCAATTTCAATACTGCCGGCACTGAGCAAAGTTTTCGAGAAACTAATTCTAAATCAACTTGTGTCACATTTTAACCGAAACGAATTGTTCGCCAGAAATCAATTTGGTTTTACCAGAGGTCGCTCGACTACTGACGCAGGTGCTGTTCTTCTTAAGCACATCTTTGCCGCTTGGGAAAAAAAACAAGATGCTGTTGGAATATTCTGTGACCTATCGAAGGCATTTGATTGCGTTGATCACGAAAATCTAAAGAGAAAACTAAGCCATTACGGGATCAAAGCTGGTGCCCTTAACCTCGTCTCATCATACCTATCGGATAGAACACAACGAGTGGTTATTAATGGAACTCAATCTTCTGGGTCCCCTGTGGCACTCGGAGTGCCTCAAGGCTCAATACTTGGTCCTTTCCTGTTTTTGGTGTACATTAATGACCTACCTAAAATTGTGCAAGATAAACATGATATAGTGTTATTTGCTGATGACACATCTCTGATATTTAAAGTGGACAGAAAAGAAAACAGCTTCGATAGTATTAACAGTACACTCTCCAAAGTAGTAAATTGGTTTACGGCTAATAACCTACTTTTGAACGCCAAGAAAACGAAGTGCATCAAATTTACACTTCCCAACGTCAAGCAGATTAACAGCAGCAAGATTATAATAAATGATGAAATAATGGAATTCGAAAATCAAACTGTTTTCTTAGGAGTCACTTTAGACTCGAAATTACAATGGCATCCACATATAGCTACCCTAGCTGGGAAACTTAGCTCTGCAGCCTATGCCGTGAGGCGAATCAGCCATCTAACAAACAGTGAAACTGCCAGGCTGGTATACTTCAGTTACTTTCACAGTGTTATGTCGTATGGAATTCTGTTGTGGGGTAAAGCAGCTGATATTGGGACCATATTTGTGCTACAAAAACGAGCTGTACGTGGCATTTATAAAATGCGCGGTCGAGCATCCGTAAGAGGAAAATTTGAAGAGGCAAATATTCTTACCGTAGCATCTCAATACGTACTTGAAAACATTATGTATGTGCGGAAAAACATCCATAAATTCAAGCTCAACAGTGATATCCATAACTATAACACTAGAAATAAAGATAAGATTGCTGAGCCTGGCCACCGCCTCGGTAAGGTTCGTACGTCTTTTGCTGGGAACTGTACACGTTTTTATAACAAAGTCCCCGCTGATGTAGTGAATTTGCCACTAAATAAATTCAAGTCTTATGTTAAGCGCTATTTGTTGAGGAGAGAGTACTATACTTTAAAGGAATTCATTGAGGATAACGATGCCTTTAAGCCTGTAGCTTGATATAGTTAGTACAATACAAATTGAGAAATTATTAGGTACATTACTCTATGAAGCAGCTTTACTAGTGTCCAGTATTACCTGTTTTTCATTTTTATTTTATTTTGTTTTTATTTAGTATTTGGACACTTAGAGACGTTATACATCTCTAAGTCTTGCATTCGCAAATATTTATATGTATAGATATATATTTAATGATCCTGACGCTTAGAGACATGTACATCTCTATGTCACTTTTATATTGTAATTTAGTTCACGCATGTAAAATACGAGCACAGAATATTGTTTCTCACCAGACTAAACAAGGCTAGTTTTTATTAATTAATAAAGCCCGCCAGCTTGAACATGTCATGCTCGCTTAAAAGGCTCTGCTTATGGTGGCGTCGTTGATCGGGTCGCCACTTTCCCGAAGAAAGGTTGAGGGAGGCGATGGCTGAGATATGCGTCATACTAGTGAATGGGTGCTGTTTGTGGAGACCGGTCTGTTTAGGCTAACTGGGGCAACACATTTACGTAACTTTTTATTAATCATATTTAATTTTAGTTTAATTGGCTTTAGACACAACATTCGGTGCTTGATTATCCATATTTTTTTATTCAAGACACTTGGAGACCTTATACATCTCTAAGTATAATTTAGAAATAGTATGTTTATTGTATACTAGAATCACTTAAGTACTTTTTTTTATATTATTTAAATTCAAAGTTTGTTTCTAACTGTTGATGATGGATTATTTATTATAATTTGGAAATTTATGTAGAAGACACAGTTCAGGTAAGAAAGTATATCAAACTTGTATGTAATTTATTTTCAATAGTCAGATTTGGACTCATCTTTTTTCTTTGGTATTTTTCTTAAACTATAACCTATTGTTGGTTAATCTAACCTTGGTTTGATATGTTTTCTTATAGAACAACGCACTATATGTATTGTTTAGTTTTGATGTACTGTTGTTTTGAAAAAATAAGTCCCGCCGAGTTTCTTGCCGGACATAATTCTTCTCGGGTCAGAGGTGTAGGGTTAGAACCGGTGTAGTTTGATTTTTTTTCTCTCTCTTTTACTTTGACGTGTAAAAGTGCCCTTGTGGCCTACTTACTGAATAAATGTTTGAGTTTGAGTTTGAGTTTGAGTTTGAGTTTGGGAAGCGGAAAGCTTTGTAAATTAACAGAAAAGTTGGTGTTGTAGTTAATGCAAATAAACCAAACATTAATAAACTAAATATAAATTGTGGGTACTTGATAACATCAGGGCGAGAATTTAATGTCAGTTTGCAATAATTACTATTCTATGTAACTCGCATTGTCACGCGCGGGTAAGTACGTCACTTCTTAATTAAAATTTATATATCATATAAATTATCATACGCTTTAACACGACGAGCGCTTGTCTTGTATGTCAGCAATATGAAGTTGAAAACTAAATTGAATTCGTATACTCTTTTCCAGGAATATGCTGCGAATTGTTGGCAGAAAAGTAAGTTCATGGGTTCATGGCAGTGTAAATAAAATGAAATAAAAACGTTATAACGTTTATTGTTTTTTATGTATATTGAATTACGTTCGGTACAATACGGCGGTAAGAAAACTTGACATTGTATTCCATTCGATATCATTATTATTCTTTAAGTTTTAACGTTATTTTTAATATTGTTTTATTTAGAATATTCACTTTCTAGTTCACGAACCTAGGTACGTACCGGTGAAAATAAATGTAATTAATTAATTATATAGGTACGTATACAATAAATTAATTACATTTATTTTCACGGCATTTTTTGAGCAGCTCGTTGGGTACCTACAATTACACCATAAATCATTTCTTTTACTCTGAAAATGCACAGCAAGTCTGTTAGAAGACATAGGGTGCGTGATCAATATGATCATTGGCATACCCTTACTTATCCTATTTTTTCGGCCGTGACCTGGTTATTCAATCCCTTCCTCCTCGGTGTTAAGTAAAAAAAAAGTATTAGGATATAAGGTTCAAAGGTCCAAAAATATAAGGTTTTAATTTTTTATCTCCACGAGGTTCTGTTAGTTTTAATAATCCCGAATTGAGATAACTCAAAAACAGTGTTAGCGATAATGTTTAAAACAATTTTCATTGAAAGAATAAACAAGGACGATTCTTCAATCATTCAATTTCCAATTTTCTCTTTTTTTTTTGATACTTACGATTCAAAGTTATAGGGGGCGGGTACAATATTTTAGAATTTCGAATATTTCAGAAAATATTTACATTATTAAAAATATTTAATAAAATTAGGTACATGCATGAAGTTTAAATTTTAACGAAATATTTTTTATTACGATGGTTATTGCCATAATATTATGCTACAAACACATTTTTTTTATTTAGTTAACATTTATATGCTTAAAATAATACTTAAAAAGTGTAAAAATTTCGCGCAAAAACCTAATAATCTAAACGCAACGCTATTGGTCGAACGTACTCGTGACGTCACATACTTGACAGATTTGTTATTATGTTCGTGGCAGACACTGAATTTAGAAGAAAACTGTTTAAAAATTGTTTCTGTGGTGATTTAGCAGCTTTTTGCGGTTATAATTCAAATATCGGCACTTAAAGACGAATTTGAGGTAAGCATTATGCTGGGTTTCCATTGGGTTTCAATAAGTTTGCTCTTAAATAAATGTCCTCCATTGGTTCCTTACAAATACGTCAAGCTAGTTTTATTTAGAACTAACCTAGTTTGCATAAGAAAGATGATACTATACTTTTCAATGTGTTTGGTAAATGGTAGATTATGTAATCCGATGCATTAACACTGTAATAAGTAGATTAAAGCTTAGTATCTGAACGAACGCTCGCTCACTCTAGTCAGCAGTGTTGCCAGGTGCGTCCAAGTGGATTATCGTACCAACCTTTAAAAATTATCGTACCAGACGCAAAATTATCGTACATCTATAAAAGTGACACTATCGCTTATTTTTCATTGGAAATGAGCTGAAATATGAAAAGAACACACGCACTTTACATACTACAAGGTTATTTTAACTTAAATTTTGTGAATGACGGGGATTTTTTTCTGACAATCAATGGCATGAATGGCAAAACTCAGATTTTCTTAAGGCCTAAAAAGCCATATGCTGTCCCTTTCCTTAGGGTCACTAAAAAGAGATGGCAGTTGGGACATGCGAATGTCATTTCTGCTCTAGATAAATGTCAAAATGGACCAAATGGACCAATAGCATATCAGCCTGGTACACGATGCCATAGAAAGGAGAGTTTAAAAAAAAAGTGTAGTACACTACACTGAAACCTTAAAATTATCGTACTTTTGCGTACGATAATCAATATTGGAACGTACATCGTACGGAGGTGCAAATTATCGTACATGTACGACAATTATCGTACGCCTGGCAACGCTGGTCAGTTTCAGTTGTGAGTTGTGCTGAGCTGATGTCAAGTCAATGACGTCAATGTCATTATCCTCAACTCAACTATGTCACCCAGATACTGCAGCACTGCACTGCCATTTCTCATTTATAATAATATAATACACAACAACGCAGGTACAATGACGGAGAGCGGATTTGTAAAGACGCAACTGGACAATTTGCCGAATATAATGCATTTATGATGTCGTCGTATTTCACCAATAATAACAATGTTAATGCCTGCCAAGATGAAAGGAGCGAAAACTGCAAGGTAATTATAAATTTTAATCTAATCTAAATCTTTTATTACTTACTTATGTGTAATGATTTAAACAGGAAATCCAAAACAATAACCTATAAGTAACCTTGGCTTTATTTTGAAACTGCTACTGTTGTCCTACGTTTATATAAATTACTTACCTACTCCAAAAACCGTAACAGGCATGTGATGTGATCTTAGATGTGAAGAGTTATTGCATAATTACAATCATTATTTTCTTTGTGAATCACAGGTACTTGAAATGATGTTACAATAGACATAACATGACCATTGGCTAAGTGCAAGTATGCTGAGATGGTGATATGTAAAAGCTAGAATCACCCCGGAGCTACCAAATCAAAAATTGTACTGTAACAACACAGAAGGAAAATTTAAATTTGTTAACAGTGGAAACATTGTTCAGCACACTTGGGTAAGGATACATATTTGATTTTCATTTCTGTAAGGAGAGTAACTGACTGGCTAGAGCCATCTTATAGTAGGAGTTCGGCTTAGTGTTGTGAGCAAATGTGGTTAGGTTACCCGAGATAGATTAATTAAAATCTAAATTTTGATGGAGTCACCCACCGCTGCTGCTTATACGCCTCAGATATAACTAGGATATATGAATGGTCTAATTATTAGAGCTATTATATAATTGTCATGTGAACTGATTTGCCAGGGCATAGTTGATTTTTTTTGTTTTAAACATGCCAAATGTCCAATCCTATTTATGTCTGCATTACTGATGCTATATAGATACATATGGCAGTGTTTATAATAAATCTGACTCTAGTACAGTATCAGATTTATTGGAGCACCCAAGATGGTCACAAATATCTGAACGACGCCTGTCATGGTGATAATGTCCATGATAAGATATTTTTAAGTACTTGGTTGCTCTGGTATATTTGATAATAACTGTACAACAATATAGTTTAAGTTATCGGAAATTTTATACATTGTTTTAGGAAGATGACATGGCTACACCAGTGCAGCGGACCAACCAACAACTAGCATCAAATATTAATGCAAGAAATCCAAACTATCATCAGTTGGTACTAGCCTTAAATTGATTAAGGGCAAGGATATATGTAGTACTATTACAGAGTATACATGTATAGCTGACCGTGAGAGAAACAGGATTCTTTGAGGTTGATGCCACAATATTTCAAAGTTTGCCCTTGCGCTTTGTTAATTGTAAAACTAAAGGCTAATTTAATTGGAAACTGCAATCTTTTAAATTAAAATGGCAATTCAGAAGAGATCAGTGGTATTCTATAAATACTGTGTGTCCTTTGTTCTTTCCAGAAATAAGTTCAGCTTCAATGACATTATTCGATAGCTGTTTTACGATCATCCTCGTTCCATTACATAGTTTTGGGGAGTTGAGATTTCTGAGTAGTATGATTGGAGATCCAATTTTCAGACGAAGGCAGTGTAATGGCATTCCTGGTACTTGTAAAGAGTTTAGAAATTCAGTAGGAAAGTTGACACTTTCTTCAATGGATACCATCGTGTCGATCGATTTATATACTTTCTCTTCACCAGGTATTTTCTTTAGAATATTAAAATTGATATCGTCAACAATATTATTTTTAGTGGCCAAAATTGCTCTTTGAAATAACCACTCTACGTTGGTATAGTTCTGAATAATATTTGGATAAATTTTGTCGATTAGTTCGTTTTTAGTAGTGGCTATGTTACAGAAATCACTATTGAGTTCAATGAGGCCGGTCGTTTGGTCAGTAGGATATGTACCTTCGCCTATTTGTAAAAGTATTTTAGCAAAATGTGCTGTTGTTTCATCTTTTGATAATTCAACCCTCATGTTTTTTGTTAATTGCAGTATTTGTACTTGCGGCCAGAGATGTGACTTTTTTAAGCATGCATTGATCTCGTCTGCTGGTGTTGATTTGGGAATAACTGGAAGTGTTTGTCGAAAATCTCCAAAGTCAAAAGGAGTAGAGCTCCTCCCATCATTTCAGAGTTTTTTCGCAATTCTTCTATGTAAAATCTCAGGAACATCTGGACGGGGTCAACTTCTAAAACATGCTAAAATTATCTTCTGGGATGAATGCACCTTAGCCCATAAAAAATCACTAGAAGCCATGGAGAGAACGGCTTCTAGTGATTTTTTATGGGCCATGGTGCATTCATCCCAGAAGATAATTTTAGCATGTTTTAGAAGTTGACCCCGTCCAGATGTTCCTGAGATTTTACATACCGGGAATTGTTGTTCGGCTATATTCAACGGTAGTTGTAAGGCAGAATGGGCAGTTCGTCCTCCTTCCATAAGTGTGGCTGCAATGCCGGATGATGCTAGTGCCAGTGCGATGTGTTTTTCAGCACGTATTTCCGCCAGTATTAGATTTATTAGAAACGTTTTACCGGTGCCTCCTGGTGCGTCCAAGTAAATAATTCCACCAGTGTTGTTATTTATTCGGTTCATTATAACGTTGTAAATTTTTTTTGATTGTCATTGAGGAGTGGTTTGTTGTGAGCAATGTATTCAAGTAGTTCATTGACGTTGTAGCTTTTTTCCTTTGTAATTTCGTAGTTTAGCACACTGAAAGTATTTCTTTGTGGTGCTGGCATTCCAATTTCTACTAAGGTCTGGTTATTTATTGCTAAACATTTATCTTCTAAGCGAATGAGTGTTTCATTGAAGATGTCGTCATTGAATTCTATAGTCAGTTCTGGATTAGCTTGTCGGATTTGGTACAATATATCATCACTCATATTCCTTTTGAAAGAGTCCCATAGCTGTTTTGGGTTTGATGGGTTACATGTTGTTAGAATTATGGCGAATAACTCTCGAATTTGTTCAGCTGAAGCTGTGAGTGTGGCTTCTTGTAGTGTTAATTCCCAGTGGTTATCGTTTTCCAATAATCCTAAACGTTGACATGCTTCTCTGTAAGTCTGGCATATGTAGCCGTCAATAGTCCTGAGATCTGTGAAACTTGTTGGTCCTCGTATTTCGTGTAACAACATTCGGAGATAGAAACATTCGGCATTGTTTGGATGTACAGTGTATACTCGACCTATTGCGTTAGTTTTCATTATTTCTGGATGACCCTCTTCTGGCATTCCTTGTTTTCGTCGTTGAAAAATTTTCCTTGTTTTGTCCCACGTATAATAAATAGGGACGTCGACATACAGTAACGTCTTTGCGAATGGATCCGTTTGGCAAAGTTGGAAAAAAGCTGTTAATGTTGTGTTCTGAGGTGGTTCGCTTGCAATTTTTCTAGCCGAGTCTTTTGTGAAGTAAACTCTCTGTCCATTCTCCAAATTTACTGCTAGATGTTGCACAGCTGGTTCGCGTTCGTGTATGGGAAAACTAAAAATCCTCCACGCTGCTTCGTTACTGTTGATGTATCTTCCCATTTGGTACATGAGGATTTCATCATTTCTATTATTTTGTTCGCTATTTTGGACTATTTGTAATACTGCCATATCACTACCTTTGTTTACGTACTTACATATATATTTAATAGATTTTACTGAATTGCAATATTCAACGTTTATGTGTGCTTGGAACATTTTGGAAAGTAGTGGGTTATATGGTACTACCCATTGATTATCTATTTCCAGTTCGTCTCTGCCTTGTATTCGTATTTTTGCTGTGAAGCCACCGTTTTTCGGTGATCGTCTTCTATATTCGGGATAGCCGTCATCTTCAGTTTTTGTATCGTCCAAGTATGGTTTTGGATATTTTTTTGTACATTTTTCATCACTCATGCATGGCGCATTGAAGTTTAATGGTCCACATGGTCCGTGAATCATGTTTTTCACTACTATGTTGTATAGTTCCGGATCATTTTGTGGATTGGGAAATTCAGCTTGGATGATTTTGTCGATATCCGTGGGATAAATTTTATCGTGTAGCCATATGAGATTGTGTGAGTGAGGTAATCCTCGTTTTTGCCACTCGATTGTATACATCCAGCATCTAACGGTTCCAAAGATGTGGTATTTTGTGATGACTTCAATAAATCTTATTTGTTTTTGTCGAAAAACTCGGGCTATCATGTCGTGTCGATCCATGGAGGTTTGTCCGTATTTTAGTTGTTCTTTGATTTCTGGCCATGATGAGTTGCATGTAAATGTTATGAAGAGATCAGGTCGTCCATATTTTCTTACGTAGGTCATGGCATCTTGAGTATATTCGTGCATATGTCTTGGACTTCCTATGTATGATGAGGGTAAGATTACCATTGTTCCAATATCGTCAATATTGCCGTCATTTATGATCGCATCTCGAAGGTGGATGTATTCTTCTGTGCGTAGTTTCTTCTGATTCAGTCTTATGTAAAGCATCCGTTCTGCTTCTATTTTTGCGTACATATCTACCAGAAATTGTTGGAATAAACGGCGAGTGTTGAGAATGTGATTGTATATTTCATTGTCTCTGATCATGAAGCGGTAAGCATAGAACTCCTTGGAAGTGACTTTTTTGTTTGTTTCTATGCCTGTTTTAGGATGAATTTGTTTTATATTGAAATGATAACCATCCTCTCCGTGCAGAAATATTAACGGATATTGAAGAGCATCATATGAACGGTGTGTCTCTGCAATGCGTTGTAGTCCTTTTCTTCTTCGTTGTACAATTATGTCACGGCTTGTATTTTCATTGTCCACAATTACGATGGCGACTTCATCTATCTGAGGTGCATTAAATCTACGTTCGTGTTCTCCACGTGGTCTTTTATCGGCTCGAATTACAATTTTATAGTCATCAGAAATCATGCGGTCTAGTGTTGTTTTGAATGTGTAAATCAGTTGATTGTATTTGTGTAAGATCCTCTGTACATCTTGGATTATTTCGCGTTTCAATCCAATAAAATTTGTACATCGTTGATCAATTTCGTTTTCTTCATTTCCGATGAAATATACTTGCAGAAATTTATAGTCATCGTTAGGCATTGGTAGTAACGATCCAATTTTGTGATAAATTTGCCCTTGAATTGAAAGTACATATTCAAATTTGTCTCTATTAGTGTCAGTCGAAGTAACACCGAAAGAAGTCATTTGAAAGCAGGAGTTGTATGATCTTATATTTTGAAGAAAGTGTTTTGATTCTGGTGTTTCCCCGGTCATGTAATGTAGAAATTCCTGTGGAGGTGCTTCCAGTGGTGGTAATCGAATTTTTCCATTCATGCAACAGAGACCTGGTGTTTCTTTACTGAATGTTTTCGCGTGGCAAAATTGGCAAATGTTATTCATTTTTCCGATCACAACATATTTATGATCGTAATATTTCTTCGTCGGTTCGTAGTGGAATGCTTCCTTTGTTAGATTATCTTTTAAAATGCTCGATTCTTCAATACTTTTATTTTCTTTTCTTTCTTCGCTTTTTCTGCTACTCAGGGTGCTCATTCTGGTTCGTTGATTTTGTAAACGTGCTTCGCGCTCTTCTTCCGTTTCATTTCTTCGATTTTCTTTTTGTTTCCGCCGTTTCGCTGCAGAACTGGCAAGATCTCCACCTCTTTTACGTCTAGGCATTGTATTCTGTAAAATATAAATTAAATGAACATTTTATAGACAAATATATTGTTACGTAAACGTGGAGCACGTTGAGACAAAGAAAAAAAAAATTTAGTCTTCAAGCGGTCGCGCGATATTTTGTTTACGGCCAAAGTATATAGAAGGCATCGATTCAACGCCGCGCGACTACTTGAAAGTTAAGGAAATTACAATTAAAAGAAAATAAAAAAAAACCATTAGAATTAATTAAATACACTATTAAAAATACTCACATTTGATATTTCACAATAAAGGCTCACAGATAACTTTTTTCTTCTTCGCTTCGAAATCGAGAATTAATTAAACACACTATTAAAATACTCACACGTGATACTTCAAAATAAAGGCTCACACACAGATAATTTCTTTCTTTTTCGTTTCGAAATCGCTTGTTTCGCTGTTCAAATCAAACTAACTCTGGCGGGTGACACCGGGCTCTTATATATTCAGAAAGCTAGGCTCTAGGATATTCGAGAAAGTTGGCGCTAGGATATTCGAGAAAGTTTGGGAATAATCGTTCGTTTAAGTCCATATTGTGTACAATGAATGAAATTCAACTATTCGACAACAGATGGCGCCACTTTGGACAATGAATGAAGTTCAACTACTCGACAACAGATGGCGCCACTACACTTACTTTCCGAGTTGAAGGGTTGGAAAAGCCCTTATATCTTTAAAGACACACCCTTTAGGTTAAAACGGGAACTTTCTTGTTCGAGGGGGAATAAAGGGCTATCACACTATATAAGTCCCTTTATCGTGCTGGGACTCCTTTTTAAGTTTTATCGGCACGCACATTTTCTCAACTTAGTTTTATTATATATAATGATTTGCAGATACTAGCAATGTATGTAGTAATGTTAATTAAGATTTATGTGCAGTACTTAACTATTTCTAACACTATCTTTCTAACTGCTTTCATCTAGAAAGATAGTGTTAGAAGTACCTACTACCCCTATTATTGAATAAAAATAAAACATATGTAAAATAGAAATCTTTTTATTATTAAACACAACCTGCATGTTTACTTATCCACAGCCTACCATTATTACCTTGTCTAATACAGATATTAAACTATGGTCTACTGTAGCGTGGGGCTTCAACATATGGAGCTCTCGGAGCATTTAAGTATAGCAAAACTCCTTTCTTTAATAGAAGTGGCACTTTTACCACACTTTCCTTCATTATTTTATGTTGAATGTCATTTTTTGCATCCTCTTCGACCTGAAATGAATACATATTTTTAATTTACAAAGCTGTACAAGAGAATAAGTCTTAAAAGAAAACCTTTCTTAATGTTAGTAGTTGGTACAATATCGTAATAATATGGTCCTACATTGTTCCAAAATTGGCTCCAATGTTGATAGATAATCCTTAACTAGGTATAAAAAAAATGCAGCAGTACATAGAATATAAATTATAAACTTATATAGGTATGTCATATACAGTCGCCATCATTCTACATGCACTTTATCGCCTTGACAATATAGGCGTTGTTCAGATATTTGTGACCACCTTGACTACACCGATATACCTGATGGCGAATTTACAAAGGAAAAATGTGACCTAGGCCTCCGGTACCCAGGGCTGAGATCGAACCAGCATCTTCTGCATTCGCAGCAGACATTATATACTGATTTCTTAAGGTACGCACCGTTCCCAGTGCACCTACACTTGCAAGTAACGTTATTTAAGGTATATGAATTGTAGACACAACATTACTCTAACTAGGTATAAATATATTTGAATACAAGATAAATAGGTATTTACTTACGTTGAAGCGATCTTCACAGCAATAAAAAGTCGTAGTCTTCTCATCATTTTGCACCATGGTTTACAAGTTTTCACGTCTTTCGGCAGATAAAAAACACCTTATTGGGTGCACTTATTATATTGTTCATGCACTATGGCACTAAGTAATACCCGTATATAAGGGTTTTTTCATGGTTTAAGCGAAAATAACTTTGAAATATTTGAAACACCAACAGAAGTAGGAACTAATCTCATACTAACTTGATACTAACCTATAAAATTTTGTGAGATGTGACGTCATCACAATCTGTCATTTTCGCGCCAAAAATTATGAGCGTTTCAACCGCTCAAACTTTTTTAAGATTTTCAATATTTTTTTATTAAATAACGAAAAGCTTTTTGAACAAATTTTTGTTTTTCCTAGTGTTAAACCAATGTAAACAGTTAAATAACAAAATAAAATTAATTCATGCATGTACTCAATTACAAAGTTATTTTTAAAGCCGTATCTGATATTTACGTTCTTACATTAAGTTACCTACATACAGTTACATACAGCAATTTAACTACAAAACCACGAAGCGGCACACAAAACACACCACTCGATAAAATTTCATCAGTATATGTTTTATAGTTTACAAATAAAATTACTGTGACATACTGTGACATATTCTGGACCCGGGGTATGTCCTTAAACTACGTCCGGACTTGGGTATGTCCTTAAACTATGCCAAAAAGAGAGGTATGGGCACTGCGAATGGCATCTCGCTTAGTGTGGTAGGGCACGTTCAGTGAATGTCATCTCGCTCAAATCTGGAGCAGAGCCCGACTGGGGAAGTACCTCCACCTTACAGAAAACCACAGCCAAATAGCACTAGACCCTACTCATAGTGTTGTGTTCCTGCTGGTGAGTAAGGTTGCCAAAGAGCTCAAAGAGGACCCAGTGTGTTGACGATGAGGGACCCTATTGTTCCTTTAGCCGTCGACACAGTGAATCCTCCTTTTTGTAAAGGGTCGGCAACGCGCATGTGACTCCTGTGGAGTTACAGGCGTCCATAGGTTACGGTAGCTGCTTACCATCAGGCAGGCCGTATGCTTGTTTGCCACCGTCGTGGTATAAAAAAAAAAAAAAAAAAAAACGGACGGACGGACTGACAAACATGACAAAACGATAAGAATTCCGTTTGTGCCATTTTGGCTACGGATCCCTCAACATATTCCAAATTAATATTGAAAAAGACAAAATTCATGAGAAGGTGACTAGGTGGATGTGTTGCTAAAATATAATGTAACCAGTAGCTACCTACGAACAGTCACCGGCAATAGTATCTTCCTACACAAAGGCCGCAAAAATATGTGACACGCTCCTAGCTTTTGCGGCCTTCGTGTAGGAAGATACTACTGACCGTGACTGTACCTAACCTGGTCCTGGATTAATCTATCAAAGTGCTACTATGAATCTAACGACGGGGTTCAATATAGGTTTAATATACGTAAGTAGAAACTCGTAACCTAAGAGCCCTGTCATGTTATCTCAATGTAACCTAAATAAGGAACGGCATTAGTAATTAAATCCTAGTTTCTACGCTGTTCCATTAAGCAAACAGTTACGCTGGCTCACCGCTAAGCACTTTCCGTTAGATCGATACTGCAGTTTAAATATAGAAATAGCCGTCCAGGCATTAATTCAGTTCATCAGGAGCCTTCCAATTAAATGATGGTTTCCGCGATCGAGTTTTTCACTAGATGACAGCACCGTGGCGAGAGGTCTTTTTGACATTAGCTGTCAAAATCGACCAATAAAAAAATAGTATTTTATACAATCGTGATATAATTAAGAGCTTTTCAGTCGAGTACCGTGTAAGTACTCATAAGTAGTACAAGATTGAATAGCTTGATTATGTCACTATTGAATACAATACTTTTTCTACGAGTGCTCAATATAGGCAAGCCGGTTAGAATTGAGTTCGACGAAAGACCTGCTGCCTCTATACAATTGAGTAAGTTGCCCGAGCCCCCCGGCGACGGCGGCGTGGCCGCGGGCTCGTGCAACAGTATTACAATATTGTAAGAAGAACTTGTTGATGATGAGTGGAGTTTGTTGCGCCGTGACCGTTCTTCTGGGACGCGTGGGGGCGGTGTGTTGCTTGCTGCGCGGACGAAGCTTGGACCTAAACGCCGTCAGAATCTAGAGGCGTCTAAATGTGAAAATCTGTGGATTACCTTCACCAAACATGATGTTCCATGCTACCTGTGCGTGGTATATATACCGCCTTCGGCTTCTGATGAGGTGTACATGCACTGGTTTCAGTCTGTCGAGGCTATGTTTCCTGTCATTAACAGGGGTCTGGTGCTTATAGTTGGTGATCTTAATTTAAATCCCCGGTACACTTCTCAAGGTGTTTTATGTTATTATACTTATTTTTTATTTGTGTGTGGTTTGGGAGCGATGAATAATGTGAAGAGTGCATATGGAGGTATGTTAGATGTCGTGCTGGTGTCAGAAAGCGTACATGGGGTTCAGGTGCTCGAGGTTGAGGGTGGAGGGCTTGTCCCGCGACGAGACGCATACCACCCACCGCTGGAGATTTCAGTCCCTTTAAATGAAGCATTTCGGCAGTCGCCTGCTGAGCATATCGATCCTAGTAACTTAAATCGCCAGCGGGACTGGAATTTTGCAAAGGGTGACTACGAGCGGCTTTACAAACTTGTATCAGAAGTAAACTGGCAGGATGTTCTCAGAAATCAAGATATAAATATGGCTGTAGAAACCTTTTATAAAATCATATACAACATTTTTGATATTTGTATCCCAAAAAAAATCCGATGCAAAAGTAAGTCACTCCAGATCTGATTAATGATATTAAACGTAAAGCTGACCGCTATAAGGAGTGGAAGGCCACGAGAAACAGTAGTGTCTATAGTAAATTTTCCAAACTTAGGGCCAAAATAAAAAAACGTATTTCTTCCACGTATGATGAGTATATTCTACGCATACAGACTCAACTAAAATGCAACCCTCGCGCATTTTGGCAGCACGTCAATGATCTCAGGTCCAAGGGCGGTTTCGTAGCTCAGGTTACTCTAGAAGGACGAGAATTTGTCGGTCGTAAATGTGCTCAGGCTTACTTATCTTACTTATACTTCTCAAGTGTATTCTTGCCTGATATTCCTCGTCTCGACTGTAATTTCGAACAGGTAACCGATCGGAATTCTTCAGCCAACTATATCCCCCTTGATAATATATCTATGCGGGAAGTAGAAGCCGCTATCAAGAAGCTCAAATCGAATAGTGCTGTTGGTCTGGACTGCTTACCAGCATATATTTTAAAGGGGTGTTTTGAGCAGTTAAAATTCCCAATTCACTTCATGTTTAATCTGGCACTCTCTACGAGTACTTATCCTCACCAATGGAAGATCTCACGTGTAAGACCGATTCCAAAGTCGAGTGAGACATGTAATGCGGAAAATTATAGGCCTATTGCTATTCTTTCATCCCTAGCGAAGCTGTTTGATTCCATACTCCATAGCACGTTGTCGAAGCAAGTAAAACCATTCCTGAGTGACTCTCAACACGGTTTTAAAGCGAAGCGGTCTGTGGACACTAACCTCTTGACCTTGGTTGACACTATCTCAGAACACCTCGATATGGGCATTCAGGTGGACGTCTTGTATTTTGATTTTCGGGAAGCCTTCGATCGTGTGGATAATGATGTTTTGCTGCGCAAGCTAGACGCTATTGGGTTCAGTCCACATTTGCTTACCTTCTTTGCCAGTTATCTACGCGATCGACTGCAATACGTCCAGCTTTGCTACTTCGTATCGGATCCATACCACACCCGGTCTGGTGTCAGCCAAGGTTCAATACTGGGGCCCTTCCTATTTGGAATTATGGTCAATGACTTGCCCTCGGCTGTTCCTAACGCTCGTTGTCTCCTCTACGCCGACGCTCTTAAGTTGATCTATGGGGTGGACATGGGGGCGGATTGTCAGTCGCTGCAGGAGGATGTTACATCTCTGTTTCGATGGAGTCTTGACAACAAATTGAGTTTCAATACGGCTAAATGTCATGTGTGTAGTTTTAGTCGGGCTTTCGTTCCTATCCACACTCAATATTTTCTTGGACCTGAGCCCATTGCAAGAGTTGTCTCAGTGAAGGATCTTGGCGTTTTATTCGACACACGGCTAACATTTCATGACCACATCAAAGAACTTGCCACTAGTAGCTTCCGTAGATTAGGTTTCGTTACTCGTAACGTCAGAGATTTCCATGACCCTTGTACCATAAAGTACTGTACAATGCTTTGGTTAGAAGCAAGCTGGAGGCATCAGCGTTAGTCTGGAACCCTTAAGAGTCAACTTATATCCTACTGTTGGAAAAGGTGAGGTTGGAAGACGTTCTTAAGAATGTATTATAAAAAGATGTACGGATACTATCCGTTCCTGTATCCAACTAAATTTATTTTAGGTACCCTGGGATTCAATTCCTTAGAAGTGAGGCGCAGCTTGAGCCTACTACTTTTTGCGTGTCGGGTTCTTCGAGGGGACTCTGATTGTCTTGAACTGGTAGGGAGTTTTGTAAGACTTTTTGTGCCTGATATTAACAAAAATATTACCCCCAGGCCGCGTGTGCACCCCCTGTTGGCAGTGCCAATGGCACGTACGGTTGCACATAGGAACTCTCCGATACTTCGTGCCCTGGACCTACTGAATGCGCTCCTGGTATCAGCACTAAAGTGTGACCTGGTGGCGTGGCGATGGGCGAATGTGTGTCATGAGTGTTTGAGATTTTGCGAGCTGATGGATAATAGGCAGTCAAGTATGTTAAAATGATAATTTTGATTAACTAATTGTAGATATCTATGTAGTTTCGCAGTGTATTAGTGATAAGACTGTAATGCTGTGTAAACTTAAATAGACAATAAACAATGAAAATTCTTTGTACCATCGTTGGCGATGCTACAAAATGCGACCATAAAAGCTCTATCGGAAAGTATACGCTAGTAATTCGGTCTACACAATCTCAATTCAAGCATTACAGTCGACGGGTAGAAAATAGTAGTTTATGTAACTGTTACGTAATAAGGCCTAATTACGTACAGTTGCATACACTGCTTTATCTACACTCATATTATGTATATTAAATTAAGTGCTCGGAAACCATAGAATGACCGCCATTGCACCGCCATGGCCAACTCGATTGTGCCGGCGGTCGGGGAGGCGCGTGTCGGCGGCCGCGCGGGCGCGTGCCGTTGGTCAGGAAGGAGCACAAGATTTACATTATGTTATCAAAACTCATAGCACATCAATATTTGAGCATGTAAAGTTAAAATTACGTTACTGCCACAGATAAAAAGCTTATCATAGTAAAATCGGTTGTGGTAATGCTAGCCATTGCCTACCGTTTTTGAACACGTTTTAGAGGACTTACAGTGTGAGTGTAGATAAAAGATTAAACATGATTGGTGGATTATGACAGCTGCTGCAGGCAAGTGCTGCCATCTAGTGAAAATCTCGATCGCGGAAACCCTCATGGCTATGGGTTTATTCCTCAAACAGTATTAGACTAATATTAATACAATAACTGTCAGAAGAATGGATTTCCAGGGCAACACGTTAAAAACATGATTAACATTCGAGAACAGACTTAGAGATACAAACATATTGTTAGGTTATAAGGAGGTAATAATATATTTTATCTACACTCACATTGTAAGTCTTCTAAAACGTGTTCAAAAATGGTAGGCAATGGCTATCATTACCACAACCGATGTTACTATGATAAGCTTTTTATCTGTGGCAGTAACGTAATTTTAACTTTACATGCTCATATATTGATACGTTATGAGTTTCAAATTCCGAACATCGAATTTGATAACATAATGTAAATCCTGTGCTCCTTCCTGATCAACGGCACGCTCCCTCCCGACCGCCGGCACAATCGAGTTGGCCATGGCGGTGCAATGGCGGTCATTCTATGGTTTCCGAACACTTTATTTTGGATATATAATATAAGTGTAGATAAAGCAGTGTATGTAACTGTACGTAATTAGGCCTTAAAACACTCGTGTGATCTTATTATGAAACTCGCGTGCGGCTCGTTTCATAAAACCACACTCGTATTTTAAGGACCCTTATTACGTAACAGTTACATAAACTACTAGTATGTATGTATGTATATTAGTAACCGTCATATCCAACCTCAGAAATCCGTACATTATTATAAAGCAAATCTAAACAATTTTTAAATTTCGATTAATTTATTTATAATTACACAATTATATTTTCAATTACTTTATCAAACTAACATATTTTAGGTAAATCCCACTAATATTAGTTTACAATAAAAATCTAAATAGATAAATAAACTATAATTAAACTAAACTATTATTTACACTAAACTATTCGAATAAACCGCTCCGCATCGTTCCCGGCGCAAAGGTGCCCATTACGCTTGCTGCGTGTTCGCGTTGAACCGCAGGTCGAGGCCCCTTTCCTGCAGGCGACGGACCAGTTCCGAAAGAAAGCTCTTTGCCTCCGCGCACCAGCACCCAGATGTCTCGACGGTAAGGGGGATAAATAAATATTTGGACAGCACTGAGTACTTGTCCCTCTTAAGGGATGCCATCTGCTCCGTGACTGCTTAAAAAAAAAACCGGCCAAGTGCGAGTCGGACTCGCGCACCGAGGGTTCCGTACACACCTGTAGGTATATAAGTAAAAGTTCACCCAATGCATTGACATAGAAAATTGATTTTATTACAGCTTAAAGGTATTATAGACCTGAGTATTTGATATGAATTTCAATTTAATACCTCTACGCGTTTACGAAGGAAAAGGTAGTAAGTTTAAAATATAAAAAAATATTTTTTGTACGATTTTACTAAAAATGTCTACTTTTCGTAATTTTTCCTTTGTCTGTGTTATATGAAGTTTCTTCGTGCCAAGTTTCAAGTTTCTGAGTTTACGGGAAGTACCCTTTAGGTTTTGAGTTTCTTGCGAGTACCTACTCAGTTTCAAAATATGCGACTTAAATTGCTATTTCTATTGATTGAGTTGACATAAAAGTTTGGTTTTGCTACATCTGAAAGGTCCTATAGCCCTGAGTATTTGACATGAATTTTAATTTAATATCTCTACGCGTTTACGAGGAAAAAGGTAGTAAGTTTAAAATTTTAAAAAATATTTTTTGTATGATTTTACTAAAAATGTCTACTTTTTGTAATTTTTCCATTGTCTATGCTATATGACGTTGCTTCGTGCCAAATTTCAAGTTTCTGAGTTCACGGGAAGTACCCCGTAGGTTTTGTGAGTGCCGAAAAACTCTAAAATTGCAGCATAAACGACTGTATCTTTTGATTGCGTTGGCTTTCAAGTTTGAATTTTTCACAGCTCCAAGGGACAATAGACCTGAGTATTTGATATAAATTTCAGCTTAATACCTCCACGCGTTCCTGAGAAAAATGGTCTTGACAGACAGACAGACAGACAGACAGACAGACAGACAGACAGGCAGACGGACAACAAAGTGATCCTATAGGGTTCCGTACCTCAAAAGGAAAAAACGGAACCCTAAAAAATCAAATTCCTACACACGTTTAACTTATTTTTTTATAACTAACTGCAAGACGCCTCTTACCATCTATGAGACTAGATCTCCAGAGGAAATTAGGCTGTCATTAAACATAAATAATGTAATTAAATCAATCGTGTTTTCACATTCAAAAGTTGATATAAATGGTACCTCGCCGTAATACCCTCCAAATAGTTACACGTAAGCTTCTTTGGCAATACATCAGTGTGTGTGTACTGTGTATTGGACTAAGAGATATGTCACAATTAGGTATGAGAGTAACGGAACCCGTCTAGTAAGATTGCAATACTATCCTTATTGCAAGATCTGGGCATCTGGCAGCTTTTAATGGGTGGAAGTCAGAGTGACACACCAGCAAAATATTTCATTTGGAAAAAAGTTATACCAAAATAGGTAAACCTGCCAATGTTGTCTTATTTATAGAGGGCGGGGTCTATATTTTAACATAAGAACAAAAAAACATTGCATATTATTACGGAAACAAAACCAGTAGGCGAGAAACTATGAATTACATTATACGTCGTTTTGGACTACTTTCCCCCATCAGAAAGTTTTAGCAATTATATAATTTAATTATTTATATAATATAGAATCATTATATAAATATAGCAATAGCATAGTTCATAATACTGCATTGAAACCAGAACTCTAGGATTTATATCCTTAAAGTAGTTTGCATTCTTTGACCTCGACCACTTTACAGCTGCCAGATGTCCTGATCTAGAAAAAAGCATAGTATATAGCAAACTAACGACAGGGGTTTCTTCGCTCTCATTACTGTGTCATATCATATCTGACGAGGCTAGCTCTCCATATATAAGGTGCTAACAAATTAGTCACGGATATTTTAAAAGATAATACATTATATTAAAACAATTATCTTTTAACTGTAATTAAGGAACCTTTGTATATAATTTTTTTGTTTTCATTTACCGACATTTTTTTTTTTAAATAGTCAACATCTTGACAGGTACATTATAGGGGGGACCTGTCAAGATGTTTAACACTGTGTGTCATGTCACATCAAAAGTTTTTTTTCTTAAATGTCATTATGATTCAGGTCTAAAGAGGTCTCATTTAATTATCTTATTAACAGGGTGTTTTAACGTAGGCAATTTGTTTCCTAGTTTTCTCCAAAAAACATAGCAAAACCTATGATGTTTCATACTTAAATATACTCCGAGAACCGAGTACTATCAGCGGTAAAAATATCCGTGACTAATTTGTTAGCACCTTATATACAGGCTGATTTCGGGGTCGTGGGGCAAGAGAACAAGGCATGATACACAATACCATACTGAACAACCTTTACTATGGGACCAACTCCGAAATCGCGAAACAATTTTTGACAGTTTCATACATTTCGGCCGATCACATGTTGTTGTTTTCTATGGGGAAGCCAAACATTTTTTCGCGATTTCGGAGTAGTTTGCTACAACTTAACTAGTTGTACCTTGTGCGGGCTGAGCAATACATTAAAAACTACAGATTTTTAAATCTTTTCCTTTTTATTTTACAAATTATAAGTTTTATTAATAAGGCCCTTTAATTTGCAACAATTTGAGTCTAAATTCGATGGTCTACCTTAAATATTTTACAAGATCGGCTACTTATATCTTTGAAAAATTTAAAAATATTACAGCTAATATTAATATTAGCGCGCGAACCACCAAAAAACTGCAGATACATTGACGATAGCCCACAGAAAAATTAAATTTAAATGCCAGAGACTCAAATGACCCTATTTTATGAAAAAGTGTTCCATATTTTCACAAACAAAGGTGACTCGAGAAACACAATTACGATTCCGTATCTAAAAGTGAATGGCGGTATATAAGTTGTGACTCTCTTACGTAAAGTATATTAAACTAGATAAATAGGTGGAGATATGTACATAGTACACACAAATCGAATAATAGTGGGTTAATTCCTGTGAAAATGCAGTAAGTACAAGTTTATTTGTTTTAAGTGATTGTCGGTAAATAATTCACAACAATTGTGATTAGAAATATTCAATTTTGGTTCAAATACCTGCAAATGTTTCGAGGAACCAACCTTATTAACTAAAAAGTATTTTATTTTATTTTATCCATTAATGAAGTGGCCCTTTCTCAGAAGCTATAAAAGATAGAGATTTGAATGAGGACTTAAATTATGGCAAATTAAATGTTCTTTAAAACTCCAATAGTATCCTTTATCAATAAATGAACAGTTTTTGAGTTTATACAGGAAATTATCACTAACTTGACAGTTTTTTATGAATTTATTGGCTAGCTTGTTGTTATTTATACTTGTTGTAAATATCATGAAATACTGCCCAAACCGTCCCTAACAACATACTAAAGAATCTCAACTACATTAAATTGATTATCTAATTTCACTGATCTACACAAGGAAGGTTAGTTAGATTCCACAGACATAAGTATAGGTACTTAACTAACTATAACTGCCATACAAAGTTACGTAATTGAATATTGTTATGTTTCTAAGACCTGACGTTTAGAACTACAGAAAAATATTTTCAAAACAACATAACGTACCTACTCCTACATAATTTACTCAACTACAACTTAACTGAGTCCGAGTTTAATTTAGCTTCACCGAAATACGTTGATCAATACCTGCAATTCAAAATTAGAACTGTCACTAATGACGGGGTCGACACTCGCTGCAGAGTCCAGCGTGAATTGGAACGTTACCGGCGTGTCGCCGGAACAATCCGACTGGGGTTTTCAATTTCCTACGCCGGCTTGTATTTTTAGAACTCACCCAGATTCCAGTTTAATATTTTACCTATACTGTAAATTTTTTTTTCTACTCCTGTACTTTTATCTGTCATTTATACATTCGTTAACACCTTTATAAGAACATAAATAATATACTCGATGAAAAGTATATCTAGTCTATTCCCCAAAATAACACTTGTTCTATAAAAGCGCCAAAATAGTATCGCGTAATCGCGTGCAAACAGGACTATTAATATAAAATAAATTACTGTCAGCCTAAGAAAACTAAATAAACGCAGCGTTTTTAGAAAAAAAAACTTAAAAAAATAAAAGAACCACAGACCTACTTCGTAGTTTTTTTACGTTTCCCGTTCGTTTGTAGGGACTAATTGCAAACTTTGAAAGTAATTTAGGTATTTTTACTAATCTCTGTAGCTCTTTAATAATTGATCAAATAACGACGGTGTGTATTTGTGTTAGTAATGTTAGTATTCTTGAAAAATAGTGTTTAAAAGGTAAAACTTAAATGATTGTTGATTATGTCGACAAAATAACTGCGATATCCATGAAGTTTTCAATTTCGCATTTTATGTAAAAGTAAGTGTAGTCGTAGAAAAAGTATTGTATGCAACGTCGTATAAGTAGGTAAAACAATGTTCGTGGCGTTTTTCTTAACAATTTTCGCCTCCGGCTGCGCCTACGGCTCAAATTGTCACCCACGCCTCTCACCTTTTTTGACCCCTCTTATACAACTGTTGCATAAACTACTATAAAAAGTATTTAAGTAAAGTATATAGCCTTAACTAAATAGTTCCAACAACATATAAAAAATCCATTTTAGCATTTTGATTTTTTAATTTCACGGGCCTAGTATCTTCATCGTAACGATTGAGATGTCGTTTTATTTTGACACTTACGAGTATAAGGAATACAAAAAATGACACAACATGCCAATGAGTTTTCTTCACGGCATTATATACTATCCTTTGTAATGGAAAGAAAGTTTTTGGTATTGAGTACTCTTATCCACTCACTTGCTTTGGGTAGCTCTAGCTACCAGCCGTCACCCTTATTACCTAGGCAATAGAGTCCACTGAAAAATTTAAAGCAAGCGAGTGGCTATAAAATAAATTGATTTCCAAATTTCATAAAAAGAAATAAACATGACTATACGAATTCCATGTCACTATTGCTAACAGAATCCTAAGCAGATATCCTAGCCCAGTTGGTAGTGACCCTGCCTACGAAACAGGAGGTCCCGGGTTCAAATCATGGTCAGGGTATTTGTTTATGTGTTTATCACAGATATTTGTTCCTGAGTTATGGATGTTTTCTATGTATTTAAGTATTTATCCATATTTATTTATTATATATATCGTCGTCTAGTACCCATAACACAAGCCTTATTGAGGTTACTGCGAGCCTAGGTAGATTTGTGTAAGATTGTCCTATACTATTTATTTATTATTTATTTATTCAAGTGAGACAGTACAGGCAGGAGCAAAAGTAGCTCAGCGAGCAAGGTGTTCATAATGAGCTTGACATGTACTTGTCCTACAAGGTGTAACAAAGTACTGTAAGGATGTATTTGGTCTCGTATTCTAATGAAGAAAAACTTTTAAAAAAATTACGCGAAAAAAAAGGTTTTTTATGGGCTGTGACAACGTGCCCCAAACAATAGTAGTTTATGTAACTGTTACGTAATAAGGGCCCTTAAAACATGAGTGTGCTTTTATGAAACGAGCCGCAGGTGAGTTTCATAATAAGATCACACGAGTGTTTTAAGGCCTAATTACGTACAGTTGGCATACACTGCTTTATCTACACTCATATTATTTATCCAAAATGCCGTATTCGGAAACCATAGAATGGCCGCCATTGCACCGCCATGGCCAACTCGATGCCGGCGGTCGGGGAGGCGCGTGTCGGGCTGTCGGCGGATGCGCGGGAGGGTGCAGGTGTACATTATGTTATCAAAACTCATAGCACATCAATAATTGAGCATGAAAAGTTAAAATTACGTTACTGCCACGGATAAGAAGCTTATCAATCTTATCATAGTAAAATCGATCGTGGTAATGCTAGCCATTGCCTACCGTTTTCGAACACGTTTTAGAGAACTTACAATATGAGTGTAGATAAAATATATTTCTATTACTTTTTCTTAGTCGCAATGCGATACCGATTATGCCCTTAAACGGATCACCACTATTTTTGTTCCATCCTGTATTAATAACGGCGTGTCGATATCAGTACACCCCGTATTTCCATACTAATATTATAAATGGGAAAGTGTATATGTTTGTTTGTTTGTCCGTCTTTCACGGCAAAACAGGGCGACGAATTGACGTGATTTTTTAAGTGGAGATAGTTGAAGGGATGGAGAGTGACATAGGCTACTTTTTGTCTCTTTCTAACCCCCCACTTCCCTAAAATGGGGGGTGGAAGTTTGTATGCAGCATTCCGGGGGTAAAGGGAAGCCGTGTTACCCCGAATTTAACGCGAGCGAAGCTGCGGGCAAAAGCTAGTTAATGATAACGGAATGTCCATATCATTTTGAACACAACGCCAGTTTAGCTACAGTAGCTACTGACTGTAGCAGGTACCAGTTACTTGAAGTTCACAGCCAGAAACTAACTTAAAGCTATCAAAGATATTATAATATTGTTTGCGGAATTAGTTTGTTGTTATTGAATTTAAACTTTCGTGAGACATAATAACACTATATTATCATTAACTTCATACAGCTGTGCTCACTGTCACTACGGGCGACATATTTGAGACTCTTAGTGCTTGAGGATAGAGACCTAAGCTCTCCGAAACATGTCGCGCGTAGTGACTGAATACAAGTGAGTACAGACGTATGAAGTTATTTGTTATTTTAATTTTTTGTACCACGACTGTGGCAAACAAGCATACGGCCCGCCTGATGGTAAGCAGCTACCGTAACCTATGGACGCCTGCAACTCCAAAGGAGTCACATGCGCGTTGCCGATCATTTACAAAAAGGACGATTCACTGTGTTGATGGCTATAAGGGTCTCCCCAAACCTATCGACGCGGATTCGGCAAAATTCGGTGGAAAAAAGCTTTATGTCTACGCAATAAGAGCGAAAAAGACGTCGACGCGTCGGCAGGCGTCGGCCGAGCCGAGCCGAGTCGAACCGTGCATTGTTAGCTCTTATTGCGTGGTCATAAAGCTTTTTTCCACCGGATTTTGCCGAATCCGCGTCGATAGGTTTGGGGAGACCCTAAAGGAACAAGAAGGTCCCTCATCGTCAACACACTGGGTCCTCTTTGAGCTCTTTGGCAACCTTACTCACCAGCAGGAACACAACACTATGAGTAGGGTCTAGTGCTATTTGGCTGTGGTTTTATGTAAGGTGGAGGGAATTATACCCACGTCTACAGACTCCCAATACTACAGATTCCCAATACTACAGACTCCCAATACTACAGACTTCCAATACTACAGATTCCCATTACTACAGATTCCCATTACTACAGACTCCCAATACTACAGACTTCCAATACTACAGATTCCCATTACTACAGATTCCCATTACTACAGATTCCAAATACTACAGATTCCCAATACTACAGACTCCCAATACTACAGATTTCTAACTTAACATACTCTTTATATTACGAATTCCTATCTACACAGATGTTCTTACTCATTTTACTGCCGTCCTCAAACTAAAAGGCGGCTGAATGCAGGATCATTTTAAGTTATTAGCAAAAAACGTGCAAAGCCATATCTCTAGACAATGGTGGGAAGGATCAATTTTATTTTTTGTTGTTTCTATAGTACATATCAACAGCTATTTTTTAAGTATATTTGATTTAGTTTAAAGTTATTTTCAATGGCTAAAATCATCAATTTTTCTTTTTTGTTATGTATTGGATGAACATAAACATGTACAATACCGTGAAACTATACAACATTACAATATCGTTAGAATAAGGTTATTGATTTTTTTATAGATGTAACAAATAAATGTTTTAAAAATTAACCTTTAAGTCCCCTTAGTAACCTTTTTGTCCCAAAAGGAATTCCGTTTTCTTCCGAAACAAACAGGCTATAATTTTTCCTGATTACTTTTTAATCTGACGAATGTGTCTTAGATCACACAGATTTCCAACCCATGTCAACAGATTGTGCATGATTAGTACCTACGTAATAAAAAATAATTCTAATAAAGTATTTAATTTATTTCAGGACATTTAACTTAAAACTATCTTCAATCAAATCAAACTATCATCAAATTAAATTTTAATTTTATTGTAACTGCGTTCTTACATACAAATAGTTTACTTAAAAATATCTTATTTAAAAACAAAATAATCTTCCATTGCAAATAGAAATAGTTAGTAAACAGTCATTAATCGTTTTATACATTCTTTGACATTTATTTTTTCTGTTATGCAATCTTGTACAATTTTTTTTATTTGAATGTTCTTTTGAATGTCATTTGCCTTGCGTTTTTTGCCAGGTAAGTGCAATTGGCTTTGTCGTATTTTCCGATCTTGGTGTTTGGCTTCTATTTTTAACAAGCTGGTAAATAACAAAATGCTTGGATGTTTTGGAATTCTGGTATTAATTCTGTGATGCCACCCTTCTAATAAATTATTTGTACGCACGTCCTCATTGGCACAACTAAGTACATTACTGGTAATTCTTTTTATCCAGAACTTTAGAAAATATTCATCAAATTGTGTAAAATTATCGTCATGACAATAACTTTCTGGTAACTCACTAACTATGCTGATATGTTCTTCAGTGACTACTTGAGCTGGTAAAAATGCCAACATACAATAGGACTTGACTATTGTCTTTCCTTCTCGCGTAATGTCTATCCCAAGTTCTTCAGCTTTTGCCCTCAAGGCCTTCTGATAGTGGTAGTAGCAGCCACTTATTGTAACTTCCGGAAATACCATTTTAAAGGCGTTAATAGCGGCAACTTCAAAGTCACATTTCACATTTTTTATTGTTACTCCGAAATTGTCTTTCAGAATTGTGAATAGTTTGTGGTATGTAGCCTGAGATTTGTTGGGAAGCAAAGCGTAAAGAAGCGGAACAAATCTAAGTTCAGTATCACTTTCGGAGAAATCCCCATGAAAACTGTATACCTGTTTAAATGGCTTTGGTGCTATTTTAAATGTTCCATCGCAGAAAATGGAATCTTTTGTTGTAAGACTTTCTGAAGCCAGAGGAGTGCTAAAAATTAGAATTTTGTCCATTTTTGCACCATCATAAACCAAAAAATCGTTTTTAAAATCTTGTGGTATTTGTACGTCGCTTATGTTTTCAACAGTCGCTTTAGTAATATTTAGGAATCGGTACCTTGCTCGATACATTGAACTTTTGCAAGAAGAAAACTCTGGGAGTAACATGTTATTATCGTTGTATTGGGGTGACACTATTTCACTTTCGAAGATTTGCTGGACCGGAACCATACATTCACGCACCTTTTCTTTGCAAGTGTTCATAAATTTTTCTCTCAGCCGTTTTTTAGCTTCAGATGTATCTGAAAAACATGCATGAACTGTTTTACGCAGAATGTCATTATTCGCACTCATAGTAACGGAGGCACTGCATTCTGTTGTTTTATAACATCTCCAGTTTGTGCTTCCAGATTTATTTTTGATGCTAAAGTAATATTTGTTAGATCCAATAATCAAAACTCTTTTTCCTCTTTCACCAATCAAAAAAGACAATTCCTCGTTTTCATCCATTTTCCAACTTGATACGGAAAACTACAACCTTTAATGTACTAGACACAGAAACATGCAACTTCGTATGATATCTGAATGACATTGTATTGACGCGACACTCAAGATAAATAATTAAACAAAAATCGTAAGTGCCGGCCAGAATACTTGATGCCTCAGAGAAATAAACCAATGGAGTGGTAATTGTCAGGCGTCCCCCTCTGCCAAAAGTACAAGACCACTGGTCGTAGCGGTTATATAAAACTAGTTGTCGCGCGTTAAACGCCATTCAATGAATGTCAGTCAGCCCGGAACGATCTGAGGTAAAAATGCCGAATTGCTGCGTGTTTTCATGTAAGAAAAGATCTGAATTATCTAGTTTACATAAGGATAACGTTTCTTTTCATCTGTAAGTATAATTATGTCTAAATATCATCAAATAGTGCACGAAATTAGCAAAAAACTAAAAAATATTGTCAATCAAAAAGTGTTGCCACGTAATGGTACTACATCTGCTTTAGGGTAATTTTTAAACTTGACCCTTTATAGTACATTGTACCATCGGGTTCATAATTGCATACCTAATTTATCAATGAATTCATTCATAAATTAGGTATGCAATTATGAACACGATTACATCGAGGGATCAAAGTAAGATCAAGAGTAATCGACTCCAGTGCGGCAGAAATACGTCCGCCATTATGTCATTCAATGTCATTGTTATGACAGGTTAGGCAATACACTTAAAAGATACTCCGTGGGTTAGGCAGAGACCCATTCGGCATACAGCCATAATTGTAAAGCATTGCTCTGTTAAAAATGCAGTGTGTCTGTGTGTGTGTGTTGTTATTAAATTGTTTCTAAACATATTTTAATCGACTTTTAAATTATTCAAATTACATATGATTTTTAATCATTAACAAAAATGAAAAGATTAACGTCAGTACTTTAAAGGTCATTCACACGCATAGCTTTTTAAATTATATATGTCGAGGACCGTCGAGGGCAGGGCTGTAAGGTGGTTTGTAACTGTAACTCAAAAAACTGACACTATCAGGATAAACTAGCTTATAGCACATTACGCACGGTAATGAAATAAAACAAACACTGCACTGGTTTAACAACTGTATTGAAATCAAATCTTTTTAAAACCGTATTATGGGAAGGGCAATAAACTACTACTGGTTCGGAAAGGAGCCCCAACTGAGAAGAACCAGCGTAAGAAACTCAGCGTATGTGTGCTTGTAGTACGGCACAATAGCTGAAATTTGTCTATGTTCTCAAAAATACAGCTACCATAAACAAATTTCCGTTTTAATAGACAAATTTCAGCTAGTGTGCTGAATTACGCACTGAATTCCGCTCTAATGTGTGGCGCCCCTTAAGTGAAATATACTTGTAGATGCTTGAAATAACGATATTCCTGTTTAGAAATTAATTCGTTCCTTTATTTTCACCATACATTTTATGTAGCATTTTAATTTTGTATGGATTATACTTTATTTTATTATAAGGTACGGTATACACACTTATCCCCTTAAATAGGCACTTTTAATTTCTGACTCTGGTATCACTGTACCTAACAGAACAGGTAGGTTTTTGTGATGGGACAACACAAAAATAAATGTCGATATTAACATTAGCAGTATGTTATACTTTTTATTTATAATAGAAAGTGAAGAAGAGATAATAGAAACACAAATTGGAAACAGATGCCCATTACAATCAAAATATCAACTGCGAAGGACTCTGGAACATCACGATGTCGCTAGTGACTGATTCATCATTGTTCATTACAGTGAAAAATTCACTGAGGTGGATAGAGGAACGTCTAGTGTAATTGGAAGCACATTGGAACGGTAATCTAAATACGTGGGTTCGAATCCCGTGATGTTCCAGAGTTCTTTGTAGTTCAATGTTTCATTGTAATAGTTATTTGTTTCCAATTTGTAGTATTTTCCACTAAATTTAAAAGCAAATACACATCAAAATATTAAATTGATAATATAAAAGTTATTTTAAATCAGCTTGCAAGATTTGTGCTGAACAAATAGACAAACTAACTTACGTAGAATACTAATATTATAAGTAATATGCTGGTAGAAAAACTTGATATTTAATCACAACTTAACATTATAATTTTATCAATAGCTAAACCTCATACTTGGTAAAGAAACAAAAATATATAACTAACCTACGATCAATGTTTCTCTGCGTCCGTAGGAAACACCTTAGACAACCCTACACGTAATCCCTGGGTGGTGCTAAAAGAGTTACAAACTTGGCAGCTCTACTGTCCTACCTGTACCTCGCAGCACTCACTGGATTTTCTTCATCATCTGCTTTCCCACTACCCTAGGGAAGAAATGCCTATCTATATCCAGTGACATGTAGGCATACGATAAATAAATCTACGATAAGATGTGACATTTTCAAGTCAAAGGTACATCATTATCGGTTGTCAATAAGGCGTTACCATAAAAAAATCATTTAGAAATTAACTCTATTAACAACCGACAATGATGTACCTTTGACTTGAAAACGTCACAAATATCGATACTTAAGTATATTATTATCGACGCGTTCCTCGCACTGGGTACGTTTACTTAAAGATGACATTATCTCGTTCACGGACAGGTTGTCTGTGTTTGTGTTTATACTTGTGTGAATATATTTTAAGCTAGTGTTTGATAATTTTATCGTGTGCGTGTGTAGCGACGTCAATGGAAAATGCATTAGTGTTAACAGTATTTGTGTGCGTGTCCTCGTCCCCCGCGCCGAAATTGGCAGACTTTTTCTGATAGAAATTAGTGCGCGTCTCGCATCCGGTTGGTTTAATAATCAAAGCTTGATGCAATATAGAATAAAGCAAAGAGAATGTATGTTAAATAATTTAATATTATTGCTTCAAAATTATAACGTTTGTGTCCTTTGTGTATGTGTACAGAACAACATTAAAATATGTAAATAAATATTGCTTATCTTTTTATTCATGATGGAAAGCAAGCACACGGGCCATCTCTAGGTAAGCGGTTATCGTAGCCTATGAACGTTTACGGTATCGAAAATCTATTGAATTGGAAATTTGTATAGTTAAAAAACATTACAGTTGGAAATCTGTAGATATGAAAATCAGGAGAATAAGGAATATGTAGACATGGAAGTCTGTAGGATTATGAATCTGTAGACATGGAAATCAGGAGAATTAGGAATATGTAGACATAGAAGTCTGTAGGATTATGAATCTGTAGACATGGAAATCAGGAGAATTAGGAATATGTAGACATGGAAGTCTGTAGGATTAGGAATCTGTAGACATGGGAATCTGGAGAATTAGGAATATGTAGATATGGAATTCTGTAGGATTAGGTTTCTGTAGACATGGGAATCTGTAAAAGAAATCTGTAGAATTGGGAACAATTCGGTGGAGGTACTTCCCCAGTCGGGCTCTGCTCCAGATTTGAGCGAGATGACAATATAGTTTGTTGTTGTTTTAGCTGTTCTAGATTGTAATAATAATCAATTGAATGATTCGACTCAGGCTGAGATGATAATACCAGAGAATATTTTATAGGGCACAGTCTAAGAACTTTTTGTAGCTTCAAGTCTGAAGTGCCATCTGATCGAAAATGAATTTAATTTTAAAAGAGTAAAAACGTGTACAGGTCTTGCCTGCTGGCTGTTTCTGCTACAAACTGTATACTATAGATAGCTCTGTCGAAAAGGAAACTAAATAAACTATTTTAACTCTAATTTGAAACACAAATACGGGAAATCTTAAATTAAACTACAGAATCTCAAAGTCAAGCTTATTCACAAAGTGCCCACAAGGTTTTAAAGTACCAATATTTAACTCACCGCTCGAGGACTTTACATAAACTCGATAGAGGAAAAGTTTAATAGAAAGATAAATAAAGATGCGAGCGAGATACTCGGAGCGAGGACGATTCTCGGAGATATTTCTGAAGGAAACCTATATCCTGTCCGACGGTCGCTTATGCAAAGCTTGTGCTGTGTGGTTGTGTCATATTTATATTATGTAAAGCGTCAGAATGTGTTTTTCAACACACTTGCTCACAAAAGTCACAAAGCGTGCCATACGTGTGCGTGCGTAGCGGGAGTTATAGAAAAGTCTTAGTCCCTAGGAAGTTATGGACATTTTATAACTTATTTAACATTTTTCACGGGTGTAATAAAAACATTGTGTGTATAGTCGATGGGTAAGAATATTGCAAACTCAAGTCATAAATGCACTCGGCTTCGTTCTCGGGCACTTTCGTTCACGATATGTCACTTACCCCCCTTGTTGCACAATGTAGGTACAGTCAGCTGTAGAAATATGGGTGTACTCATCTTACTCAAAAATATGTCCCATAGTATCTTATTCCGTTGTAATAAGTGCGTAGTACCATATTTATGAGACGATTTTTTCGATACGTATTTTTGCAGCTGACTGTACTATAGACATTGCTCTTGCTACATAAATGCCCCGCAAAACAGTCCTGATATTTCACTGACAGTTATGATCTTCACCCTTTTTGCCAGTTTTCAATATTACCCAAAACGAAGTTGTACGCCATTTAAATAAAACTATGATTGGTCACTTAAAGTTTTGATGGGCTCAAATGAGTTTTGATGAGGATAAAAACCTACGGACTTTAAATTTGTTTTTTTTAAGCAACTTTTACTTGAAGTGTAGAAACTATATAGTCTCTACACTTCAACGGTATATACCTACCGTGTGGATCAGAACACGACGGACTTTTATGAAAATGGGGTATTGTATGGATTTAACATTTCAAAACCATAAACAACAAGATGTTTGTTTTTTGCAATTCCGACGCTATCTGCTCCTACCTTAGAGAATTCAACCAACCGGAGTCGCCATTGACAGGCGTTCCTCTCTGCCGAAAACGTATGACCATTGGTCATACACACGTATTTGTACGTTACGTACGTATAGCCATACATTTGACGTTCCCCCACCCGCAAAAATCAACAGACTTTTTTTGTATAGAAAATGACAGACATGGCTACTCCATCCGGGTTGATTTCTCTAAGGCTCATACCTTCGCGCGTTTATCTTCATTAATCATATATCATTTTAATCATATTTATCAAACCTCGTGTGCGGCAGTATAATATTGTCATTAGATAAAACTTAAATTGACCTGTGGCACGATAGCCGCGGTTTGGACTATGGAAGCTTGAGCTTCAGTCTTCAGTCAAGCTTCCATAGTTATTCTAGTTCGTCGGTTACCCATGTATATCCATGCGTACAACTACTTTATACACCTACAGTGACACGTGCAAGTATTAAAATCATTTCTAGTGTACAGGAATACTTGAAGGCGTGAAGGCCCTTACGTCGTACAGTTAGCAGCACAAGTAGCTAAGCGGGTAAGGTGCGCAAATGAGCTTGACACGACTTTACTTTGATGAGAATAAGAGCGTTTGAAGGTAATTTTGAACACCCCACTCGCATAGCTACTTCTTTTGCTGCCTGTACAGATTCAATATTGAGTTCGAGCACACACATTTACACTCACATTTGGACTTTACGTGAATTTTTTTCCTGCTGGTGAGTAAGGTTGCCAAAGAGCTCAAAGAGGACCCAGTGTGTTGACGATGAGGGACCCCTTAGCTTTGTTCCTTTAGCCATCAACATAGTGAATCCTCCTTTTTGTAAAGGGTCGGCAACGCGCATGTGACTCCTTTGGAGTTGCAGGCGTCCATAGGTTACGGTAGCTGCTTACCATCAGGGCCGTATGCTTGTTTGCCACCGTCGTGGTTTAAAAAAAAACCACTGTCAATGTTAGACCTGGATCCTTGCATTGGTGGATACAAAGCACTCTGCAACTGCATTGTATTTTGGTAGCTCAAATTATGATGGTCTAAGAGCTGGCCACGTCAGATATGACACAATAATGAGAGCAATGAAACCTGTTAAGTTAGACTGCTTTACTATCCTTATTGCTAGATCCGGGCATCTGGCAGCTTTTAATGGGTGGAGGTCAGAGTGACAGACCAACAAGTTTTTAAGTTGGAAAAAAGTAATACCAAAATAGGTAAAAACTGCCAAAGTTGTGTTATTTATAGAGGACAGAACCTATATTTTAACATTAGATTAAAAACCATAGTCTATTATTGAGGAAACAAAAACAGTAGGCGACTTACTAAAAATTGCATTATACATCATTTGGCACTACTTTCCCCCAACAGAAACTTCTGGGTATGACATAGTCTAATTAATTACATAATTTACCATAATATTGCATCAAACCCAGAACACTAGGATTGGTTTTCTTCGAGTTATTTGCATTCATTGACCTCCACCACTTTACAGCTGCCAGATGTTCGGATCTAGAAATAAGCATAGTATAGCAAACTAACTAGAGGGGTTTCGTTGCTCTCATTATTGTGTCATATCTGACGTGGCCAGCTCTCCGTCTATGAGTACTGCAACGTGACCACGATATTCTTTTAATAATTTTATTATATACAATTAATACTACAGGGTCAGATAATAGGTAAAATAGTATGGTATGGAAAATCATACACGTAGTATAATGAAGCGTGAGAGGGATCTAAAGTGGAAACAAATAAAATATTCATATTGTTACCACTCATTAGGACAAAAGTCGAGCCATGTACCTAATTAAGTAACGTTTCTTTGCAACCTTAGAGCTCAGTTAGAATACAAATCGTTTCAATAGGAAAAACGTTTTCCGGACATGTCGGCGGCAGGAAATCGAGAACAGGGAAACCTACAATAATTACTGGATTACAACTCCGTACCCAGGAGGATAACAGTTCCTTTACAAATTAATCAAAATAAAGGGCTCTGTTATTTTCTGTTTCACCTAAATTAGTCTATTTTAAGCTGTAATTAATTATAGAAGCCGCGTTAAACATTATTTGCGCCACAGAATGCTTTATTTAATTATTATCATAGTTGAAAGTAAACTATGCAAAGAAACTTCTTTAGCAAACCTCATTTTTAGGGTTCCGTAGTCAACTAGGAACCCTTATAGTTTCGCCATGTCTGCCCGTGCGTCCGTCCGTCCGTCCGTCCACGGATAATCTCAGTGACCGTTAGCACTAGAAAGCTGAAATTTGGTACTAATATGTATATCAATCACACCGACAAAGTGGTAAAATAAAAAGTGGAAAAAAATGTTTTATTAGGGTACCTCCCCTATACGTAAAGTGGGGAGTGATTTTTTTTTTCATTTCAACCCTAACGTGTGATATATTGTTGGATAGGTATTTAAAAATGAATAGGGGTTTACTAAAATCATTTTTCGATAATGTAAATATTTTCGGAAATAATCGCTCCAGAAGTAAAAAAAAATGTGTCCCCCCCTCTAACTTTTGAACCATAAGTTTTAAAAATATGAAAAAAATCTCAAAAGTAGAACTTTATAAAAACTTTCTAGGAAAATTATTTTGAACTTGAAAGGTTGAATAGTTTTTGGAAAAAAAATACAAAATAATTTCTGAACTAAGTTTGTAATTTAACCGTATAAGCAGGAGTTTATTGTAGGGTCAGGGAGGGAACAGTCGCTAGGATTTTTTCAACAGGCTGTTGCATGAAAAATATAAATCCCTGAACCAATTGTTGCAAGCACAGAGCACCGTGCATTATTACACTTTCATATGTAGCAAATATACAAGATGTAACATGAGGAAAACGAATAATTTTAACAGCGTATTCCTGATCATAATTGGAGACTAAAGTGTCGTATAAACTTTTCTGGATTTCTCCAAAAAAAAAAAATTTTTTTGCTCTTTTTTCGATATTTGAATGCTTTTGAACATAAAAACAAAAATATTATTAGTAAAACTGTCGATTAAAATAAATTAGTACATTTTTTTCCGTAAAAAATAGCTTACGTAAAGTATTCCTTGGCACTTTGATATTTGTCAATAAGAATGTCTAGACTAGACCCCATAAAGGGTGAAATCGCCATCGAAAAAGCGTTTTACACTGAGTCACATTAAAAAATGTTTTTTTATTTAAGTGGTAGTAACTCTGAAACTAGGCGAATTCCAGAAAAGTTTATACGACATTTTAGTCTCCAATTATGATCAGGAATACGCTGTTAAAATTATTCGGTTTTCTCATGTTACACCGTGTATTTGCTGTTACTTTCACCAAAAAAGATATATCCATTCTTTTTTAGAAATTGGGAATCGAGCCGCTGTGTACCGGTTGCTGTACACAGTGACTAGGACCCGCTAGTACACAGTGATTCTAACAGTACACAGTGGCTCGAGTCACTGTATACTACGCCCTGTGAACAGTAGTTCTAACAGTACACAATTGCCAGGTACGTAGGAATCGAACCTAAATTATATAACAAATAACATTTTTGTTGAATAAAACGGTAATTAGAATAGGTAAGCACAACCCCCGGAATAATCGTTTCTGATTTCATTCTTGATTTAAAATAGGTACCTACCTAAATGTCGCATGATTTATTCACTTTCATTTTATTTAAAAAAAAGAGTGCATGAATTACTTTTAATAATCACAGAATTTTTATTCTTATTCATATTCAAGTAAATTTTAGTCCAACTCTGTAAGGTGCACAGTGGTTCGCGAGCCACCGTGTACTTTTCCAAAACGAACGTCTGTTGACCTTGGCGTCAATTTGTATTTTAGTTCAAATTAAAAACACAAACAAACACCTAGGGCCTTGAATTATCAGCCAATACTAAGTAGATTAGACACACTCTTCGATAATAACATAAGTAATTGAAAATCTCGTACGAGTTAAGAAAAAAGAGGAGTGAAACTGATCTGGAAATGTAATTTTGATAGCATTAAACACAAAAACGCACCATAACACATTCGCATGGTGCCGGAGCGCCTCACTAACTAGTTCGTACGTGGTCGGGTACGGAACGGTTCCGATTGATGTAGAGGACAGACATAAAGCTCTTTCTGTTTCTCGCACAGCACATTCGAGTCACTGTTCCCACCGAGCGACTGTTCCCTCCCTGACCCTACCTGTAATTTCTACAAAATCACAATGAAATGACGTGCTTTCAAATAAAGTAAAAACGGTGAAAATCGTTTCACGCAATAAATAATTATCCCATAAAAATCATCTTCCATACTTTAAGCTCGCGCGCAATAGTTTACTTAATTTGCCGATAGATGTCACTGTACGTGGAATTCTCATATCATATCTTACATGGCGGTGTTATTTTAACTCTTAAGTGGGGACACTTACTGTGACGGACGGAAAACTACGGAACCCTACACTGAGCGTGGCCCGACACGCTCTTGGCCGGTTTTCTTGTTGTCATTTTTATCATGAACGACATCATTAAAAAAAAATTATAAAAAAAAATTTGGCACTATAGATGGCAGTCAGTAATGTCAGTATGCACTTTTTTCCTAAAAATAAAAAATGTACTTAGAGCTGGCCACGTCGTGGTTAGATTGCTATACTATCCTTATTGCTAGATCCAGGCATCTGGCAGCTTTTAACGGGTGGAGGTCAGAGTGACAGACTAGCAAAATTTTTGAATTGCAAAATAGTAGGTAATACCAAAATAGGTAAAAACTGCTGAAGTTGTCTCAGTTATAAAGGACAGGATCTATATTTTAACAGAACAAAAAACATTGCGTATTATTACGTAAACAAAAACAGTAGGCGACAAACTATGAATTACATTATACGTCGTTGGGCACTACTTTCTTCCAACAACTTTTGGCAATGATATAATCTAATTATTTATATAGTTTCTCATAATAGTTATTGCATCAAACCCAGAACTCTAGGATTGGTTTTCTTGAAGTGGTTTGCATTATTTGACCTCCACCACTTTACAGCTGCCAGATGTCCAGATCTATAAATAAGCATATTATAGCAAACTGACTAGAGGGGTTTCGTTGCTCTCATTATTGTGAGGTGGCTAGCTCTGCGTCTAAAACAAGTGCTTGCCGTGATCATATTCAAAATTTCGTCCACTTAACAATTTTGGCTGCTAACTGTTCCTTCATAAGCCCGGTATCGACAACTCGACCCGGAAAAGGTTAGATGGTAAATATGTATATGTAAAATATGCCTTTGCTAGTGCCCCGACCGGGTTGGTTCCTTAATCGATGGTCAAATTTTTGTCAGAATATTACACTACACAGAAATTTATAATCAAAACAACGCAATTATAATATTAGAGCTAGTCCACGATCTAATCAAAAGTCACATAGAATATCGATCTAATCTTCTATCATGGCTTTAACTTTAAGCACAGCTTCTATCATGGCTTTAACTTTAAGCGGTGATTTTTTTAAACCATTTTTATTTATGACGTAACCTAAATAGTTAACCTCATCCTTAAAAAATTTGCAATCTTTTTGTAACGTGAGGCCGGCGTCTTGTAGCCTTTTGAGTACCTCATTAAGCCTGAGTAAGTGTTGCTCGGTGTTTTCGCCCGTGACGAGCACGTCATCGAGTAAACACAGCGTTTCCGGAACCCCGGCCAGAACACCCTCCATCGCGCGCTGGAACACGGCTGGTCCCGAGGAAAGTCCGAATACCATACGAGTATAGGTAAACGGTAAGCGGTTTACCGCTGCACTGGAGGATGTTTTCAAGACTCTGGACTGGAGAAGGCTAGGCATCAACATAAACGGCGAGTACATCACTCACCTTCGGTTTGCTGACGACATAGTAGTCATGGCTGAGACCATGGAGGATTTGAGTACGATGCTTGATGACCTCAGTAAAGCCTCTGAGCGAGTTGGTCTAAAGATGAACATGGATAAGACGAAGATCATGTCAAATACCCATGTAGCACCAACTCCCGTTACAATCGGAGACTTTACACTCGAAGTTGTGGACCATTATATATTCTTAGGACATACTGTCCAGTTAGGTAGATCCAACTTCGAGAAAGAGGTCAATCGACGAATCCGACTCGGTTGGGCAGCGTTCGGGAAGCTACGGCACATCTTTTTGTTCAATATTCCGCAGTGTCTCAAGACGAAAGTCTTTGACCAGTGTGTGTTGCCAGTGATGACATATGGTACTGAAACGTGGTCGCTTACAATGGGCCTCATAAGAAAGCTCAAAGTCACCCAAAGGGCAATGGAGAGGGCTATGGTTGGAGTCTCTCTGCGTGATCGCATCAGAAATGAGGCCATCCGCAGCAGAACCAAAGTAACCGATATAGCCCTCCGAATCGCTAGACTAAAGTGGCAGTGGGCGGGGCACATTGCTCGTAGAACCGATGGCCGTTGGGGCGGAAAGGTTCTCGAGTGGCGACCACGAACCGGAAGGCGCAGCGTGGGTAGACCCCCCGCAAGGTGGACTGATGACCTGGTGAAGGTCGCGGGAGTCCGCTGGACGCGGGTGGCGCAGGACCGGTCATTGTGGCACTCTTTGGGGGAGGCCTATGTCCAGCAGTGGACGTCTTTCGGCTGATATGATGATGATAGGTAAACAACCCCCGGTGAGTATTTATACAAGTTAATTCTTGCGATGTATCATCTAACTCAAACTGGTTATAAGCATTAGATATATCTAATTTCGTAAACTGTTGGCCGCCGTGCAACTTTGTAAAAAGTTCCGTTACAGTAGGCAAGGGACCAGTAGGTCAACCACGAGCTGTTTGTTTATGCCTGTCGAATAATCAGCACAAATCCTTATCGCTCCATTACGTTTAAGTACCGGCACAATGGGGGACGCATACTGTGAGTGTTCGACCGGTTTTAAGACACCTAAAGATAATAACCGATCTATTTCCGTATCTACTTTGTCTCGTAGGGCAAATGCTAACGGTCTCGCGCGGATAAAAACTGGTTTTGCGTTTTCTTTTAATTGCAACCTGACTTTATATTTATTAAATCGTCCCAAGTCATCTGAAAATACTGATGCGTAACGTTCCTCTAATTCGCGTATCGTGAAGCTACTCGTAGTTTCATATTTCCCACCTTGTTCACAGTAACGTACATTATGGACAGGTGTGAGTCCTAAATTGAATCGCGAAATAAAATCACGACCTAAAACATCAGCGCCCGCATTTCGCACGACGTAAAATTTAAGCGAATGAGTTTGATCCGCATAAGTGACGGGTAGATTTACTACCCCCATGCACGGAATCCTATCACCCATGAATGTGATTAACCGTTTTTTCGCTACTGACAATGGTACATGGCTAAGTGTTTTTTATATGTATTTTCATGAATCGCCGTTACGGTAGCGCCTGAATCAATTTATAAATTAAGCCGAACGTCGAATATACAAATTGTTCCGATCATCGGTTCCCCATTATGCGAACGGATCATATATATACACTCACCGTCATCAACTCATCATCATCATCCTCATCTACAGCGCTCACTGCCATGAAATTTACATTTTTACACATTCTTTTCAGATGCCCCGTAGCTTTACACTTCCTGCACATAGACTTAGCGAAACGACACTGCACAGTTTTATGATTATAATAACCGCACACTTGGCACTGGTTTGTTGTCGCGCTTGCCCTATCTTGAAAAGTTGATCGTTGGATACCTGTACCGGTTGTGCGGCGGCCGCTGCCCCGGCGCGCGCACAATGGATACTTTCCGCCAGCTCCACTGCCTTAGCCAGGGTCAGATCCTTAAGGTCCCGCGCGAAGAGCTTATCCTTCTCTGGGCCGGATGTCATCCCCATGGCGAATCTGTCGCGGAGAGCTTCTTCCACGTTGCTGAAGCCACAGTGCGCCGATAACCCAAGCAACCGTGCCGCCCATTGAGCAAACATCTCCCCCGACTGTTGGGTAGCCGCGTAAAACTTGTACCGCTCGCCGAATCCACAGCGTTTTGGAGTGAAGTAGTTGTCAAGCAATTTGACGATATCTTCGTACGGCACGCTCTGCAACTGCTTCGGTAACGCGAAGTCTGCAGCCAATTTGTACGTGCCGTCGCTGAGTGCGCTAAGGAGGATCGCTCGTCTCTTTGTTCCCGCGGCGTCCTTGGTGCTGTCGATATCGTTTGCAATGAACCACTGCGCAATACGAGCCTTGTATGTCTCCCACGACTGGGTAGTGTGGTCAGACGCAGACAATAATCCATAAAGAGCACCAGACATTTCCGTTTTTTTTTCATGTGGGTAGTCGTCGCCAGTGATGGATACGGGGGTGAGACGAGTGAAACTACTGCTTGCTATTAGCGAACTGCCTTTTATTCGTAGGTTAGCCCGATGGGTGTGTGCGTGAGCACACATATACAACAGTTTGGTAGCCATTCTGTAAGTGTCCTTTAAAACTGGTTTGTAGGCTTTGTAGGGCATTCTTTAATGGTTTTTAGGTAACAGAGTCAAGTGCTTTGATTTTATCACAAAACTTGCACAAAAACCCCTCAATTTTACGTGTTTGCGTATTCCGTCACCTTAACACTCCAATATCGCAAACTTCATGTACAAATACCAATACATGTTACGTATCCTTTACAGGTATCTATTCGGCACGCTAATAAGTTGCATGTATCACAAACAAGCTTTGCCAAGTTCCTAAACCGAATATAACTTGGCACCGCGTCGTGCTTTGATACGAACTTGCCTAATTAGAGAGCGAGGAATGTCAATGTCGATGAAATTATATTTGAAATGTGCTTGTACATTTGCGCTGTTATAATTCAAGCCGAGCTATTATCCGGTGGTATTTAAACGAATACGGGGAAGTCCCGTCTTAACTCTAGACAGAGAGGGTCAGCGTATACTATATATATTTCACCCCAGCAGCTCGAACAAGGGTTCTTTGGTGCTCAATAACAGTGAGCAAAATTCAATTTTACTGCGAGCGTGAGACTAAATGACCTTGAGATGTCCTCAGTAAAAAGAAAGAGAAAGTAATATTTTCAAACGTCATATTATCGCTTTTCTTTTTCTTTTGAATATTCGACCCCCGATGCATACCAAAGTAGCTTGGAAACCTAATCACAAGATTAGGTACAGGCACTAGTTTTTAGTAAATGTGCTATTTGTAATAAGTGGCGAAATTGGAGCGGAAGTCAGTAAAAGAAGCGGGAATTGAGTGGGAGTCGCTGAAAGTAGAGCGGAAGAGGAGCAGAACTAGGTGAAAGTGGAGCGGAACTGACGGAAATGGATTTTACGTACCTACATTTTGCTTTTGACGAGAAAAAAAACTACTTTACTAAGCACAGTTAAATTTTCTGCGAACGAGCAGTTTTTATGAACAAATCGGCAGTTATGGTAGGTACGAGTATAATAACTGCATTTCAAAAGTGCCTCTTTTAGATAAAGAGGGAATATATTTACCACCAATATTAAAACTTTATTTCAAAGTGAGAAGGGTTCAATTTTGCATAATTTCCGAGACCCTTGTCCCATACGCCCGTTAAAGGGTTAAAGTGCATAAGAGAATTAAGTTAATCATTTTGCGACTTAGGCATTTTCCTGTGCGTAAGGTATACGCGCTTTAAGCTCTCACCAAATTTTGCGTATATACGGTGTAAGTTGTGGTAATAAGAAGGTACATTTTCTGCATGTTAACTTTAAACTGTAACCGATAACAGATATTCATTTGTCAACTCGAGTACAGCTATTAAGCTTACAGTAATATAGTTTTCAATACAAAACTAGTCTAAAATCGTATTCAACATTTACATTTGTTAGAAAATAGGTTGTCGTATTTCTAAGAACTTGGTCTCACTAAGTCACTAGTAGTGTAGGGCTGACTCTCTGCCAGGTACTAAAACATCTCGAACTTTAATTAGGTTTCAGAACGCTGAAAGTAGATGTCGTGTTTGGTTTCGTTTAAATTGAACTTTGTGGTTTGATGGTGCAGCGTGGTACGGTAAATGACTAAAGGTATTTTTCGTCTGCTGTACTTTAATCTGTCATTTATACATTCGTAAACACCTATATAAGGACATACGTAATATGATTGTTGAAGATTATGCACTCTGGGCATTATATATCCTATAACAGCACATGTGATTTTATATAATAAAAATCTGGCCAAGTCCGAGTCGGAACTCGGGACACCAAGTGTTTCGTACCACAAGGTTAACAAATAATCCTCACCGTGTGACCTTAAGAGGGTTTTTATGTTATACTAGCTGTACCCGAGGCTTCGCTCACGTGCGTTTTAGTAGGCTTTACCACTTTTCGTTACCCTCAACCGTCCATTGCTAAAAGTTGACTACGCATTCAACATGTAAAAAAATCAGTGCAGCAGTTTACTAACGCAGCAGCAGAGACTAAGAGCGAAATCAATGATCAAGGGAAGCATATGAGCGGGAAGATCTGCCGAGCTGAAGGCAGAGCTTCCCGTAGAGCCGAACGCCCGAAGCGTCGTAGTAGAAAATGCCTCTGCAGTAGCTGGATGGAGATCGAACACAAATGAATGATTAATGTCATCAAGTGAACCGGAGCGTGGAAAGCCCGACAATAAGATCATTGATGTATTCTACTAGATGTGACATCTAGAAGAAATTTTGTGCGCCATGTTTGGCGGTTGACAGCTATGACAGAATCAAAGAGTAGTTTAGACTTGTAGTGATTTTCACTACAACTTTTGGGACAAAAAAATTCTTACGGATGTCATCTCCTGTTACTCAATGTACTTAATACTTTTCATAGTTTTAGAGCTAAATAAAACACACTATGAATATACACTCTCACTATATATTTATGAAGTAGCAACTTTTGTCAAAATGAATCCTCAGATGTTGACAATGGTGTATCAACGACGCAGATTTCCTGTACGCCAACAATACCAATACAATATTTGTAATCCAGAACGTAATACGGTTCTATTAGATAAAAGCATCCTGGGAATGGCTACAAAAATATATAATAAAATCCCAGACCACATACGAATTAAAGAAAAATATGAATTTAAAAGGCATTTGATAAGTTATCTTATTAGTAAAAAATATATTTTTTAAGACACTTATGGCCTGTTTCACAATCTCCAGTTAAAGCATATCTGTCAGATAAATGTTTGCTGTCCTTTTCTTTTATATGACTGGAATAAAGGATAGCAATAATTTTAACTGGCAGATAAGTTTATCTGGAGATTGTGAAACAGGCCCTTAATGTAATTGAAAGTAATTGTAGCTGTAGCCTATGTTTTAATTTATTTGCGTAAAATTGCAAATAAATTAAAATTTAAAATACTGGTATTATTTATATCTGTTATTTATATATAATATGATGTTTAATTAGTTTTCTGTATATAATCCTTATAATTTAATAATCTCTTTTTAGGGTTCCGTAGTCAACTAGGAACCCTTATAGTTTCGCCATGTCTGCCCGTCCGTCCGTCCGTCCGCGGATAATCTCAGTGACCGTTAGCACTAGAAAGCTGAAATTTGGTACTAATATGTATATCAATCACGCCGACAAAGTGGTAATATAAAAAGTGGATATAAATGTTTTATTAGGGTACCTCCCCTATACGTAAAGTGGGGAATGATTTTTTTTTTTTCATTTTAACCCTAACGTGTGATATATTGTTGGATAGGTATTTAAAAATGAATAGGGGTTTACTAAAATAATTTTTTGATAATGTAAATATTTTCGGAAATAATCGCTCCAGAAGTAAAAAAATGTGTCCCCCCCCCTCTAACTTTTGAACCATAAGTTTTGAAAATATAAAAAATATCTCAAAAGTAGAACTTTATAAAAACTTTCTAGGAAAATTATTTTGAACTTGACAGGTTAAGTTTAGTTTTTGAAAAAAAATTACTAAATAATTTCTGAACTAAGTTTGTAATTTAACCGTATAAGCAGATGTTTATTGTACCTGTAATTTCTACAAAATCGCAATGAAATGACGTGCTTTCAAATAAAGTAAAAACGGTGAAAATCGGTTCACGCAATAAAGAATTATTCCATAAAAATCATCTTCCATACTTTAAGCTCGCGCGTACTTAATTTGCCGATAGATGTCGCTGTACGTGGAACGCTCATATTATATCCTACATGGCGGTGTTATTTTAACTCTTAAGTGGGGACACTTACTGTGACGGACGGAAAACTACGGAACCCTACACTGAGCGTGACCCGACACGCTCTTGGCCGGTTTTTAATTAATGAAGTACTCACAAACTGCATAAGTGTTCAGTTCGTTAAGACACTATAATTGTGTATGCCAATAGGCAAAACACAGAGCTCTTTTGTAAATTAGACCCTATTTGTACCACCTGTTATACAAATAAAAATTTCATTTCACGATATAACTATTTAACTAGTTGCCAAAATTGTACGTGAGTTGTGGGGAAATGATATTATGTATTTAATTATTGATTCAACAGCACGGTACTCGGCTGCGCTTTGTGGGATCCTGTATTGTTTGAGGTTGCAGAACAGCCGATAGATACATTTCTGTGACTAGTGAAAATGGGTAAAGTCCTATAAAATGTACAGCACTCTTTTTCGCTAAGCCAATTTTATGCCAAATTATTTTGTAACTTATTTTAACTTTTCTTAGTTGAAGAATCTTCTATCTTTTTTATTTTTTAACCTCTTTTCACTAGGGCCACAGATGTGTAAATCCTGCAAGTTGCAAACTACAGTCAAGTTGTGTTCTGACAAAATAAGAGCCATTATCATCCTCCTAGCGGATGTCCCGGGTTTTCCATTGAGTCTGGGATCCGCCTGGCAATCTAATCCTTTGTTTTACGTATGCACTAGCTTTTACGAAGGCGACTGCCATCTGACCTTCCAACCCAGAGGGGAAATTCGGCCTTGTTGGAATTAGGTCCGGTTTCCTCACGATGTTTTCCTTCACAGATAAATAACTAAAACTCAGTGGTTCTAGGCGGGGTTTGAACCCGAGACCTCCGGATTGAAAGTCGGACGTCTTACCGCCAGGTTATCAGCGTTTTTTAGACAAATCAAGATTACTTAATTAAATATAAAACACAACTAACTCATGTTATCATCTTTTACTAACAACTTATCAGTAATACCTAGCGGAAAAAGTTGAAAATCTGTAAGAGTATAGTTTGTCCGCCGGCTTAAGGACAAATGCTCCATACTTAAAGTATGGCGCATTTATCCTTAGGCCGACGGACAAACTATACCTATGTATCACAATACCACCGGCTGTCTCCCTCTGCAAATTTTAAAACCTAGTGTATCTACTGCACTACAAACTTTATTTATCTGTTATTTACAGATTTTTACTGGAACTCAAGGAATATAACGAAAATATATGATAAAAATGGATAAGGACGTTACTTTTAATATTTATACCACCCTCACAAGAGTAGATTAAACACATGCATGCTCATAGTTAAGGCTTGCAATTATCCGGATAATAGTTGTCAAACTCTTTTCATCTTGAGACGTTTGATTTGATTAACCAAAAATTGTGTATCTAACTTCAAAGGCAAAAAAATTGTTAAAAGTAATTACGTAAATATACTTAAGTAAAAGTTTAAACTTGATAAAATTATTTCTTAATTAACGAACATATAAACTACTTAAACAAGCAAACTATAAATACAGGAGCAAGTAGACCACATAGCCCCACGTGTCTTTGACGGTACTCGTTAATTTCCTTTGATCTCAATCGGGAGCTCAACACAAATACAAACTTATATTGGAAAGGACGCGGTTGATATTCGGCTGTTAGGGGAGAGGGTAACATTTGCGGTACTCCGGTACCAGCACGGAACAGATATCACGTATTCCTGTGGGAACTACCCAAAACAGTATTAAATTTTGATATAATATGGGGTTGGTACCAATATTATCTAATTTGTCAAATAATTATGTCAAAACAAATTATAATTCTGACAATTAACATCACAACGTTTGACGTAAGTACTAGTAACGTTTAGCAAACTCATTTTAACAATTTTTTTAAACGGAATAGATATCTAACAAGAAATAAATCAGTTCTGAATAAGTCCAACGTAATTTCTGATAGATCCAATACAATATGGAATAAAATGAAATCAATAACAAACATCTTTGAATAAGCCCTCTCCTAGTTATATAAGTATCTCTAGAAAACATAATTTAATAAGATAAATTTCATGTTTGAAGTGAATGTAACATTTTATTAGAAACTACTTCCCGCGGCTTCGCCCGCATACTATAAGTACTCAAAAAGGATACGATACCCATGTTGATTTTCAGACTTTGTGACCACATTTGCCCCTTTTAGGGGTTGAATTTTCAAAAAACCTGAAACACGTCTTTACTCATTTATCGTTAGAAATACTCCTGTGAAGTTTCGAATAAAATAGTCTAACAAATCTTGATTCGCCATACAAACTTTGGATCCCCATTTTACCCCCTAGGGGGCGAATTTTGAAAAATCCTTTCTTAGTGCATCCCTAGACCTTATAAGAAACCTACGTGCCAAATTTGGAATGTCGAGAACCAGCGGTTTGGGCTGTGCGTTGATATGTCAGTCAGTCAGTCAGTCAGTTTCTTCTTTTATATATTTATAGATGATAAAGGATGATAAAAACTATGAAAGATTATCTTCAATGTTTGACTTATTTATTTATAAATGTAAATACTGCTGTTTTTACGTGAAATAAATAAATTATTATCTTCAATTCTTATTACATGTATTGGTCAGTAATTTACTTACAAAAATGACATTAGACGATCTTGTATTTTAGACATTGTAGTTAAAAGAAAACGCCATAATTTCCTTTACTATCCCACAAAGTCTCAATCAAAATCTTGATCGATGTTAAATTACCAAAGCAAGAAGGCACATATGTTTCACCATCTCATAGTACCTAACATTTAACTGAGTGTTTCATGCATTAAAGTCGTAATTAAACTTAACTTCAACGTAAAGGTGTCAATAAGTTTTCTTAATTGGATTTATTTTTTAACTTAGAGAATTGAAATAGTTAAACATAATAGTGATTGTGGTGGTGGAGGTTTCCAGAGTCTTTTGTTGTTGTTCCAACCGTTCCAAGTCGTTTGTACATCTTTGTAATATACCTAATAAATAGCAGTAACATACCTAAGTTTGTGTTAAATTATTACCTATATCTGAATTAAAATCGAAAGTCACACTTTTTTAGAATGTAAGGCTAAGTGTGAACATAGAGCAATGAGAGTGTTGTCATAGAGATATCTTTTTTACGTTTTACGGTATTTTGTAGATGTTATAATTCCATGGAATATGTATTATTCGAGGCTATTTAAATGGGTATTACGGTACCCAATAAACAAAGCCTAGCTCCGATACTAAAAACGACCGCTTGATAATCCTACCCAGAATAGGCAAGTTCTCATTTGGATTCAGCCTCATTTCAATACAATCGACCTATTTCACGTATTTAAGGGTCGTTTAAAGGTAACTAATCTGATATTGATAAAATCCGAAATCATGTGATGAACACGAAGTTAGGGCCGCCAAATGTTTGCAAATGTTTGTTGTTACCAGACATGTTTTAAGAATTCATTTACAAACTTTATTGTGGACGGCTAGTTAAGCCCGGTCGGTAGTATATACTAGATGTCGAATTGCCCCCTGCCTGCGTGTAGGCAAAAAACCTTTGAAACTTCTGATATTCAAGGATTGTCTCATTAACTTAATATTATATAATTGGAACTGTTCACCAATTAGACACCGGAATGTAAGGCTTGGGGATTTTTCGGATTCTCCGTGTTTATGGTACGGGGAACTGCATTAACCAAGCAGTATAAATATGGTCGTGAATTATAGCCAAGAGTCTATACTCGTTTAGAAATGCTGTGTTGATATATGAAGCGCCAATAACCGTCATATTCGTTTGAAAGAAAACTTTACGGAAGCTGCTTCCTTCCATGGTTGACACAGGTTTTTGTATACGTTGTATTTTAAGGTCTCGTACTAAAGGATGGCTACGTTGATATATTCTTCCGTTTATCAATACCTGATAATTTTTTTCAGAAAATATTTGATTAAATTTAGCACTGTGTAACATAAAACGATATAAATTTTGTTTATCCAAAGTTATAATTGTGATTATTTTCCGTGTTCAAAAAAGTTATTCGTGACATAATTCCACAGACTAAGTATTCAAATTGACAAACTTGGAGGAAATCCTTGTCGATATTTGCGTTCTACTTTCCAATTTATATAATAACTCTCTTACGTTAGCCATAACCAGTATTAAATTACTTTTTGGTTGATTTTGATGAATTTCCATTAACAATTCTTTTCGGGTCGAGAGATTAGTGTTAGATAGAACCAGTGATAGTTTTGTGTTTCATGTTCCTAAGTGCATTGTAATATGCCTATATTGAAGAATAAGACTATTTATCTTGTTTTCAACCGACTTCAAGATTTCGAAGGAGGAGGTTATCAATTCGTCGGGATCTTTGTTTTGGCTTTTTTGTTGTGTTCACCGATTATTCGGACTTTCGGAAACGGCTGGTCCGATTGGATTTTTTTTAAAGAGTATACTTTACAGTTCGTCCCATTGTAACCAGGTCAGGATCTGATGATGGGATCTTGGAGAAATCGAGGGAACTATAATAGGCACACCTATAGTAATTTGAGTATTTTTGACAGCAGCTCGAGCATTTGCTTTTGGAAAGGTGGAGGCTAAGTGAAGTTGGTTTAAAATTATTACTATGTCAATACTTCATTGATTGTTACATTAAAAAAAAGAAAATGTTTAAAGTACCTACCTATTGACGGCGGCGGCGCTAAAGCCAACTAACGGACATAATATGATCATAATATATACGGCTTATTTGAAGAAAATAAATGTCTAAGATGTTTATTTTATTTGTATTACCATCAAGCGTCCTGAATAAATTTATTCTTATTCTTATAAATCTCGAACTTGATTTGACCAGTCCGAAAAGACGTTTGGCTTATTGGGATCATCACTTTTTGTTATCAATTGATTATTAAATGAATTTCAGTACATATGAAAGTTTAAGTGACATTGATTGCGAGATTCACAATTTGTTGAAATCTCTTTGTTATAATAAAACAACAACAAATTGATGATAAATTAATAACATTCGATTATAATACCGCTGAAGGTGAACTATATTTTCCTAATTACTTTAGGTGACGTGATATCAAAGTAAGTAGGACTATTTCTTAATTTAAATAACCGTTTTCCTCTGACTTCAATATTTAGCAGAGCTTGAATTTGAAAAAAATGTGCGCATCAAGAAAAAGTTGTGAATTTTTGGCCATGGATAGAGTGCCCCACGATGAATATTTTTTAGTATTGGAGGTCTGTAAAAATTTTGGACTTTCACGTCAAAATCAGGGGTCCCGTGCAATATGTTATTACTCTCTGGTTAAGGCTGCTAGGGGTTGTGTGGTATCATTTCCGTATAAAACAGACATGCAGAATTCATTTTTGATAATAAAAAAGCAAAAATCCATATTTAAAGAAAAAATTCTGCGAAGAGGAAAAACACTCAAAAATATTATTTTTTAGAACGTTGTATAAATAATAAATATCATTTATTTGTGAATTAAAAAAATGTTATGAGGCATATTTAATGTAGTTTATAATATTTAAACAATTTTAAGGCCCTTACAATACAAAAACTACGTGAAAAAAATCATTCGCGTCGTGGTGTATATGTTTTCTCCATAATGATTTGATATTATGGAGAATTATTTGGCATTAATGAAATCCACGTCGGATTTGGTAGACTACGGACTCTGGCGGCGTAGCAGTCGTAGATAAAGTGAGAGATATGCTACGCACCTCGTAGACTGACTGGTGACTGCTAATGCTACTATAGCAAATTTTAAGACTTTCCGTACCGCAGTTTGCTACGCGCTACGCTCGTAGCCAATACCAGCGATTTCCCGCTTTGTAGCGCAAATCTGCTATATACAGGGAGCTTGCCTAGCGGGTTCCTGGTGCGGAAAGTGAAAATAAAAAAATATTAATTCATTAATATGATAAATCAAAAACTTTACTGAATAAACGCATAAAAAAAAACAAGTAAACAGGTAGGTACACAAAATCACAAATAAAAAATGGCGAGAAGGATAAACGTATCAACCAGAAGTCTGGAGATAAAAAAGTCAGTACTTTAACATATCAATTGATTTTCCTAAATCTAAGACTTATCACAGAGGCCTAATCTTGTAGGCAGGTACTTTTGAACATACCAAATAATTACAAAACCATGCTACTTAATTGGACCCATTGGAATTTTACCCATTGGAAAGTACTGAAACTAGACAAATAAACATCAAACTCATTTGACGCTAAGCACTTTTCACTTTTCTTATCATCAAAAATGCCCAGAGCCAATAAATTCTAGTCCATCCCAGGTGTATTTTATAGCAAACCGTGACGTCACCGTTCGCGCCGCTATAAATAAAAGTTGACAACCTAAATGGAGGCAGGCGCGACAAAATATGGTCGCATTAAATTTAAAACACTTCTTCCCGGCAGTGAGGCGGGCTTTGCCAACTAAATAATAACCATAATTACAACGCACAATTCAAACCACTCAACGGAAATCCTTTTTTTGTACTTACTCGTAAAGTTTTTTGAGGTTATAAATTCTCATTTCGAACGACGACGTTGTGCACTTTCGCTTCTCATCGCGAAAAGTCGTAAACAAGTTCCGCTTTAACACGTTTTGGTTGTCTAATTGTGACATTAGGTATCTTGCTCAAGCATGAAGGATGTCTTTAGTTATGTTATTAAACAGACGGAAAAAATAACCTCTCAGGAGCTATAGCGAAAGATGCTGTGGGCAATGTGACCTTGCTGTCTTCCGTTTTCCTATAGAACGTTACAAATGATTATCCCATTCGGTTCTAGTCAACCGAGCGAGCGCAATGAAGCTAAGTTCTTACAGACAACTTCGGACACAACGGAGCTGTCAACTAGCTACCGGGACGTCCCTGCATTTTGATGACTGTTTGATTTTAAATAGTTGTTTCGCGATAACTTTTATAACGTTTCTCTGATCTTTAGGAAATTTGTTGAGGTTGAAACAGAGCTAAATATAATTTGAAAGTTCTTATATGAGCAGGATAGAACAAGAAGTTCTAAAGCTAGGAGGCGCAAAAACGATATAAACAAGTTCTTGTTATATTATTCGACACGTTTGCAAGTATATCGAGAGTTCACAGTTCGAGACGGACTACTAGTACCTATTATTATTGAATCGTAACATCCAAGTTTTATTCCGAGAACCCTAATCACTGAATGATAACTTCCCAGAAGCTCGCTCCGATTTCGCAGACGGAAATGACGTCACAACCGGCACAATATCTGAAGCCTGTTGTCCTCATTCGGGCAAGTGTATAAATCTGCGTCGGGGACAATAACTCCGAAGAGTAATATCCGTAGTCGCTCATCGCTTGTGCACCTGCTCGCTCAATTAATCCCCAGAAACATTGGAATTGCTTACTTACCAAATTGTGTCTCGAAATTTTTCCCGATTTATTATCTGGATTTGAGCGGTTTACTTTTAATAGCTGTTTAATAATGCCCATTAATTATAAACTTTTGTTTACGATCGATTAGATCGTGGAAAGAGAATATTACATTTTATGATGAACATTATATTTTAGAGATAGGAAAACTAGGAACATATATAACAAATCGAAAGGAAATAAAATGAATACTGGGAGATATAATAGGACAATTCCCGAAACACATGGGAAATTCGTCTTGATTTATATTTTTTCTTTTGAATTATAAAAAGCATTGCCTACTAAACTAGAATATTTTATTTTAACAACATAACCGAATAGTTTGGAACGTTAAAGTGTGTACTTAGTACTTACCTCAAACTGCTCTCAATATGCTTCTTTACTCCAATATCTTTGCTTTGTCTCCAGCCGTAGCTATTCAGTGAAACTAATCAATACTATCCATGCACAAACCATTGATTGGGCCTATCGAATAGCTATACGCTTTGTGTTTCTGCTTTGGCAAATTCTGTGGCGGCTCACTCCGGCTAATTAGTCGCCGTTTCGGCTGAATGCCTGCATCATTAAATTTGTAACTGTTTATATTATCCCCGACTATTACGGTTTGGAATGTGTTTTGACGCGGAGGATTCTAATTAGGCTAGGTTCACTCGGCGTTATTATTTTCCGTATACCGTATACGGGATTTTATCGAATACCGTAGTAACAGTAAAAAGAAATACATACTCAGACCCTAATGCTAGGTTCACACGGCCTTAATTTTTCCCGTATACCGTATACGGGATTTTATCGTAGTGACAGTAGTGACAGCAAAATTTGTATGGCAACTTTCAAAATCATTCACATTCGGCTAGACGGCCTTCCCGCATAGACGCCGTGTAAATAATTTTGAAAGTTGCCACACAAATTTCACTACGGTATTCGATAAAATCCCGTATACACGGTATACGGGAAAAATTAACGCCGTGTGAGAACCTGGCCTTAGGGTCTGAGTATGTATTACATTAGTGGCGGTTTTTGTTGAGGACACGTAATACAATCATGTTTTGCCAATACGTTTTCAGTTTACTTAATTTGTTGCCTAGATATAGATTCAGTATTTAGAGGTAAGGTCACGGAGTCATCCCTAAGGTTCACTGTACATTGGATATTTTATAAGTAAGTATTAAACGAAATAAAATGGCTTCAACCGTAAATGGCTCAACAATAAAACTCAGTGACTATACGTGGTTAGGTTTTAACTAATCAGTGGATAATATACTTATAATTTTCGTCTCACCAATATTTTATAAATGTACATAACATATATCGGGTGGAACAATACAATGGACTTCTACGAAAATGGGCATTAGTTTATTTTTAGTAATAACTTTTAAACCAATGAACCTTGTTAATATTCCTAACCGTTTTCAAGTTAGAGCTTGCTGAAATTAAAGTGCAAAATACTGCCTGTTACAACCCTAATTAGTAAACGGGTTCAATTACCTTTATAGTAAACTAACTTTACATGACTGACAAGTACCTAATGTCATCATAAAGTCGACTTGGTCGACTCATCCACGAGCCGAATCGAATTTAAGTCGAATTTTGCTTGCTAGGAGACATCGACAACCACAGAGCTACGAAACATAAGTTAAATTTAACACAAAGGTTTTAAGACATATTAATAATAATCAATTTCCAACATTAATTAATTGTTTCCTAATAGTCATATTTTTTATTTCTCGAGGCACCTATTACTTTATTTTTTGTATCGAAATACCCTAGTAAAGCAATAAATAAAATTATTAGGTAATTAACATACCTTTTTGGTGTTGTCATTTTGATGAATAAAAAAAACCGGCCAAGTGCGTGTCGGACCACGCATAGGAGGGTTCCGTACCTTCAATGGAATAAGAACCAAACTAATACCAAAAGGTCGTATCTGATGCCTACGGAAGAAGTATTTTGGAGATAACTCAAACCGATAATGTTCAAAACAATTTTCGTTGAAAGTATATGATAAGGCGCATCTCTTCAAATTTTTTCATATTTTTTGAACTTACGGTTCAAAAGTTACGGGGGGGCTACACAACTTTTCTGACTTTCGAAGCGATTATTGCAGAAAATATTCACTCAATCACAAAATAATCAAAGAAACCTCAATGTTATTTTGAAATACCTATCGATTGATGTGTCACATGTTGATATTTGGTAATTTTTTTTTTTAAATTTAGTTACCTGTATGGAGCGCCCCCCTAAAAATATTTTTTTTTTTTCAAATTTAACTACATAAATAAGTAGCTGCATACAAAATACACCTTATCTGTAAATTTTATTCAGATACGTCGTATAGTTTCCGAGTAAAATGCCTGTGACATACGGACGGACAGACAGACAGACAGACAGACAGACATGACGAATCCATAAGGGTTCCGTTTTTTGCCATTTGGCTACGGAACCCTAATAAAAAAGACAAGGTAATGTTTACGTCACGTCATGTTTATGTCATAATGTTGTGCTACAAATTGATTAAATGATCGAAATTATTTTTATTTGCTACATCTTTCGCGGAAGTGAAATTGGCACTGTAATCGTAACGCGCGTTAAGAAAAACTGCGTGTTTGGGAATAGCTATTTCGATTTTGTAGACAACAGTGAAAATATGGTGGAAAAACTCAACATCGTGTCTTACATGTTCATCTTCACAAGCCTCTTTTTACTTTAATCAAAGTTCACAAGATATGAAATTGTGATTGGAAGTTTACTCAGAACAAAAGGTGTGAACCTGTTAAAGGAATAACGACATAGGTACCACAAGGATGTCATTAATAATTTTAAACAAAAAAGAACCGACTTCACTAAGCGTCTACCTTTCCAACACCAAGTGCTCGATCTGCTGTAAAAATACTCAAATCACCATAGGTGTGCCTATAATAGTTGAAGAGTTCCCTCGATTTCTCCAGGATCCCATTATCAGATCCTGACATGGTTACAATGGGACTAACTGTGAAGTATACGCTTTCAAACAAATAAAGAATTTTTCAAATCGGTCCAGCCGTCTTCGAATAATCGGTGAACATACATAAAAAAAAATTGCAAAAACAAAGATCCCGACGAATTGATAACCTCCTCCTTCGAAATCTTGAAGTCGGTTGAAAACACCGAATTAAATTATAATATTTTTGTCAAGAGTTCTTTGAAAATGTAAACATTACGTAAGAACACTAGGGTTGGCAATGCAATATAAAAAAACATTATTCTAATTTATTTCTCCGTTTTAATTGCGAGGGTTATTATTATTATAAATACATTTTAGAACATTTATAAACTAGTAGTCCGCCTCGAACTGAAAACTCGCAATTTACACAATCCCAACAAATTTCATAAAGATTACTAAGAAAGAAAAACATTACTACTTAAAGTTATCGCGGAACAAACCCTCAAAATCAAAAAGCCATCGAAATGCCGAGACGTCACAGTAGCCGAAGATGTTTGTAAGAACTTCACTTCGCTTACGCTCCGCTCGTTCGATAACAAACCTTTCAGCATAGTTCTTCAGCATCCTTTAATCATAATCATAATATGTTTATTTGCAGAAAAAGGGTTAGTTACATGTCTTATCTTTAGGTTAGTGGTAGTCCCACCTTCTTCAGATGGGTTTAACAGCATGCAAATATTCTTATACCTAATAACTAACAGAATGGAATAGCAATATGAGATATATATACAGAGAGTATTATGTGATGTCAATAACAACAATAAAACATTAATCAATTAAAAATACACTACAAGTTTGGCTAAATATTATAAGAGAAAAATAAAAAATAATTACATTGAATGTCATTCCGGTACAATAAATGTCAATTGGCAGAGAAGAATACTAATTACACAAATATAAGATGTCGAATAGTCATTACAAATTGCTCCACTAAAAAATAATTACATTGAATGTCATTCCGGTACAATAAATGTCAATTGGCAGAGAAGAATACTAATTACACAAGGGTCAGAAATGTATTCTTCGTGTTCCATGAATTGTTGGACACTGAAGAAGCAGTGATCCATGAGCCAGACTCTGAGTTTTCTATTAAGGTCTTTTCCTTCAAGTGCTCTTATTTCGGCTGGTAATTTGTTGTACACTGCAATGCTCATATTAAAGGCATTCCTTTTATATATGTCAAATCTGCAACGCGGTTGGTACAAAAGATTTCTATATTCAGCTCTCATAGCTCCTCGGATAGGATCGGAACGCAGTCTAAAGTAATTAGGAAACTTTTTTGTAAAGTTACAGGTCTTTAGTATGTACATGCATGCTAAGGGTCGAACATTGAGCTGTTTGAAAATGGGTCTGCAGTCAGCATCTATCCTAGCGCCAACTATTGCACGCATATATTTTCTTTGTAGCCTATGTATCCTACCAACGTCTACTGAGTTACCCCAAAGAATAAGGCCGTAATTTAGAATAGACGACACGTATCCATGGTATGCCATTAGAGCCGCCTCTTGAGATACGTTCAGTCTTAGTTTTCCTAACGAAAATCAAAAGCGGTCCAGTCTTACGCATATTGAGTTGATGTGTTCCTTCCAATTTAAAAATGAATCTATATTAAATCCCAAGAACTTAGTATTGGCAGTTTGCTCTAGCAGAAGGCTATTCATATTAATATTAATTTGGGGAAGTTCAACCCCGTATGAGTGAAACTGCATATATTGCGTCTTGCTAAAATTAATAAGTAAGTTATTGTTGCTAATCCAATTATGCATGTCACTTAGTGCTTCATTAATTTCAGTCTAATATGTTTTTAGATCACTTCCTTTAACTATTATAGTGGTGTCGTCTGAGAAAAGAATTGTCTTAGGTTTTGTTGCCTTCGGCAGATCATTGATAAATATTAAAAATAGTAATGGTCCAAGGTGATTTCCCTGAGGCACGCCTGAAGCGATTGTGCGAAGAGGAGATCTATTTACCACCATTTTATAAGTATTATTTGCATTCTCAGCTACTCTTGAGATTTATGTGCATTGCTTCCTGTTACTTAAATATGACTTTAACCAATCATATGCCCGACCATCATAAGAAAGTATAACCTAGTTTTCTACAATTTGTAGTGTCTGGCGAATTTTCTGGCCAAAAGGCCTTAAACTACAACCTACAACCTCCAGCTTTCTGACCGTAAGCCTCTAGCTTTCCAAGAAGTATTTCATGGTTTACCATGTCAAACGCTTTGGTCATGTCAAGAAATATTGACATAACCTGTGATTTACAATTAATAGGTTATGTATTTTATAAACTCAAAGCAAGTCAATTCCGTGTTAAGACCTTTTCGAAATCCGTATTGATCCATATGTAATATACGATGCTTGGTGGATTTAGAATTGCACCACCCGGTATACTACTTATACCTTCTATACTGCAAAGTCTTTGCTTGTTATTTATAAATTTTAGCGACGCGTTAAAATTAAACCTGTGTTATCTTAATTTGTCAAGAAAGTTAATATTAAAAATGTAAATAATGAAGCCACATCTATATGAATTAATACATTTTGAAAGAGAAAAATTCTTGATAGCAGTGTTTATGTTCCAATGATTTGGAAACATTGAAGATGCCTTCTCAGTATCCTATGCACGTAATAACGTAGCAGCTATAAGCGGAAACAATGCTGAAGAAATGCGAATACTCAAATGTCTAACCTCCGTTCTTTTCTCAACATTGAAATATAAACTTTACTACAAAAGATATAGAGTGACTTTTAAATTACGTGATTGAGGTGAATATACGAGGTTTGGTTATTAAAAGATCGATTTGTAACTCCCCTTTTGTCATACAAATCCGTTTTATTTTATAACTTCGGGCTTTCGTTTCCATTATCACGTTTCGGCTTTGCGGAAATTGGCAATTCGCTTTCGACGTGTCATTGTAAACAATATACGTTTCTGTGTTAATCATCGGCTCGGCTCATTCGAGCGTAAACTTGTTTAAGGGAACACGTTTTAAATATTTACGATTAACGTAAATACGTAGCTTTGCTTTGTTTATAAATAACAAACAAAAAGTAAGAAGTAAATGACATACTATATATTATCATTCGTTTGTAAACAGCTTCCTAATCTAGTCGGTAGTGGCCCTGCCTTTCATAGGAAGCCCCAGCTTGAAGTTAAGTTTGGTCGTGGCATTTATTTGTATCACAGATATTAATTTTTTCCTCAGCTCAGTTATGGATGTTTGTTTTTATGAATTTAAATATTTTTCTATATCAGATATATTTATTACATTTGTGACGCTTTCAAGTCAAAGGTACATCATTTTCGGTTGTCAATAAGGCATTACTGCTCTAAAAAATAATGTAGAAATAAACTATTAACAACCGACAATGATGTACCTTTGACTTGAAAACGTCACGTCACATTTATCGTCACCTAGTACCATTAACACAAGGCTATTGAGCTGACTTCGGGACTACGTTAATTTGTCTAAGATTGTCCCATAATATTAATAATTATTGTTATACGTATTTGCATCTTTCGTGACTATGGTTGACCTTAGCTTGAATTTTGTACACTAAGCATACCAAAGCCTCTTGTTGAATTCCTCTACTTTACCTACTTATGTAGACTTACTCTGGGCTCAGATTTTGTAAAGGTTTGGGTAAAAGAAGGCTTAGGCCTGCAAAATACCGGTATTACGCCCATTAGCGCCCTATATAATCAAATATTTCCGATTTGAAATAATTATCTCTGTCAGGAAAAGGGTTTAAAACGAACTTCACAAGCACGGTAAAATTGGGATTAAAATATTTGCATCAAAATGAAATTCTATCTTACAGCTATATTTTGTCGGCGACTCATGTACCTATAAGGCTTTCCAATTAGTCTAACCGAAGCCCTTTAATGTCTTGAATATTTTCGTACCGAATACCTGTTTAAAGGATATTTAATTCGAATCCTTTCTTTATTGCTGATAAAGATAAGTTCGAATCAGTTGTTTTTGCATTTAGAGCCTGATTTACACGCCCTTTTGCCTTTTGGTTCACTTTTGCATTTGCAGTCAAAAATAATGGTAGATTGGACTAAATATTATGAATATAATATACTAAACCTAATTTAAATTTAAAGATATATTTTATAAGAGTCATCACGATATATTTTAATTAACATATTTATTATTCTAGATACGAGTCATTCCAGTATTTTGTCTGGAATGTTTATCCGTTATATAATTGACGCGAATTTGAATACTCATTAAGACAAATTTTGCATATATTTACATAATGCAAATGTCTCTTAGCCTAATGCTTGAAACGATATACTTACGCAACTGTTCTAAATAGAAACTGTGACGTGCAAAATACGAGCGGAGTTTGTCCAACGCCATGGCCCATGAACAAAAAAGTATTATCTACAATGCGGCTCTTTGAAGATAGCGGACAAAAACAAATCCGAGTATATAGAGCTCGTCTGTTGTCAAAAAAACGTGGCTATAGAACAAACCATAACTACAGTTTACATGGTATTACTTGTCCCTTTTTATCGATTGTCATGATCAAAAAATACAGATTCTAACTAGAAATGCTAAACGGAAAAATATTATTACTTGACTGCTTCAAACAATGGTGTTGGCCTGCTCATTGCGAGTTTCGAGAAGAACATGACACAATAGCGGTAGTCTGCTTTGTAATCACAGGAGCAAAATGACATATATTTAAAATTACATATTTTGTATTCATACCTACAGTCCTATAAAAGCTGAAACAAAACACTGGTAACAACAAATATTGCAACCGGACAGAAACCCGCAAAACGCAGAACGACCTGATTTAACATAAGGTTATAGAAATGACAAACAAATAAAGCCAATCCCGAGAGATGAATTTGCATAATAAAGAACGGTTTTACGAAGGGTTGGGATACAAATATCTGCGCATAATCGAGCACTTTGCGGGATCGTAAGGAAATTGAATTTTAGTTTGCTCCGGGCCTGAAGATCCGCGATGTCCTTTAGAACGAGACGTTACGGGTACAGCTCAGAAAAGTGGAAAGTTGCCCGTGGTCAGACCGCTGGCTCAAGGTTATCTCCATACTTTAATGGATTAATATATATTGAAAAATAAAATTTGATTAAAACTGGGTACAATAAATAACATTAATAAACAATAAACTTAAATATAAACTAAAAACTATCTTAAACAAACACACACTAAAATTAAAAATCTCCACGCGGCATGGTACCGTAGATGCTGGCAGCATTTCCCCTTTGTATGGCAACAACATTTCTACAAGCAAATTCTAGAACTGAATTGCGTAATTTTATATTTTGTACCAACTTGGTCAAAAAAAAATGCTTCAGGCAATCAATGTTGATCAAAGATGTGTTGAAGTTAGCGTCTAAAACGAGATAAGTAGTGTTTTTTTGAAAGCTCCATTGTCCAAATAAAATGAGGAATGACACATGAAACTATGTTTTTAGTTCGTCGTTAAATCGTTTTTAAGCATCGTAGGTCTGATGAAAGCCCGTTCGGTAAATCGTGCCCATGGTCTCTGCTACAGAATTAGTCATTAAATATTATCTGGGGCCAAGTCGAACAAAACAAACAACAAAGGCACGGCCATACCATCCCTTTCCCGAAGCCATTCAGGCCATTTTAGACCCACCTCTAATTCTGTTTGTACCTCCCCCCCCCTAAAAATATTAAGCTTTATTAACTTTAATTAATATTAATAATAATATGTAAGTAAACTAACGAAAATCTAAACGTAAACTAAAACCAGTGGCCAAACGCGTGATCAGTCTAGTGAAAGGACACCTATGTTGTACCGTAGCAACCCATTTTCTTTTAACGTGAGATCAGTTATTCTTCGGACTCCGGTGGAAATAGCAACCTGACCCCTTGTAACCCCTAGGAGGATAATAAAAACGCATAAAAGTACCTGAATTACCTAACGAATAGAAATAGAATGAGAACACAAGAAACAGAGTCACTTGGTATAAAAATTTCAGAATGATAAATTTTTATTGTAGAATGTAAGGTAAAAATGCTTAAAAATAAAATATATTTTTTTGGTAATGATCCCCAACGGCTTATTAGTCCTTAGGATAACAAGGATGTAGCAAACTTCCTGGAATAAGTCCATTTTAAAACCTACATATATTATAGAATTTACTCCTATTAAATTCTGAGTGCTAAGATAAGCGTAAATATCACACTAAGGTACTACATCCTTGCCCGATGAGGTATTAAGGCTCCTGCAAAACTCATCAGTCCAATTCAATGAGGCTTCCTAGTCCTACCTGCCTAACCCTAGGAGTGTAAGACCCTTCGAGCGACTCTACTAACGGTTTGGAAGCTTAGGTGACGTTGTGATGAAGAAAACCGCCAAAATATTCATCGTCAACCTTTTAGTCTCATTTAACAACATGAGAACAAATCTAAACGTCAATAACCCTTGTCCATCCCATAAACTGTAACCTGAGTCATTATTTCTGAGTTTTCTAACATGTAGAACCAAAAACCAACCTTAGTTGTTGACCACAAATTTTATGAAGTCAATCTAACCAATTTAAGCATTATGTAACTTTGAAATATTACAATGGACTGCTCTGCTTGCCACTGATCAAATCAGACTACTGTTTCAGAATGATTTGTTATTCAGAGTTATATGAATACTATAAAACCATTGAAATGTATATTTATACCTTTATTATACCAGAAAACTCAGAAATAGACTTGAAAATATCACAAAAGATTAGAATACTGCTTTCAAAACGTTAAAATCAGGATATTATCCGAATGACCGTTATTTATAAAGAATGATGCTTTCAAAAACATGAAAGGCTTTAAGAAAATGCCTACTACCCCTTTGTGTATGAATTTATTCTATCACTAACCCCATCTGCTAGTATTTCTGGAATATCTGTCGTACTTACCATAGCCCAAATATTCCAGACAATACTCAAGTGTATCCCTAAACCTAAGCTGGGAAAGTTCGGCCAATGAATCCGAGATTGCAAAGCTATCAATTGGTGTGGTGATGATCTCCCCCTCCACGACTAAAACGTCAGGGTGGTGGAAGTAAGACCGGTCCCTATCTGGTGTATATAAAGAATATTTACATATATTTAACAAGACAAGATCACCGACACTGCATGATGTTCATGGGCCCGAGTCTCCGGCTGACCAGCGACTTAACATCGAGCCGAGGTCCCCACTTAACCATGACAGCTGGTCACCGTGATCAAGGAAGCCCCACTTATAAGCGGAGTAACGCTGCTTATGTCGGTAAAAAAGCAGCGCCAGGCTTCTTCATGCCTGTTGCAAAGCTAGAACTCCAGCTCTATCTCGTTTGTCAGCCGTTAGGTTGAAATAGAGCTGAATAACCACACTTTCGGTTTAGACAGTAACTGGTTCTATTATTTAAATAAACACTCAAGAAAAATTTACATGATAACTAAACTCCCAATTAACATAAGTTAAAAACAATTAAAACCACAAGAAATAGTAAACGAAACCTTCACCACCGCAAAACATCTAGATCTACATTTCCGAGGTACTTTCAAAGTTTCCCGGATCCGCAAAGTCTAGATTTAACTCTGAACCAAAACAAAATCATATTGATTTTAATTCTAGCTCAAAGCTTCGCGACACTGAAAATTTCACTCACACGTACCAATAATAATGATTTCCAAAACCAGTCACTTATCCGTTCGACAATTAAGAATTGAATGCCCGCGCGTCACTTTCACCTCTATTTATAACCTTAGATGCTTACACCGTGCTTACATTAGACGGAGAGCCGGCCTCATCAAGCACGACCCGACAATGTAACCAACGAAATCCCCCAATCATTCCGCCACACCATGTCTACCTTCATATCCGTAATATCTGGCAGCTGTAAAGTGGCGGAAGCCAAAGAATGCAATCCACTTTAGTAAAACAAACCCTCAAGTTCCGGGTTTGATGCAATATTATAGATACATTAGTTACTTAAGTACTATGTAAGACCTTGCCTTACGTAAAACCTTATGTAACACATTATTATGAAGCGATTAATGAATAAATAAAAGAATTATGAATTATTATGAGAAATTATATGAACCTCGGTGGTTTCTTTTCCTATTTTGGTATTATTATTCTCCAAAACAACAATTTCGATAGTCTGTCACTTCGACCTCCACCCATTCAAAGCCGCCAGGTGCCCAAATGCAGTATCAAGGATAATATAGCTATTAAACCAGACGGGCCCTGAACGCTTCCCCCATCGCGTCACATTCATCACGGTCAGCTCCTAGTCTATCAGAAACACAATTACTATTAATCGAATGCTTACGTTTTGACTTATGAAAAAGATCATAACTCTTCTTGCCTTTCTGCTATTATGTGTCTTATGTCATTTTCATAAGGTTCAATTTTATTTGACCTCAACTCATGGGAAATAAAACAATAAAAATATCCTTTACTCAAATGAAAAGGATCGTAATTCTCTTTGGCCTTTTGTTTACTTTATGCCTTCTGCCATTGTCTTAAGGTGTAAATTTATTTGACAACGTCTCACTGACCTGCATTTTAATAATATGAATTTTATTGTTCGTCAATTTTCTTCTCCGTGGTTGCTATGGGAATCAAACAAGGTTATGTACATGGTAATAATAGTACATAATATATCTATTTTTGATATACGGAATGTTGCCGCCCGATGTTTCTTTGGATTAATTGGTTATTGTATTGAAGTAATAATTTGTCTCGCCCGGCTCATTACTAAGTAATTTTCGTGATTCTTAACCCTTATCTTTGAATGAAAAAATGATAATAAAGATCCTTAATGTTCATATTTTAATAGACAACCATGTCCATAATACATATTACAGTAGATAGTACCTGAACGAGGTATGTATTTAGTTACATGTTGTCGATAAAGCTTAGCCTCTTAAACTTTTGTGAACAAGAGGCCATTACACAAGGGAGGTATATTTTCAATATCATTGAATTTCAACATATATTTTAAGAATTATTGCAAGTGAAAGTTCCTTAATTTTCTCACTGACTCGCTCACTCACTGATTAACGATTATCGTATATCTAAGGTACTTCTAGCAGTGCCACAAGCTCCAAATTTAGAACACTTCTAGTGTTTAGGCTTTAAAGCCATTGAAAATCTAAACATACCGCAATATTAGTCGGGGTGTCTAGTTTTATAAACCGCACAAGTAACTTGTAATCGCATGTATATATTTATATACACGGTGTAACATGAGAAAACCGAATAATTTAAACAGCGTATTCCTGATCATAATTGGAGACTAAAATGTCGTATAAACTTTTCTGGAATTTGCCTAGTTTCAGAGTTACTACTACTTAAATAAAAAAAACATTTTTTAATGTGACTCAGTGCAAAACGCTTTTTTGTTGGCGATTTCACCCTTTATGGTGTCTAGTATATACATTCTTATTGACAGATATCTAAGTGCCAAGGAATACTTTACGCAACCTATTGTTTTCGAAAAAAATGTACTAATTTATTTTAATCGACATCTTTAACAATAACATTTATGTTTTTATGTTCAAAAGCATTTAAAAAATCGAAAAAAAAAGCAAAAAAAAAAATATTTTTTTTTTGGCGAAATCCAGAAGAGTTTATACGACATTTTTGTCTCCAATTATGATCAGGAATAGGTACGCTGTTAAAATTATTCGGTTTTCTCATGTTACACCGTGTATAAATGGCTTCACTGCAAACAAGAAAGTTCAATGTAACAAAGCATATATATACGAGTATATGCTTTTTTCTTTTGGTAAAAGTTTAGTTTTTTACACTACCTAAATTAGATATATTACGTATATCCTATATATCTTTCATGACTTTAATGAGTCACTAAAATAAATTTTACTGGAATATGACTTACCAATCGCAAACATCAGCTTTTAAAATCAGTGCAAACCGATGGGAAGTGAATAATAGCTAGATTAGCTAGTCGTTAATCTACAAGCGTGGCACGTACAGTCAGCTGCAGAGAAAAGGTACCACCCGCCATACAAGTTTGTAGGGCACGGTGGTACCTTTTCTCTGCAGCTGACTGTACTAGCGGGCGCATCCCCGTCCATTGACAACCTGCCCACTGACCTGTTGTCGATTTCACGCCGTTTCAAGTCTAAAACAACGCGGCTCGCACGGCTAAACGCACGCTCACATCAAAGGATCGTTTTTAGGACACGACTGGGAACTTTAATACGAGAACAAAGTTTTACAAGCGCGTAACGGCCAATTAGAACGATGTTAGTCGAACTTTTTCTTCTCCGGGCTTTCGATGAGATTGCACGCGTAATATCTATTAAATGTCGGTGTTAGTATTGTTGGAGGAAAACATCGATCTTATATAAGAAACCGTTAGCAATAATGTCGTAGTTAGTACGAAGTCTGGTAACGAAAAATGAGAAAACTAAAAATCAATTAGGTACATGCATGAAGTTTAAATTTTACCGAAATATTTTTTATTACGATGGTTATTGCCATGATATTATGCTACAAACACATTTTTTTAGTTTAGTTAACATTTATATGCTTAAAATAATACTTAAAAAGAGTAAAAATTTCGCGCAAAAACCTAATAATCTAAACGCTATTGGTCGAACGTACTCGTGACGTCACATACTTGACAGATTTGTTATTTTGTTCGTGGCAGACACTGAATTTAGACGAAAACTGATTAAAAATTGTTTCTGTGGTGATTTAGCAGCTTTTTGCGGTTATAATTCAAATATCGGCACTTAAAGACGAATTTGAGGTAAGCATTATGCTGGGTTTCCATTGGGTTTCAATAAGTTTGCTCTTAAATAAATGTCCTCCATTGGTTCCTTACAAATATGTCAAGCTAGTTTTATTTAGAACTAACCTAGTTTGCATAAGTAAGATGATACTATACTTTTTAATGTGTTTGGTAAATGGTAGATTATGTAACCCGATGATTAGAATATGCATAAACACTGTAATAAGTAGATTAAAGCTTAGTATCTGAACGAACGCTCGCTCACTCTAGTCAGTTTCAGTTGTGCTGAGCTGATGTCAAGTCAATGTCATTATCCTCAACTCAACTATGTCACCCAGATACTGCAGCACTGCCATTTCTCATTTATAATAATATAATACACAACAACGCAAGTGCAATGACGGATAGCGGATTTGTAAAGACGCAACTGGACAATTTGCCGAATATAATGCATTTATGATGTCGTCGTATTTCACCAATAATAACAATGTTAATGCCTGCCAAGATGAAAGGAGCGAAAACTGCAAGGTAATTATAACTTTTAATCTATTACTTACTTATGTGTAATGATTTAAACTGGAAATCCAAAACAATAACCTATAAGTAACCTTGGCTTTATTTTGAAACTGCTACTTAAACTGTTGTCCTACGTTTATATAAATAACTTACCTACTCCAAAAACCATGGCATAACAGGCATGTGATGTGATCTTAGATGTGAAGAGTTATTGCATAATTATAATCATTATTTTCTTTGTGAATCACAGGTACTTGAAATGATGTTACAATAGACATAACATGACCATTGGCTATGTGCAAGTATGCTGAGATGGTGATATGTAAAAGCTAGAATCACCCCGGAGCTACCAAATCAAAAATTGTACTGTAACAACACAGAAGGAAAAGTTAAATCTGTTAACAGTGGAAACATTGTTCAGCACACTTGGGTAAGGATACATATTTGATTTTCATTTCTGTAAGGAGAGTAACTTAGAGCTATCTTATAGCTAGAGCCATCTTATAGTAGGAGTTCGGCTTAGTGTTGTGAGCAAATGTGGTTAGGTTACCCGAGATAGATTAATTAAAATCTAAATTTTGATGGAGTCACCCACCGCTGCTGCTTATACACTTGTGTCCATTCCAGCCTCAGACATAACAAGGATATATGAATGGTCTAATTATTAGAGCTATTATATAATTCGTCATGTGAACTGATTTGCCAGGGCATAGTTGATTTTTTTGTTTTAAACATGCCAAATGTCCAATCCCATTTATGTCTGCATTACTGGTGCTATATAGATACATATGGCAGTGTTTATAATAAATCTATGACTCTAGTACAGTATCAGATTTATTGGAGCACCCAAGATAGTCACACATATCTGAACAACGCCTGTCACGGTGATAATGTCCATGATAAGATATTTTTAAGTACCTTGGTCGCTCTGGTATATTCGATAATAACTGTACAACAATATAGTTTAAGTTATCGGAAATTTTATACACTAGCCCCACAGAAAGATATTAATTAGTTTATTATATTGTTTTAGGAAGATGACATGGCTACACCAGTGCAGCGGACCAACCAACAACTAGCATCAAATATTAATGCAAGAAATCCAAACTATCATCAGTTGGTACTAGCATTAAATTGATTAAGGTCAAGGATATATGTAGTACTATTACAGAGTATACGTATTAAATAGAGATGCAACGTCTAAGAAATTTTTGAGGCTCTAAGGTGCCAAGTCTGAAGCAAGAGCAAGCAAGTTATTGAATGGACATTGTTAGTTTTATAAATTATTTGCAGATACTAGCAGAGACTAGTCTCTGCTAGTACCAAGTAATGTTAATTAAGATTTATGTGCAGTACTTAACTATTTCTAACACTATCTTTCTAGCTGCTTTCATCTAGAAAGATAGTGTTAGAAATACCTACTACCCCTATTATTGAATAAAAATAAAACATATGTAAAATAGAAATCTTTTTATTATTAAACACAACCTGCATGTTTACTTATCCACAGCCTACCATTATTACCTTGTCTAATACAGATATTAAACTATGGTCTACTGAAGCGTGGGGCTTCAACATGTGGAGCTCTCGGAGCATTTAAGTATAGCAAAACTACTTTCTTTAATCGAATTGGCACTTTTACCACACTTTCCTTCATTATTTTATGTTGAATGTCATTTTCTGCATCCTCTTCGACCTGAAATCCATACTAATATTATAAATGGGAAAGTGTACGTGTTTGTTTGTTTGTCCGTCTTTCACGGCAAAACGGGGCGACGAATTGACGTGATTTTTTAAGTGGAGATAGTTGAAGGGATGGAGAGTGACATAGGCTACTTTTTGTCTCTTTGTAACCCCCCACTTCCCTAAAATGGGGGGTGGAAGTTTGTATGGAGCATTCCGGGGTGCAAAGGGGAACCGTGTTACCCCGAATTTAACGCGAGCGAAGCCGCGGGCAAAAGCTAGTGAATACATATTTTTATTTTACAAATTTGTACAAGAAAATAAGTCTTAAAAGAAAACCTTTCTTAATGTTAGTAGTTGGTACAATATCGTAATAATATGGTCCTACATTGTTCCAAAATTGGCTCCATTGTTGGCAATCCTTAACTAGGTATAAAATAAAAACTTTTTACAAAAAAAAGATAAACCGACTTCAAAAAGGATAAAATAAATTATTATATTATTTATATGCGTTACAAACTGATATGTTTGAAGTCGGTGCCAAGCCAAAAAGTTACAATACCGGTCAAATCAGCTTCAAGTCTGAAAATCACAAAACAGTTAATACGAACGAGGCGTATGTGTTCAGTGAATTATTCTCCATACTATAGAACTTATTCTGGTATTGACTGTACGTAGGTTTTCATTCTAGTACAGAAAGAAAATATAATCATGCGTCTTATGATGTTTGTTAATAAACTTGTTTACTAGTTGTCGGACTAACCATATCTTGAACGGAGCTCGTGCTTCGGTTTGAATTATTTATTCTACTTCATCTAAGGTGTTTTATCGAAGTGTAAAAGAATTCAATGGCTAGATTGATTTTTCTATAGTCAGACACACTGGGTGTGTGGGTCACACATTTTCAGTAGAAAAAGGCACGATATTTAAATTTTCTATGGTTGACCATACGTGTTTTTTATTTTTATTTGCCGCCTTTTTCTGATTATTGACAAAGTAGACGTGTATCAGAGAATATATACATAGGTACCACATTTCATCAAATTGTATTAGTAGTTTAGACGTGAAAATGTAACAGATAAATTCACATTCACCTTTTCAATATAAGTAGGTATCGATATGTTTTGTGATTTTCAGACTTGAAGCTGATTTGACCGGTATTGTAACTTTTTGGCTTGGCACCGACTTCAAACATATCAGTTTGTAACGCATATAAATAATATAATAATTTATTTTATCCTTTTTGAAGTCGGTTTATCTTTTTTTTGTAAAAAGTTTTTATTTTTCCATTTTTAGTGGTTATATAATTATCATAATCGGACAACGGATCTCGCAATAATCGGTGAAGATATATAAGAAAAAGTTCATAATACGTAACTCAATGTAAGGAAAGTTCCACTTATCATATGTGGACTTCATCATTAGGTCCACTCCATCAAATTAGTGGTTTTCGAGAGGAAATGCTTGAGTTGCTTAAAAAAACAACCAAATCACCATGCATGTGCCTTCAAAAATTGAGGAGTTCCCTTAATTCGTCATGGATCCCATCATCAGAACAGCACCAGATTAATGTGGAACCATCTCAGAGGTAGTTACTTTCAGACAAAAAAAGAATTCCTGAAATCGGATCACGGGTCTCGGAGTAATCGCTGAACATCCCACATTAAAAAAAATCATCATCATTATCATCAAAACAAATATCACAATGACGTTCACATCATCAAATTGGTGGTTTCCGAGAGAAAACCCTCGAGTTGCTTAAGAAAACACCCAAATCACCATACATATGCCTTTAAAAATTGAGGAGTTCCCTTAATTCGTCATGGATCCCACCATCAGAACAGCACCAGATTAATCTGGAACCATCTCAGAGGTAGTTACTTTCAGACAAAACAAGAATTCCTGAAATCAGATCACGGGTCTCGGAGTAATCGCTGAACATCCCTCATTTAAAAAAATCATCATCATTATCATCAAAACAATTATCACAATGACGTTCACATCATCAAATTGGTGGTTTCCGAGAGAAAACCCTCGAGTTGCTTAAGAAAACACCCAAATCACCATACATATGCCTTTAAAAATTGAGGAGTTCCCTCAATTCCTCATAGATCCCATCATCAGAACAGCACCAGATTAATTTGGGACCACCTTGGAAGTACATCCTTTCAAACATAAAAATAATTATTCAAATCGGACCACGGGTCTCGGAGTAATCGCTGAACATCCTACATTTAAAAAAATCATCATCATTATCATCAAAAAAATCATCATTATCAGGTCCACTTCATCAAATTCGTGGTTTTGGAGAGAAAACTCTCGAGTTGCTTAAGAACACACCCAAATCACCATACATGTGCCTTTAAAAATTGAGGAGTTCCCTCAATTCCTCATGGATTCCATCATCAGAACAGCACCAGATTAATTTGGGACTACCTTGAAAGTACATCCTTTCAAACATAAAAAGAATTATTCAAATCGGACCACGGGTCTCGGAGTAATCGCTGAACATCCTAAATTAAAAAAAATCATCATCATTATCATAAAAACAATCATCATTATCTGGTCCACATCATCAAATTGGTGGTTTCCGAGAGAAAACCCTCGAGTTGCTTAAGAAAACACCCAAATCGCCATACATATGCCTTTAAAAATTGAGGAGTTCCCTCAATTCCTCATAGATTCCATCATCAGAACAGCACCAGATTAATATGGGACCACCTTGGAAGTAGACCCTTTCAAACAAAAAACCGGCCAAGAGCGTGTCGGGCCACGCTCAGTGTAGGGTTCCGTAGTTTTCCGTCCGTCACAGTAAGTGTCCCCACTTAAGAGTTAATAACACCGCCATGTAGGATATGATATGAGAGTTCCACGTACAGCGACATCTATCGGCAAATTAAGTAAACTATTGCGCGCGAGCTTAAAGTATGGGAGATGATTTTTATGGAATAATTCTTTATTGCGTGAACCGATTTTCACCGTTTTTACTTTATTTGAAAGCACGTCATTTCATTGTAATTTTGTAGAAATCACAGGTACAATAAATACCTGCTTATACGGTTAAATTACAAACTTAATTCAGAAATTATTTTGTAATTTTTTTTCAAAAACTATTCATCCTATCAAGTTCAAAATAATTTTCCTAGAAAGTTTTTATAAAGTTCTACTTTTGAGATTTTTTTCATATTTTTAAAACTTATGGTTCAAAAGTTAGAGGGGGGGGGGACGCATATTTTTTTACTTCTGGAGCGATTATTTCCGAAAATATTTACATTATCGAAAAATGATTTTAGTAAACCCCTATTCATTTTTAAATACCTATCCAACAATATATCACACGTTAGGGTTGAAATGAAAAAAAAAATCACTCCCCACTTTACGTATAGGGGAGGTACGCTAATAAAAAAAAAAATCCACTTTTTATTTTACCACTTTGTCGGCGTGATTGATATACATATTAGTACCAAATTTCAGCTTTCTAGTGCTAACGGTCACTGAGATTATCCGCGGACGGACGGACGGACGGACGGGCAGACATGGCGAAACTATAAGGGTTCCTAGTTGACTACGGAACCCTAAAAAAGAACTATTCAAATCGGACCACGCGTCTCAGAGTAATCGGTGAACATACATAAAAAAAAAGCCCAAACCGAATACAGAACCTCCTCCTTCTATGAAATTGAAGTCGGTTAAAAATGCAGCAGTACATAGAATATCAATTATAAACTTATATAGGTATGTCATATACCTAGTCGGTCCGTAAGTTCTGTCACAAGGGTTTTAAGTGATAAAATATAATACAAAGCTTTTATTTAAAAAAAATTAGACCTGATTAGAAAGCATATTTCATACAGATTAAAATATAATATGATTAACTTATAATCAAGATCGCGTATTTTATAGATCCTTGTAAACTTGAAGATTGTTGTCAGTCCAAAACACGCCGATGATTTATGAAAATTGTTCTTCACAAAAATTGGTTTAGATCATTTTTATAGTTGTCCAGAGTTACAAATTGTTATTTTTATGAAAGTAGATGATAAAGGCATATTTAAAAACCAATATTTAGTTGACTTACAAGTCTGTGCTTCAGCTATTCTTCTCCTGAACCTCAACGTATTTTTCAGTTTTGAGCAAAACACGATGATTTTGATGCCATACATCAAGGTAGTCTTCCAAAATTGCGTATACTAGCCTTCTTGTCAGTCAGACCCATGTTAATTATATATTAAAATGAAGGTTAAAGATCAAGCTAATGCAGTATGCAAGACTGAAGCCTCTTAAAATTGAATAAAAATAATGATGGTCAAAATCAACTCGAACAGGGCGCGTGTATTTGACGTGGTTTTTTATTCCGCTTTTTCGAATGTTACAGGGAATTGTGTAAAACTGCCACAACTATTTGCCTTAAATAATATCGTAAATTAATCAGTATTAAATAGGCTTTTTAATCATATATTGAAATAGTAAGCAACCTCTAACAGTTCGTATTTTACCAGTCCAAACCCTAGTGACAGAACTTATGAACCGACTAAGTACAGTCGCCATCATTCTACATGCACTTTATCGCCTTGACAATATAGGCGTTGTTCAGATATTTGTGACCACCTTGACCACACCGATATACCTGATGGCGAATTTACAAAGGAAAAATGTGACCTAGGCCTCCGGTACCCAGGGCTGAGATCGAACCAGCGTCTTCTGCATTCGCAGCAGACATTATAATATAATGATTTCTTAAGGTACGCACCGTTCCCAGTGCACCTACACTTGCAAGTAACGTTATTAAGGTATATGTATAATTGTAGACACAACATTACTCTAACTAGGTATAAATATATTTGAATACAAGATAAATAGGTATTTACTTACGTTGAAGCGATCTTCACAGCAATAAAAAGTCGTAGTCTTCTCATCATTTTGCACCATGGTTTACAAGTTTTCACGTCTTTCGGCAGATAAAAAACACCTTATTGGGTGCACTTATTATATTGTTCATGCACTTTGGCACTAGGTAATACCCGTATATAAGGGTTTTTTAGTTTCATTCATGGTTTAAGCGAAAATAACTTTGAAATATTTGAAACACCAACTGAAGTAGGAACTAATCTCATACTAACTTGATACTAACCTATAACATTTTGTGAGATGTGACGTCATCACAATCTGACATTTCGCGCCAAAAATTATGAGCGTTTCAACCGCTCAAACTTTTTTAAGATTTTCAATATTTTTTTATTAAATAACGAAAAGCTTTTTAAACAAATTGTTGTTTTTCCTAGTGTTAAAACAATGTAAACAGTTAAATAAAAAAATAAAATTAATTCATGCATGTACTCAATTGCGATACGGCTTTGCTGACCTCTGATAAGTTAACTACAATAGTCTTAGTGCTGCATTCTAATCTATCTAAAATATATATTTAATTGTTTTTTTTAAATAAACATAAACAATACATTGAAAACACAGCCTATCTCAAACATAACTCCAACACAACAAATTATCAATAGTTATTTGTTATACAAGGGTGCAAAGTTGTATTTTAACTGCGAGTGTGGAATTGAAGCACGAGCTAGCGAATGGATTCTAGGGTTGAACTGCGAGGTAGCGAATGGATTCTATGGTTGAACCGCGAGCGAAGCGAGTGGTTCAAAAATAGAATCCTGAGCGAAGCGAGTAGTTCAAAAATGGAATCCTGAGCGTAGCAAGTGTTGCAACACACGAGACGTAAAAATAACTTTGCAGCCGTGTGTAACACAAATCTTTTCACCATACTAAAGGGAGGAAAATATAGTCTGGCCAGCCAACGAACGCAGTAGCAATGTACATCAAACAAAAATGTAGCAACACTAAGCGAATTGAACAGCAGCATTGCTCCATAGAAAAGCAGCAATGTACATCAAACAAAACTTAGTATATTTTGAACGTCTGTCGCGCGCTTTTGTACCTACGTCATTTCGAAAATTGTAATTCTGCATTGAATAATAAAATAATGGATAATTCTGACATATTTATGACTTTACAATGAAAAAGAAGGTGCGAAGAAATTAAAATAACAACATAAAAATGACAGAAGATTAGGTATGCGGTCAAAATACAATAGTTGACATCCAGGAAGGAATGAAATATTGATACTTATAATGATTGCTAAAATCATAAGGCCAGTCGAGGGAAACGAGTAACTACCTATATCTACCAGAAAATACAACTTTTCAGTTTAGAATGGAACAGGATTAGCTTCATTATCTGTATGAATAAGAGAGAGAGTCATGTTAATTTACATATATTAAGTATATCACTCAGTATACTCCTACTTATTTATTATGATTTCCTTTTATCATTTCGTTTGATGACTATTTTAGGTAGGCACTTATTTAATCTAATGTACGAATTGTATAATTGAATAATCAATAAACGCACGTGAGGTTTTGGTGTTTATTTATTTTATACATAGCTTACTTATGTACCTACCACATAAAGGAAAACATTTCAAAGGATTGATAAAAGTCTGTTGTAGGTAGCGGGATGCTCGGTGCTTAAACCTGTTGAATTGTAGTGTTTTCTTGCTTTGTGACAATATGCAGCACTTGCTCCTATGCAACAAACGATCTTGGACTTCATTTAGCACTAGTTTACGCTTCAATTATTCGATTTTACACTGAAAGAAAGAACTTGAAATGATAATTCGATACAAAACTTTACATAAACTCAAAGTCACATATATCACGAAAAATGTATTACACCTGTCGTAAGTACCTACATAAATATCTCAGCTGGTCTTTGCGTTGATTTAATACATTTATTGAAAGGTGAAGGCAGATATTACATTAATAAAAATAAATAATATAAAACGCAATCTGAAACGTAAAAATATAAGTAAACAAAACTAACTTTTTAAAATTAAAAAGTTACATGTCACAGATAAAACAAAAACAATGCACAATTTTCGAATTATTCCGCGACAGGTCGTTCATAAATTAAAATGGATCGATCAAAATAATATTTCTTGAACGATTTAAAGCGTTTTATAGTAAAATCATGAAACAAAATTGTTGACACTAAATGTTTTTAATTGAATACAATTAAATATAAAATAATTTTTGCGTCCACAGCACCTGATTTCATCAGACAATTTAATCAGATGGGCGAAGATTGTCCTGTCTGGAGTGGCCTTTACATGTTATTATGTTTAAAAAAGTGACTAATATCATGTTCGAATTTCAAATATTCTTTGCACTCTTGTGAATAAAATGCAGTTTTGCTATCTGTTTAAGAATAAAAGAGAGCTTTCCGAGCCAGTGAGGTGAAAACAATATTGAAGTTGTATTGGAACTACTTACATCGGAATAACTTTCAAGCAAATTCTGATATTTCTGATTCAGACGTGTAGGCGCTAGCTGTATTGCGTATTTAATGCATTGGATTTGTATTGAAGTTGGATCGTTTCTGAACGTGTTTGAAAGCTACTACATTAATTATATTAATTGTTTTATGATCCGACTTATGACAAGGGAATGAAGTAATATATATGATAATATTTCCAAAAATCGTTAACTTCTTGTTCTTTCACAAAAAAAAAGCTTTATTTGCGATTACAAACATTATTGCTATAACCTGTTTTTCTTATGTTTTAAAGGTGCGTAAATTGTAAATAAAATAATGTATTTATTTAGTTTACAAACTAATTTGGAATTTCTAAATTAATTACTCCCTATGTCAATGCATGCAGATAATAGTTTTTCGACGGTTAAATCAAAGTGTGACCCCCAATCCAATTTTTGTTTTGTCACAGATGTTCACCCTCAGGGCGTGAGTGTCACTCGCACTAGTCCCACTTCTTTCTCATGCACAGGCACAGTGTACGAACCTACAATATAAATATGTTGTTTTCTCTATGTAAGTACTTTCAATATCCCAAGAAAGCTGAGACCTGGCGATTTTTCAGGTCAACCCGCTTTGTTCGGAACACAATGTTTGAGCCTCTACAGCAACATATACATTCTCTTGGAATATAATGCCCCTTCTTAGTTCGAGAATAGTCAAGAAAATGTTACGCATTTTGCCTTTTTAGAACGGACCGCTTTTCTAGAAGAATTTCCCGATCTACAAACTTCGAACCAAACATTTACGATACTTTTATTAAGTATAGTTTCAGAAAAGATTAATGTAAAATAAGGTATGATAATATTGCAACCAAAATTGTCTAGATGCTTAAAGTTGGGGCCAGACGGCAGATAGCCGCAGATTCTTCCACGTGACCTTGGTTGGAGCGAGTTGTTGAAGCGAGTGGATACATGGCTGACAACCAACCAACCGCTTCTACCAATGATTGGCAGAGCACACCTAGCTACCAAGGGCGTTTAAAGGTCATGTAGAATTTGGCACCAACCACTGGCTACATGGTTTAAAATCTCTGTTTTCTGCCAAGGTCTCGTGGCAGAGGGCTGTTGTATGCTGTCTGGCCCCAACTTAATTGTTACGAAGAGTGTTCGCCTATCAATAACATATTCAAAACTACATAGTTCGTGAAATTTTTGGTGACTCCTTCTATTCGTCATCTTACGAGTCAATATAATTCAACTTGGAGACTAAAAAAAGCTACAATCAAGCTATTAGTCTGATGATACAGTCAGAAGGCAGACAAAGGAATCAATGAACTAACACGCAATCGTCTTAAGTTGAGCCACGTTTATGTAAAACTGAGACAGCCCAATTTTCCCAAAGCTTACACTCACTAGAGGCCAGTAAAATAGGGATTCCCGGCAACGTAGGCATGTAAGGATAGGGATACTAGGCCAAGAATCTGTGTGCCACATGCACGCCAAAGCATTGTTCTTATTTAAAAAAAGATTAGAAATAAGACCTAAAAAGTAAAAAGTTACTTTACTGGATCTTTTTGTATAATATAGTGTATGAGTGTATCGCGGCACCCACGAGAGCCGACCGCGGGTGGGGCTGCGCGAACGCAGTTCCTAGCGTGCGGCGCGTGTCCACTTTATAGCCAGGCCTATGTAATGTAGTACACCAGTTTGATAAAACACCGACAACAAGATGCTTCCAAGCCTAACGGCCTCCTAGCAGTGAGCCTACCTATGAAGCAGGAGGTCCCGGGTTGGAATCCTGGTCAGGGCATTTATTTGTTCTGTATATTTTAGTATGTATATGTATATTCTATTATATATATCGCCTAGTAACCACAACAGAAGCCTTATTGAGCTTACAGTGGGAGTAGGTTCGTCGTCATCGTCTCACCCATAAGACGTCCACTGCTGAACATAGGCCTCCCCCTTGGACCCCCACACGTACCTGTTGGAAGCGACCCGCATCCTGAGTCTTCCTTCTAACTTTTAATTCATCATCATCATCATCATATCAGCCGAAAGACGTCCACTGCTGGACATAGGCCTCCCCCAAAGAGTGCCACAGTGACCGGTCCTGCGCCACCCGCATCCAGCGGACTCCCGCGACCTTCACCAGGTCATCAGTCCACCTTGCGGGGGGTTTACCCACGCTAAGCCTTCCGGTTCGTGGTCGCCACTCGAGAACCTTTCCGCCCCAACGGCCATCGGTTCTACGAGCAATGTGCCCCGCCCATTGCCACTTTAGTTTAGCGATTCGGAGGGCTATATCGGTTACTTTGGTTCTGCTGCGGATGGCCTCATTTCTGATGCGATCACGCAGAGAGACTCCAACCATAGCCCTCTCCATTGCCCTTTGGGTGACTTTGAGCTTTCCTATGAGGCCCATTGTAAGCGACCACGTTTCAGTACCATATGTCATCACTGGCAACACACACTGGTCAAAGACTTTCGTCTTGACACACTGCGGAGTTTGTCCAATATTTCGCAGGGAGTAGGTTGATTTGTGTAAAATTGTCTTATAATATTTATTTATTTATTATATCATTAACATAACTATTGATAAAATATATTAGGTACAACTAATATTTACAGAGACGTAATATGTGTAGGTAGTTAAAATATGTATAATGAATGATATTCAAAGTATTTAATTTGCAACGCACTTGTGATGCAGTTACATTACGTGAAATAATATTTCAATTAACAAACATTTCATTTCAACGATGCAAGCTTCAAAGTATACTAATGAAATTTCAATATTCAATTTCATCCACTTAACTGTTTACAAAGTGAAATTCGACAATAAACTGTAGTTACCACTGTCCGTAAAGCGAAAATAACTTCCATGGCGTATATAGCCGAATAACTTAAAAATGCCATTATATTGTAATGTTATTTCTTATAGATATGCATGCAGCAAAACCGCAAAAGCTATAGCGTGTTAATAATAAAAAAACCTACCAGTTTTCTCACACAAGTGGGCTCATAAAGCTTGCAATCACATGCAGGCGTAGCGGGATTAATTAATTAATTGGTATTTCCGTTGGGAGTCATGAACTTTTGTAATGTGCCCATAAATAATTTTTCACCAAACTTTATTTTTGCAAGTACGATAAAAAATATTCGGAGGGTAAGAATATTGCAAACTCGAGTCGTAAATGCCCTTGGCTTCGATCTTGTGCTCCTATTACTCTCTTTATCAATATTCCCCTTACCCACTCCTCCCTCTCGAGTTACTCATTGTATTGTACTGTCACTGTACTGCTACGGATGCGACGGATCTAACGACACATGACAAGATGAGATTGTCATGAGAATTATAATCATTTCGACTCGATTTTTAGGGGCCGTATTATTTTATTAAACACGTTTAGATACGATCCAACTTCAATACAACTCACTGTACGCAATACGGCCAATGCCTAAACGTCTGAACCAGAATTATAATTTGCTTGAAAATTATTCCGATATAACTCCAATACAACTTCAATATTGGATGATTATTTGTGGTATGTTGGAGCTATGTTGGGGATAGAGTGTGTTTTAAATGTATTGTCATGCATTTTAAAATTAGAATACGGCCCCAGTTCAGCAAACTGAATAACACAATCTTAGAACCATTCAACATTGCAATGTAGAGAAGGGCCAAGCTCAAAATAAACATAGAAAGGCCTTTAAAAGAACCATGGGCGGTAATAGAAATATTTACCGACCTCGATGCAGTGTGAGGCTTCCCGGCTGACATTACCTTAATGAACCCATCCAGCCTCTTTGATGTCGTGTCCTCTCATAAATTAAAAACGTTTGAACGGTGCGACGAATAAAATGAGCGTTGGCAAACAGACTGAATTAGTGGGAATTCACAAGGTGATTTAATTTTAATTGTTTTTTACCACCTACTAGTCTTCTACGCGTTCGCTTTGAAATAGTGGAAATAATGGTTTTCATTACACTAGCTCACTAATCGTGCCATTACACGCAAGTGTAGCAGGAGTTCGTAGGATTATGGACTTTTTTAAAGGTAACATTTATATTTTTTTGGTTTTAAAACTTTTTTTTTCTTCGCAAGTGGGGTAATAATATTGCAAATTCAAGTCATGAAAGCCCTCGACTTCACGCTCAGGTGTCTATTACAGTCATATTCATAATATTTTTTTACCCCCGTTACACAATCTACTATTTATACCGACTACTACGCGTTGGTCTAAAAATGGTAAAAAATAATGGCTTATAGTTTAGCTTCAAGCAACGATGTAAAAGAGGTACAGACTAAAACAAGATTTACTGAAAATATGGCTCGTGAAAATTTGTAACCGGCCAGTCTTATACCGTAATACTCGTAAGACTATACAAAGAAAGTATCACACGGGTCGTTCTTGCGATACTATTGTGGGGCCATTGTTTTGGGCTGATTGTGTATTGTTCCCTAGTATTATTTGGTCGGTGTAGTTTAGTCATTAAACAGGGGAACAGACCTCTAAGTAATGATAAAAATGATGAAACTCAAACAATAAGTTAAGAAAATGGGTTTTACAGTAGCTGGATGTAACTAAATGGACGCACAAGAGAGTACGTCAAAATATGTTATGCCATGGCACAAGCACAAAGAATAAAAACAAGAATAAATTATAAATAAATAAATAGATAAATATTATAGGACAATCTTACACAAATCGACCTAGGCCCACAGTAAGCTCAATAAGGCTTGTGTTATGGGTACTAGACGACGATATATATAATAGATAAATATGGATAAATACTTAAATAGATAGAAAACACTCAGGAACAAATATCTGTGGTAAACACACAAATAAATGCCCTGACCAGGATTCGAACCCGGGACCTCCTGCTTCGTAGGCAGGGTCACTACCCACTACTCACTACTAATTAAGTGAGTAATACGTAAAAAATCAACACATGGAATTTTAGCATTGATACTATATGTTTTGTTGAAATTAGTCGGTAGTCATTAACTTAAGAAGTCTAAAAACATTCATCGCATTATTTAGAAAGCCAACCCAGTGTAACCGGACAAGACGCCAAGAAAGAAAATTAAGTAATTAAAACGAGACCAATAAATATTATCTTCTAGTTTTCTGATCTAATAACCTAAAGTTAACATCAAGGATTATTATTGATTATTATTATTATTGCCTCTTGTCTAATACTTTAAATAAAAACCTTTGTTAAAAAATCTGCTACTAATGGCAACGGAAAGAGGCGCGCTAACGAGTGCTTTATATCTTTAAACATGACTGTAAAGTCTTCTTTCAGCGCAAAAATATATACTCTTTTCATACAACACTGTATGAAAAGAGTATATATTTTTCGGGTAGTAATTTCCATGCAACCTTTCCCGTTTTCATTGTCTTTAAATACACATCACCGAAATCAGAAGCATTGATGACATTTTTTAATTTACTATATTTTTCTTAGAAGCAAAGTATTACTTCTCAATTATTCGTTTTGTTTTTATATATACTATACAGTGTGGAAAGATAAGTCGGGCCCTGGAGGGAAACTACCTTATAACGTTGAGATAGCTCAATTCGCTGAAAGGAAACATTCTTTTATTTATCCTAAAAACTAAAACTGCATTCACAGTTTTTTTCTTAATTTTCACTTTTCTCCATACTAATTGTATGAATTTTTTTTATTTATTATTTATTGGTTCTCTTGTGCCCTGAACTTGGTTGGTATTAAGAAGTTTTTATCCTTGTTGGAAATATGATCGATTGGCATCAATTTTCATAAAAATTATTTATGGCAAAAATTACAAAATAAATAGTTTTTTTTGTAAACTGTATTATTTTCCAAAAACTTGTAAATGCAGTTATGTCCCTTTAAAAAAACTAAAGAATGTTTCCTTTCAGTGAATTGAGCTATCTCAACGTTTTAAGGTAGTTTCCCTCCAGGGCCCGACTTATCTTTCCACACTGTATATATAATGTGCCCCATGTAACAATGTACCCCTTTCCTACAGTTATTATTAGGTACAATTTTTGTACCTATTTTTAGTATAATTATAGAACAAAATATAATAAAAATAAGGATGAACTAGAGCAGCACTTAGTTATTTTTTTAAATATTCACGAAAATTTATTGTTATTTAAATTATGATTGGATTTTTAAAGTTCAAATGCCAGGTGGAAGGTTTGTTTTACGTCCGTAAGATTTATCGTACCATAACTTTGAGTGGACATTTTCATTACTTTAGCAAACTACTACTAAAAATTACTAGGTACTAATTACTTACTCGCTGATAACTTTTGTTATTTAACTACCTAGGAAACTTACGTAAAAGTGTGTCATTGCGTGTTATAGTTCCGTGTGCGTACACGTGGGTGAGGTAATATATCTGTACCTATCGTTACTAATCACAAACTTTGTTAATAAATTATGGGTCAGGCCTTACGCGTTTTACCCTACAAATTCGACATCTACAGCGGCATTGTGATAGCTTGTTAGCAACTTTTTTATTCCAATAAAAGATATCCGGCACACTCGGCGTCGAAATCTCGCGTAATTGTCCCTTGGAGGGCCAAACCAAAGTTTGACGTTTCGATCGCGCCCGCGGCACAATATAGTTTATTTTCGCGACTTATGGCACAGTCTGTGAACGGAAGGACCTGTCATTCTTCTTTACGTTGACAAGGGTGCTTCGCTCTTTTGAATTTTTCGCTTTTACTCGTGTTTTCTTTTCTCCAGAAAATATTTTATGACGTTAAGTAAAATGCAGGATAAAAAGGTCTGTTGTGCTTTTAATGGTTTTTATTAAATGATAATGTGGTACGATTTATATTTGTTGCGTTAAATTGATTCAAGTGGGTACATTATTACATAGATCTCGGTTTCTATCGAATTGCCAATTTTTTTTTGCCAGTTGAAAACGGCGCATCTGTAAACGGCGTAGAAATGTAAAGCAAATTAGCCCCGGCAGCCCTACGAATATTTTAATAACACGTGTCCCCTGGTACCTATATTTGTGTAAGTAGTAATTTACCCACAATAATTCAGTAAAACTACCAAAAGTTAAATATTGTTAACAAGTTAATCCATCCATCCACATCATATAATTATCAGTTCTCAAATGATTCACATCATGACATCACACATCCATAGCGAAGCGTAAAGATGTTCTTCTTAAATACTTGTATATTAATTTGGACCTTTACAAAAAGTGCGTATTACTTATCAAAAGCATGTTATATTTTAACGTAGGCTATTCAGTGATGGTTTAGTGCCATTAACGCGTGCCTTAGCATAAATGTTGCCACGTGAAATAAAAGACAAATGACCGCACGTACATCGTACGTTATCGTGGTAACATGACGATCGCGATCATTACGGTAAGCCTTTATGTAGCCAGATCTGCCTTTGACGGCATTTAAAAATATCTGCACTAACGATCCCCGGTGGTTATTAAAAAGTAGCGCATTTGGACATACAACAAATCGTGGTATCATATTCACAGCGCACATTGATTGGACAGAGTAATTCAATGCTCTAAATACCCCACGCAAAAGCGGGAAGGTACAACAAAATCAAAACATTCCAGGTAGGGAAGTCCAATTATTTGACGGGGAAAGGTAATTTGTACAGGGTTGGAATATTTCAGTGCTCGTATCGACGAGATATTTCGAATATCCCAGATCCCATTCAAAGACAAACTCAAAGAGGCTTTTGTTTATAAACTATATCAGAGCAAAATGAAGCTCAATGCCGAATTCAGTTATTGAAAGGTTTATTTATAATGAAAATCTAGGTAGGTACTTTTATGTCCCTATCATTGTTAAAAGACCTATTTGCCTTTGTTTTCAATAGCTTATCCAACAGGCATAGCAACGAATTAGATTAAATTTTATTGAAATTCTACGCCTACGAAGACATTATTTTGCTCTCGCCGTCCAAGCAGGGTCATACGCATTTTGAACATATTTTAATAAAGACTGATGCAAAATAAATGAAAAACTGTACAACTTTGATTATTAGTATCTATGGCGTTTGTTCAATGTTTACTTCTTTGGTATGTTAGTTTATGCAAATTTTTTGAACAATTGATTGTACTCAAAACAAAGTTCGTAAGCTAAAATCAGTGTGAAATTGTTCTCTTTCCTAAATTTGATGTGACGTGCACCCAAGCTTGGTAAGTTAATTTCGGTTTTTCGCGGACACTCACAAAGGAATGCTCATCGTCGTTGTCATTTTTAGGAAAATAATAGGAAACATTTTGTTCCTACCTACATTCTGGCTGCAGCCACGTTTTATAGCGTAAATGCGAAGTTTTTCATGTGTCGGGTTCATAATTGCATACCCAATTTATCATTGAATTTATTCATAAATTGGGTATGCAATTATGAACCCGATCGTAAGTTTAAGGTAATACTGCAAAATATAATTTGAGCAACGTGGCTAAGTTTCATAATATATGCACCTCGTATATTTACGTTTTTGTAAGGGTGCTAAGTACTAAGCCAAATGTCGATTGCGGTGTAGCCACTTATTTAATTAATATAACTAGAACCTATCACATTAAACAAAACAATAAAAACAATTAGGTATTGACCGTATAAATTTATCTTATCTATTTGTCTTATCATAACTTTGTACAAGAAATCTAAAAAAACATACAAAAAGTTTCTAAAAAAATGTTTCAGTACTTACCGTTCTATACTAAAAAAGTTTTTTATTAAAATGTTATCAGGGTCACGGCCTCACGCCTTTTCAATTAAAAGTTTCATCTCGTAAAGGATTTGTTAATATCGTAATTTTATGAAAAAGAGTCCGTGGTGTACACTTTATTATACGGAAAATGATGATGATGGAATTTCCTATTGCACAGTTCGTCCTTTGGCTTTAAGATAAATGATCAAAGAAGCCCATAAAATTGTTGATGCAATTTTTATTATAGTGCACCTAAAATATCCATTGTATATTTGTAGGAATAAATAAAAACTAAATTAATTTGTCGAAAACAGTTTTCTTGTAACGCGATGTACTGGGTGATTTAGTCAGGCCGCTACAAGTACATGTCAATACCGGCCGCCCGTAAGATATAGACTGAGAGCTGACAGATTGCACGTCATTGTATAGCAATAGATATTACTATAGTTACATTTTTCTGGACTATTATTATGACAGTCTAGCGACTCGACTACGGGCCCAGCAATAGATATTACTATAGTTACATTTTTCTGGACTATCATTATGACAGTCTAGCGACTCGACTACGGGCCTATTGCTTATAGATCCAGGCCAAATTGTATAGAACATGCGATAGAGAGTTTATGTTTATGTTCCTTGCATACAGTTTAAGATTTTGATTACATAACAAAACTTCCTTACGTAGTTATAACAAACTATTACTATCACTTATTCTGTGCCATACTTGTGAAATCAATAAATATTATTTAACTCGTGCATCATAATGTGTATAAACACACTGTTATTGTGAAAGTTTAAGGCAATTGATTTGTAAATACCACCTATATGTAATAAACAACGGGATACACAATCAGCCCAAAAATTTGCCGCTCAATAGTGCTGCAAAGAAGTCGTTCTTACAGCACGATTGGTACAGCACTTTCTCGGTCAGTTTTATTAGACTTTAGTCAGTGATCAGACTGGCCGGTTACAAATTTTTATGAGCCATATTTTTGGTAAATCTTGTTTGAAACTCTATACCTCTACTATATTCTAACTCAATGGTAAATACGAAATCGAAACATCCAATAAAAAGATTTGCGTCAAATACGACACCTGGAGCCCCGCAATCCATAGATTATTGAAAAATGATCTCCGCGTCGTTTCTCAGAATGGTTTCCGATTCGCGAAATACCCTGTAAATCTCTCAGGGAAGGATTTTCAAATAATCTTTTTAAATCTATAGAAACATGCCTTTTTAAGCATTCCTGGCCCTTTTAAGATAAGTTTAATGAAGGTAGGATTTGCGTGCAAATTTAGCAAGATTCGGGTTTTGATAAGTAGATTTTCTTGTTAGGAACTTAATATAATTATCGTAACTATGGTAGTAACCGACATCCCTAATGAAAACAGCGAATATCTATTAAATTAACATTTTAATATTATGTTACGTTACAATAATTTCTCGTTTACTAAGCTCGGGTTCAAATCCCTGTAAGGGCATTTGTTTATGTGTTCTTGCGTCATAGATGTTGTATTGTTGTTGTTGGACCCGGGGTATGTCCTTAAACTACGTCCGGACTTTGGTATGTCCTTAAACTATGCCAAAAGAGAGGTATGGGCACTGCGAATGGCATCTCGCTTAGTGTGGTAGGGCACGTTCAGTGAATGTCATCTCGCTCAAATCTGGAGCAGAGCCCGACTGGGGAAGTACCACCACCTTACAGAAAACCACAGCCAAATAGCACTAGACCCTACTCATAGTGTTGTGTTCCTGCTGGTGAGTAAGGTTGCCAAAGAGCTCAAAGAGGACCCAGTGTGTTGACGATGAGGGACCCTCTTGTTCCTTTAGCCGTCAACACAGTGAATCCTCCTTTTTGTAAAGGGTCGGCAACGCGCATGTGACTCCTGTGGAGTTACAGGCGTCCATAGATTACGGTAGCTGCTTACCATCAGGCAGGCCGTATGCTTGTTTGCCACCGTCGTAGTATTAAAAAAAAAAAAAATTTCAAGCTTTCAAGTACTTAATTATGTATATTATCTATTTTATAGCGCCTAGTAACTTACATATAACCTAAACCTTACTGAGCTTACTGTGAGTCTAAAGCGATTTGTGCGAAATTGTTTCATTACATTTATTATATTAGTTAATTTTTACTAAGCCCTTCAGAAAAACTGTGATAACTATCAATACCGATTAACGTAAGCCCAATTCGTACTCCTCTTCATGTTGTATTTAACATCAAACTCCGTTCTAATTCTAAATGAATATACTTATAATAGTAAGTACTATAGTACCTACTCTTACATAAAAAAAGCCATTTGTTTCTCATTTGCTAAATTTTACAATAGTTTATATGTACCTATATATTAAACTACTAGTTTTACGCCCGTGACTTCGTCCGCGTATAGTACGGTTCCCCATACAGAGTTTCATATCCAATTTTATCTTCTTAACTAACTTTTGTTAATCCCAGAACCATCTTCTTAATCTATTTATACTTATAGCTATACAAACTTTCAACCCCTTTTTTATCCTGTTAGAGGTTGAATTTTAAAAAACGCTGAAATTACTTTTATTGTTTTTTAATTATTAGTAAACGTAAGAAGTTTCAAATCTCTACCTCAAAATTTTAAACCCCATCCATACAAATTTCAACCCCCTTTTTATCCCCTTAGGGGATGAATTTAGAAAAACCCCCTCTTAGTGGATACTAACGTTATAAAAATATGTGAAAAATTCAGCTCTCTAGGTCCAACGGTTCGGGCTGGGCGTTGATTTAAGTGAGTCAGTCAGTCAGTCAGTCAGTCGGTCAGTCAGGACTTTTACGTTTATATATATAGACTAGCTTTCCGCCCGCGACTTCGTCCGCGTATAATACGGCTCCTCATACAGAGTTTCATATCCAATTTTATCTTATGTATCTTATTTTATGTCTGAGCCATTCTCACTTGCCTGATGGGTTAATGAAAACCATAGTAGTACCAATTGTGAAAGATAAGACAGGTGACATTTCGGAGATCTCTATCGGCCAATTTCGCTCGCCACAGTAGTAGCAAAAGTGTTGGATAGTCTGCTTGATAGGCATATGGCTAGTCGCATACATTTTCACGATGCGCAGTTCGGCTTCCGGCCAGGTCTTTCAACCGAAAGCGCTATCCTGGCTCTCAAGCACACTGTCTCATACTATACATCTAGAAAAACACCTGTCAATGCATGATTTCTAGACTTGTCTAGAGCATTTGATCTTGTGTCATAATATGATATTTTGTGGCAAAAGTTGACAGAGGAAACTGATGTGGCGAGCGAGGTTGTTTCGATGCTTAAATATTGGTACACGAAGCAAACGAATCATGTACGATGGGCAGGTTCATTTTCTGATATGTATGGGTTGGAGTGCGGGGTGCGGCAGGGGGGCTTGACCTCGCCCCGTTTCTTTAACTTATAGATTAATCGCTTGATTGTTGAACTCGGCAGCGCATATCTAGGTTGCCATATCGGCGGAGTATGCGTAAATAACATAAGTTATGCTGATGATATGGTGCTGCTGACTCCATCAATCAATGCGATGATGAGTCTTCTCCGTATTTGTGAGAAGTATGCCGAGACCCATGGGCTCAGATACAATGTGAAAAAGAGTGAGTGGCTTGTGTTTAAGGCTGGTTCCAAATTTTATCCAGGTGTACCACACCTTAAACTTTGCGGGGCTCCTCTGAACAAAGTTGCAAAATTTAAGTATCTGGGTCACTGGGTCACGAAAGATCTGAGTGACAACTTGGACATGGAGCGTGAGCGTAGAGCGTTGTCAGTCAGGTGCAACATGTTGGCTCGTAGGTTTGCACGGCGTACTGCCAATCTTTCTACACCTGCAGCCTATGGGTCAATTATACGCAAAAGACTTACAACGCTCTACGTGTACAACATAATAATGCTTACAGGGTTCTAATGGGGCTGCCTCGGTACTGTAGTGCGTCTGGAATGTTTGCTGAAGCCAGCATTGATGGCTTCCAGGCCATCATGCGAAAGAGGTGTGCCTCGACCCTCAGTAGGAGCAGGGACAGCCCCAACAGAATACTGGGCATTGTATCACAGAGGTGGGACAGTCCACTGCTAAGGCATTGGCTCCGCCTCCATGCGCCAGTGCCACAATTCAAACGGGCCATTGGTTAATGTTTTATTTTATTTATTTAGCTTTTAAGGTTGTGTAATTATAATTATAATTTAGTGTTTGTTAATTTTACTAATAATTTTTTTAAAGCCTTGTTTGTATGTGCAATTAACCATGATGGACATTTGTCTGAAATAAATTATTTTATTTTTTATTTATTTTTTATCTTCTTAACTAACTTTTGTTAATCCCCAAACCATCTCCTTAATCTATTTATACTTATAGCTATACACACTTTCAACCCCTTTTTTACCCTGTTAGAGGTTGAATTTAAAAAAACGCTGAAATTACTTTTATTGTTTTTTAATTATTAGTAAACGTACGAAGTCTAAAATGTCTAACACAACATTTTAAACCCCATCCATACCAAATTTCAACCCCCTTTTTACCCCCTTAGGGGATGAATTTAGAAAAACCCCTTCTTAGTGAATACTAACGTTATAAAAGTAACCTATTGTGAAAAATTCAGCTCTCTAGGTCCAACGGTTCGGGCTGGGCGTCGATTTAAGTGAGTCAGTCAGTCAGTCAGTCAGTCAGTCAGTCAGGACTTTTACGTTTATATATATAGATAATATATATATTATACTATTTATTTTTTATTGAGATAACCATACTCTAACATTATATACTTAAAATAATAGGACTCTAATATAATCAAGTTTCGATCGCCTGAAAACAACGTTACCGCGTAAATTAAATTTGAGTGACGAAACATTGTGTTTGACACTTTATTTAATTAAAAAAACCATGTATCAAAACAGTACCTACAATCACATAACTGAACTGACAGTTATTTGTTTGGTTAAACGTCGAGTTTCCGATAATATCAACAGGAACTTGGTTATAAAATTATTCCGCAGGTCCTGGCCGCAGTTTGTCCTAGAACCGATGTAGCTTACATTGAAACCTTGACCTACAATGGCGATACCTGCACGGCTAGCACGTCTTACGCGCGACTGGCGTGACAAAAGACAGATCTGCGCGACTTCATGCGTTGTCGCTAGTTGACAGCACAACTTGCGCGTGAAAGGAGCGACAGACTCGCGATTAAATGCCAGTGTCATAAAATGACAGTGACTCGCGACTTTGAACTAAAATCCTTTGCATAACTTTGAGTTCTCTTCGTGTCAGTTGTAGCCGCGGGTGCATGTTATGCTACCGGAAAGCGAGATTTTTGACAGGCGCGGGAAGGTTTCCCTACTCGCGGTTTAAGTCGCTCTTGTAAGACATGCTAGCCGTGCTGGTGCAATAAAATTCAAGGGTAAAACAACACAATCAATATAACGTACTTAGAAAATAATAGAGAGCTAGAGGAGCTAGTAGCTATGCCCAATATAATTGGCGAAATCAAAGCCACACGACTCTGCTGGCTTGGATACCTGGAGAGGATGGGAGAGGATCGAGCTGTGAGAAGAGCGTATATGGGGCACCCGGGTGGAAAACGCCCGTCTGGACGCCCCAAATACCGCTGGTGTGACGAAGCCCTTAAATATCTGTCCGCCATCGGAGTACCAGACTGGCGTGAAGTGGCGCAGAATAGGACAGAGTGGCGTTCACTTTAGTCAGAGGCCAGGATCCGTTTTGGGTCATAGAGCCAGTGAAGTAAGTAAGAGTAAATATTTATTTTTATTAAGTTTGTGCTAAACGAGCGTATACTTTGATGGTAATGCTAGTCTTAATTTTCAAATAATCCGGGATATTATAAACTTGTACGTTGCCGATCCTTGTAAAATGCGTACACTCTTTGAACAACACCTTAGTAAGTATAGTAAAATGGTGAACCTCGGTAAGGAGCTCATTCCAAAGCCGTAACGTCGACGGCGGGAAATTCCTTTGAAACCGCAGTGTAACTACATGACAATTTACACATGGCCCTAATTGAGGCGCCCTCGCGACAACCGGCTACGCTACCTAATATGCAATGCGGTAGGTGTGCTCTATTTGGCATTACATTAAATGTCCTAATATAAAAACCAATAACAGACTCGGTCTTTTAATTTAAAAGCTTTTATTTTTTATTTAACTTGCAGTGTTTGTTAGTTCACTAGCAAGATTCGCAACTACATAGAAAATATTACAACTGAATGAAATATAAATAGTAAATGAACATTTATATTTAATAATTTTAAGCAAAAATTAACCGATTTCACTTAGCCTCCACCTATCTAAAAGTAAATGCTCGAGCTGCTATAAAAAATACTCAAATCACTATAGGTGTGCCGCCTATTATAGTTGAAGAGTTCCCTCAATTTCTCCAGGATTCCATCATCAGATCCTGACCTGATGACAATGGGACTAACTGTGAAGACTCTTTCAAACAAAAAAAAAATCTAAATCGGTTCAGCCGTCTTAAAAAATAGCAAAAACAAAGATCCCGATGAATTGAAAATCTCCTCCTTCGAAATCTTAAAGTTGGTTGAAAAGAAGAAGTATTGTTATTAAAAACAGTTAAAATGCTCGTATGCTGATTTTGCATTTTGCGAGACCAGCTGGAATTTTCATAGATCACCATAATACCTTCTTAAGAATGTTAGATACGGCCAGCTGCATTTGCATTTGCAATTTCCCGTCTAATAAGCAGCGGTTGCAGAAAGTTAAGTTTTAAAAGTTAAAGAGATAACTAAGTGGCCGCCACTGGCACAGATCAGGTTATCCTGTACATAAACTAGTTAGGGAGCGATGCTAGCAATTTGTTGGCCTTGGCCTTTCATTAGCTCGTGAGTGCAATGCCTATAAATGTTACGGTAGTGAAAGTAAAAGCTTATATGCCCTTGGTTACGGATTTTGCTTTTATGTGTTTAGCAATAAAAGTACAGACCAATTTTCATGCTACATCAAATTGAAAAGCAAGGCTGCTTTGTTATTATTTTTTATAATAAGCTTCTATATCATAAACTCATCTCGTGATCAATGCACAGCAATAACTCGGACTGACAATTAGGGACGTAGTCAAGATTATCTTAGAATCTCTTTGGCGTCAGGAACTTGGAAATAATTTTCCAGCTTTTATTTTACAAAGTAAAAAATACAGTATTTACCGATCTCTTCATTCATTCATTTACACAATTTAAAAATGTACCTAACTACAAGGAAGATAAATAAAATATACTAGGACAAATAAATATACTAGGACAATCTTACACAAATCGACCAAGGCCCACGGTAAGCTCAATAAGGCTTATGTTATGGGTACTAAGACGACGATATATATAATAGATAATTAAATATGGGTAAATACTTAAATTCATAGAAAACATCCATAACTCAGGAACAAATAAATATCTGTGATAAACACACAAATAAATGCCCTGACCAGGATTCGAACCCGGGACCTCCTGCTTCGTAGGCAGAGTCACTACCGACAGTACCGACTAGTTAAGCTAGAAGGCCGTTAATAAAGGTGAAACTTACACCAGTCTTTTAGTTGAAATGCGATATTTTGCAGACAACCTTAGAATAAATAATTAGGTAAAATTACCTATTTATTTACTTTTGTAATCGGCTCAGTGGCTCTTGGACAAGTCGATGCGTAATATGGACGGTTTTGTACCTCCATACAATACATAAATCATGTCTCTCGTCTTAAAACAGCCTTCCATTTATATTATCCAGTCGCTTTACCCGCCGCTTCACGCCGTGGTCCGTCGCTTTAGTCATAGTCATAGTCATTTATTTATAATATTTAAAATATTACATGTAAAATTACATTACATTGGTACTTATTTATTAATACATTATTTAAACTTAATTATTACATTTCGATTTTAAATACCATGGGTATTACAGTTCCCAACACTATTTGGACGTCGCTTCACCGTGGACACTATAGTGTCCACGACACGACAAAGTCAGTAGTCGGAGCTCACAAATTTATATCTAATCTACTCATACGTCTGAATAATACAGCTAATACACTCCCTTTGGGGCCGGCATGGAAAAGTGAAGTTTCTACTTATATACTCGTATTAATATTTAGGTGCTGTTATTGCATAAGACTAATGTTAACGTATTTTTACATTTATTTCACCAAATTCTTGTTCATATTTGAAGGATTACTCTTCTTTTTAAACACGGTGTGTGTGTATTTTTGAGATTTGGTCATTATAGTACCCACGGTGAATGTAGGTGGCATAGCTTAGGAAGGAGGTGCACTGGAGCTATCACACGAATTATAGACGTTTCAATTCTACTCAATTATAAGTAATTCACAGTAATAATGTAACATAATGTATGCACTAAGGAACTAAAGTTAGACTTAAAAAAATCTACTCAATTGAATAAATTTAGATGTCAAGTTACAATGGAGCAAGTGTGCCTTTTGCCTTATTTTTTAATCAATCAAATTAACCTTGGTCACTATGGTGTCCAGATTTTTAGTATTACAAAATTTTCAATGTTTTGGTATTTTAACGTTTATGAGGGTAGATTTTAAACAATTCGGCAACGTGAAAAATATATTGGTTCACAGAAAAACCCACAATGTTATACTACCTCCATACTAAAATGGTTCGTAGTTAAGCTCGAAACAAATGCATTACAGGAGCAATTTCAAGTGACAGGAGATATTGCTTAAAGCATTTTTTAAAGATGTAGATAGAGTCTTTGAGTTATGTTTTGGTAATATAACTTTAAAATAAAACCGGAAATCTTGGTCTATAAAGTCAATATTTTTAATTCATATATCAATTTGTTTTTTTTTTCGTGGCAATTAGCCTGAATGCAAGTTGTTAAAATTCTCATAATCATACCTGACATGACGGAGGCTCAGTTATAAGACTGCCTCTGGCACATATAAAAAGAAGAACTCTTAAAATCGCATTTAAAATCGCCAAACTGACCCTATTTAAATCGACCATGACCCAGGTCGTGCAACGCGCAAATGAGTTCAATGCGGCATCCATCCAAGGGTGTAGTCACGCATCGTCATTTTTTTCATTTGCATCACACGTCTGAAATAACACCCGTATAGCATGTCTATATTTCATTCCTGGATCGTGTGATGCCGCCCGCTGAGAGGAAAATTTAGAATGGGTTGTCAACGCTACATCCAATTTTACGTGTGTACGTTGAACCGATAAACAGGCAAATCGTGCAATCGTTTTAACTTAGATGGTAGTTCTTTTGTTTTTTTTTTGTATGTCTAATATGTGGAATCATAGTCAAATTTAACATAGGTACTGAGATCGGGTTGTTATGCTTCTGTACCTATACGTGGTGCGTTTTTACTTAATGGCAGGCTACTTTGCAGAGTTTAACGGCCTCCTAGCCCAGTCGGTAGTGACCCTGCCTACGAAGCAGGGGGTCCCGGGTTCAAATCCTGGTCAGGGCATTTATTTGTGTCTCTATCACAGATATTTGTTCCTGAGTTATGGATGTTTTCTATGTATTTAAGTATTTATCCATGTTTATCTATTATATATATCGTCGTTTAGTACCCATAACACACGCCTTATTGAGCTTACTGTGGGCGTAGGTCGATTTGTGTAAGATTGTCCTATAATAATATTTATTTAATATTTATTTATTTATTTAGATACGCGCAAATGGTGTAAGGAGAGCGAAGATTCTCTAAATACGTAATCTGTTAGATATTTTTGGGAAATGTACCTACAGTTAGTGAAAAACACGTCTGATTCTTTGATAGGGAGGGAATGAGAACCTCAAGTAATTATATTTGTTTTGCGTGGATGTCAATTGATTCGTATTGCTTCTCTTGGCCTTTGAAAGTCACAGGCGAGTTGAGTTACATCCACTAATCAAATTACATTTCCTTGTTTTCCCTGAAATCGTATTTTCGTCAATATATATCAAAAATATTTCTCCGTTTGACTTATTATTATTTACGCTCTGAAACGAAGTGTAGAATGTATTGCCGTTATTTATATAAATGATTCAAAAGACAGTAAAGTATACACGTAGATATATTCGTAATAGGTTTTATTTATATAAACTTTATTGTACAATAAAATATACCGTTTAAAAAGGCGGACTTAATGCCACGAGATATTATTTACCAGTCAACCCGTCAACCCACAGGCCAAACAGAAAATAAGAGGAGAGCAATGAAGTAAAAAAACATAGAAATTGTAGTAATTTCTAGTCCTTTTGATTGAAGATTTACCTTTACCATTACGTATACCAGGTGTGACAAAAATGCTGGTGACCCGTTTTAGGACGTAATTGGTAACCTATTCTAATAATAAAAATTTAAGAAAAAAATTTTTGTGGCGCGAAAATAAAAAAGGTTTTGTATGGAGGGCTGGCCGGCTGGGACGACGTGCCCCTACAAAAAATAGTACATTATTGTCGAGGAGGTGAAGTAGCACATTGATGGCTGAGTATTACGTTTAAACGGACGACTTTAGGAGTCCGTTTAATTTAATACGAAGCCAGCAATGGCCCTTCGCGCCGAGTCCAATATAGTGCTTTATTCAAAAATAATGCAAAACAGTCAACGTTGATGAACAGCAAACAATATTGACATAAATAATATATTCAAGATTAAAAGAAAGAACTTCTAGGTTAAAAGAATGACCACTACCGCGAGCATCGGTTTTCGATTCGAATCCTATAATTATCTCTATCTCCATCGCTTCTCATTTTGAGTGAGAGAGACAGATTTATTCGAAACTACAATTGCCTATGTTCGCGGTACACGCTCAGCTTTGCCGCCATTATATCTTTTTATTAAAAAGTTTGAAGTGTATTTTTCTTCTGAATTTACCGTAAGCTATTTGAGATAACTAAAAAGTCGCGGTACCAACATTATAAATAACAAATACCGATGTTGTGTTTTGGCTGTTTAGGACCTTTGCCTTTATTTTTGTATGGCGGTTGAACTTTTTAAAAAGTTTGTACCTCGACAAAAATGGAATTTGTATGCAACATTTATGTCGCGAAATCGAGCCTGCAATTTCCGTAACTTTTTAATTTTTATTTGACCATAAACTAGGTACTTCGCCGCCTAGTTTTTAACCGTAAAAGTCAACCTTGACGGACATTTTTGAATAAAAACATTTTCTTACTCTTTCTTAGTCGCAATACGATACCAATTATGCCTTCAAACGGATCACCAGTATTTTTGTTATGTGACCGCCTATACAATCATCTATAGATGTAGCTAAGTGTGTGAGGTGTTCAAAATAAACATGTGCCATGATTGTTTTGAACACTACACACACACGTGTCTTTATTGTTAATAAAATAAGAGCGTGTGCTACTTCTGCGGCTGCCCGTGCACTAAGTGTTGACAACAAATATAAATAATTTTAAACAAAATAGAACCGACTTCACTTAGCATCCACCTTTCCAAAAGCAAATACTCGAGCTGCTGTATAAATTTTATAATTAGAATACGGCACCTTTTCACGCCTACTACTTTCTATAGACGCGCCGCCGTCGACGTGCGTTTATATCGACACAGACGACAACAACCCAAAATGTTCCTTGGAATGAAATACGTGCGTCGACGGCGCACGTATTTCATTCCAAGGAACATTTCACTCCGTGCTTAACAAACTGTTCAATCATAAATAATAATGAGATCAAAAGTTAAAGCAACTAATTATGTTTAAGTAACACTTTAGTCAAAATGGTTCTTTGAAAGGCGTTGATTTAATAAAGTTCGCCGCCATTGTTGCCCCAACGAAATGTAACGAGTCAATTCTGGAGTCCAGAAAGAACCGCCGTTTAAATGAATTAATATTCTGTCTTGCCTTAATTAGTTGTGTAATTGGATTATGCACAATTTTGCCGTTTTTCGCTATTGTCACAGGTTTTAATTTAACGGTTTTGAGCATTTTTGATTATTTTTCGTTAATAAAAATTGAACGTTACAAACACAGTTTGTGATGTTTATTAGATCCTTAAAAAGTGATTACTCCGTCTATTACATAATCACGTTGTTAGTCGTTGTACGGTACTTAAGTGTTTTTATCGTCATTCGTTTGGATTGCCTCACTACTTTACAACTGTATAGTTTCTATAAAGCTCATAAAATATTTATTAATACTTTGTAAAAATCGAATATCCTAACTGTCGAACTGCGAAATGGCGCTTTGTAGATTACTTTTCTAATTCTTCTAGCAAAAGTAAAATCTGGAAACTAAAAACAAATGAAGCTGTTTTTAGGGTTCCGTAGCCAAAATGGCAAAAATGGTACTCTTATAGTTTTGGTCATGTCCATCTGTCCGTCCGTCCGTATGTCACAGCCATTTTACTCGGAAACTATAAGACGTATCTTAATAAAATTTAGACATAAGGTGTAGTTTGTATGCCGCTATTTAGTTATGTAGTTAAATTGCAGAAAAAAATATTTTCAGGGGGGGGGGGCGCTCCATACATGTACCTAAATTTTTTTGAATATTTTTTCCCAAATATCAACATGTTGCACACGATGATATCATCGTCATATACTTTCTACGAAAATTGTTTTGCACCTTATCGATTTCGCCATTTTTGAGTTATTTCCGAACAACTTCTTCCATAGGCATCGGATACGACCTTTTGGCATTAGTCTGGTTCTTATTCCATTGAAGCTACGGAACCCTCCATTAGCGTGGTCCGACACGCACTTGGCCGGTTTTTAGGGTTCCGTAGTCAAATAGGAACCCTTATAGTTTCGCCATGTCTGTCCGTCCGTCCTCGGATAATCTCAGTGACCGTTAGCACTAAAAAGCTGAAATTTGGTACTAATATGTATATCAATCACGCCGACAAAGGTAAAATAAATGATTATGGTAAAATAAAAAGTGGAAAAAATGTTTTACTCGTATCAGGGTACCTCCCCTATACGTAAAGTGGGAAAACTTTTGAACCATATGAAAAAAATCTCAAAAGTAGATTTTTATAAAAACTTTCTAGGAAAATTATTTTGAACTTGATAGGTTGAATAGTTTTTGAAAAAAAATTACAAAATAATTTCTGAACTAAGTTTGTAATTTAACCATGTAAGCAGGTGTTTATTGTACCTACCTGTAATTTCTACAAAATCACAATGAAATGACGTGCTTTCAAATAAAGTAAAAACTTATCCCATAAAAATCATCTTCCATACTTTAAGCTCGCGCGCAATAGTTTACTTAATTTGCCGATAGATGTCGCTGTACGTGGAACGCTCATATCATATCCTACATGGCGGTGATATTTTAACTCTTAAGTGGGGACACTTACTGTGACGGACGGAAAACTACGGAACCCTACACTGAGCGTGGCCCGACAGGCTCTTGGCCGGTTTTTTTCCTTTCCGATCTATAAAGCATATTGATTTATGAAGGGATAAAATCGTATGTAAAAGAAGGGAAAATGCTGATTCTAGAACCGTTTCCGGGAGCTTAGCCAGGGAAAGTTAAAAGGGAAAAGACAAATGTCTTATATAAATTCAGAGAAAAAATATTAACACATTTCATTCAGGGTCGCGGACGTAATAGTCGTATATTTTCAACAGACTTCAAGATTTCGAAGGAAGAGGTTCTAAATTCGTCGGGATCATTGTTTATTTTTTTATTCACCGATTATTCGAAGACGGTTGGAAAATCCTTTTTTTTTTAAAGAGTATATACGTTACAGTTGGTCCCATTGTAACCAGGTCAAAAGGATCTGTGATGGGATTATAGGCACACCTATAGTGTTTTAAATATTTTTTACAGTAGCTCGGGCATTTCCTTTTGGAAAGGAGTCTAATAAGTAAAATCGTTATTTTTTGTTCAAATTATTAGCTAAAAGGATCACATAATAAAAGCAAATGAATTTTAGAGCTTAGCGTAGATGTGGTGAGCTGAGTTGAGTGGCTCGGTAAATATTTAGCTACTACTTAGTGACTAAACACGATGGGGTTTTAACTGTACATTTTTATTTCCTCCTAAAGATGAATTAGATTGAATCTTGCGTCTGCGAATTACGAGTATTTAGTAATGAAAACATAAGCTAATAATTGGTTCCTTTAAACCGATTCAAAAGTTAAATAGAATATAAAGAATATCCTACACGTGATCTCTGGGTAGTGCTAATAGAGTTACAAACTTGGCAGCTCCACTGTCCCCTCTGGACCTCGCAGCACTCACTGGATTTTCTTCATCATCTGCTTTCCCACTACAACTAGTTACCCCAGGGAAGAAATGCCTAGCTATATCCAGTGACATGTAACCATACGATATATAAATAAATAAATAGTTATAGCGTAAGATACACAAGTATATTCTGACTTCCCTGACATGTACAGTATACATAAAAGAATATAATTGTGTCAAGCATCCTATTTCATGGTACGAGGAGCAGGCCTTATCGAATACGTCATCGGCAAAATTCGGGGCAGCTTGAAAGTCGGTAAGGAAGTTAATCAGCCGTCAATAATACGGGCGAGTCAGAAATAGGCCCGCTTACCCTACCCGCGGCGTCTCGCCCAATCACTGCTAGGTTAACAGCGCCAGTTTATTTACAAAATAGGCTAAGTTTGTTTATTAAATAAATTAGAACGAGGTTATTAGCAATGCTAGAGTTCTACCACCGTTCAACGTTGTATTTGTAAAATTATATGCCATCGAAAACAAAACTTGTAAAAAAAACAAGTCTCGCAACTCAGTTCTTCTACCGTAAAAAGTTGTGTGTCTATGTCTACTAGAAGTGCCTAGAGTAACCTAACCAAACCTAGACATTAAATTATAGATGCATGCTTTTCGTTGTTTTTATTTTTGTTGTAACATTATTCTGTATTTTTTTTATCCAAATAAAGCCATACGATAATAATAGTGCATTAGAGTTTTGATGATCGGTCAGTCAGTGAGTGACAAAATTAAGAACTTTGACTAGTTATAATTTTATTTTTTTATACCACGACGGTGGCAAACAATCATACGGCCCGCCTGATGGTAAGCAGCTACCGTAACCTATGGACGCATGCAACTCCAACAAAAAGGAGGATTCACTGTGTTGACGACTAAAGGAACAAGAAGGAATTCTTAAACTACTGGTTAAAATTGAATAATATTTGAAATATACAGTGTTTATACAATGCTTGCTTGGTTACTAGAAATATTATTATTATTATTCTTAATTGGGCTATCGATGTGCCGCGTCGACCAGATTTGATCTATTGTGGCAGCCCTTTATAGCTCATTACTGATTCCCGTTGCATCTAGAAATTTCCAGATTCTTTGGGCTGTAATGTGTTGTACTTCATCGGGTTGCAGTACATGTCGCCCTAGGTGGGTACTTCTTTTACGCATTAGTGGTCCGCAGGAGCAGAGGATGTGCAAGGCTGTTTCCTCTTCTTCCTGGCAGAACCTGCATACTGAGTCCTGTTTCTTACCCATACGAAACATGTGTTTGTTCAACATACAGTGGTCTGTCAGTATTCTAGTCACTGCACAGGTTTTGTGTCTTTTGAGCCCTAACAGCTCTTTAGAGATGCGGGCCCTAACAGCTCTTTAGAGGGGGTGCGGGTGGGGTGAACACGCTTAGGTGTGCGACGCTAAGCTGATAGGTTCCCCCCACTAAGTCTCTCATACACGTCCCCGTCACCTCAGGGAGTTACATACCCGAGGTGAGCCCACCAGCGCATATGAGTGGGCCGTGCACCCTGGAAATGTCGAGGATCGAAAATGGGCGTCGCACAGTTTAACTTCTACCCCGGATCCAAGACAGCTAAGTATGAGAGACGATACCTGGTACGCCATTTCCACCTGCCAGGTAACCTTCTACCTTTCACCCCGTGATTCCTAAACATCCCATCCCTCCACCATCATTTCCTTCCCACTCCGACCCACTAACCTAGTTCCTATGTACCCTGCTCCAATTCCTAACTCCTGGAGGAGACAACCTCGACCCCAAAAACCCCAATCTAAGGTGGCCATTCGTGCCGAGAGATGCGTGACTGAGGGGATGCTCAGTCGCTAACGATGACCCTCGATACCGGGCAACCTCGAGGTGTATTTTGCCTTATTCCGGCAAGCGGGGCTCTGCGGGTACTAGAAATATAGGCTTCTAGTTTAATCCACATCGAAGTTATAGGGGGTCGAAAATGGCCTGAACTGCTTCGAGGAAAAGATGGTACGAACGAGCCGCTTTTTTTTTGCTCGACTTGGCGGGGGCACTGCCGTGCCCCCAGATTCCACGGTCGTAAAGTCATTATAACATAACAGCGGAAGTAGTTAAGCGGGCAAGGTGTTCAAAATTATATTAGCACAATTTGATGTTAAGAGATTAAAAGCGTGTGCAGATCTTGTTCATAACTTAGCCTGTTTCGCCAATCCTGCTGTTATTTAAATGTTACTATTATAAATAAATTAAAAATAGGAAAACCCCCGAAACGGCTGATATTTTAATGAAGTTGTCTAAGACCATTCGCTAGAAAACCTGCCGTCGAGAAAAAATCTTAGCGCTAAGACCACAGACAGACACATATAGCAGTCCATCTTATGACATCGGGGGTTAAAAACTACATACTTACATATACGAGCAGAAAGTAATACAAACTAAAATCATAGGACTGTTTTTTTTCTGTTCGTTATATTCATGTTAAAGGTAAAACTTTTGGAAACTATGCATAAAAATAACGATGTACAGTTCCTTAAAAAGGAAAGTAATATTAAATAAACAATATACATAAATAAAAAGAGAATACATGATAAATATATGTAGAGCTTAAGACAGCGCGTCTCGGTTTTTATCTGCAAACATCATAAGCGTTGGATCTTTTGCCTCTCGAGCAACTTTAGCCTTATTGCCGGTAATGTAAGTAACCCATAGGTATACTTAATCTCAACTAATACACGTAATAGAAAGGGAAAACTCACTGAAATACTGAGAAAAGCTCAAATTGTACTCAAGCTTTGAGTTTATTTGATTATCTCAATAAGTATCGACTTTCATATTATTTATTTCGAGGTTTCATAACCTCAAACCATCGAATATAGGTTTCATGAATATTCACTGCCGAGTGTATTATCTCAATAAATAACACCAACATGACTCTCAGTAAAAAAGGTGTTTAATAACTGCGAAACTATAAATATTGATCTATTCCTACATTTACAATAATTATTTCATAATCCAAGCGTCCGCAGCAGTGTTAAAGTTTGGAGCCAAGTTCCACTACCATTACTTAACAAACACAGTTAGTTTTCCCTATTTCACTTAGCTCCGACACAGTGCAACACAAAATAATGCGCAAACACTTAGCATAATGAGAAATTAATCGCTTTGTCCATAATATTTACATAAAATCTGCATTTTCTTTCCAAAAGCGGAGAAAGCTTAGTTAAGATAAGAATAAGTGAGCATGCAATGAAGATGATTCACCTAGTTCGCATGAAAAGATACAAATTGTTCATTTCATGGGATTCGGACCTAGAAGGAAAATCCATACAAGTACCTCGTCGAAACTACGTAAAATCCTATAACTATAGTTTTGATATAGGTAAGTATAAAACTTACAAAAAATTGGTTTCACCTCGACATCTGTCAAAGGCTGTATAATGTATAGGTAGGTATTACTCATCTAAAGTAGATCAAAACCTGCAAAATAGGAGAAATAATTCATGTAAAAGCAAATTTAAGTATAATTCTAGATAATAAAGGTGTCTAAAATTTTATGGATGATCAATTATCTGAAATAAATGTTTCTTTAATTTAATTTAAACATTAAATATTGACCCCAGCGAAAACTTGTAAATTAGTAACTATAGAATATTTTTTGTAGAAAATGTTATGTTATGTAGTTTACTTATGTATAAGCAATGATATTTACATTGATGATATTATTATATATCATAGTGTATAAGATTTTATCTACACCAATATCATAAATCCTTTATTCCGCGTTCGGAAACCGTATGTAATTACCACCATTATTGCAACCAGTAACGTAACATCTCTGGCAGTGTGGTAAAAACGTATGAAAATTCATTACCCACGGTAACGTTACCAAGATCCGCCCTCTCCCGAGCGCTGGCACGCGCCCGCGCGACCGCCGACACAATCGTTGCCAACAAACTGTCCTGCAGTTTGGCAGAAGAATAAGTTTGTAAACTAAGGGTTGTTTCGTGAATAAATGTATTATTTATTTATTTCTTTATTTTTATTTATCGAGTTGGTCATGGCGGTGCAATGGCGGTCATTCTACTGGTTTCCGAACACATCATTTAGGATTTAAATATGTGTGTAGATAAAGCAGTGTATGCAACTGTACGTAATTAGGCCTTATTACGTAACAGTTACATAAACTACAATTTTTTGCTATGTGCCACCGTTTGCGAGTTATTTACTAAACACAAAAAGGAACCTTTACAATTCATATCCATTAAATGCATTGGGTAAAGCACCCTCCGGCAAGCCATGAAGCTACAGGTAGCGTTTCCTGACCTAAAACCCTCCATGCATCTATTCTATAAACAGGGCGTACTTGACCCGAAAGTGCTCCATTCAGTATCGCGTATTGACCTAGTTTATGGTAACCTTTACATATGGGAGAGCATCCGGCAAAGATCTAATTAATTACTGATTTCCATGTTATTGTTGCATTATATATTGCCTATAAAATGCGTTATAAATTTAAGTGGAGGACACGTTATATTACATTTTCTAAATGTTGTTGGACTTCTGTCACATAACTCATGCTTACACATGTGTGTACGCACACTGTATTTATTTTAAGCCTTCATCTAAAAAGATGAAGCTGTACTTAAATTTTATTACTTTAGGTAACCTACACCTTAGTCCACATAATAGTAATCAAGTCAAAATTTAATTAAAACACAAGTACGAGTAGATAATGAGAAAGGCACAAGATTAAACTTTGAAAAACAGGTATTGCATTAGGGGAACTACTTACCAAAGTAATCTAGGCCTGTAACGAAAATTAAATTATGAAAATCCCTTGCAAAGTAAGGTCGAGATGTTCACAGAATTTCAAGAGTTGTTAGGTACCTTGTTCTGCTTTATTGTTTAGATAAAAAGTAACCGTATTTATTTACCAGACAAACAAACGAACAAACAAATAAATATGAAAGCGAGTACAAATAAAGACATAAATACACATAAGAAATATCAGTCTATGTGGGGCAGGGCGGCACCGTCGTCAAAACCGAGCCATCTTGGTTTAAATTTGTGGCGTGTGCCACGAATACACATGCTTGTGGCGCGTATAATGGCGACGCTTATTCGGGCTCTAAGCCATCCTAGGACAGTACTCAGGGATCTGTTCCAACGGTCGGCAATGGCTTCTCCCATGTGTTTTATGAAGGATGACATTTGGGGAGCGAAGACGCCATCTACTGAGGTTACTATTGGTGTGAAGGTAGCGTGTTGTATTTCACAGGCTATTGCGTATTTTCTCTTCTTTTCATCTTCGGCTGACTTTAAAACAGATGCTACGGGTCGCGAGACGTAAGAAGGAGCGTCGGTGTCAACGACACGGATATCAAACAACGCCTCCCTCTGAGCGTCCCACACGCCGCGGCAGGATAAGTCTGCTCGCAGTCCGCCTTCGGTTTCAGAAATTAGTGGTTCTTTTGTTACATTGCCCCACGCCTGTTGACAAAGTTCGCAGAAAAGGTCTCTGATTTCGTTGTGGCGTCTCGTTATTAGGCCACCTGTTTTACAACAGAGTGCGTGATCAATGTCGAAGTTGTCATTTCCACAGCCGTCGCAAGATTGTGGCATGGAGATCGGTATGCGGTGGTAGCGTATTGCTAGCGCATCTCTGAACTCTAAAGGGGATAGGTCAAAGTGATCTTTTCTTGTAGGAATCACGGACAGCCAGTTAGATGACTTTGTTTTCATTTTCGTTGCGATGGATCTTTCAATTGCCCTTCTCTTGTTGGGAGTAAATTTTGCCAGGGTTGATTCCAAAAAATTGTCATCAAGGACTTCTTTTTCTTTGCGATCTTCTTTCCGTGCATCTTTTAAGTATGTAGTGTGTTGAGATAAGTCGATGTCTTTTTTCTCTGTTAAAGCGATAGTCAATGCAGTACAACCTTTCCTAGAGATGTCGTAGTTTAAGTTGGTAGAATTGAAAGGGTTAGAGATTGCAAGGCCACCTTTATTCACGGGTAAAGAAAAAAGGTCGGCTTCTATTGAAGATACGTCACCACCGAACAGTGTTGGTAAGAAGATCGTGCGTATTGCTTGCGTTAGTGGTTCAAAGTATTCATTTGAATTTTTTAGCACACGTAGAAGAAAGGCCCATTGAAATTGTACAGCTTTGTTGAGGGTGGTATAGGCAGCTTGGGGTGAGTCTTTGCAGATTTGCGATATTTTTTCAATAGTGGAAATAAATTTGGTTATTTTATTTTTAATGAAGTCTTCTTTTCCTTCACCTATGTAGCTTCCTAGATAACGAGAACCAGTTACAAAGGTTACGTTGGTGTCCTTGAAGATCCGGTCAGCAATATTTTTATCATCCTCTGATACTATGAGCAAAGTTTTTTTGGCTTGTGGGTAGTATCCAAAGGACGGACCTATTAAGTTGATTTTGTCCCACCAATTACGGATACTTTTCAAATCGCCTTGGGCTGAGGAATCATCTGCATACCAGGATTGTATTGTGTTCTTTTCTTCTTTCATTTTGTTTATTATTGGTATAGTTGCAAGGGCATAGAGTAGCATTGCTAGCGGGTCTCCCTGAGTAACACCTTCTTTGCTGCATAACCTCATGTCGGAGTCACGGATGACAAGTTCTGCGTGGCCGTTATAAGTGTTATATAGAAAGCGAGCGCAATGTGGCCAATATATTCTGGCTTGCCAAAGTGCTAATTGTCTATTAACGGAGTTGAATGCGTTGTCTGCGTCAACGAGAAGCATTCCCCAATTTGAGCTAGGAAGACATTTATTTTGAAAAATATCGTTCATGGCATGTATTCCGCCTTCAATGCCGCTACTAAGGCCACTGCAGAGTTGTGATTGGCCGCATGCTTCAGTTACTTCGGAGCCGGTGGCTAATATCATGCATTTGGATATGATTCTCCGCAGGCATTCACCTATGCCAATCGGTCTTACACCTGGACATTTGTCTAGGGCTACAAGGCGGCTTGACATCAGTGCTTGTATCTGATTCCATGGAACATATTCGTTGTTAAGTTTCATAGTTAGTTCGGCGATGGACTTCCTTAAATGTAAGCTCGCTTCCCCGAATCTTAAGAGGAAATCTTTCCAATTTTCAGAGGTTGTACCTGTAGGGCCGCCGCCGCCATGTAGTTTTCTAGCCACTTGCTCAACATGGTTGCTTGTTATGTCAACTTCTAGTAGTGGGGGTATATTGGGGAGATCTTCGGGCAGGGTAAAAAGGTCAGGATTTGGCGTTTTAGGAGGTGGTTGTTTTTCTTTTAGGGCATCACCTACGGTTTTCCCGGTGTCATCGATTTCGTCATTCGTGTTGAGAATTTTGCTAGAATCTTTCGTCAGCAACCAGTTTAGAGCTTCACGTATTTTTCCTCTTAAGATTAGGCGTGTGAAAGTTTGCGTTATGTTGTCATTGTGTTTCTTTCGGTTTTTAAAATTACAAAGAGAGATGTTTGATTTTATTGCCTCGGTTATCAAAATGTCTATATGATCATCTGACCACAACTTTAAGCGGCGATCGATAAGTCGACTTATATCTTTCGCTTGTTTAATATTTTTATCTCTTTGTAACAGGATGGCGGTGAATATTAGTAATCGTTCGGACGGATATTGGGATTTTGTTAGCATATCGACTTCATCGGCAAGCGTGTGAATGAATTTCCTGCTTGTGGTATTGGAGGAGGGCAGATCATAAATTTTGCCTTGTAGGGTACATACTTTATTTTTTTTTTTTTTTTTTTTATACTACGACGGTGGCAAACAAGCATACGGCCCACCTGATGGTAAGCAGTTACCGTAGCCTATGGACGCCTGCAACCCCAGAGGATTCACATGCGCGTTGCCTACCCTTTAGGTACCTATTCACTCCTTTTTTGAAGAACCTCATACTGTAGCCCGCTGGGAAAACCTCGGCAGGGAGTTCATTCCACAGCCGCAGCGTTCGTGGGAGGAAATTCCTCTTGAACCGTACTGTGCGCGACCCTTTGGGCTCCAGGGTGTGAGGATGAACACCCTGCCGGCGGCGAGCGGTGCGGTGATAAAAAGCTGCCGTGGGCATCATATCAAACAGTTCTTCGGAGCACAACCCATTGTACAACCCATTATTCCAACGTGATTGCCAAATGCCGGCCATCGAACCTGTATTGTTGAGGAATGGTGACCCAAAAGCTTCTTCTAGGGGGGATGCTTGAACTGAGCGTTGTGGTGGTGGTTGCGAAGTAGAGTGTTCACTGCCGTGAGCGGCACGTATGTGACGTTGCAGACCTTTCCTTTTATAGGGTTTCGAGCAGATTAAGCATGATACTATGTCTGTGTTTTCATCTTGACTTAGTGGGATGTTAGGTGTAATGTCCATCGTACCCACTTTATTTTTGCACGTTCATCATGATTATGAAGATAAGTAGGTATATAAATATTAGAAATAACGAACACTGATTTAATAAAAATAGTTCAAATAACGATATGTAAACACTTCATTCCAAAATTTTTACATATAAAATGTCAAATATGGCAATGTCAAAAATTTTCTTATTTTATTATTTAGTTTTCTGGTTTTATATTTGGTATTATATTAGGCAAACACTTTCACTGGATAATTAGGTAACGTCTATTAATTTGGATAGCGTAATTGTCCGAACTTTTAAATAATTAATTTATAATTCAATAAACAATTAGCTACGGCAACTGACGCTGACACTGACATTTCTGAAGATTTGGGAACAGACTGCTTTATTGTTACTTTGAACTTGACCCCGGATTATAATGAGCACTTGTGTGATGCTTTGCTGGACCAGCATTATTAAAAAAAACTCGTAATTAAACCACAAAACAAATCAAATTATTTTTATAAATATTTTGATCCTAGCCATAGACACCGGACGCCTAGGTCACGGTTTCCTTTGTTTATGACATCTATATCAATTTATTACTCTTATTAGTTAATTCTAAGTCATAACTAAAGTCTTAGTAATAACTAAAGGCACAGGAGTAAACATAATCTCTACTAATAGTATAATGTTATCTCCTCACGCTTAAACCACTGAACTGATTTAGATGAAGTTAGGTATGGAGATAGTTTGTAGAAAATCGCGACGAGAAGCTACTAAATATCTAAATAAAATACACATGGTAAAGCTTAAAAATATTGTATAATGAAATAAAACTAAGACTGCTTATGATTGATAATGATGATGTTATGTATGGTAGGTATCGGTATAAAATGTGTATTTTTACGTATTTCGTATCACAATCTTTTGTTAGTAGTACATGTACGTATACTAATAGGTGATGAACTGCACATAGTTTCCAAATGAAATCATGTAGAGATAAATTTCTAAAGTACGAATGCCACTCTAATAGTACAAACATTATTTTAGCAACATTTAATACCATTTAATATCTAGACATTTTTTGAGTAAAAAATTGCGTCACTGTAATGGGTGCCGTATTCTAATTTTAAAATACACAAACAATATATTAAAAACACTATCTATAATATAATATACAAAAAGAATCAACCAATATTGAAGTTGTATCGGAATATGTTTCAAGCATAATTCTGATATTTCTGATTCAGACGCTTAGGCAGTAGATGTATTGCGTAGTTAATGCATTGGAGTTGGATCGAGTCAAACGTGTTTTTAACCGACTTCAAGATTTCGAAGGAGGAGGTTATCAATTCGTCGGGATCTTTGTTTTGGCTATTTTTTTTTAATGTATGTTAACCGATTATTCGAAGGCGGCTGGACCGATTTGGAAAATTCTATTTTAGTTTGAAAGAGTATACTTTACAGTTAGCCCCATTGTAACCAGGTCAGGATCTAATGATGGGATCCTGGAGAAATCGAGGGAACTCTTCAACTATTATAGGCACACCTATAGTGATTTAAGTATTTTTTGGAAAGGTGGATGCTAAGTGACACGGAAGCCCGTGTTGCTCGAAGCTAAGTGAAGTCGGTTCTTTTTTGTTTAAAATTATAAAGTTAAAATACAGCCCCGGGTCAGAAAAAAAATATTACAGCTAAAATTACCTATATCCAACGACGTTCAAATAAAACTTTAAATGAAAAATCTAATCTACAGTACGTACCGGCCAATAATAATATACATCACCTCCGTGTTTAACGGTAGAACTTTTTTTTAAATATTTGTAAGTGATTTTCATCTCACTACCTTCGGTAGTTTAGGAGTAGTCCTTTGTGAGAGCGATGAAAATAATTGATTTCATGTTATGGTTTTTTCATATATATATATTTTTTTAATATATTTTTAATCTATTTTTTTATTAAAGCTTTTTAGTAATTTGCTGAGTCTCCTTTTGTAATTCACAGTAGGTATTTCATTGCAGGATTCATCATATATTTGTATAAAATGACTAGGAAGACATGCAATCTACAAACTAACCTATATTGTTTACTCATGTATAGAGCTCATACAAAAAACACAAAGGTGATATATTATTGGTCAGTACTGTACATGATACATACACACACAAACACACACCCACACACACATACTCACACACAAACTTATACACTATTATTGTGTACATACTTATCTATATAAATCTAGAAATAAAACGCATGACAAATGGACCACTGTAACTTTACGGAACTGTTTGATAAAAAGAAAACCAACTGGAAATACTAATAATTCAATTTAATGCAATTCCACAACTGTTGAATGCTACGGTCACATAAATTTATATGGTGGGTCGCGGGAACTTAGAGGCCTATCTGGTTTCTCAAAACGGTTAACAACCGTTACTTTAAATTTTCAAACTCTGAACTACTTTACGGCGTTTGTTTTTTATTTAACTCGCTGACACTCTTTTTTATCGACGAAGGCAAGAGGCTCCTTAATAGTCGCAAAGCAATACTAGTTTCTATAATCTATCATAAAAGTTAACCAAATATTTTGTAAGTACACTGTTGTTAACATAAAATACTAAATAAAGGTTTTTAAGCAAAAATGTACGTCGTTGTACAACATGGAAGCTGAATTTAAACTTAATGATTACATGTCTATAAATATCATTAAGGAAAATGTACTGCTTTAAATTCACACGATTTTCACTTATTATTAAGGAACATTTTGTAATTTTCGCGAAATACATCAAAAAGGGGATGCCACGAGGTAAAAAGGAGTACCGTTATTGTTACATTACATTTCAAACGCCATGTTTAAATGTGCCGTGCCTTCTAGAGGTGCCTTTTTGTCAACGTTACGACTGTCCTTCAGCTCGCTTTGTCAGTGCTACCATGTTTTTGCCAATTACTGGTACAAGGTACAATTTACCGTAGACCAAAATAAGTAGGTTAACGGGTGCCATATTCTTATTTTAATATACATAAACAACACAAGCTATCTCAAGCATAACTGCACAAAATGATCAACTAATATTGAAGTTGTATTGGAGTTGCATCGGAATAATTTTCAAGCGATTTCTGATATTTTTGATTCAGACGTTTCGGCGCAAGCTGTTTTGCGTAGTTAATGCATTGAAGTTGGATATCGTGTCATAACGTGATTTAAAGTTCAGATACGGCCCCAGGTAACGTACGATTTATTTTTTAGACTCATAGTTATGAATTTCTTGTTTTTGAGAATTGCAACCATTTATATTCACTGTTTTAACTGTCGAATGATGGTGAAATATGATCTTCTGTTGTGCGTAAATATTCATATGGATTGGATTCATACTGAATAACATAACAAGCACTTTACACAGATTATAAAATAAGATAATGCCAGCACATAGTTATTCATTACTTTGATACTACAGTTTTTATGACTGCAGGGACGAAAAAACAAGATTAGCAGAATTTTTAATTAAAGAGATACATTAACCGAGATTTTTTGCTTGTCCCGTTTACAATGTAAATTACAACCTATTAAAGCCTTAATAAGCTCTCAAATAAATCACAACATTCACAACCAGACAAAAGTAAAGATGTTGCAAGAAGGTAGTCGTTAATGTATATCCCACCAAAAACATAAATGTAAAAAAGGAGAGCCAAGTTCAATACAAAAATTATGCTTGGCTGTGGGCTTCGCCGCAAAAAGAATGGAGATCTATTTGAGTGCCAAGTTCTATGCAAAATCCAAATATGTATTTATAGGAACAAAATAATATTATGAACAAGTATTGAACTCTATTTCTTTGCTTTATTGGATACCTATAGACCAGCGCCGGTTTTTAAGCTGGCATTATGCTGAGTTGGGTCCATTTTGTGATGCACGTTCATTGTTTGTTTTCATAGTTATTGTCTCTCAATGTTCATGTAAACGTCACAAATAAATGTTTTTATTCTTATTCTTTATTCCATGTTTTAAAGTATTTAAATACATACACCCATATACTCACGCGTAAGTCAAATTGCGCGTTTGAACAAAATATTTATGACTGTTTTACTAATATACAATTTGTAGGTACCTCCCCTTATTGTATATTAGTAATTACTGTAACCTACTTATTAATTAAATTAAAACATAACAGCTATTCATGTACGCACAGGTTGCACCACGCAAGGGTCGAGCTCGGTTAGTTTCCAACCGGGCAAACTGCTTATCGAAGCCCTTTTCAAGAGATTATAAATGTTTACCTTGGGCAATTTGTCCTTGGACCCTTTCAGTTTTGTTTATCATCCTCGGTTTTGAGAAAACACCTCTGAAAATCCTGTAAGTACACATTATTTTTCGTAACTTTAAAAGACTGAGATGGTACCTAGCGCTTCAATACTTTATATAAGTTATACATGCATATACAAAAAAAATCGACCTTTTGAAAAATACTTACCAATTCACATCTTTCTTCTTACAGTATAATTTATCTGAAACAATGAGACAAGTATTTGTTAAAATGCAATAAATATTTCATGATTATATTAGAAATAGAACATAAAATTTAACGTGATTATTAACATTCATTTGTTTTTCTTAATACGCTAAGCTGCTAAGCTATAGGTATAATTAATGAAATGAAAATGATGATAATTACAAGCTGTTTTAATATCATCATATTCAAAAACCAATAAATTCAGTGCAAATACTGCAAAGTCAGAAAGTTATTTAATTACACCCAGAGCAAAGTCGTTATTACGCTTTGTCCTACAGAATGAGGTCTCAGTGTTATGACATCCACCAATCTTGGAAATAATTTTCCGATTATACTTTAAACTGTAATCTAAGAACATTTTCTTACCTACTTTTCAAAATTTATACGTTTAATCAAGAGCTAATCCTAAACGCGTAATAGTTTAAGTTAACCGCCAACCCAGTTTAGAAAGATCTGTTCGGAAGATGTAACCTCAATGATTTCCGGGGTTTTTTTAACCTGGTAATTGGCGGTAAATGTGTCTGCTGTATTTTCTGATTTATGGCCACGGCCATAACGACGCGACCACCTGAGCTGACAACTTTTATTAGCCGGTAAAAAATATTTCAGCTTTATGAAATTTCAAAGTCAACTCGACGGTTAACTTCGTTTTATATTTTAGCGATTTCAACTTGCCTTATTATTTTAATTGGAGCTCGTAGATCTAACGAGATGTCACGATATATTTTTTATTCGCCAAAAGACTTCAACGAACAGTAGCTTATGACTTAATTAACTAGAATACCTACCTATAAAGGAAAAATCTTTAAAAAACTCATAACAGTCTTGTAACAAAAACACGTTTAGAATAAAAGAACGATAACAAGACATAGCGTAAGTAGGTGAGGTTCAGGTAAGTAACTCCTTCTGCAGGTCTCCGGCGCGGAATCGACACCGCCGCGACACCGCTGAACGATTTCGCCGTGCTGTCCGTTGAATGTATCGCGACACAAATTATCGCGCCATCTCTGTTCGCTAGTCCGCGTGCAAAATTCCGCACTTATTTCGTTTCCGCGGTACATTAGCGAAAACAGCGAGGAGCTGTGACCGCGGATTAGCGGACTGAACACGAAACCGCGCGTGAGAGAGACAGCGAGAAGGTGGATAATGCGCGTTGCATAATTGGGATTCGCTACCTATTGTTCGGCTTCATACAACGGACAACTCGGCGAAAATATGCAGCGGTGCTGCTAAGTCTATTGAGCCCTAGAGATGTGCAAAAGGCCTTACATTTCGTAGTATTAGCAGTGGTCCGTGACCTTTTAATCCTAAGGGACTTCTAAACAAAATAACTTGTTAGAAATTGATTAGGTATCGACTGTTTGGAAGTAAATACTTATGACGAATAGAGCCAACAAAAGGTTGTTCATTTCAGTATTTCTTGGAAAAAAATATATTTAACTTACCTTTAGCGATAATTTTAACTCAAATAAACTACTATCAAAATTATTTAAAAACACCAAATAAAAATTCGTCGATATATATATTATATACTAGCTGTGCCCGCGGCTCCGCCCGCGTGGAATTCGGTCTTTGTCAGTAAGCGGCTAATTCACCCCTAATGTCTCTCCCTCCCCCTGGAGACGGAACTTGAAGGTCTTGAAGTAAAGTTGACAGATGGATACTCTAGAGGACAGTAGTCCAGATAAAATATTTTACAATTACCACTAAATAAAACTACACTCCAAAATGAATAGTTTTTTTCGTCCTTATCAAAATTTTTGACATGATTTAAACGACATGGTAGGTGTATATCGGACGATACAGTACGACTTTTGTATTTATACGTCCTTGGCTGTACCTATTCATATCATGTCCATGGCAAATATCATCCACAAATCGATCCTCCAGTCAAATCAGTCTGGAATGAAAAGGTAAGAACAGGCGCGGTTGCAGCCTAAAATGGGGGGGGGGGGTTAACTATGAATGCAGAAATGATTTTTTGAAGGGGTCAGTAATGAATTGTTCTATTTGACGTGTACGATTGGGGGGGGCTGTCATGTCCCATGTAACCCCTCCCACTCTGGGTAAGAAATACACATAAAAATCCATACTTCATATCATAACCTAACAACTTATTAACGAAGATAATATTGGTTAGAAGACTTAGAAGTACGATTAGAGAAAAGGAGAATAGATATAAAAATCGTGAGGCTGAGTATTTACATATACTGTGCAATGTGTGGCCATTAATTTATAGTCGTTTAATTTTGTTTTACTATCATCCAATCATTCATTTAAATTTGTTGATATCCGTACCCCCACTTCTAAACTTAGAGTTAATTTGGCAAAATAAGGAAGGCCTTAGTGGATTATTCATGTCAAAACGTATTAATTTCAGCGCCATCTGTTAGTTAAGTAGGGTACTCGTTAGTCTTAGCACATATTTGGAAAAAAGTTTGCACCTCCTTCCTAAGTAGCACCATAAGATTCAGGTGCAAAATTAACTCAATCGAGTGTAGTGGCTACCCCCCTTTAGAGGTTGAATTTTTATAGCCTACCTATACCTGGACGGGGATTTTCTTGACAATTGGAATTAGTATTGGTAGTAGTATTAGAGTTAGTCCTTAAGGGGTGACTTCTGGGATAACAATGCAAAAAAAACCGGCCAAGAGCATGTCTGGCCATGTTCAGTGTAGGGTTCCGTAATTGCCGCCCTGTTAAAAAACATCCGTTCAAAATGTAGTTTATTAAGGGATATTTGGCGGCGCTTCCGTCATAAACTAATAATTGCGTGGTGGGTTAATTGTTTGGCGTTGTAATTCTACTATTCGGCACTTACGTCGTTTCAATATGCGTTTTTGACTGGCAACTTAAAAACAGCTGAACCGATTTTATTCAATATAGTTTTTATTGAAAGTACCTTTCAGGCTTCACCTCCATTATTTTTTTCTATTTTTTTTGGACCTACGGTTCAAAATTTCAAAAGTAAGATGGGGGGGGGCGCCCTTTTTTGAAGATGCTATCCTTTGTCCTTTCTCGAGACCCATACTATCTCTATACCAAATTACATCTAAATCAGCTCCGCGCTAAAAAAATCCTCATACCAACTTCCAACCCCCTTTTCACCCCCACAAGGGTTTGAAAACTATCCTATGACGTTTATCGGGACTCAAATTATCTCCATACTAATTTCTATCTAAATCGTTTCAGCGGTTAAAAATTCCCCATACAAACTTTCAACCCCCTTTTCACTCCCACCAGGGTTGATTTTCTGGATTAAAACTATCTATTATCCTTTCCCGGGACTCAAACTATCTCTATACAAAATTTCATCAAAATCCGTACAGCCGTTTTCACGTGATGCGCGGTCAAATAAACAGACAAACAGATAAACAGACAAAAATTCTAAAAATTGTTGGATCGTGTTCTGTTATCGATTCTAAGTATCCCCAGCCAACTTTTTTTCGATTATCTTCCATGTACAGATTTTCGACCCTCTTCAGCATTATTATATGTATTTATATAGAAGCAGGTATGCTTTAAATTATCTACTACAATGATAATGACACAAAAACATTCAGACGTCTGTTTAAATGCTAATAATTTGTTTACTGCTATAAGTTTTAATCATTCAACTTCTGAACTGGAATTGCTTTGAGTCTGAAGTAATTTTCGTTTGATATTGACTTGGACGTTTGCAGTTTTAAATAAAGGACGAGTTGTAAATAGAAGATTTTATATAGCTGCATTTTATTTGCCTACTTGTTTTATACATCTAGCCTCCGCTCGTGTCTTCATCACGACTTTCTTGCACCTCCCTTTTCACCCCTTTTAGGGATGATTTCCGTAATAAAAACTATCGTATATCTTTCTTAGCTGCTTAAACTATGAGCATAGTCAATTTCATCTAATTCGATTCACAGCTGGGTTCAACATTACATAGACACAGACAATTTAATTTAATTTTAAGACAAACAAGGCAGATTTAATTTAGCATTTTATATTTATACTTATCTATATCATAGTTACATTGTATAGATGAGTAGAAATTGAATTCAAGACCTCTCATGTGTCAGTTGAGTACTTTAATTTTTTTTTTACGAAATAAATAGTTAGGTACTAATATCCTCCTACTGTTTGCACCGGTTTTGGTCACGGCTCAATTAAGCATAGGATCCACTTAGACCTTAGACCTTATTGGCATTATTTCCGCGAGTGACTGGTAAATATCAAATGATATCTTGTACATAAGTTCCAAATAACTCAGAGGTACGGTACGAGCCGAGGTTTGAACCTAACCGCCATCAAACTACCCGCAAGCGCGATGTTTTTGAATCTAAGAATGCTACTATTACACACGGGCATGTGCATGTACAATCGGGTTCATAATTGCATACCCAATTAATGAATGAATTCATTGATAAATTGGGTATGCAATTATGAACTCGATGGTACATACGAGCTCCAATGCATATTAGATCGTCTAGTCACACTTAAAAATACGATATTTTTTTAAAGAATGCTATTTAAATCCGGATTGACTTTGATGATTAAAGGAATACGCTACATACAAAGCCATTGAAAGTAGTTTAATGTTACGTTGTACAAAGTGTAATAATGTTATTTAATTTAGAGTAATTGTATCGTAAAGTTAACATTAAGCAAGCAAAAAAATTACGTCTAGTTCATATTTTAGGCAAAATAGGTCGTCTATATAAGATTAAAGCTGTTTTTTAAGAAGTTTAATATTTAATTATATTTAAAATTGAATATAGAGTATTCTCTGTCATCTAAAATGACAGATGGCTACATAAAAACGCAATTGCAGGGCAAATTTTCATTACTTTATAATCATTATTCTATCGAGATGGTGCGAGGTAAACCAGTGACTGAAGAAGTGCGGAAAATTATAATTTCCTGTAACAATAACGGCAAATCCACTTACCAAATATCCAAGGAGATGTCCTTGCCACGATCTACAATTCAAACGATTATCGAGCATCACCGAAAACATGGAACAATGTCCTGTTTAAAGAAATCTGGCCGTCGACAAATAACCTCCAAGGAAAACAGGATGTTGAAGAAGATTATCAAGAAAAATCCTCGTGCAAGAGCAGGAGAACTTACCGTATTGTAGCGGGACGCTATTAAAAAAAACATTTCAATCGATACCTGCAAGAGAGTAATGAAGAGAATGGGCTATAGTTTTTACACAGCTAAAGAGAAACTAACACATTGAAATTCGCTAATAAATACAAAAACTGGACTGTCAATCAGTGGCGAAAAATAATATGGAGTGATGAATCCAAATTTGAAGTCACAGTTGGTGACGAACGAAGTAAAGTCATTCGGGAAAAAGGAGAGGCATTTCATAAAGACTGCCTCAAGCGAAAGGTGAAGTTTCCAGCATCTTTAATGATTTGGGGCTGTATGTCGGCACAGGGCGTGGGCCGTCTGCAATTTATAGATGGAACCGTCAATGCCGAGAAATACCAAAGCATCCTGCAAGAGAGTTTGCTGCAGTTAAAATATAAAAATGCATTTACTTTTCAACAAGACGGTGCTGCATGCCATACTACCGCGAAGACAACGATGGCGTGGCTGAAGTCCAAAAAAATCCCTACCATGCCATGGCTGTCCAGCCCGGACTTGTCTCCCATAGAAACTTTGTGGTGGAAAATGAAGAAAAGGCTGCGAAAGGACCCTTCTAGATCTAAAGCTGATCTTAAGGAGAAACTTACCTGTGTCTGGAATGAAATAACCACCGAAGAGTGTAGAGAGTTGGTAGATTCAATGCCGCTCAGGATCAAAGCCGTTTTGGATGCAAAAGGTGATACCACCAAGTGGTAGACGGTCTATTATGCATCGGCTAAACCGAAGACGAACTTTTTTGCGAATATCTCATATGGCAAAACAATGTTTTATTTTTTATCACTGTGGAAAGTTGTTATTTTTTTCATTCGATACATAAAGTATTATTCATTTTATATATTGTTTTTATATAACATGATCTTCTAAACATCGCTGTCATCCTGAATTTTTAGGTTAAAGTTAGGTTAGTACATTTTTTACCTGCTAACTAGACGAACTCATTTGCATTGGGGCTCGTATATATAAGCAGCATAGTAAGTCGAAAATACTACCTAAGTAAATTCGGACACTTCTTGCTCTTGTAAGATCGTTTCTGCTCGTGATCCTTAAGAAAAACCTTTCTCAGAATCCAGAATACACTTGAAGTTAAATATAACGTTTTCTGAAGACGCCCGATCACTTTAGATGTTATTCAATTTTAGATCTCTCTCGTCACCTTCACAAACACTGAAGATAACTAGTTTTGACCCCAATATTATCCCGCCGGTATTGACATGTCTTACCTTCGTTACCTCAGTTGTATAGACAATCAACCGCGGTTTAAGAGGAACATCTAAGGATGCTCAGTCGCGTGAGGATAACAGAAACGGTACAAGATTATATCTCGCTCGATTCGATCAAATTCTAATAAAGGTTTAATGTAAATATAAATGTTATTTATTATATTATTAACTGAAATTATATTATTACCATGTCACATTTTACTTAAAATCTACGGAAAACATCTAAAGAATCTAACGGCCATATTTAATCTACCTGAAGAACACTCTTCTGAAATGTACTTGTTTGCCTGGTTGTATTTCTCAAAGTTTTGTTATATTTACTTCATCATCATCTTTCTAGCGTTTATTCCGACTCTTTTTCACGACTCGATAGAGCCTGGGGTCCATTCACCAAACTAATCCCAAGATTAAGCTTAGGCACTAGTATGGTAGTAGTATACGCAAGCGACTACTATCTGGTCTTCCAACCCAGGGGGAAAACTCGTATTGGGATTAGGTTCGGTTTCTTCATGATGTTTCCCTTCACCGAAAAGCAGTAGATAAGTATCCATTAATAGTATACTTAGGTATATAACCCAGGGGCCAGGGCTTTGGAAACCAAGACCTCCAAGATATCCCACCGCCAGCTTCGTTCGCTTCGTTCATTATTTGAAAATAATATGTGTCTGTTTACAGAATAATCACAATATTCAATAGAAGCAAACATAACTGACTGATTGGGTATCTTAATGTGTAACTACATATTGGCACGACTTTACCTCATATCGAATAGGCAATATACTTTTCCTTATCCCGAATGTAAGCATTATTATTGATAAATACTTTAACTTCTAAGGATAACTACTTTTTATTTAGCATCATCTTAAAAGACTGTCAATTGACTATTCCTTGTTGCTCGTTCCCGCCATTTTGATGTTATAAAATGACGGGTATACAGCTGCGGCCGCCATTCGGATCTTGACCAGATTGTTGTAAAGACGTCTTGAAAATATTATTGTCACATAGTGTAATTGATTCATATTTAAACCTTGTAACAAACAAATATAAGTGTAAATACTGGTAAAGTATTCGTTTATTTTATAATCCTAGTGATATCCCCAATATCTCAGCAGTGGGATCTAACAAAAATCGATCGGATTTTTGCCACGCCGCACAAAAACGTAAGGTTTTCATTTTTTTTTAGATAATAAATTAGTTTGATTGGTGAAACTATATTTTCCGTAACGGAGTAATTCCGGAGGTTTATATGGTTAGTTTAACATGGTCATTTTGCCAAAGGTTACTCTTTTGGATGGTTCACTATTGTCTTGCAGAAACTTTTTTGACATATATTTGTTTTGCATAATGATACTTGGCAGAAGTAACGTTTGGCAGAAACACCTTACGCAGAGTATGCTTTGGCCTAAATCATTTCGCAGATTTTTATAATGCCGAATCTTATATTGGCATAATGTTGATGAGCATAACTGTCTTCTAAACGAATAGTACTTTCGCAGAATTTTTTGTTTGCATAATATTTAGGCGGCATAAATTTGTGAAGCCATTTTTTTTTATTACAAGATAATCTTCATTGTCTTATCATATTGTACAAGACATATGCGGGGTTGGATGTATTGCTCATAAGAACATGCAGGCGCTGTAATAATGAGCATATTTGTGTCTGTACTCCGGTAAATGGAATTGGTATATGCCAATTGTGTCTGTGGTAATTGTTGTGTCCTCCTAAGGCGGGCTCCTGGCCAGCCTGTTACGTGCGAGTTATCGCGGCATGCTCGAGCCACCCTGAGAGCAATGGGCCGTTGCGGCTGCCACAATTACTTTTACCTAACCTAACCTAACCCACTTTTCTGGCAACAGTTTGTTTCCGCGGAGGTCGCAGTTCTAACCTAACCTAACCCAATTTTCTGCCAACAGTTTGTTTCTGTGGGGGTCACAGTTCTAACCTAATCTAACCCAATTTTCTGGCAACAGATTATTTCCGCGGGGGTCGCAGTTCTAACCTAACCTAACCCACTTTTCTGGCGACAATTGTTTCCGCGGGGGTCGCAACTCTAACCTAACCTAATCCACTTTTCTGGCGACAGTTGTTTCCGCGGGGGTCGCAACTCTGACCTAACCTAATTCATTTTTCTGGCAACAGTTTGTTTCCGCGGGGGTCGCAGTTCTAACCTAACCTAAATAAATCTAAATTTGGTGGGACTACTACGTAAAATTTACCTAACCTACTTTTCTGCTAGCAGAAAATAATTATGCTATTGTAATAGTATGCTATAGGATTATTATGGTACATAAAATGATGCTAAACCAAAATCGGCCAAAGTAGTGTTCTGCAAAACAATATGCTGCAAAACGTGTCGTATGCGTAATAGTAGTTTTTTTTTTTTTTTTTTATGAAATAGGAGGCAAACGAGCAGACGAATCGCCTGATGGTAAGCAATTAACGCCGCCCATAGACGCCCGCAACACCAGAGGGGTCACAAGCACGTTGCCGGCCTTTAAGATGGGAATACGCTCTTTTCTTGAAGGTTTGAAGGCCGTATCGGTCCGGAAATACCGCAGACGACAGTTCATTCCACAGTTTTGTTGTGCGAGGCAGGAAGTTTCTCGAGAAACGCACAGTTGAGGACTGCCAACCATCTAAGTGGTGATGATGGTAATGCTGTCGCGTAGGACGATGGCGGAAAGAAGCGGCAGGAATTAATCCGAACAATTCCTCGGAGCACTCTCCATGATAGAGGCGGTAGAAGATGCAGAGCGAGGCTACATCTCTACGCAGCGCCAAGGAGTCAAGCCGATCCGTAAAATCCTGGCAGCCGACAATTCGAGTCGCTCTCCGTTGGATGCGGTCCAGAGGGAGAAGTTGGTACTGGGGCGCTCCCGCCCACAGATGAGAACAGTATTCCATATGTGGGCGTACCTGTGCCTTGTAAAGCTGGAGGCGGTGGGCCGTAGTGAAATACTGTCTCGATCTGTTGAGCACACCGAGCTTTTTTAAGGCCAACTTGGCCTTACCCTCTAAATGGCCGCGGAACTGGACTTCACTCGAAATGTCGACGCCAAGGATCTGGACACTGGCAGTGGCAGTTAAGGAAGTGCTCTCAAAACGAGGTAAAGCGACAAACGCAAGCTTTTTTGCGGTAAACGCGCAAACCTGTGTCTTGGTAGGGTTAAAATGGACTAAATTTAGTCGACCCCATTCTGAAACTTCTTTAAGGGAAGTCTCAACTTCAGACACAAGTTTGTCCCGGCTCTCAATGACATTCTCCCGAGAAATGTTGGTTCGGCCGGTGTAGTAGGCATCACCCGTACTATCGTCTGCATAACAATGTATGCCGCTAATCTGCAGCATGTCATTGATATGCAGAAGGAACAGCGTGGGTGATAGCACGCAGCCTTGGGGGACACCAGCATTCACAGACATGGAGTCAGAGCATTCACCGTCAACTACGACCTTGATGCGTCTGTCTGCAAGAAAGCTACTGACCCATTCACACAATTTCTCGGGAAGCCCATAAGGAGGAAGTTTCGATAGAAGTGCTTTGTGCCATACCCGATCAAAGGCCTTCGCAATATCCAAACTAACTGCCAATGCTTCACCCTTTGTCTCGATCGCCTGCGCCCAACGATGTGTCAGGTAAACTAGAAGATCACCAGCCGAGCGGCCCCCACGGAAACCGTATTGGCGGTCGCTGAGCAACTGGTGGTCCTCTAGGTACCGAAGGAGCTGGCAGTTGATAGTGGATTCCATTATCTTCGAGAACAGGGAGGTGATAGCTATTGGCCTGTAGTTGGATGGATTTGAGCGGTTACCTTTTTTTGGGACCGGGTGCACCAAAGCTGACTTCCACGAGATCGGGACTATGCCAGAAGAGTAAGAGAGCCGAAAAAGGCGCGTTAAAACCGGGGCCAATTCAGGAGCACACATCTTCAGCACAATCGCAGGGATTCCATCGGGCCCACTCGACTTATGAATGTCGAGGGAAAGAAGTGCTTTACGCAGTGAGCTTTGGCGGAACTGTATATCCGGCATACTGCTCTCACACTGCGGTATGGTCGGCGGTGCGTATCCCCCGTCGTCCAAAGTCGAGTTGGACGCAAAGAGTTTGCCTAGAAGATTGGCTTTGTCTTTTGCGTCGTGAGCCAACGAGTCATTTCCCATTTTCAAAGGCGGAAAAGATTGCTTACAGAAATTCCCTTGGATAGCTTTGGCAAGAGACCAGAACGCACGAGTTCCCGAGGGGAGGCGCTCTAGTTTCTCGCCAATTCTACCAATGTGCAACGACTTTGCCTTAGCAATTACTCTTTTGAGGGACCGGGAGGCAAAGTTGAACTCCTTTTTTAATGCGCTGGTTTTTTCATCCCTAGTCGCCGCTGCATTTACCCAGGCTTGGTAACATTCTTGCTTACGGCGAAATGCCTTTTTGCAGGATCGACCAAACCAAGGTTGAGATTTGTCACCAATAGGGACCGCAGAGGATGGAATGAAGAGCTCCATTCCCTGCAGCACAACGTCAGCAACAGAATCAGCGACGACATCAGGATCATCCGGCGTGAAGCAAACCTGCCGCCAAGGGTACGAAGCAAAGAAGGACCGCATGCCGTCCCAATCTGCTGACTTGTAGTGCCAAACACGGCGGCTACAGGCAACTCGCCGACGCGGCGGGCACATGAGTGGCACCGTACTCCGGATCAGGCAGTGATCCGAGGAGCCGAGTGGGGCTACGACGGATATTTGGTATTCGGCCGGATGAGAAGTCAGCAGAAGGTCCAACAGGGATGGTTCCTGGGTCTCCACATCTGGGATTCGCGTAGGCGCTGTAATCAGTTGTGTCAAGCCATTTGCCAGAGCAAAGTCGTGAACAGATCTCCCCGCATGATCGGTTTTGCTGGAGCCAAGCCATTCGGCGTGGTGGGCGTTAAAGTCACCAAGTATCACAATCTCGGCGGAGGGAATCTGCTGCTGCACAGAGTCTGTAGCCATTTGGATCTGCTCAATGAGTCGGTCAGTTTCGGCATTACCGCTATGGGACCTATACAGACACGAGTAAACGCGAGGATGGTCATCGCAGTCTACACGCAGCCATAAAATGGAGAGGTCCATACCTTCAAGATTGCTGAGGCGGCGAGAACTGATATCATCTCTAACGTACACGCATACCCCGGCCCTGGGTATAAAGGAGTGTTCTAGTCCGTATCCCGGGTAAGAGAGGTAAGATGTGTCCGCTGGAGACGATATCTGCGTCTCGGTCAAAAAGAGCAAGGCCGGCTTTGCTGTCTCGAGGTGTTGGTGGACAGCATTTAAGTTTGAATGTAAACCCCTGATGTTGCAGAAGTTCACGGCCAGCGTAGCAGGGGGTGCCGTAGTTACTTTACTCTTGCCTCGGTCAGATTTGCAATGATAGAGCGCCGTTTTGCCCCCCCCCCCCCCCCAGAGTACGAGGGGCAGTCTGGGCGTCCACGCTCAGGCACAATGTATCCTGAGCATGGAAGCCCAGAGAGGGATTCTCCAGTGCTAGCGCAGCTGGTACCCTCCTGGGGTAGCATATTTTTTAACTGCGCCATCATCATGGGGGGGGGGGGTTGGAGCTCTGGGAACCTTACTCACCACCAGGAACACAACACTACATACCTAAAAAAAAAAGTTGCAGTGTTATTATGGCTGTGGTCTTCTGTAAGGGGGAGGTACTTCACCAGTCGGGCCGCTCCAGATTCAAGCGTGATGACAAATCGCTGTGCCCTACCTCTCATTGGACGTAGTTTAAGGACATACCCAGGTCCGGACGTAGTTTAAGGACATACCCGTGTCCAGTTATGCCAACTATACCTTTATGCAAAATTACCATTCGACCGAGAGTGTTTCTGCGAAACATGTTATGCCAAGTGTATTTCTGACCAACATTTTTCTGCCAGATGAGGGTAACCCCTTTTGGTTATGCACATGTTAGATGGTATGTTTATGGATAACTGAAGGTAAACTGTATTTTCCGTAACGGAGTAAGTCCGGAGGTTTATATGGTTAATCTTACACGGACATTTTGCCAAAGGTTACTCTTTTTGATATGCACATGTTAGATGGTATGTTTATTGATAATTGAAGGTAAACTGTATTTTCCGTAACGGAGTAAGTCCGGAGGTTTATATGGTTAGTCTTACATGGACATTTTGCCAAAGGTTGCTCTTTTGGATATGCACATGTTAGATGGAGATGTTTGTTATGTTGTTACATTATCAATATAATTAATTATCAGGGAGATTAGAAAGTCAGATATTTTTGTCATCATTTCTAATAAAGATAACTTCACAATCCATAAAAATATGTTCTGTTCAACTTTTATAACCTAACCTTTAATTCTTTTTCAATAAGTATAGTTTGATATTCGCTTAAATTTTGAATAAAATAACTTTGGTATTATTATAACCGTATAATTCGCCTACAGTATGTCTCAATGGTAAATATGTACTACTTATATTTTGCAGTAGTCAAATTAATCTTTTGAAATACTTACCCGGTAATTATGTTCGAAGATTTGCGGGAAATAATTTTAAATTAATTATTTCATATGAAGTAAATTATTTTTTCGATGTCTTACGATATTATTTAAGCCCTTTTTGAAAAGCGCATATTATTTCATAATAATTTTTCGAATATTACGAATATCATGCCATAAGCAGGCTGCATTCAAAATACTTTGTATATCTTTCTAATAAGTAAATATGTAAACAAGTTGAAAATAATAATAAATCTTAGGAAAAGGTAATTTACTTTCTTTTTCCATTATTAGCACAAATAACTATAATTATTGTTTCGACAACGGAATATTCAGCAATGAAATTAATATGCTTTATGAATGTGATGAAAACAATAATTTATTAGAAAATCCTTAACGCTTGTAGTGTGTACAATGTCTCTAAGTGGTTCACGCTTATGTATCACTTAATATTATTAAAATGCTTATAATTACTATTACTTCTCGTGAATCATTATTGCCGTTAAAAATAATTATGGTTAAATGATAATTAATACCAAGTGCGTTTGGATATACATACATAAAAGTGTAAAGTTTTCAAGTTTACGTGATCGTACACGCCACAGCTAAGTAACAGCTTAAGACTGGTATTAAGTCGGATTTAGTTTATAAATCCATTTCAGAGATATGAACCAAGGTGATTAAATAAAGTGTCTACAGAAATTAAAGTATTATTTACAATAATTAATAAATTTCCTGTATAGTCTAAGTACAAGTTATATCCCATACATATTTCGTCTTAATAAACGGTACTATAAAGTTCATAGTAATTACTTTTTATACTTATATAAGTCTCGGTGTGGTAACTGACCGAAGTATTTTTGAGCTTTTTACTTCCTTATTGTATTCGATCCAATCAATAAAGTTAATGATTAAATCACAATAGTGAAGTACATTGACTATTCACATGTCTGTTTATATACAAAATAAAGTAAAAAAATAATAACAAGAGCCTTAATAGTCGAGATTTGTTATTCTCGTGTATGTTGTCGGCATATTAACACGCATATAATCTCATGTGTGTATTCTGTTTTATCGAGGTATATGATCATAAATAATATAATGACTTATAATGTCAATTGATCTCTATTTTTGCCTGATAAAGGTTTAGATGGCAATTAACATAGTAAAGGATATTACCGATTTTAATTACAGAGGGAGTTGATGGGTAAATCGATGATGATTTGACGATCTAATATAATTGTCATAATTGTGTCCACTAATGACTTATGAGCAAAGTATTGCTTAGAAATTTACGAACTGAATCATTCCCTTTTTACATAACTCTCAAAAGAAAGAAGAGTTATTATTTAATCATAGAGTGAGAAGAATACGCCAATGATAGTCAAAACGCGAATAAATGCTAATGATAGTCAAAACGCTAATAAATAAAATTGAAGTTGCCTGAATATAATAACTAGTATGTCGAGTATAATCAAGTAAACAAATGATAATTGTTTCTGATAATTAATTTAAACGTTAATTCAAGCAATACCTGTATTTAACAGGTCGAGACCACGCGTACTTGTATTCATAATACCTTTTGATTATTTTCGATAATTGATATATATATAGATATGATATATCACATGTCGTCAGAGTCGATATTTAGAGTCACGTGTAGAGTCGATATGTAGAGTCACGTGTAGAGTCGATATGTAGAGACACATGTAGATACCTTTTGATTATTTTCGATATGTGATATATATATATGATATATCACATGTAGAGTCGATATGTAGAGTCACGTGTAGAGTCGATATGTAGAGTCACGTGTAGAGTCGATATGTAGAGTCGATATGTCGAGTCGATATGTAGAGTCGATATGTAGAGTCATATGTAGAGACGATATGTAGAGTCGATATGTAGAGTCGATATGTAGAGTCGATATGTAGAGTCGATATGTAGAGTCACATGTAGAGTCACATGTAGAGTCACATGGAGTCTCATGTAGAATCACATGTAGTCACATGTAGAGTCACATGTAGAGTCACATGTAGAGTCACATGTAGAGTCACATATAGAGTCACATGTAGAGTCGCCATGTAGAGTCACATGTAGAGTCGATATGTAGAGTCACATGTAGAGTAGATATGTAGTCACGTATGGTGTCGAAATATAAAATCACGTATAGGTCGGAATATAAAGTGACGTATAGGTCGGAATATAAAGTCACATTTGGAGTCGATGTAGACTCAACGTGTAGAGACGAAAAATGACATGTAGAGTCAAATGAAGAATAAAAACTTGTATGATTCTTATGTAAAGACAAATGTTTGAGGCGACACGTATGAAGTCGACCACGCATATGATCCCCATCATTAATGCAACAAAAGTGAACGGGCATGTCAAACCTTTTTTCAGGCCTACCTAAATAGATCTATTTACCTATATAATCTAATTATGTAAAGCACGTGGATGAACGTGCAGGGCTTATTTAGGCCTACCTTAATAATCTAGTACCCATGAAACGCACGTGGATGAACGTGCGGTACTTTGAATCAAACTTACTTAAATGTATCTAGTACCTGCGCAACGCACGTGAATAATGTGGGAAACTTTCATTCAGTTTTACTGTAATATACCTAGCAATATTATTTATCACTTTTAGGGAAAGTAATCAATAAACTTTGAATATCATGCGATTATGAGAATGCACGATATACATCATCATATATTTTAGAGCTTGATTCTTGTAGGTGTACGTAAAACACCATTTTTTTTATTTGCAGTCATGTAAAGTATGGACAACTCAAATGAAATAAATCACAGATAATCTAATCAAATAAGACCAAAAAAGTGGTTTAAGTGGTCTCTGATTACATTTACTATTTTATTATTAAAGCTCATCAATTACCATTGTAATATTTTGTACGTATGCCATGTAATAAATATCAGACGTTAATTTAATCGTTTGTGCAGTTTGAGAAATTTAATTTAATGAAGTGCAATACCTATTTCTATGAATTATATACCTACATTTAACCTAATAGTCAAGTTTAACGACATTTAACATGAACATGTAACAGGCAAATCCCTTTTACTAAATGGGTGAATCCATCTCGGAAATTTACATTTTATAAATCCTTTTGAATTCAGTGTACTGAGCTTAACGTACAGTTAGTTAAACGAATATAGTAACAATAATAAACATAATAAGAGAAATTAAAGGAATTAAACTTCATATTTCATGTTATCCGTACAGTTAGTTAAAATAATATAGTAGCAATAATAAACATAAGAAGAGAAATAAATAAAGGAATTAATAGTTAATATTATTCGTTATCGTGTTATGTCCTCCTGAGGTCAGTGACAAAAGGGCAAAATTAGGGTTGTTTAATTCATGTATCCAGTTTTAAATTTCTGCGACTAGTGAAAATTGAGGGTCGTAAGGAACTTGCATAATAAATCTTTGCAAAACCACATACTTAGTACTGCTTATTTACATTAGTTAAATATGTGAAACTGGTTCAGTAAATATTTTATTTTTCAATTCTTTGGTTAAGGCCCTGACTTTTCTAGTACAAAATAGGATAATGACGACACTTGGTTTAGCTTGCTTTCATCGCTACTAAACAAGTTATTTATTATTATAATATAAGTATTTCACATATTTATCAAAGTTCATAGTATCAGACCATTGACTGATTTATTATCACATTGGATAATGTTACGAACCCAGCAATACAAGATCATTTTAATCAATTAATTGAAACATCGATACAAACATGATAATTAAATTCTGATTAATAAACTTGTATAAAAAAAATCTTAGCGTGACTAAGTAATCGTGACAAAGTAAAATTAACGCAAAATAAATTGCCTATATGTTTTAAAAAATCAAAATCAATAATATACTTCCAAAGAATAAGTTTGCGTTACATTAGCATTGCCTAATTGTACTTTTAGACAATTTTCGGTAGATAACATTAAAACGTATATCACTATACTTATTAGGTAACTAACCACAGTAGAACACTTCGAAGTTCAACTTAAAATAAATAAAATTTAATTAAAACAACTCCGTGCTTGGAAATCATATATTTTAATCCAAAATGTTACTCTTTTCTTAAACTAGTACGAGCAATTACATGTATCTTATCATTTAATCACACGCGTCAAGTTGTATAAAAGCAAACGTTAATCAAACAAAAGTTACTTACTTAATAATCATAATCATTTATTTCTTGCAATAATTAATAGATAATAGGTAATAATAATATTTAATTCTTAAAATTATACTTTTAAAACGTAAATAAACAATTAAATAATTGCCATTATGATACTTAGGTAATCATACACGTTGAAAGGTGTATATGTTGAAAATAACACGACTAAATTATTTACGTTTCTAAAGAAAGTGTTACGAGTTTCAGACTGACGACCCAGGAGCGTCCAGGTGAAAGGGCCAGGGTTTGGTATTTCTTTACCACCCAGGAGTGCCCAGGTGAGAGGGTCGAGGTGTAGAACACTTCCGATCCAGGAGCGCCAAAGTGAGATGGCTAGGGTTATGATATGATATTCTTCTTCCTCAAGAAAGGCATCATCTTCACCTACATCTTCTCTGACGCTACGCTCTCGAAAGAATGATCATGGTCGTCACGTCATGTGTAGTGGTGTGGTTCAGAACACTACTCCACTCTGCACGACTCTTCGCTGTCGTTATGTATTCAACTACGTTGTGAGTGTTAATAAAATTGGTCTAAATCAATCATGTGGTTATACATGTGGTGTTGTGCGATATTCATGTGAAAGTGATAAGTATTATGTTATTTGTATGTATTTTATAGAGGTTCCTTCTAATTTGAATTTTCAAATGCATTAAACAGACTGATAATATTTTATTCAATAACGTAAACAATAATTGCGCTTACAAATTAACTATTGGTTTGATCTTTGCTGTTGTATATAAATATATCAAACTTAATTGTTATTATTTAACCTTGATGATGAAGTCATCTTAATTAAATATCATGAAAAATAACTTGTTTGATCTTTGCTGTATTGATATATCAAACTCTATCATTATTCAATCATTTTAACGCCTGTGTTACACTTATTGGTATTACTTAAGCTTGATGATAAAGTCATGTTAATTAAATATTACGAAGAAGTATTATTATTTTGACCTTTGCTGTATTGATATATCAAACTCCATATTCAATAATTTTAACTGTTATAATATATCTTATTCGTAATACTCAAACTTGATGATAGAGTCCTAATAATTAAATATTATGAAGTCGATAAGCAATAATATTATGAAGTTAAGAAGTCGATAGAATAATCATTTATTTCCTTTGTTGTTTGCACTGAATGAAATAAACTTGTACTACTTTTACAATGAGCACTTATGTACAAACTTAATCATAAAGATAATGGGTAATCAACTCTTTGTGAACTTCTTGTGAAGTTCTATACTTTATAATCGATGATAGTTCATTTTACATTGTATAATCATTTCTAATAATATACTACAATGATGTGAAACTGATAGTCAAGGGTTGACATGACCATGATTAATATAAAAACATTATTTCATTAACTTATTACAAGATAAAATGTATTAAATCCGATGTGTTAAGATTCAAAACTCTAATTATGTTATTAATATGGGTATTTAAACAGTTTGTATTCATTACCTTTTACTGTCAGAATTGATCTGTAAATTATTTTATTTGAGCTATTATTATTATCTTTCTTATTGATCGTTCTATACTTTATTATCGATGATAGTTCATTTTACATCGTATAATCATTTATAATTATATACTACAATGATGTGAAACGAATAGTCAAGGGTTGTCATGACCATGAGTAATATAAAAACATTATTTCATTAACTTATTACAAGAGAAAATGTATTAAATCCGATGTGTTAAGATCCAAAACTCTAATTATTTTATTAATATGGGTATTTAAACAGTTTGTACTCATTACCTTTTATTGTCAGAATTGATTTGTAAATTATTTTATTAGTGCTATTATTTCATTAAGTTGTGGCGAAGGGTCTCGCCTCGAATAGGATGGCCGAGCTGTAAGCATTATTATTGATAAATACTTTAACTTCTAAGGATAACTACTTTTTATTTAGCATCATTATTAAAAGACTGTCAATTGACTATTCCTTGTTGCTCGTTCCCGCCATTTTGATGTTATAAAATGACGGGTATACAGCTGCGGCCGCCATTCGGATCTTGACCAGATTGTTGTAAAGACGTCTTGAAAATATTATTGTCACATAGTGTAATTGATTCATATTTAAACCTTGTAACAAACAAATATAAGTGTAAATACTGGTAAAGTATTCGTTTATTTTATAATCCTAGCGATATCCCCAATACGAAACAAGCCCGATTTATGGCTTTATGAGGTTAGGAAAACTTCTCAGCTTATCTTTCGCGTCACGTATCATTTACACATGCTTAATCGAATGCCAGATTAGTGTTTCCAAATACTTTCAGTGATGCGAATACCCACAGGAACAAAGAAATAATATTTTGTATAGTAAAGTGTAGGGAGTTCTTCTTTAGGGTCCGAGTCGAAATATGTTGGACCGTTCCCGACTTTAAACATGAGTAAACCGTATATACTTTATTAATTTCTCAATAACTCACGAATCTTTAAATTTAATAATATTATTTTGTATAATACATTTCTACTTCGCTTTCCATTTTAGGACTACAGCAATAATCTGAGCTCTTAACCTGTTTTTGCAAACAACCTTAATTAACCCAATAAATTATTGTACGGCCTCTCCGGGCCTACGCAGTGCTTGGCCTTTGACCTTCGCAGACAGTGCCGCTCACCCTCGGTCCTTCAGCCCACGGGTTCGCTTTAAAGACACTTGACCATTGAGTTTTGTCCGGTCCCTGTCATGCTGCTGATGAAGCACTTGCTTTGCTGCGCTGCTCCAGGTCTGGGCCCTACGCGGCCTTTGATCTTCGCAAACTTTGTCACTTATGCATCCTTAGGCTTTCGGATTCACTCTAAAGACACTTGAACATTGAATTCCGGTTCCAGTCATGCTGCTGCTTAAGCAATTTTCACTGCAACGCTCCGGGCCTGGGCCCTACGTGGTACTCGGCCATTGGATTTCACAAACAATGCAGCAAGCCCTCTGTTCGAAGCATATTCTGCAGCAGGAATTCGGCCATCGGCTGCCTTTTAAACAGTTATCTTCTGACGACTATACTAATCAAATTTGGTGCTGTAACCAATTTGACTGACTTGGGCATGTAAAAAGCGTAAGTTTTAAAATAATGGCATGGATAAAGTAAATTAAAATGACAACTTCTCCCAAACTCACGCCAGCGAAGCCATGAGTACAGCTAGTATCAAATTAATTGAACAAGTAAAAGTATAGATCCAGCGGTATATAGAACTACGAGGAACTGAGGACGTGCCGTATGCTATGTGGATATTGTGCATGTCAAATAGTTACTCACGTTGCGGAACCTAGGTCATACATTAAAATATTCGCACTGTTCTCTTTCCCAGGGTTTTTACTGCCCATAGATAAACTTATATAATTATTACTCATAATTTGATAACGCAGTTAACATTATTTTAGAAGAAGCCAAAGATAAAAAAGTTAATTACCTATTCATTTTGAAGAATTCCGACTTATCTCATTATTAAAGAGTAATCAATGGGTAATGAAAAAAAAACATAAGATATTCCCTGAATTCGGGTCTTAATAAACAACCTTTAAAACTGATCCTTGTAAATTCCTAAGACAATATTTACAAAGCAATCTCTTGAAGGTAAATTTATTTAAATATTCCCTGATATCAGAGCGTTTGAGATTTTTATAGCTTAAAGAGGAGTAATCGGGTAATAAAAGCGGTTAACATTCATTGATTTTACCGCAGCCCTGAGCATAAACAACACAGGAGGCTCTTTAACACCGTAATTAAATTATTTGGCTTCTATGAGTTAGGAGTTTATTTATAGTCAATTGAGTTGACTAAGTACGAGTATATGAGCTATAAAACACTTGACTGGCAATGTATTATTAGATCATGAAAGGGTCGCGTGTGTCTCAATGATCAAGATTTTTTTAAATACTTTTACTACAGCTATAGTTTCAGTAACCTTATCGTATAGTTTGACCAAAGTATACTTGGATTGGGAAAGTCCAAATTAAGATAGAACCTACATTAATAAACCTCGTAAAACCAGAAGTCTCAGGAGCTTCATATGTACTAAACTAGTCCCGGGAGTACGCCCTGTTGCGTATTAGTTTGTGAATCTATAACACAATTTTATTATGACAAGGACGAAAGCCAATAAATAATAATCTATACACCCCAGAATGATAAATGAATTCAAAATAGTTAACATGGCTCCACCATACATTAATACCTATACAAGATGTAACAAAAAAAGCTGGTGCTGATCCGTTTAAGGGCATAATTTATTGGTTGCGTATTCTTATTATGAAAAAGTAAAAAAAAAAATTTTTTCACGCAAAAAAAAATTGTTTTGTATGGAGGGTCGGCCGGCTAAGATGACGTGTCCCATACATAAAAAAATTTTTTCGCGTGCAAAAAATATTTTTCACCTCAGCAGCAGGAACGAGGGTTCTTTGATACCTAAAAACAGTGAGCAAAACTCAATTTTGCTGAGAGCGTGTGACAAAATGACTTTGTTGACCTTGGAATTACAATGTCAATCCGCGCGCGAGGTCTAATACAAATTCGAAATACTCGGAAGCTATTTGTGTTGTCTTTTTCACGTCATTAGTAAATAGAGAGAGACAGAAATATTTTAAACGTCATTCAGTCAAATTTTATTTAATTTTAATTCGTATTCTGAACTTTCGATTCGACCCCTGAAACCTCAGAGAAATAAACCAATGGAGTGGTAATTGTCAGGCGTACCCCTCTGTCAAAACTACAAGACCACTGGTCGTAGCGGTTATATAAAACTAGTTGTCGCGCGTGAAACGCCATTCAATGAATGTCAGTCAGCGCGGAACGATCTGAGGTAAAAATGCCGAATTGCTGCGTGTTTTCATGTAAGAAAAGATCCGAATTATCTAGTTTACAGAAGGATAACGTTTCTTTTCATCTCTAAGTATAATTACGTCTAAATATCAACAAATAGTGCACGAAATTAGCAAAAAACTAAAAATTATTGTCAATCAAAAAGTGTTGCCACTTAATGGTACTACATCTGCTTTAGGGTAATTTTTAAACTTGACTCTTCATAGTACATTGTACCATCGGGTTCATAATTGCATACCCAATTTATCAATGAATTCATTCATAAATTGGGTATGCAATTATGAAAACGATTACATCGAGGGAGGTAAGTGAAATATTGCAAACAAGAGTAATCGACTCCAGTGCGGCAGAAATACGTCCGCCATTATGTCATTCATTGTCATTGGCAAAACACTTAAAGGATACTCCGTGGGTTAGGCAGAGACCCATTCGGCATACAGCCATAATTGTAAAGCATTGCTCTGTTAAAAAAGCAGTGTGTCTCTGTGTGTGTGTGTTGTTATTAAATCGTTTCTAAACATATTTTAATCGACTTTTAAATTATTGAAATTTGTCTATGGTCTAAAAAATACAGCTACCATAAACAAATTTCCGTTTTAAGAGACAAATTTCAGCTAGTGTGATGAATTCAGCACTGAATTCCGCTCTAATATGTGGCGCCCCTTAAGTGAAATATACTTGTAGATGCTTGAAATAACGATATTCCTGTTTAGAAATTAATTCGTTCCTTTATTTTCACCATACATTTTATGTAGCATTTTAATTTTGTATGGATTATACTTTATTTATTATAAGGTACGTTATACGCACTTATCCCCTTAAATAGGCACTTTTAATTTCCGACTCTGGTATCACTGTACCTAACAGAGAAGTTTTAGTGATGGGACAGCACAAAAATAAATGTCGATATTAACATTAGCAGTATGATATAATTTTTATTTATAATAGAAAATTAAGAAGAGATAATAGAAATAGAAACACAAATTGGAAACAGATACCCATTACAATCAAAATATCAACTGCGAAGGACTCTGGAACATCACGATGTCGCTAGTGACTGATTAATCATTGTTCATTACAGTGAAAAATTCACTGATGTGAATAGAGGAACGTCTAGTGTTATTGGAAGCACATTGGAACGGTAATCTAAACACGTGGGTTCGAATTCCGTGATGGTTCAGAGTTCTTTGCAGTTCATTGTTTCATTGTAATAGTTATTTCGTTTCCAATTTGTAGTATTTTCCACTAAATATAAAAGCAAATACACATCAAAATATTAAATTGATAATATAAAAGTTATTCTAATTCAGCTTGCAAGATTTTTCCTGAACAAATAGGCAAACTAACTTACGTAGAATACTAACATTGTAAGTAATATGCTGGTAGAAAAACTTGATATTTAATCACAACTTAATATTATAATTTTATCAATAGCTAAACCTTATACGTGGTAAAGAAACAAAAATATATAACTAACCTACGATCAATGTTTCTCTGCGTCCATAGGAAACACCTTAGACAACCCTACACGTGATCCCTGGGTGGTGCTAAAAGTGTTACAAACTTGGCAGCTCTACTGTCCTACCTGGACCTCGCAGCACTCACTGGATTTTCTTCATCATCTGCTTTCCCATTACCCTAGGGAAGAAATGCCTATCTATATCCAGTGACATGTAGGCATACGATAAATAAATCTACGATAAAATGTGACATTTTCAAGTCAAAGGTACATCATTATCGGTTGTCAATAAGGCGTTACCATAAAAAAATCATTTAAAATTTAACTCTATTAACAACCGACAATGATGTACCTTTGACTTGAAAACGTCACAAATATCGATACTTAAGTATATTAATATCGACGCGTTCCTCGCACTGTGTACGTTTACTTAAAGATGACATTATCTCGTTCACGTACAAGTTGTCTGTGAATGTGTTTGTACTTGTGTGAGTATATTTTTTGCTAGTGTTTGATAATTTTATCGTGTGCGTGTGTAGCGACGTCAATGGAAAATGCATTAGTGTTAACAGTATTTGTGTGCGTTTCCTCGTCCCTCGCGCCGAAATTGGCAGACTTTTTGTGATATAAATTAGTGCGCGTCTCGCATCCGGTTGGTTTAATAATCAAAGCCTGAAACAGAGTCAGAACGAAATGTTCCGAAATGTGCAGAAGTACTAATTTGTAAATATAATTTAAACAAATTTAATTTTGAAATGTTTAACCATACAACACCTAAAATAATTTACGTTCTTTATTTCAAGATCAAATAAGTATAAATGGAAAAATTACTAGATTATCATGTGAAAAATATTATTACTTACAATCTTTCGTATTGTGATCAAACAGTAGTTACGGAACGCAGATAAAAAAAAAGTTGACAAAAGTCAAAATGGCGGTATAGATATTTTAAAAATATTTAATTTATTTTGATTAGTTTTTGTGTTATTAACTTATAATTGAGGTATTTGAACTCAAATGTAAGAATATTATAATAAATACAAGTGAAAAAAGTGACAAAGAAGGATTAAGCATCACCCAGGTTGTATTTTTCCATGTCTTCTCACTGCTGAGGTGAAAAATAGTATGTTCAACATGAGAATAAAGTTATTTACATCTTGTGCTTTTGAGTCCCTCTCTACGCTCAAGATTCTAAATTATTATAGAATCTTTCGCTTGCTCAGGACTCAAAATTAGCACTCGAAGTAAATATGAACTTTCTTCTCTTGTTGTACAAATATCTATTTCCATCTTTTTCTTAGTCGTAATACGATACCAATTTATGCCCTTAAACGGAAACTTAACAACATCAACAAAGTCTAAAGAAAATTTAAAAACACAATTCCGCCAAAAATAAATCTGCATTAAACATTTTCATGACCAGGGCTGCGATTCGACATGCCAAACTGTGAGACGTGGATGTGACACTTGTATCGCTAGTGGATAGAGTGCATCGACATATAATATCAAGACGAGTAAAGGCAAGCAAAGTTCATGTGAAAACACGACCCATTTTCACGTTTACAAAACTAAAATGTCTTATGTCTTATTGACCAATCAAGTACTCATTCTTTAAGCATATTTTTTTGTGTTAACCTTAATTCCGCAAAGGTTTCATGCCATTTCACCAATAAGAAAAGTTGCCGTGTTGTGTGTCAAATCCAATTAAACTTCATTGTCAAAATCAATTTGACAATGAAGTTTAATTGGACAGGAGATACTCACATGAAATAACTGAAATGTCAAGTGAACGTATAATAAATACGCCTAAGTTTGACGTGGATGGGTTCACGTAATAAATAATAATGCAATCAATTAACAATTTATTTTTCGTGCATTTTTCATTACTTATGTAATATACGTAAATTTAATCGTTCTTGGAATAAGGAATTCCAATTCCTTCTAATTCTATACTGCAAATTCTGCAATGCTTGGTGGGCACCCAAGTTTGGTTTTGCATTTCAATTCGAACCGCAGAAATCCATGCATGCCTTCTTACTTCGTTCTTGGGGAAACTTTAAACATACACATACTGTTGAAGTCATCATTATAACAGAATTTAAATTAAATTTAGTAGATAAGTAAAACCGACTAAGGTAGCATATTCAGATTGTTTACAGTTACAGCGATATGTTACTCTCTTTTGACATTATGAACATTCATACTATTTTAATTTCCGAATCGTGGCTCAGACCAGCTTTGCCTTCAACGTCTTACTCTTTACCTGGTTTCAATTTAATTCGGCACGACCGCCTTGGAAGAGGTGGCGGTGGAGTTGCGATTTACCTTCGTTCTTACATCCCCTATTCAATTGTTAATGTATCTGCCAGTTCTTCTACTTCTGACGCCGCAGAGTATATGTTTCTCGACGTTTCCCTCTCTCATTCCAAACTTTTACTTGGCGTTTTTTATTCCCCCTCCCTTCACGTTAATTACTTTGATTCTCTTGAGAAATTTCTCGAAGACCTTATGCCTTCTTATAATCATCACATTCTTATGGGAGATCTAAATACGTGTCTTCTGAAGGATGACAGTCGATCCCGGCGCCTTAAATCCCTGGTAGATGCATGCAATCTAACTATTCTCCCTTCAGACGCCACACACTATTTTCCAAATTGCTCGCCTTCTCTTCTTGATTTAACTTAAGTTTCTTCGACTTCTCATGTGTCTAAATTTGGACAATACTCCGCGGATGCCTTCTCATATCATGATCTGCTCGATCAAGTTTCTCTCTTTAATTCGCTCCTCATACAACTTTATGACGCTCATGCTCCTGTTCGTGCAATAAAAGTCAAGCATCTCCCTGCTCCTTGGCTCACTGAGGATATTAAAGCCCTTATAGAGAGGAAGAATCAATCTAAATCTAAGTATAAGGCTAACAACTCTGAGAAAAATAAACTTAAATATCATACCCTGCGCAATCGCTATAGCACTATATGTCGAGATGCTCAGAGGCCTTCACAGTTCTGTTGAAGATGGAAATCCAGCCAAAGTGTGGAAATTTTTGAAAGGTCTCGGAGTTGGCAAATCTCAACAGGCAACCAATTTAAACAATATTAGCGTTGAACAGCTTAACCAGCATTTTTCATCGTCCACCTGTTTCAGTGGTCCTAAGAAATCTAACTCACTTCATCATCTTTCATCACTTCCTGCCTTAGATTTCTCTTCTTTCTATTTTAGCCATTTCTGTGAGAGTGATGTTAGGAAGGGTATATTGAATATCACTTCTAACGCCGTTGGTGTTGACTGTGTTAGCCGAAATATGATACTCCCTCCTCCTATTATCACCGGTATTCTGAATTTTTCCATTTCATCAAGTACTTTTCCCAGTCTGTGGAAGGATGCCAATATTATTCCTTTACCCAAAAAATCCAACGCCAGTTCCTTCTCTGACTATCGCCCCATCTCCATTCTTCCTTTCCTATCCAAAGTCCTCGAACGGCTAGTGCATCAGCAACTAACTTCCTTCCTGAATAGAAATGACCTCCTAAACCCATTTCAATCTGGTTTTCGTCCGGGCCATAGTACTACCTCGGCTCTTGTCAAGGTTACTGATGACATCCGTTTGGGTATGAATGACCAGAAGCTTACAGTTCTTGCACTTCTAGATTTCAGTAATGCCTTTAACACGGTCGATTTTGACATTTTGCTCGCGTTCTTACAGTCTCTTAACATATCGGCTGCAGCGATTGACTGGTTCCGCAGCTATTTGGTTGGTCGTCGGCAAAGAATAAAACTAGATTCTTCGTGTTCTTCCTGGTGCAGCACATCAGCTGGTGTTCCACAGGGTGGTGTGTTGTCTCCTCTTTTATTTTCTATCTTCATTAATTCCATAACTCTTGATCTCTCCTCTTAGTATACCTCTATGCCGACGACCTTCAAATATATTCGCAGGGTATGCATAGCGATCTCAATTCAGTTATAGAAGCCACGAATCTTGATCTGCTCCGCATATCAAACTGGAGTCAAAATTACGGTTTAAAAGTAAACCCCCTAAAGTCACAGGTAATTGTGATGGGTAGCGCTAAACAAATCTCCAAAATTGACTTTCTCAGGCTCCCTCCTAGGATAGTCTTCGATGGTATCCAAATTCCTTTTTCCAACCAAGTGAAAAATCTTGGCGTAATCATGGATCGTTGTCTATCATGGGTGCCTCAGGTGAGTGAAGTGAGCAGGAAGATGTTTGCTGCCATAGGGTCTCTCAGACGGCTCCGGAATTTCCTGCCAATTGCTACTAAAATTGCGCTTGCTCAGTCGTTACTTCTCCCCATTCTTGATTATGCAGATATCTCCTATTTAGACCTAACCGAGGAGCAACTTAATAAGCTTGAGCGTATTCAAAATGCCTGCATTCGGTTCATTTTCGGATTACGCAAATTCGACCATGTTTCTAGTTTTCGTTCTCAACTCAAATGGCTCCCTATCCGTCACCGCCGTAACTCTCACATACTTTCTTTACTCTTTTCTATACTTTTTAACCCTGCAACTCCCCGCTACCTCAAAGAGCGTTTCTCTTATCTTAATTCTATTAGATCCTCTCAAAAATTGCTCCTAAAAGTGCCATCTTCATCTTCCAAATTTTATAATTGCTCATTTACGTTCCAGGCCGTTCGTTTGTGGAATTCTCTCCCTCTCAACATAAAACGCGCGCAATCTATTGGTAGCTTTAAATCGCAACTTAAAAAATACTATTTATCTCTTCCTTAGGTTTTTAAGTTGACACTGTTGTTTCTTACTGTGTGTATTATATATGTATATATGTACGTATATGTATGTTTATTTTGTATTTATTTAAGTATGTATATTCATATGAATGTGCTGTGTTATCTATTTCGTCTCTTTTGTTTCTATGCACCACCTACTGCTTATTGTTTTTCTCTAGTTTCCACTACCCAAAGGTTGTCTGGAAGAAATCGCTCAGTAGTGATAAGACCGCCTGTTGTTACCTCTACCTAAATTTATCTAATTGTAAAATTTGTGCTTGTAACTGTATGAGGTGTGCAATAAAGAGTATTTATTATTATTATTGTTTATTAAGTACGTATCTCATATTCCCAATATATGAGTACAAGGGAGACATTACGATATTATCAAAGTAGTATAATATTGATAAAGATTTATTCCAAGGACCCATACTGTATATCAAAAAAAAAACAAACTGAAAAGATTCTTTGTTAACAACTGAAACCTAACTGCTATTACTATTTATAAATGAACATTCATTATACTTTTCCTCAAATGAGTTATGTTTACTTTTCCAAAACTTATATTGCATAACATCGACCAAGTCCGTAATGTATGAGAATATCTATGCGTGATTTACTTACCGATGAAAAGAAATATCACCATCTTTGGCGCCTGTGTGGCTCCTGCACCAACGCACGGCACAAGCCGGCATTTTAATACCGAAATTTCATGGACCGAAAAAACTAAAATTTTGACGACATGACAATTTCAAAATGTTTGACATGACCAGGGCCCGTAATTTTCATGCCGATGACATCAATTTGACGTCACGCTCCATATAGGATGATCCCAAATAGTTTTATTGTAAATTATTAATCATTAGTCGTCAATCATTTTAATCATGTACAAATGACTTCAAAAGTACTCTATTTACACATGATATAAATAATAACTACTTGATACGTGAAACGTAAATAAAACTATTTGATTTGTTTTTATACATACATTTTATTACATGGTATTGCTAACAACACATTACAATGAGGGTTTCCGCGATCGAGTTTTTAACTAGATGGCAGCACCGTGGCGACAGGTCTAGCTGTCACAATCCACCAATCATGTTTAACCATATATTTTTTGATTGGTGGATTTTGACAGCTACTGCCAAAAAGACCTGTCGTCACGGTGCTGCCATCTAGTGAAAATCTCAATCGCGGAAACCCTCATTCATTAGAAAACAGAATTCCTCTCTAACGTAAAGCACGCCATCCTTCTTGCATTAACTCCCATGCAATGAAAATCTAAGTCATCTTCGCGTTCATACGGAAAGCAATATTCATAAAAATCTTTTTTTTTTGTAATCGTATTTTTGTTTGTTGTGTGGTTAATTATTCCAACTTCTCTGCTAAAATGAACATGTATAATTGATGGACACATTTTTTCTGATTTTAACAACTAAAATTAGGAAATCAGTATTTTTATTTCTCAGTGGCACTTGTAACATTTTTGACAGAACGTTTTTTTAATGAGAACGAATAAAAAAGGTTACATTTAAAAAAGGTTTTATTACATATTGATTTATAAACAGCCAAGGAAATTGATTTGTGTAACATTACGTACTTTGTCATAGTGACAATCAACATCTAGACGATAGAGATTTCATATTATTGTCACTGTGACAAGGTTCTAAATGGTATGCAAATCAAAGTCCTGGGCTATACCTACACGAATAACCAGATACTTAATGATATTATTTACAAACGAGGTTTTGTACAATATAATATACAAGTTAGTTTTGTACATAATTATTTACAAATTAATTTGAAACATATTTACATTTCTACTTTATTTGCCCCTTATATTTTGATTCGAAGTTAATAATTAGAATTTGCTCAAGGTTTTTAGGGGTCATGCTGCATCGCCGGTTTGTAAAAATCCATTTTAATATTGAAAAGGACCTTTCAACTTCTACAGATGTAATAGGGGCATACTTAAAATAAGGCCATAAATCTATTTTCTCATTGCTTCCATCAAGACGAACTTCTTTATTGTCGTTTAAGTCGGCCATTATTTGCATGGTTGGTAATTCCTTGTTTTTGTGTAAGACTGTTTTATGCTTTTTATAAATAAATTTTCCTTCTTCATGCAGATTAACCCTTGATAATTTGCCTGTCACAGTTTTAACTACTTGTAGCGACTCACTCAATGTCAGCGTAGAACTCTCCATTTGCTTGGTAGCTTTTACTAAAACTGTGCAGCTTTCAGTTATGAATTTTAAATGCTTTTTCAGATGAGGTTTCCCAATTGCTAATTTAGCCCGTCTTACTTTTGCGGTATTCTGGTCATCGAGATTGTTAAGAACGTTTTTGATTTCATCGAAGTAAGTCATGTAGTAAATACAGGCCTCAATCCACGTATTCCATCTTGTTATAACTGGACGGGGAGGTTGTGGCATATTAGGATATAACTGTTTTAACTTTTTTGTTCGTGATGGGGATTTTAAAAATGTCGTTTTCATACTACAAATCAACTCGTTTACATCCTCATACAAACCTCGAACTGTGTCAGCAACACGGTTGAAGCCATGGGCCAAGCATGTCACGTGTATCATATTTGGAAATGAATTCCGTAGAGTTTTACCTGCTTTTACCATATAGGGAGCCCCGTCAGTCAAAAATAACACCACCCTTTCATTGTAATTGTCATTTCCATAAAGATTTTTCAACGATTCGATTACTAAATTGTTTACAGTGGCATGATTAGTCCTGTCAAGGACCTTGGAAGCTATTATGTGTGGTTTACTTGCGTTAGTCTTTCTGAGTGCTCCAACGATAACATTGGCCACATTTTGGTCCAATTGATCTTTCGTCTCGTCAACACTTACGCAAATATACGAATCCGCGATATCATTCCTGATAGAATCGAAAACCTTTTTGAACATTTTAGGTAAATACTGTACTCTTAAGTTTGACTCCGATGGAACTTTTGCTGTTTTCGCATACTTGCCATCAATGCATTTTTGAAGGAAGTTACGGAAATTTTCATTTTCTAATTGAAACCATGGTATGTTTGACGCTACCATAAAATTCGTAAGATCCAGGTTAAACTCATTTTGTGTTAATTTTCCTTCTTCTCTTTCAATATGTTTAGTTGTTTGCAAATGTGCTGTGACATTGCTGACTTTTGATGTTATATATTGATCACAACAGGAACAATAAACGTTTTCGTCGTATGCGATTAAAAACGGATATCTGTAGCAAAACTGGTGTAAAGATGACATTGTACCTATTTACATTTATCCAACAATACCTAACAAATAAATTAACAATAATTAAAACACAACAATATGTATTATTTTAAGCTGACAGCTATATAAGTCAATTAGACATGGTACTGATTATTTCAAGTATCGATATCGGTTACCTGCAGAGGTTGTTCAACATAGACATAAACAAAAAGGAAGATGAGTGACGTTCATAGTAAACAAAACTGAAATGTGGTCCAGCACCTACACACTTGTAAAATGCTACACACCGCTGTACTCAAACTCAAACTCAAACATTTATTCAGTAAGTAGGCCACAAGGGCACTTTTACACGTCAAAGTAAAAGAGAGAAAAAAAATCAAACTACACCGGTTCTAACCCTACACTTCTGACCCGAGAAGAATTATGTCCGGCAAGAAACTCGGCGGGACTTATTTTTTCAAAACAACAGTACATCAAAACTAAACAATACATATAAGTGCGTTATTCTATAAGAAAACATATCAAACCAAGGTTAGATTAACCAACAATAGGTTATAGTTTAAGAAAAATACCAAAGAAAAGAGGTGAGTCTAAATCTGACTATTTGAAAATGAATTACATACAAGTTTGATATACTTTCTTACCTGAACTGTGACTTCTACATACATTTCCAAATTATAATAATCCATCATCAACAGTTAGAAAAAAAAAATTGAATTTAAATTTAAAAAAAAGTATGTGTGTATAAGGTCTCCAAGTGTCTTGATCTATAAATTCTATATAATAATAAAAAAATATGGATAATCAAGCACCGAATGTTGTGTCTAAAGCCAATTAAACTAAAATTAAATATGATTAATAAAAAGTTACGTGATTGTGTGGCCTCAGTTAATACATGTGTATCATGGGCAAAAGAGATAAACCTATATAGTTAACACGGCTATGCAAGCGAGACCTCCATATTTTACGTATTGCACAAAGTGTAACTGAGAGACTCTGCCACACGACTAATTCAATATAGGTCCCGGAACCTATATTTGATTGCACACAATCGAGCGCCTGGTACCGTATCTCTCTTTTTGTATAAATCAATGTTGTTAAATGATTAATTATGACGAATTTAATTGGAATCATACTCTATGCAGCATGACTCTATGTAGCAATTGGGAAACATCATCTGAAAAATCATTTAAAATTCATACCTGAAAGCTGCAGAGTTCTAGTAAAAGCTACCAAGCAAATGGAGAGTTTTACGCTGACATTGAGTGAGTCGCTACAAGTAGTTAAAACTGTGATAGGCAAATTATCAAGGGTTAGTCTGCATGAAAAAGGAAATTTTATTTATAAAAAGCATAAAACAGTCTTACACAAAACAAGGAATTACCAACCATGCAAATAATGGCTGGCTTAAACGACAATAATGAAGTTCGTCTTGATGGAAGCAATGGGAAAATTGATTTATGGTCTTATTTTAAGTATGCCCCTATTACATCTGTAGAAGTTGAAAGGTCCTTTTTAATATTAAAATGGATTTTTACAAACCGGGGATGCAGTATGACCCCTAAAATCCTTGAGCAAATTCTAATTATTAATTTCGAATCAAAATATAAGGGGCAAAAAAAGTAGAAATGTAAATATGTTTTAAATGAATTTGTAAATAATTACGAGTATGTACAAAACTAACTTGTACAGCCTTGGCCAGAAGTATGCCCCTATTACATCTGTAGAAGTTGAAAGGTCCTTTTTAATAATAAAATGGATTTTTACAAACCGGCGATGCAGTATGACCCCTAAAAACCTTGCGCAAATTCTAATTATCAATTTCGAATCAAAATATAAGGGGCAAAAAAAGTAGAAATGTAAATATGTTTTAAATTAATTTGTAAATAATTACGAGTATGTACAAAACTAACTTGTACAGCCTTGGCCAGAAGTGTTGAGCATAGCTCTTTTTTGCTTGCAATTTTGATGTTAAGTATTAATTCCCTATCATAACAATGTACAATGACGTAAAATGTTATATTTTATTGATATATCTAGAAAACTTCACTTAATAACACTTTCAAGGTACCTATAAAATATGAAAAGTGGAGGTCCCAAAAATGCGAATTTAGGTCGGTGCGAAAAATTGCAAATATTCGATGCAGTTACTACTCATTTCAACAAAACATGCCTGTTCAGTTTGAATTAATTGATAAAATAACTTCAAAAAAGTCAGAAACACCGGTCTAAACTTTCGAGTTTTGTATGAAAATCACAAGGATGCTCAATACTTCTGGCCAAGGCTGTATATAATAATGTACAAAACCTCGTTTGTAAATAATATCATTAAGTATCTAGTTATTCGTGTAGTTATGGCCCAGGACTTTGATTTGCATACCATTTAGAACCTGGTCACAGTGACAATAATATGAAATCTCTAGCGTCTAGATGTTGATTGACACTATGACAAAGTACGTAATGTTACACAAATCAATTTCCTTGGCTGTTTATAAATCAATATGTAATAAAACCTTTTTAAATGTAACCTTTTTTATTCGTTCTCATTAAAAAACGTTCTGTCAAAAATGTTACAAGTGCCACTGAGAAATAAAAATACTGATTTCCTAATTGTATTAGTTGTTAAAATCAGAAAAAAATTGTCCATCAATTATACAAAATTACAACAAAATTAACAGGGAACTTGACATACACTCAAAACCATACCACGAGTGTAAATCGCTCATCACAAAGTGGCTCAAAAGGAAATCCTATGAGGATACGGAGAGTATGTTGCGACCGCTATACTAGGAAGCACCACACACGCATGTACACACCACACACACACACACACACACACACACACACACACACACACACACACACACACACACACACACACACACACACACACACACACACACACACACACACACACACACATACACTCACACTCACACTCACATACTACTATTATTTTAATATTAAGTATGTTCAAGTACCCTTTTAACTTTTATAAACCTAAGGGAAGAGCGGTGCCTCCCAACACAGGCAATATTTTGCTTACCGGGTGGCCCCATCCCCTGTATCATAACCCTGTATGCATTTATGAAATAAATAATTTTGAATTTTTTTTTTTTTTTGACATTTTCTTTTTAGCAGAGAATTTGAAATAATTAACCAAATGTGTGACACAACAAACAAAAATACGATTACAAAACAAAATGATTTTTATGAATATTGCGTTAGGTACGTATGAACGCGAAGATGACTTAGATTTTCTTTGCATGGGAATTAATGCAAGAAGGATGGCGTGCTTTACGTTAGAGAGGAATTCTGTTTTCTACGTAACAATTGTAATGTGTTGTTAACAATACCATTTAATAAAATGTATGTATAAAAACAAATCAAATAGTTGTATGTACGTTTCACGTATCAAGTAGGTATTATTTATTCCATGTGTAAATAGAGTACTTATGAAGTCATTTGTACATGATTAAAATGATTGACGACTAATGATTAATAATTTATAATAAAACTATATGGGATCACCCTATATGGAGCGTGACGTCAAATTGATGTCATCGGCATGAAAATTACGGGCCCTGGACATGACACTAGGGCACCGCTGTCACAAGCTCCGCCTACTTTGGTACCAGGAAAGTGGAGCAGATTTTGAGCGTTGATTACGCTTCCTTACTTATTATTCTTCCAAGATAGAGTGATATCCATCTGTCCACACGTGTCCACACCTAACTGTCAAGCTGTCAGTAGGTCTCGCTAGAGCGTTTTGTCTATGGCTATGGCCACCATTTTAGATATCACTCTTGAGTGATTCCACCCCAAATTTCAACTGTCACAAAAGTGTGATATCATAGTTGTCTCGCAAGCGACTGTCAGTTTTGCCATGGCGAATCAAGGCCCCAGGCTTGAATAGATATTTAAGGCTCGTTTCCTAGAATAGAACATTCAATGAACGTTGTAGGACATCAGTGGTAAGTGGATTAGTTGCAACGGATTTAGAATGAGATGCGTCTCTTGGTCTACTTTGTGACAACTCCTTTGCAGTAGTGTAGTATTCAATTATGTTTTTACTTCCTTACTAAAAAATTAAAATATACTTGACCTAGGACTAAAGATAGGGCAAAAAACAATTACCGGAGATTGAAGTCATCCTGTGCATAGAGAATTAAGTAACCATATATTACTTATTTATCAATATCATGTGTGCTTTTCCGTAGAAAAGTAGAAGCCTCACGACATATTTGTGTGGCGCAATGTCCAAATATAAAAATCTTAATATAATATGATCCGGTTTTGAAACGATCGCTTGAGCTCACAGATATAATTGTGCGTGAGCTGATAAAAACTAGTGTTAGATAATAATAGTTTTATGTTCCATCTTAAATGCATAATGTCGCATTTCGATCTATTATCGATATCCCAAGTCCTGGCTCGATCAACCGGAAACTAGTTATGGTTGTTGAATAAATATTCCGCTAACATTTAATAAGCTCCAAGCGACAGAGCGGCCAGTAAATCCACTTTGTGAATTGGCTGAGTTAGACGGTGCGGTGTGGCGTAATCCTTTTACGTGCTAAAATATCACTCCGATTGCTTAGCAGAGCGGGCGTAATAATTGGCAGACTTATCCCGTGATAGCGAAACCGTCACTTATGAGTCCGGTAAAGATTTGAAAACGAAAATCGCTAAAATGAAATAACGCACATGAATTGCATTTGATAAGGTAGTTTGAAGTCTTGTAATTGCAAAAAATTACTTTTGGCCATATATTTATTTATACCCGATTTAATACCCGAAAACTCAATTCTTACAGAGCTTGTTTAGTGAGGATGTTGTTTCGTGCAAACTTGTAGCTTGATTTAATTATTATTTGTTATGCTCTCTTATATGATTATATTATAGTATGTAATAAAGTCAATTTATTTATACATTTTTTTAAATGAAATAATTTAAAACATTCCTAAACATACCACCTAAACTTGGGCAATTTTTCTTAAAATTGCTCTAGCTAAACATACTCTTGCTTAAAAATATGTATGAAACTGATCGAAAAAGTATTCCACTTATCCAGTTTAAAAAGAAACGATCTTTCGAAATATATACAAACTAATAGAAGTTTTGTTCGTTACAGCAAACTAGTATCAAAAAGTTCAGCGAAATCAAAATAAAAATTCTACCTCTACCTCTTAACACTGCTCGATTGAACGAGATCGACAGACCGACACTGTAATTATTACGCTGTTAGTGGAGTAGTACACCGAAAATATCTGCTACTATCCCAATATTTGCAAATGTTTTTTAGATGTACAGTCGACGTCAAAGATATGGTTACACTTTTGCACCTTAGTCCTTTGTAATAACGGCTAAGCTACCTACCGGCTAAGTACCTAATGTTATTATTGTAATAAGCGTGGCTAGAGATTTTTAGACAGTGTTTATGTACGAATTTTCTTTTTATGTATGTATCCCATATATATTTTTTGTATTTTCTCCATGTTTTGGCGTTTGATTCTTACTGCAAGTCAGACATGGGTTTAATTAAAATAAATGAAAATAAAATGAAATTAGACAATAGTAATTCTGATGATAAAATAAAAAAGTATTAGGCATGATTTCATGTTTTTACAGATTTATGGAGTGGACCCAAGCAGCTGTAATAATAAAAACTTTTTACAAAAAAAAGATAAACCGACTTCAAAAAGGATAAAATAAACTCTTATATTATTTATATGCGTTACAAACTGATATGTTTGAAGTCGGTGCCAAGCCAAAAAGTTACAATACCGGCAAATCAGCTTCAAGTCTGAAAATCACAAAACAGTTAATACGAACGAGGCGTATACGTATTCAGTGAATTGTTCTTAATACTATAGAACTATTATGTTTGTTAATAAACTTTCTTACTAGTTTTCGGACTAACCATATCTCGAACGGAGCCCGTGCTTCGGTTTGAATTATTTATCCTACTTCATCTAATGTGTAATATCGAAGTGTAAAGGAATTCAATGGCAAGATTGATCTTTCTATACTCAGACACACTGGATGTGTGGGGCCCACCTTTTCAGTAGAAAAAGGCGCGATATTTAAATTTTCTATGGAAGGAATACGTGTTTATATATTTTTTTTTTATTTGCCGCTTTTTTCTGATTATTGACAAAGTAGACGTGTATCAGAGTATATATACATGGGTACCTCTTTTCATCAAAATTAAATTAGTTTAGACGTGAAAATGTAACAGATAGATTCACCTTTGCAATATAAATAGAAATCGAAATGTTATGTGATTTTCGGACTTGAAGCTGATTTGCCGGTATTGTAACTTTTTGGCTTGGCACCGACTTCAAACATATCAGTTTGTAACGAATATAAATAATATAATAGTTTATTTTATCCTTTTTGAAGTCGGTTTATCTTTTTTTTGTAAAAAGTTTTTATTTTTCCATTTTAGTGGTTATAAAATTATCATAATCGGACAACGGATCTCGCAATAATCGGTGAAGATATATAAGAAAAAGTTCATGATACGTACTCAATGTACGGAAAGTACCACATATCATATGTGGTCTTCATCATTAGGTCCACTCCATCAAATTAGTGGTTTTGGAGAAGAAATGCTTGTTGCTTAAAAAAAAACAACCAAATCACCATACATGTGCCATTAAAAATTGAGGAGTTCCCTCAATTCCTCATAGATCCCATCATCAGAACAGCACCAGATTAATGTGGAACTATCTCAAAGGTAGTTCCTTTCAAACAAAAATAATCTTTTTTTGTCCGATTTCCGGAATTCTCCTGAAATCGGACCATATGGGTTTCGGAGTAATCGCTGAACATCCTACATTTAAAAAAATCATGATCATTATCATCAAAACAACCATCATCATGAGGTTCAGTTCATCAAAATGGTGGATTTCGAGAGAAAATCCTCGCGTTGCTTAAGAAAACACCTAAATCACCATACGTATGCCTTTAAAAATTGAGGAGTTCCCTCAATTCCCTCATAGATCCCATCATCAGAACAGCACCAGATTAATATTGGACCACCTTGGAAATAGACCCTTTCAAACAAAAAAAGAATTATTCAAATCGGACCACGCGTCTCGGAGTAATCGGTGAACATACATAAAAAAAAAGCCCAAACCTAATACAGAACCTCCTCCTTCTATGAAATTGAAGTCGGTTAAAAAATAAATAAAGGGGATCGTCAATTTTTATTAGGTGATCTGGCCCAAATTATTTAGGACCGTTTAGGAATGTTTCTTACCTTTAAAGAATCGTCATAATTTCTAGATCAGGATGGTGGTAAAAATATTGCGAAATCTAATGGGAAAATTGAAAAATCATGCATTTAAAATTTGAATCTGACAAGGACAATATTTGAAAGCGTGCTTGCATTTGATTTATATATTAATGTAAAAAAAGTACCGTTTTTTTAAAGATAATGTACAAAAGCGGACTTGAAAACAAAACGGGAATCATGATGAAATAATAAAAAGTCATATTTTGATCGTATTTATAGTTCCTGTATTTCGGTAAACAAAGACTGCTGTCGAACCATCGTTGATACTATTAACTGAACATTCCTAACACCTATTGCGAAGGGATAAGGTTTACCACCATTAAGTGCGATAGCACTAGTATCTGACATTACAAAATTGAAAAAAAGATGCGTTTCGTTATCGAAGGAGCATGATATTATGCCGTTATGAAACCCACTTTTAATATTCAAACTCCGATCAAAAATGCAAAAATACGCATTTTCAATCTTTAGGCGTTTGAATACAGTCGATTTCTAATTTAAACTTCCGTATTCGTAGGCTTAGATACTATTTTAATATTACAATGTTCTAACTTACCGAACAGTATCAAAACACAGATTATGTAACGGTATACATTGACAGTGTCAAACCAAAAAACAATCCCGTTTCAGGCCAGGGTGAAGTAAAACTTTATGTCAATGCCATAAGGACGTTAACGACTGTATTTTAATCGCGGAAAAATCAACATAATGTTTATTTATTTAGTATTTCTAATTACCGTTTAATTTTTTTGCAATATTTTGTCTGCTTTACTAATAAAATGAGTATTTATTTTACATTGCAGTACAAACTGTATACGGTTTATATCAGGTGGCCCAGAATTGACGATCTCCTTTATTGAAACATTAAAACAATAAAGAAAAAACATAATTATTAAACTAAGTACACTAAAACTACTTAAAACTATAGATAGAAAATTTGGCCCAGATCAACTGGCAGGGTGTCCAAAAGACTGGCCGTATTACTTCGCTGGATGGCAATACTTATTCGCCGTGTGCAATAGTAGCCAGCCATCTAGTCACCAGAAGCCTCTATTAAGCGCGCCGACAGATCTTTATATAGTCAGCGCGCTTGTTTGCTTGAGGTCTTCGGCTGAGGATGCTGCAGCACTAGCACTAATTTTGGTGCCTGGAATATGGGACGGTGCCAGGGTGTCAACACAGGTAGCGTTCCAAACCAGCGACCGTCCCATACTCCAAGGCACCAGTGTCATGCCGTCGGGGTCGGGCCTCTCGCCGTCATCCCTGGCCAAACAGCTGGGCTCCAGAACTTCCGTCAGTTTGGCGCTGACAAGGGCCCTTCGAATGACATCATAATGTAATAAAATATAATTATATTCGTAAATACCTCTCAGAAAGTTACAATTAATAGAGAATTAAAGTTAGTTATATTAAATTAATATGTTTAGATACAAATGGAGAATGTACACTTACTATACATTTTAGACAATGATCAGAATCATGTTCTAGCTGCCTATTGAATGTAATTTTCCAAACCGTTGAATCCATACTAATATTATAAATGGGAAAGTGTATGTGTTTGTTTGTTTGTTTGTCCGTCTTTCACGGCAAAACGGGGCGAAGAATTGACGTGATTTTTTAAGCGGAGATAGTTGAAGGGATGGAGAGTGACATAGGCTGCTTTTTGTCTCTTTCTAACCCCCCACTTCCCTAAAATGGGGGGTGGAAGTTTGTATGGAGCATTCCGGGGGGCAAAGGGGAACCGTGTTACCCCGAATTTAACGCGAGCGAAGCCGCGGGCAAAAGCTAGTATGATATAATTAGGAGTAGGGGTTTGTGTTTAGAGCTATCAATGGTTAGCCGTCTCACTGATTATCATACTCCTACGGTAATAATATGATGACAATAAACATTCGCAAACGGTAAGTATTTGGTGGCTTTTTTTAGGCTGCAATTTATTGAACTTTAGAGATTTTTCACTGTAGACTGTATGAATTTGAGATATTCAAGGCATAACCAGCTAGCTTTTTCTAAGATTGCAGCGCTATAAGTGTACATATTACTTTGCGCGTCAAATCCTCATTAAGTTAATTTACAACGCGCGACGTTACGCAGTTTACTCAAAATAATTAATATCGATAATGACTAGCTATGGACCATAGAAGCCAAATAGACTTTATCAAATAATAAAAATAGTTCGTTAGCGTACATTTGTACTTTGGCCGTTTTTATAAAAAATAAATTAAACTACTCTTGTTAGGAGCACAAGAAAGTGGAGACTAACTACAGTTAGGTGCATAACTGAGTCAAAATTAGTACCTTAGTAAAATGTAAATAATTTGATAACAATCAAAGTTACATAAAAGTTCTAAACGTAAAATATTAATCCTTGGGTACCGCTACAAAACTGCTTCACAAATTATTTTCTTCCGACTTATACATTTTTCTCAATTTCATACCGAAAACTGTGAAATTTCACCTAATTTATTTTTCCCATTATTTCATTTTTTCTTAGGCATTCCCAATTCAGTAACTCATTTAAAGTAAGGAATTCCACGACCATTATTTTAGTTATCAAACATTTAAATCAGGCTTATTTTTGTAATTAGTTACTGGCAATGTATTGTCAGGTGCAAAACTGAGTCAAGGCAAATGGCCGAACAACTTTCTCGTTAGTTAATTTTTGTAGCGGACTTCATTCTGAGATAACCATAAAAATACGTGAGTGATATAAAAGTCATACACCTCATTTTAAAGAGCATATAATGTACTATTTCAACTAATTGTCTTACCTGGTTGTGTAAAAGAAAAATATCAATATCGGGTTAAATAAAAAAAATGTAGTTTAACGGTTTTTGGTTCAAAATCATGGACGAATAAAAAAATCAAGATTGTGAATGCAATGAATCGAAATTGGCTTTCATATGGATACATAGCTGACACCGAGACGAACAAATATAACCTGAAAGTTTTTATTTTTTTCATAATTGATAAGACTTATCTTCATTTAACGATGTCGGTGCAAAACTGAGTCAGTACCAAATATTATCAAATAGAGAAAATGTTTATTTTTATCTACAATAACATAATAGGTCAGTAAGTTTATTAGCGTTGTTACCAATTAATAATAAAATAGTAACTTAATAACTAGCCTCTTCTGAAATAATGAAACAAACATGTCAAAGTGATGCACATTGGTTCAGTTATGCACCTAACTGTATATAAATGACTTATAAACCGCTCACTATTTTAATTGTACCTACTTGTAAAAGTTACATGCGTGCCAAATTCCTCAGTTTCACATTTGATTGAACTTATATACTTAACAAAGAACAGATATAAAAAATATGACCGTCAGTATTCGCTCGGTTCTCTTCGGCAAAACAGATTGTATGCCAATTTTGCATACGTACCGACTGTAATGCTCAGTATTAAAATACTTAGTTCAATGAAGTCTTGTTTTTTCTTTAACTAACGACCATTCAAAAATAAAATAGTTTGAGATTTGTTACAAGAACATCGACCGACACCGGGCCTGTGAGGCTGCAAGTCTGGTGCATCGTAGATACCCGTTGAGTGCAAAACAGCAAGTAAACATGTTAACAAAACTATCTTGGCTGGGACCTCAACCCTTTTATAACTTGAACTCGTGACGCTGTAACTATTATGCGAAAACGGAGATCATATTTACACTGGTTCGTATAAGGATGCGAGTTAAGCTTTTTCATGTTAGCGGTCCTACCATCTGTTAAATTGAAAAACAAATGTGCACATCGCAAACCGTTATTGCATGTGGTTGAGCGGTTACAATAAGTTTCATTTGTCGGCTGTTGGCCGGCTTACAGTACGTTCTGCATTAATTAAAGAATGAACCGTTTGGCGGAATTGAATTTAAGAACATCATTAACCTTAAGTGTCAGTTAAATTTAATTAAAAAAATTATATGTATTATTTAGGACGGGATAAAGCGGTTACAAAATAGCGTAGAACCAAAAATAAGTTTGCATTGAGTCGGCGGAGTGCCCTTCGGCACAGCGGACTTCTTCCTTTGGTTTCTGTAAATGAGTGGCCATCAATTAATGTGAATGAATCCAAAGGTCGTAAACCATTTCACTAAAAGAAATGAGATCTACATGTAAACCAAGTCTTTCAATAAAGCTCCTTACATCACCGTTTTTTGTCATATATAACGTTTTTCAATCAATTGCTTACAATGATTTGTTGTGTTCGTTGCTAGTTAACATCCTCTTTGCTAGTTAATCAGTGATTTGTTGTGATGGTTGCTAGTTAATAGTGCAACTTGGCAAGTATATTCTGTTTCAAATATACGACTCTTTCAAATAAATACCTTTTTCAAAAAGAAACCATTGAATATACAAGACTAAGTGACATATTTATTTATCCACTGGTATTTTAACTTCGACGCAATTATTTGTAGGTATACTTGAATGGGTAACAATTAAGTACAACGAATAATAACGCTACAGCGTGAACCATCCTTAAAGCGAATTCTAAAAAAAGTTAAGGAAAAGAATACATATAGGTATTTGGAACACAATTGACTCATGAAGGGGAAGCATAATAGCTACCGTAATGCGGTATGACCATCTATTTCAAAAGATACACTCCCTGGCAAAGAATAAAAGATAGCGAAATGGGGGAAAATGTTGCTCCGTTTAAAAGTATACAGATGAAATTTTAACCACCGGTCGTATCGAACGAGGTGATTAGAAGTGCCATACTGAACAACTTTTACCACCACCAACCACGAAATCCCAAAAACAAATTTTCGCTTGAATGTATGAAACAGCCAAAAATATTCACGATTTCGGAGTAAGTCCCATAGTAAAAGTTGTTCAGTATGGCCTACCTTATTACCTCGCTCCATTTTACCGGTGGTTAAAATTTCATCCTGTATAACCAAAAATTATTTGCATCCAATCGAGAGCACGTATCCAAACTCCATGTCACCGAAATGAAAATGCTTCTATGGGCCGGTTGTGTGACCAAACTGGACAGGATCAGAAATGTTGTTAGAGGGAGCTTTAAACTCAGATCTATACCAGACAAGAATGTCAGCTCCGGTGGTACGGACATGTGATGCGTCGGGAAGAAGACCACCCTGTTGAAATCGCCCAAAAATCGACGTAGAAAAACGACTCCGAGGACGCCCAAAAGCTACTTCGTGGAGAAACCTAGAAAAAATATCAGATTTAATCAAAGATGACATAAATAACAGAGCCAAATGGCACAAACATATTTAGAGGGCCGACCCCAAATGAACTGGGAAGAGGCACGGAGAAAGAAGAAGATAGCCAAAAATAGTTTGCATTTGATATTGGAAAGATATCAATTTCCTATAACATTTATTTAACATGGCAAAAACGAGATGTCTCAATTTCAACTAGCTTGCTCGCTTCAATTTCTAGACACACGGCAGTGTGTCCGCCAAGTTCGAGCAAAAAAAAGCGACACACCGGCCGTGGGTTATATTACACGAACCATTTCGGGCTAATTTCGACCACCCTATAACTCAAAACATATTTTATCTACGCATATGAAATTTCGAGTGTCTGTTGACATCCCCTTAATTGTTTAGAATACAAAATTTCATTATTCTACCTATAGCAGTTCTTGAGATATTGACATCAGAAAATCGCTATTTTTACTATACACTCACTCACTGACTCATCAAAAACCTAGACCACTTCCAATGGTCGTACTGACTTGAAATTTGGCATGGAGATAGGTCTTAAGGTCAAAGTAAAGGGAAAAATCTGAAAACGGCCAAGTGTGAGTCAGTTTTAAAAATACCGAAGCTGTAACTTTGTTCTACTATGAAGTCATAATGAACTAAATGGGTCTATCTTCCAATGGTCGTACCGACCTGAAATTTGGCTCGAAGGTTTGTCTTTAGGTCGAAATAAAGTAAAAATCTGAAAACGGCCAGGTGTGAGTCAGTTTCTAAAACAACGAATGTGTAATTTTGTTCTACTATAAGTAGGTATGGAGTGGAAATGAGATAAGACTTATTTAAATTTAGATACATACCAATTTAAGACAATACATGTTTGTCTTAAAGACAAGAACAATAAAATTGTTCACCACTCTGTGTGTGTCTGTTGCGGGAACCGAACCCACGATTTACGAAGTGCAAAGCAGGTCACTAGGTACACTAGGTGCGCTAAATCAGTCAAACAAAAATGAAAAGACTATTTTTTCTCGCATAGTCTAAATAATTTCTAATTTTACAACTAATAAAATCGCAGATTCAAGAACATGGAAATCATATATACTCTAAGATGGAATTATATATACTACTGCCCATCTCACCCTCCGATACGCCACGGGATGAGATGGGATGGTGCACTTCTAGGGCTACATAATAGGCGACCAATTATAATACCTACTGGTAGGTAGGTATTACCAAGTTATGAATTATCTATGTAGGTAGCGTACTTACAAACAGAATAAAGTACGTTATTGATGTATGTAATTATATGTAAGTAGGTACATTTTATAGGTGTAGGGAGCCAGTTTATTTGTAAAAATCACCTATAAATAAATAGTAAAATAGAATTAGACGCTTAGTATAAAGGGTTATAGTATAAAGTACATACCTAAGTGGAATGAGACATTTCCTAAAGCAAAAGTGATAAAAAAATAATAAAGAACCTACACCTAACAAAAATAAATGAAATCCCATCAAAAACATAAATGTGAAAGGCTGCCAAGTTCGATACTATGGGAATGCTTCGCCTATAAAAGTAGTGAGATCTGAATAAGTACCAAGTTCCATAAAAATACCTCAAATCATAAATAGTTATAGGAATGCACACTTGATTTCCAGCAGTTTTTAAGGTACATTTTGAATAAGTATCACGTTACATAGAAATACCTAAAATTATAATAGTCAGAGAAACGCACACCGGTTTTTTTAGCAGTTTCCTGATAACATTTATTATTTTCAGTACTTTTTAATGATGTAACTTGGCAAGTTTTAATAGAAAATTATATACTTGACACATTGCAGTCCAAAGGTGTCGATTCATTGCATTGAAAAGGTGTGTGGTGTGTGAAAACTTGCCAAGTAACATCATTAAAAAGTACTGAAAATAATAAATGTTATCAGGAAACTGCTAAAAAAACCGGTGTGCGTTTCTCTGACTATTATAATTTTAGGTAACGTGTAACGTGATACTTATTCAAAATGTACCTTAAAAACTGCTGGAAATCAAGTGTGCATTCCTATAACTATTTATGATTTGAGGTATTTTTATGGAACTTGGTACTTATTCAGATCTCACTTCTTTTATAGGCGAAGCATTCCCATAGTATCGAACTTGGCAGCCTTTCACATTTATGTTTTTGATGGGATTTGTTTAACGAGAATAATATCAATACCTTACGAGCAGACCTAAATATTGTAAAAAAGTCAATATCATTGTTATTGAAAAGAGATGAATTCTATATTTTCTCATAAAAATCATTGGTATTTTAACAAAAGGTCTACGCCACTCTTAGTATTGAAGAACGCGAAAATCTTGAGAAAAGATCAATTGTAAACTCTGCCTAAGTCCCCCGGGCAAGGTTTCCCCGAAGCCTGCTGTCAGTGATAAAATAATACATTTCGTTCTACAAAGACTTGTGGTTCGCAGTTGAGGTTACTCTGATATTGACAATCGTTAAATCTATTTAAACGAGGAGGTTGTGTAACAATATTTTAAGTATCAGCAGCAGAATTATAAGTAGGTTTTTAGTACTTAGGTATTACGTAACCAGTATGGAAAGTTCATAGTTCTAAAGTTTTAATATTAAGTAGGTAGGTGGAGAGTTAACGATAAATTTATCTAGGTATAGACACTCATTAATTAATGATTGATTCTATGATTACATTTCAAATAGGTACAAAAGCGTGGGGCGCACCTAGTAGGTACTCGTACATACCCTACACCACCACCTTTCGCTTTTTATTAGTACTAGTTAGTAAGTCGCGTGTTATATTATTCTCCAGTTTAATAGTACCTATATAAGAACGAGGGAACAAAGTTGTTGTTTAATGTCTCGTGCTTATATTGAGACTCGAGCCAGCGAAAGGATACAACACGGGCCACAAGCCCCAAGCTTAGCGAGTGGTTCAAAAAGCTGAATCTTGAGCATGCGAGCGCCTAAAGGTACGAGAGGCTGAACAGGCTTTACTGCCGAGTGTAATGTAACATTTTCCACCACACTAATGCGAGGAAAATGAATTTACTCATATAGCTGTAAAATTATACAAATGTAATAAAAATTATTGAAATACAATATTTTTCATTCAAAATCATCACATAACTTATACCAAATTACTTTCCACTCTAGAGGATATTTGAAACGCAACTATCCCTACATACGAAAAAAAATTGCGGAAGAATACGTGTGAATATATATTACATATAATATTTTGACGGAACCGAATGAAAAAGTCAAAGAAACCCGTACTTAAGTCAAAACCTTGAGTGAAACATCGAGTCAGTCATCATCGCGTCGCGTAATTCGACAACTTTCCTCGCGTACCAACCACATTTAATAGGCCACGAGCAAAATAAGACCGTATGGCGATATTCTTTCGGTTGGTTTTTCATTACACAGCTTTAGTTGTACGAAGAGACATTTTTTCCGCCTGACATCTTGTACAAAAGATCTCCGTAGTTCGGAGGGACATTAGCATTATCGAAGCAACATATTAAAGGATTCACTTAGCTAAAAAACTATTATATATATTACTCAATCTTGGAGCGTATTCAGAAAAGTAAAATAAAATAAAAACAATATTTCAACTTGACAAGTGTGTGCAAAATAGGTATTTCGGTATGCATGAACGTAGTAAATATAGTTATAAAATGAATACATAGATATGACATTAACCATACTTTTATAATAAATGTCCCCATAAAAAAATACTCTGTAAGACTTTAATTACAATAAGGTTTCATCGAACGGACCGCGTCTCGATATGGGATTACTTTTGTAAAAAAAGAGTTTAAACTCTGAATAGGCAGGTACGATTGAAATATTTTAGCCTGGAGCCGATTCGAGATGGCATAAATGACAGTGTCATGCAATACAACCACAATACAACTGAGATATCTCACTTTTGAGTGACGCTAAACTGCAATAGCTTCACAATAGTGAGATATCTACTTACGTCAAAGTCAACAACTATCGCTAGAGGATTGCCTCTTTGGGCATGGGTGCCATCTTATTTGTTTTGAAGTAGACGTCAGTAGATGAGGGGAATCCCACCTAGTACATGAAGTTATTATTTTAAACTGAAGCAATCTCAGCCAAAAAATCAATAAGTAAAATGTACTCTAAGATAATTACTTTAAGGTGCATTTTCGCGGTTAAAATACAATTAGTGTAAGTGAGTTAAGTGAGGAGAAATGGACTCCATTTGTAAGTAAATTTTAAAATTATTGTAAATAGCTGATTCCAATTTTTAAATACGCCTGAGCACATGTCGTTTTTCACTTTATCGACTTCTTATCATCAATAACAATGATAATTAATTTGTCTTAAAATGTTAAATGTTTGTTTTTTTTATTGACTATCGTCATGGGTTGTGACGGTCCTAAGCCCGTGAAAGTATGAAGGAAAATTTGGAATCAATTTAAAAGGAGAGGGGGGGGGGACGCTCCGCCTGCGCGGCGAAGAACAAAAGCGGCAATCTTTGAACTCCGCCCACACCGCACAGCTCTCTGCCCGCCCTCCACTCTTACCCCCTGCGCAAGCGCTGCCACTGGCCGCAAGCGGGTACCCGCTCACTCCTCGCCTCCGCCACTGCCGTCAGAGAAAGTAGGGTGACCAAGTCTTCTACTGTTTCTGTGGAAACATTTGGGTGCACTTATCTTTTTTTTTATTTGAGAAGGGATAAAAATAAAACAAAACGTATATTTCATTTACCTTAGTGATCATTTATACGAAGTTTGTTAACTGACTAAAAAGTAACCCTGTATTACATAATGTGTTTGAAAATTTTGAAATGAAAACAATAGTTTCTTACCGATGGAAACTGGTATTTACTCCGGACTTCTTCGCTGATTTGAACCACCTCCGGCGGTATGGAACTATGCACGACATTTCTGCCTACATATAAATAATGAATATTCAATGTATACAGCTTAATTTTCAGAAATAGCACGATAACTTCCAAGAAACCGTCTTTTGCTACAATTTTGTGTTTGACGTCTAGGTTAATTTCACAGTTTAGTTAAGTTTTAAATCGAGACAATTCGTTAACAGCCGAAAAAGGTCGTACTATCTGTCCCATTCTAACTCATCTTGGTTAACCATAAATAACCAAAGAGACAACTATATGAAAAAACGTCTGGCTTATTTTTTCGGATCTGTTCTTTGAAATATCTGTGGTCAAAACGAAACGCAGCCGCCTCTATTACGCTCTCTTTCGGCATTACTCTGTGGCCGAAGAGTATACTCCAGTTTAAAATAATAACTTTATGGTCTACGCATAGACGGACGCATCCTCAGATTGTATCTGCGTCTGGTTCTTTCGTTAACGAGAGAACGAGACGCAAATACAATTCTCCTATTACACACATTCAAGAATCAAGATGACACTACAAAGACCTTGTTCGTTGATGGCCTTCATCGCAAAAATAATTATTTGATATTGGCTACTTCATGCAGAAAAATATTGCGTAATCTGTGTTTCTATTGTATGCTAAAAAAAGTCTCCTTTTACTCTTTGCCAGGATTTCTCGACGTCCTGTCATAACAAACAAAATGGTCGCCATAGTCATAGACAAAACCTTCTAGCAATACCTACTGTAAATGTGACAGATAAAAACAACAGCAATAGGACCGCAATAGGATCGCAATAGAAGCACAATAGATGCACGATAGAAGTGAGATATCTACGTGTGTCACTTTCGCATGTCGAATCGAGGCCCTGATATTTCATTTTATATGCTTCGGGTTTTAGATTTTTCTCGCTTAAATCTATTTGAATGTGACATTTTCTAGGCATTTTTCTGTTTCTTTTGAAATAATGAATTTTTCACGTTAGCTGGACTGAATGGGCCGAAATCCAATCAATCCGAATTGAAAGGACTTCAATCAATGGACTAAGAGCTCTACGTCAGATTCATTGACACAATAATGCGAGCAACAACACCCATCTGGTTAGATTGCTATATTTATTGCTAGATCCCGGCATCTGGCAGATTTTAACGGGTGGAGGTCAGAGTGACAGACTAGCAAAATTTTTGAATTGGATAATAGTAATATCATAGGTAAAGGACACAAAAACAAAAACGGAAACAAAAACAGTAGACAACAAAATATGAATTACATTATACGTCGTTTGTCACTACACGCCCCCAACAGAAACTTTTGGCAATGATATAATCTATTTTTTAAATATAATTTATCATTATACTGCATCCAATCCAGGATTCTAGAATTTGTTTTCTTGAAGTGGTTTGCATTCTTTGACCTCCATCACTTCCAGATATAGAAATAAGCATAGTATAGAAAACTGACTAGAGTGATTTCGTTGCTCTCATTATTGTGACATATCTGACGTGGCTATCTCTCCGTCATTGAATAGATCTGAGGCGTGTTAGTTTGTCTAACTACACTAAAAACTCGTCCTACCTTTTTGGCCATTTTGTAAACCCATTATTGATTATCTGGGTTTGTGATGTTTAGTATTCCATATTATCCAAATTACAGGAATAGAAGCTTTATATTTTTTTTATGTCTACCGATCTGGCTTTCCATTCTAAAGGTAGAGACATCCCTCAGAAATTATAGTCGTTGTATATTAATGTAGTTTGAAATATGATACAATTAATTATATAATTTTTAGGATTTACATTCCATGTACATGTAAATTACAAGTTTTTAAATTAATCGCGGCATTTAAACAATATTACTAAGGGAGCCATAATTATTATTATGGTTATTGTGAGTAGGGACAACTATTTAATAACGAGCATATTAAAATACCAGCAACGGGGTTATAATTTATAGGTCCTAAACCACTAGAACGCAATTTGGTAATAAATGCAATCTACCCATGGCTATCTAGTCTAATTAAAATATTAAATAAATATTATGGGCCAATCTTACACAAATCGACCTATTTAGTCCCACGGTAAGCTCAATAAAGCTTGTGTTGTGAGTACTCTCTAGACGACGATATATATAATAGATAGATATAGATAAATACTTAAATACATAGAAAACATCCAGAACTCAGGAACAAATATCTGTGATAAACACACAAATAAATGCCCCGACCAGGATTCGAACCCGGGACCTCCCGGGGAGGGTCACTACCGACTAGGCTAGGAGGCCGTCAATTTGTGATTAGGTACCCAACTCCCAATTACCTATCTAAATTGAATGTATCGAGCTCTACAATACTCACACAAATTTAAAGTTTCATATACCTACTCGTATGTTACGCTGTCGTGTCGTGCGAGATCGTGTTAAATAGTTTTTGATTTCTAATTGTCACTATAGACCTTTCAGAGTAAAAGTTTCCAATCCTTTACACAATCATTATGTGGATGTTGTATAATAGATTTCTAAATTATATTATTGTTCACGAGTTAATTATTTTTTGTGTCCGCTGCATGTTTTTATTTTAAATCCCAATTTTCTCTACAGCTATCTAAATCCATTTCACAATGTTTTTCCAACATCTGGCCATACAACGTTCATGTGTATGTTTACTAAAGCTTTTACTATGAGATTTTATTGGCGTTATCAGAAATTGTTGAAATTTAGTACGAATTCAGAGAATATTTTGAATAATACGAGATTCACAGAATCGTGAGTATTTTCTACTAAAACACAAAAAGTGTCACATCATTTTCAAATCCACTAACGGTACTTTGGGCAAAAGGCGATACTGAAAATAAAAGATGGGTCGTCAAAATAGTAAATACATCAGATATGAATGATCATGACTACCAAAATGGACACAGCTGGAGGTGGTTATTCCACACAGGGGACCATACCAATGAATACCATAAAGAAAAACGTTTGTAAATTATAAGGAAAATTGTAGAAGGTTGTATTTTATTACATGGCCACTTATGCAAAAAAAGAGAAATAAAATTAAAAGTCGAAAATATTGCTCACGATTCTCAATAAAAATTACCCAATTTGTTTACATTAATTCTCCGAATCTGAGCAACACTTAAACTTACGATTTGTAAAATGCCCTTATCCATTTTGCATTAGGTCCATAATAAAAGTCGTTTAGAAAAAACACCTACAAAGTGGCACATCTCGTTGTTAATTCTTATAAACGAGTACATTTAGAGGTGTAATTAGAGGCGGGGTAGTAATCGTCTATGGGCGTCGAGGACCGGTCCCTGTGGACGGACGTGCCCGGAGTGCATTCCTATTCTGACAAGGGCGAGTTGCGAACATTAACCAGTATAATATAGCCTCGAAGTCCATAACATACATGCGAAATCAGAGATAGCTTTTATAAAGGTTCGCTCGAACGATCAACAGACCCGCGCTCGATGAGCGTTGGAACGACACTCGGCCGTAAATGGCATAAACGAATACGATACGTGCAAACACATTAGGGCCCTTTACCGCAAATAGAAAGAAAACATTGGACTTCAATTAAGCCCAAATTCATATTTTGTGATTTTCAATTTCAGCCTCTGTGTATTTTTTCGCAAAAATACCATACTAAAAAAAGCACATTTCAGTTCGGTCTCGTAACTTTATTAGCGGTTTAGTAAAAAACTCGTTTGTCGCTGTTATTCAGCACTTTGTTGTTACGCGTTATTTTTCAGCTTTTATACGCATACAAACAGCATGAAAAAACCATTTTTAGAATAACATAGTTAACAAAATTGGCAAATATTGCATTTCGAGTGGAGATTCGCGTAATGAAATTGTCTGATTCATATTTGTTTAACGATGGATTTATACTTCTTTTTAATTTGACTGGGATAATTGCAAGTAAATAAAATCGTTCCTTCATTTATGAATGGGCCAGTCATTGAAAAGGATACTCTCTCAATTAAGCAAATAGTAAAAGTAAAATGTTTATTTGCCCTCAAATCTCTCGGCGACCAACGATCCTAATTGCTATTGGATTTCGATTGTAACATTTAATGCAAAGTAGGTTCAGAAGGATTCCAAAGAAAGGAAAATGAGGCTTGAAAATTTATTTTACCTTGTTTTTAGTTGTAGTACTTAATAATATTTCCTACAGTTCTGTGAGGCATATAATGCACCACTTAATTAATTTAAGTAGACAGAAATCAATCTCAAAGTTTCATCAGAAAATGCGATTTTATATAAGATAGTTATTCATTAAGACTAAAATAAAATACATTTGAAAAAGGTCGTTTCAGGTGCAGTTAAGTTTCATAACGTTCCATGACAAGATAAGAGTCTGTAAGTATTTTACCTTAAACACTCATAAATATTTATAGACAATTGATAGCGGTGGTCGCTAAAGGTGGGTCCTGTTAAAAATCCATTAGTTGTGTTTTACCCCAAGACGGCTTTTATACAAATGAGGAACGTTTTACTGGCGCACGTTGGCTGTTATACTCGGAATTAATCCTGATTGGTTCCGAGTTAAAGGCTGTTTTGTTTGTTACTGTAACGGCTGGAATTTCACTTTTAAAAGTATTTAGACAGACGCGTTTGTTACAAGCTACAAAATTCGAACATAATTGCAATGTATATTCATTGGTGCGCAACACCTTAGGATGATTTTACCAAAATGTTAGTTTTCTTTAGATTATGAAAGATGTAACAGTAACGCTGGTGATTCCGGGTCGTATTCTAATTATGGAAAACTAAGAAAAAATATTTCACGTGAAAAATAAATTGGTTCTGTAGGTTTGGCCGGCTGAGACGACGGGTGCCATACAAAAAAAATTTTTTTTGGGCCAAAATGTTTTCTCCTGTTTTTTCTTAGTCGCAATATGATACCAATTATACCCTTAAACGGATCACCAGGGCCGCGATTCGAAAAATAAACACATACACTGGACAGACACAGCTCCAACCCAACTCAACTCAACGCTATAACGACATTGACATTTGCTATTCGAACAGATTTTCATTCAACATTGGTCTCATATTGTTCTCACATTGGTCACACATTGGTAGCACATTGTACCAATGTTGTACCAATGTGAGACCAATGTGTGACCAATGTGAGGCCAATGTGAGACCACTGTTGAATGAAAATCTGTTCGAATAGCAAATGTCAATGTCGTTATAGCGTTGAGTTGAGTTGGGTTGGAGCTGTGTCTGTCCAGTGTGTGTGTTTATTTTTCGAATCGCGCCCCAGTGTTTTAGTTACATCCTGTAAATGGCTAGTATTTAAAGACACAACAGTTACCATAACCTGTAACTATTATACTGAATTGCACGTAAAAAAAAAATATTCACATCAAAAAATCGCTTTGATGTACTATCGGGTTCAGAATTGCATGGCCATTTTATGAATGAATTCATTGATAAATTGACCATGCAATTTTGAACCTGATGGTACATATATTCAGATTTTTTTGCTGTGCAAGTCAGTACTTTTTGACATATGGAATAATATATACCATTTTAATTATGTACGAGTAATACATTTTTATGCTAGTTTTAAAGGTTTTAGTTTTTAATTATTTTATGGGCCCTTATTTGCCTGAATTTCTTAAAATTAGTTTGTAAATCACCTTTTTTTACTTTCTGTTTCTGTATGTTTGTTTACTTAAATCAATTTTCATAACTATCATACCATTTTGTCTTATCGAAGTTCTGTTAACTCATGTGCAAATCGTATATAGATCGGACTAATTCAATTACCTTTCAGAATATTAACATTCAAAACCATCCATTCCCAGAATTACAATTGAAATCCTGTCGAATATATATCCATAGGATTAACCTGGTACTGTGTACCGGAAAACCTATTAACAGGGAGCTCTTAATAATACTGCTATGAACGTGGGTGGCCAATCCTGCCGCGTAGGTATTTGCTGGGAACTATGTCCTTTCAGATGGCATGTGGCGTATCATCGACTACTAATCATAGACTCCTTCATAATAGCTCAATTTTACAAAGAGGCGTGGTCAAAAACACATCGCTTATTTACGTATAAAAATTTTACAATTCAAAAATTTTGTTTATCCATTTGACCACTGCAATTGAAACAGTTGTGATCGATGTGATAGGGAGGGTAGCCCTCGTGTGTGGTGACCGTGTATTGTCCGTCTAAGAGGAAAATGATCTATAACCGTTGTTTGTGTAATGGTGAGTACTGACCGCCTATGTTAGTTGGGAGCTATGAGCGAATTGATTGAAATGTTGCGGTATAGTACAATTGAGGAACTTGCGACAAAAAATTCAAAGTTAGCTCTTTCGGTTATTGCTGCATACATTTTTGTGTAGAAAAGATACCTTTTTATTCAACTAGGAACCCTTATAGTTGATGATGACATCGATCGACGGCTGATCGATATGGGTGTCGTCTATCGTATATCTAACGTAGCAGTGACGGCCACGCGTTGCAGCGTTGTAGGTTGTTGGTGTTACAGTAGGTACGTGGTTTTGATTGTTTATATTCTCAAAATAAAACCAACTTCTTGCTATATTTAGGGTTCCGTAATCAACTAGGAACCCTTATATTTTCGCCATGTCTTCATTCAATTTTCTATTAGTATGGACCGTATTCTAACTTTAAAACACGTTATGACACAATCCAAGTTCAATACCACTCCAATGCATTAACTACACAATATAGCTATCGCCTAAAACGTCTGAATCAGAAATATCAGAATTTGCTTGAAAATTCAACTTTAATACAACTTCAATTAAATTATTAAAATTATTAGTGTAAAGTCTAAATTCACTCGCCTATTCAGAACATCTTGTTTACATTATATTCTTCAAATAATCATGTTAAAGAAACTTAAATTAGTTTTGTATAAGTACTTAAGTAGTTTGTTACTAACTCATAACATAATACATATATAGTTACGTATAAGAGAATGATTAAGAGTGCTCTTTTTCGCCAACAAACTGTTGCACAGTTTGGCGAAACTATAAAATACTGTATTGATTAAAACATCTTTTTGGCAATAAATAAAAATAAAAAATTCGTTGATTATTTGTGGTGTGTCGAAGTTTTGTTTGAGATAGATTGTGTTGTTAAAGTATTGTTTATGTATTTTAAAATTAGAATACGGCACTAGGTACCTATGTGTTTTAATCACGCTGACAAAGTGGTACGCCAACAAAATCTGAAAATATATTATGTTTAGGGTACAGTCACCGGCAATAGTATCTTTCTACACGAAGGATGTTGTTATACCCTATATAAAAAATACGTGAGTGTTGTGGAACACTCGGTTGGAACGAAGTTATATTATTAAATTTTTCACTTTTTCGTAATTTTTGTGGTTTTTTTTGTATTTTTTTGACATATTTGTAATTATCTATTTGTCGACAGACTGCAGTCTTTCTTCGGGACCACGGGGACATTGTCGTCCCCGAAACGTCGAAGGTAATTTTAAAATTATATACGTGGTTAAGTCCCGTTAATACAAATAGATATGTGTGAAAACCGTGAAAGTTTAAATCAGTGTTATATTTGTAATTTTTGTAATTTTTGAAATTTTTGAAATTTTGAAATGTTTTCACGTTTTTCACTTTGTCACTTCTCACGACACTTCACTTTACGTCACTTTATTCTATTTCAATTTTTTTTATATTTCATTTTACATGTTTCTCAAACGTATGGCTCTGTGTCGCGTTTTCGTGACGTGACGCTATTTTGTGACGGTCATGTGACTTTTTTTTCGCCTAGCCCCCCATCCGCGAACCGTCCGACAAGGAACTTCGTTCCAATAAAATACATGCATAAACAATGAATTGTCGATAGAAACCTATTGAACTGCATCAATAACTCAACTGACGTATAACATCGACAGCGATGCATAGGTAAATGCATCCACTAGTTCCCAAGGCACTCTGTGAATTATTATGCAAACTTGAGAAAATGTATAACAATATTGTTCAATACTGCTTTTATCAAAAGACTATAGAGACCCTCAAAGCTATACTAGCAGTTCTTGACTGACACTATACACTTTTACTGCCAAGTTCAGTTTACGCTAAGATCTGGACGTGGCAGTGAGAAACGTATGATGCGCCACGAAAGCTGGCGCGAGATTTGTATCTAACTGGCATAATTTTCATAGACTTTCGGCACCAGCTCTTGTGAATTTACCCATACTTACGTACAGTATGGCATGTGGCGTAAATATTTCACAGTTGAAGTTCCCTATATTGCCTGCATTGAAGCAGGCATTAATATACTGGTCTGTCAATAATATTTTAAAGTCTGACCAGAAATATATGATCATTGTCTAGAGGGCGCTATTATTCTCATTTATATGGCAACAGTTTAGTAGGTATAGCTATAGAACGTATTATTCTCTATGGTATGGTGACATATTGATTTGAAAATGTTTAACATCGAACTAGTTTCATTTCCCGAGCGTATTATTTACAGCAGTTTATTATATACACTATTTACAAGGTTTCGCTCTTGACTATAGATAATTTTGTGATTTTTTGTCGTTTATTATTTAATATTCAACACTTTATTATTATTCAAGTAAACCGCCACAATGACACTGACAACAGTGACAGCCTATCACATGCACTCACACATACATATCATCCTGTTACTGCCAGTGTTAGAAATTAGTTCCAATGAAATTCCGCAACATGGCGCATGATCATATATTTCTGGTCACGCTTTCTATAGGTGTTGTGTGTGGTGTTGTGTCCTAAAATCCTGGCATTCCATTTGTAACTCAAGAATTCGGCCTATAACCACATTAACCGTGAACAAGAAACAATAACGTCCTGTTTTTCCCTGTTAATAGTTCAGCAAGGATGCATAAAATCAAATTTCCAGTCTCGTCGGCCCCAAGATCCGCTGACGCCCGTCTTCTAAATCGAGCCTACTAACCTTTCCAGGAGAGTTATAGCCTACATCCAATATGCACGCAAACTTGGCCAAGGCTTACCTCGAATTGATGGCTAGCTGTTATTATTAATATTCAAGATTACTCGAGAGGTAGTTGGTCCCGGGGCTTAGGCGTCATTATTGTTATTGACTGGGATCACTATTGAATAATAAATATTGTGTATTGGAGAAATATACAAGCATTTGGTGAAGTATGGTGTACCTACGAGAAACTAAAAGCTTCTACGTTGGAACCAGTCGATTCACTTGCGGAGAAATTTGCAGTGCCTTTAGTAGCGAAAGAAGCGAGTATGTTTCGTGTTCAAAACCATTGGCACGACTTATTGCTAAGAGAATAAAAGCGTCTAAATAATATCCGCCAAGCTCGTCTATTGCCCACTGTACAAAAATATTGGCCTAACTTGGCCTCATTACTTAGACTCGAAAAACTTATTATGGAATGTCTACTAGCATGGTAAAATTAAAATGAAGATTTTTACTAATAATTTTAAACAAAAAAGAACCGTCTCCACCTTTTCAAAAGCAAATGCTCGAGCTACTGTAAAGATACTCAAATCACTATAGGTGTGCCTATAATAGTTGAAGAGTTCCCTCGATTTCTCCAGGATCCCATCATCAGATCCTGACCTGATCAATGAGACCAACTGTGAAGTATATTCAAAAGAAAAAAAACAAATATCCTGACGAATTCATAACCTTCTCCTTCTAAATATTGAAGTCGGTTGAGAACGTTAGTATTCATCGAAAATAATATTTTATTAATAATATTTTAAGCGCCTTTAATAGCATGGCTATCTAAATATGTGACAGGGTTCATCAAAGGATACCATTTGACGGTCGGCGCTTACGCTTTTATTCCTTGAATACAATATTGAATTCGCGAATCCTGCCAAATATTCTATGAGCGCTTATAAATCTATGAATTCAGGGAAAGTCGTGTATGCATCATCCTTATCTCAAAATATTGCCGCGCTTTTGGCATAGCTACTACATAATTTGATTTGCTCAAAAATTTAAGTATAGATAAGTTTAGTGAAACGTCCCACTCTCTCCATTACGCTCTCCATTTGTGAAATAATGAAGTCTATATGTGTACCGACAAAGTGAGACGTTTCACTAAACTTATCTATACTTAAATCTTTAAGCAAATCAAATTATTTTGTTGAATATTTTATTTTATTTTTAGTATTTAAGTAGTAAACTAGTATTTAAGTAAAGTAGTAAACTATATAGTATTTAAGTAGTACTATATATAAGTTATAAACTGAAATAGATGTCATATATTTACTTCAGAAAAAGTGATTCGACGAGATCCGCCGTGCCCGGGTGGTCTAGTGGTCAGTGCGTCTGCGAAAGCTGAAGACGCCAGTTCAAATCTGGCCTCGGACACCGAAGGACTTGGTCACTTTTTCTAAAGTATATGACATCTATTTCAGTATATAACTTGTCTATATTTATTATCTATTTACCACATTTTTAAACTTTAATTTAATAAGTGAAATCACAAAGAGCTTCGTATTCACTGTATCCCATGCAAACAATCTGAAAATATCAATTATACCTTTCTCAATCCGTTTCACATGTGCTGTAAACCAGTATTTCAGCAGCCGGCTCGGAAACACGCGTCAAATTGTCTACATCAATCATTGTATAACTTAATTAGAAATTAACCGCATCCTAACCTAACGGTTATATAATATATGACGAAACTTGATAGAACTTTGACACATTTGTTTCAGTGTCACACTTACACTTGTATAATGTTGGATCATTTAATGTAGAACTTATTTATGTTGTTGTGTTATATTGTTATGTTGTTCAGGTTATCCTGATAACAAATCTGAAATTCTCTTGACCGTACATTATCGTAGAATGAGTTTTTTTTGTGAGGTAAAAATTTAATCGTAATAAATAAATAAAATAAAATTTATTCACATTCTTAAAATTACTTTACAACATCCAGGCTGGTACCTCTTTTCAAGTATTGATAATACGTGTGTTAAGAGACACCGATCTTCCGCAAGTGGTTAAAGCATGCAACATTATGTACATACTTTGGTGATTATAAATATTATAATATTTAGGTTGCGAACTAATTGACTGAGCATATTTATCTGTTTTTATTCGTTATTGAATTGTCGCGATTATGAAAAATACAGCTCTATTAAATTAGTGTGAATATAGAAACAATGGTCAGAGAAAATAATAGATGTTGTTTTGAGTAGTTGACAAAAGACAGCAAAACTTTAAAAAAAAACCGGCCAAGTGCGAGTCGGACTCGCGCACCGAGGGTTCCGTACAAACCTATAGGTATATAAGTAAAAGTTCAGCTATTGCGTTCACATAGAAGTTTGATTTTGTTACAGATTAAAGGTATTAGAGACCTAAGTATTTGATATGAATTTCAATTTAATAACCTAACTTTAAAATTATTAAAAATATTGTTATTATATGATGTGACTAAAAATTTACGGCTTTCGCAATTATTCCTTTATTTGTGCTATAAGACGTCGCTTCGTACCAAATTTCAAGATTCTCAGTTCACGGGAAGTACCCTGTGTAGGTTTTGGTTCCCTTGCGAGTTTCGAAAATTTGCGGCATAAACGGCTGTATCTTTTGATTGCGTTGGCTTAGAAGTTTGATTTTTTCACAGCTCTAAGAGACAGTAGTCTTGAGTATTAGATATACATTTTAGCTTGATACCTCCACGCGTTCCTGAGAAAAAGGGTCTTGACAGACGGACAGACGGACGGACGGATAATAAAGTGATCCTAATAAGGGTTCCGTTTTTTCCTTTCGAGGTACGGAACCCATAATAGATGCTGGTTTTCTTTAAGTACATACTCGTACTACCTACTTATACCGAAAAACTATTTCAATGTACAAACTTTGTATGGAGCGTAGGCCTTTTTCTCTGCAGCTGTCCTTATTAGAATAAAATGATTTTATGTTTAAACTGAATTCTACTAATACCTCTAAGATATCCCTTGGCTGTCCAGTGTCGCAGAGTAGGTATAGTATGATTACACATGTGGTTGGCTCTAAGCTGTTAACAGTCTGGGCTTGTTGACACCCCAGTACTAATTCGGCCCTACCTAATGTTCCAAATAACCTAATTGTGTGTCAATCAATCGATCCCTAACCTCACCGAACACTTAGTGGGGCCCACAGCACATTTAGCATCGAGCAACCGCCTACAGTAAACAGGGGCCAATTCGTGTATTCACTTTAGTAGTTTATGTAATTGTTACGTAATAAGGGTCCTTAAAACATGAGTGTGGTTTTATGAAATGAGCCGCAGGCGAATTTCATAATAAGATCACACGAGTGTTTTAAGGCCTAATTACGTACAGTTGCATACACTGCTTTATCTACACTCATATTATTTATTCTAAATGCCTTATTTGGAAACCATAGAATGGCCGCCATCGCACCGCCACCATGGCCAACTCTCGTGTGCCGGCGGTCGCGCGGGCGCGTGTCGGGCTGTCGGCGGATCCCCGGGAGGGTGCAGGTGTACATTATGTTATCAAAACTCATAGCACATCAATAATTGAGCATGAAAAGTTAAAATTACGTTACTGCTACGGATAAAAAGCTTATCATAGTAAAATCGGTCGTGGTAATGCTAGCCATTGCCTACCGTTTTCGAACACGTTTTAGAGAACTTACAATATGAGTGTAGATAAAGATAATTATTGTAACAGAAATGTTTCAAACTTCGTCTGTTTAAAACATTAATCGTCGGGATTACATTTGTAATATTTTATTTATTTTGGGAGTAATCCCAACGATTAATGTTTGTTTATTTGCGTGTAGGAGGATAAATACAATATTTTATAATAATATAATAGTTGACACCAATTTATCTATTCGAATGCTAAGATTTTATGAATTGTTAATCTAGTCGGTAGTAAAGTAACGCTATTGACTTCTACCTATGAAGCAGGCGGTCCCGGTAGCAAATCCTGGTCAGGGTATTTATTTGTTTGTTTATCACGGATATTTTTACTCGACTTATGGATGTTTTCTTTGTATTCGTCTCCCAATATCATAAAGTTCTAAACAGAGGAGGCGGCTTCGCCTCATTTTTCCAAACAAAAAAGTCTGCCAGAACCTGAGAGGGATGAGATACCACACATATAAAATCTGTGCACACAAATGCAGAACTCTCTCTCATTACTACGCACCTATGCTAAATCAATCACTAAATAGCCTTCAAAACGCTAAATATAGCAATTAGGTAGACTTTACAAATGTTGACACTTGGTTCTACATCGGATGCAGTCCTTGCAAATGTCAAACTAAACTTGCTAAGTATCATATTTGCTTGTAATTTTAAACAAAATATAGAAGACAGCAGCCTTTAAGTTTGTTAAATATGCAGATGTCAAACGTCAAAATAATGACTCTGCCTGACATAATAGAAATCGATTCCGTAAACGAAGCTTGACTTTCGATTTTTATTAATGATAAATAAAGTAACATAATGAATCTTGAAGCAAATCAAATTATTTTGTTCAATATTTTTTGATTTGCAATTTTAAATTGTTAGGTACACTACTATATATAAACTGAAAATAGATGTCATTTACTTCAGAAAAAGTGACCAAACCCTCCGGTGTCCGAGGCCAGATCTGATCAGATCTGGAGGGTTTGGTCACTTTTTCTGAAGTATATGACATCTATTTTCAGTAAAGTAACATTATATTTACCTGTAAAATTATATTCCATCTTTTTGTTAACGAGACGTAGTAGAATATGTTTTACACCCAAAAACAGCACATAAAGGCATTTTCACGAAGCTCTTTATCCACTGAGAACGATGACCGAAATGCGTGTTATCTAGTTTTTAACTAGTTTTTATGAACGAATATGCATTTTCAGCTTATCCTTTTGACAGAGGGAAACTGTACCTAAGCGTACTCCATTGATAGAGCTTGGTGCCTAATACCCAAGGGCTTGTGTTATAAAAATAAAATAAAATATTTCAGAACATTGCGATTCCATAAACATTGTTATCTAGTATCCTTAAACTACATATGAGTGCTTACAAAATAATAAAGATCATTTTATAAAAAAATCTTTTTTATTTCAATTTATTTTTATTTTTAAAATCATGCCAAATTCAACACAACAACGTTATACACTTTTTAAGAACACAAGTGAGCATATATATGCTCTATATGTAGGTATATACCTATAGTCTAAAAATATGGCTTATATTGTGCATGAACATTAATTTCTCATCTCGACCTAAGTATTCGATCCGCGCCTCGGGGCATCGTGTCTACATAATTATAAACATTTAACTTCGTAGTAACGTAACATTCCATTAGCTAAATTAACTCCGAACTTCGTATTTCTACATGGGTTTCTCCCTGTTCGAATTTTTTTGTGTTGGAAAAATAAGTCCTTACTTTGAAAAAGATGGGTATAATTCTTATTTTTTATTTTGAGTCCGTAGGCATTGTTGAGGAAGTATTTTGATATTAAAAATGCTATGGTATGTATACATATATATACCTATATATAAAATTCATTGTTTACTTTGACTAAGCACTAGGAGACTTTTTTTAAAATTTCTGTTGAGCAGACTTTTTGTAAATGTTTAACCTATTAGTTGTGAAAGATTTGGATGAATCAAATTAAGCCATGGAACGCCTAGGGGGTTTCTTGCCGGTCATAATAAATACTTCTCAGGGCTGAGGTGTAGAGTACAAACAGGTGTAGTTGTTTCTTTTACTTGACTTTAGTTTATGTGTCAACAGGGTCCTTTGGCCTATTTACTGGATACTTACATAAAACTGGCCCTTTTCGAGCCAATTGTGAAGTCGCTCCTACTTTTTGGTCGCGAGACATGGAGAGTGTGGTGGCTTAACAAACAAGTTTCAAGTCTTTGTCAACAAGTGCTTAGGCACTTAGCATCTTAGGATCGATACTACGTATCTTCTGGACAAATAGGATTCTAAACTAGAAACTGTGGGCACAGTGTAGACAAATCCCGATTGGGCAAGAGATTGCAAAGCGAAAGTGGAGATGGGTCGGTTACACAATCCGCCGGTGCCACGATAATATCGCGTGCATTGCTCTCAACTGGGAACCCCCAGGAGACGAACGTAGATCGGGTCGTCTAGCTGAATGCCGTTCAGATGAGCTGTAGTGGCGCTAGGAGCATTGCTGGGGATCGATAGACGTGACGTGAACTCGTAAAAGGCCTCTGAACCACTGGGGTACCATAGGAACAACTAGTCGAAATAGTTGACGCAACTGAAGGAGTTAGTCTCGTTCCCATACTAAATAAGAACGGGGCGCAGGGGGCAATTCTTGAGTTTCTAGCGCTCGACTCTGACATTTTAAATTTTGTGAGTAACGATAAAAGGTATTTCATAAATATATACAATAGTAATTGATAATCGTGGTTATTTACACTATCAATAGTTTGTGAAAATAGAAGCGACAAACTTTTATGTGTGACTATTAAATTTCTTTGAATTCGAGCACTCAAAAGTCAAGAATCGCCGCGCAAGAGTTGTTGAGGATGAGGTCTTGAGTTGTCGTATATTCTCCATCTCTTAGTTGAGGTGATCTGTTCAGGAAAATCATCCAGACGGAATCATTTGCCGGTGGAGCCGCGAGCACAACTATGTAGTTTGAACATGATTGTGAAACCTAATATTGGCAGCAAAAGGACTGACGTTCTGTGAAACGTGCCCATTGTGCTTTTGGCTTCAGAGAACAAAGGTTTCGTTCACAAACCCAATGCGCTCATGTACACAGTCGTAATTAATATTTAGTTTCATCCCTTTGTACTCGCACTGAGATGTGAGTGCGGTGAAAGTAGGGGAAACTGTTATAATACCGGTTTGTAAGTATAATCATTATATCAAACTTATTTTAACTTTAATGTAAAGCTTTAGCACTTCTTGTATGTGAATAGATTACTTCTATAAAATTAACGCATTAAATACTTACATTGTAGTCTAATTAGACGTCATCCTTGGTTCTTTATTCCATGTAGGTAACAATTAAATTATAATGTTGTGTTTAGTCTTTTAGGTTGTTTTAATTAAATAAAGAGAAATTAATTATATTTGTCTGTAATAAAAATAATACGAGATGTACAGTCAATGCCAAAATGATGTGTACATTTATGCACCCTATTCCTTTAATAATAAGGTTCAAAAATATATCCATATTTTAGCGTTGAACAGTGAACTGACATTTTAATCCAAAAAGTAACTATCATATTTGAAAATAATACGCCTACTAATGCTTGGGATGCATTCAGCGAGCATAATTAAATGGAATTATTATCTAGTTATTATTCGAATTAAGTTTACATATTTACCCAACACCAGTTAATTTTCATCTCGCTGTTGAAAGTGGTTAACCGCATAGTGTCTGTAACGTATTTACTCCCAGAGCCTGGTCGATCATCTACTCATTTGCATTTACATGAGGCCGTGATTGTGCCAAGCCAATGTTTTTACATATTTACGGAATGCAGGGTATTTCATTAAGTTTTCTAGTTTAACAAAGTTGCGCAGCTCATAAATGGTGGATGGGAAATATGTAATTAATGTTTTTAAGCATATTAACAATTTTCAATTTTATAGGAGTTGGCAGTATGTAGGTACTCCTTTTCACTCCATATTCATATTTATTATGGACTAAGAGGTGGCCACGTCAGATATGATACAATAATGAGAGCAACGAAACCCATCTAGTAAGATTGCAATACTATCCTTATCGCTATATCCCCGGATATCTGGCAACTTTTAATGAGTGGAGGTCAGAGTGACAGACTAGCAAAACTTTTCAGTTGGAATAAAGTAATATCAAAATAGGTAAAACTGCCGAAGTTGTCTTATTTACAGAAGACCGGGCCTAACATTAACATTAGCTATTACATATTACATTAACTATTTTAACATTAGAGCCAAAAACAATGCGTATTATTTCGGAAACAGAAACAGTAGGCGACAAACTATGAATTACATTATACGTCGTTTTGGACTACTTTCCACCATCAGAAAGTTTTCGCAATGATATTATCTAATTATTTATATAATTTCTCATAATACTGCATCAAAATCAGAACTCTAGGTTGTTAATTTGTACTCTTAAAGTGGTTTGCATTCTGCAACCTCCACCACTTTACAGCTGTCAAACTAACGAGAGGAGTTTCGTCGCTCTCATTATTGTATCATATCTGACATGGCTAGCTCTCCATCTATTAGTTGTTTAGTATAATATAAACCTGGTATTGCAACACAACTAATTTTAAATAAAATGACATAAAATAATAAAAGTATTCATATTAGCGTCTACAATCAAGGTTCGCTGGTTAATGAAATTATGCATATTACAATAAATTTTCACCAAATGTAATAAAAGTGGTTGAAGTCTTGTAATTTAACGCATAATTGTATCTAAACATCACTTTTGATTTATTATTCCTTGTGTAAGCCAGTGTTTTACGGAATACAGGTTATTTTATGAAATTTTATAATTCTATAATGTTCTACTACTAAGGGATATAAAATACTTAATGTTTTATAATTTTGAGGATTTTTATAATTTTTCCATAATAATTATTAAACATAATATAGAACTAGTATTACAACACGACTTCTTTTAAATATTATGATACATAGGTACAGTATCTAATAGGTATATAGGTACAAATCAGCGCCATGGTTTATAACTAGGTAATTTAAGTAGTTTGATGGTTAATTATATATAAACATATAATAAAATAATTTAAAATTTCAGTTAATTTCGAAAAATTTTAAAAGCTTGCTAATTTTAAGTATTGAAAAATTCCTAAATGTACATGTACATTTTTAGGCTGACTATTAACTCTTCGAAGGCCGAAACTCAATCGATTTAAGTTCATTTATGTTTAAACAACATTAGCAAGGACACTAAAGACGTGTTTACTGACCTAATACGTAGTTGTGGGTAAAATACTGCCACTGATGTAGTCCCTAGGGTTTGAACAGACCCAAAACTTTGGCGCGATTAATCCGCTCTCTAGAGGATACATCAAATTGTATAGAAAATATTGCTCATTTACATGGAACGCTCACGAACAACTTTTTACGGTCCCATAGAAAGCTTTAGGATTTTCATTGTCAAGGGTGTCGTTAGAGCTACATGTATTTTACTCGTTACATAGAATTAACTATGTTATTAAATTCACCTTTTAGACCGAGAGCTGGCCACGTCGGATATGACACAATAATTAGAGCAACGAAACCCCTCTAGTTAGTTTGCCATAAGTACTGTGCTTGTTTCTAGATCCGGACATCTGGCAGCTGTAAAGTGGTCAATAAATGTAAATAAGTTGAAGAAAACAAATCTTAGAGTTCTGGGTTTGAGTGCAATATTATGAGAAATTATGTTATTAGTATTAATTACATTATATCATAGCCACCAGACGTTTCTGTTGGGGGAAAGTAATGCAAAATGATGTATAATTAAATTTATAGTTAGTAGTACTGTTTTAGTTTCCGCAATAATACACAATGTTTTTTGTTCTAATGTTAAAATATAGGCTCTGCCCTCTTTAAATGGCACAACTTCGGCAGTTTGTACCTATTTTGATATTACTTTTTTCCAAATGAATTTTTTTATGGTCTGTCACTCTGACCTCGACCCATTTAAAGCTGCCAGATGCCCGGATCTAGCAATAAGGATGGTAAAGCAATCTAACTAGAGAGATGTCATAGCTCTCATTATTGTGTCATATCTGACGTAGCCAGCTCTTAGTCCATTAATCAAACTCGTTTCACGATATCCTCACCGGTATCGCCTAACTTTGTCAATTAAAAACGGTTGTTAATAGTTTTTTTATTTATTAAAGATGAATAAAATATATTGGCAGAATAACCTGGGCATGTGTGTAGAAAGCATTCACTACGGAATAGTGGGAACACTACAAAGAGGGCCAATTGGAGACGAAGAGAGGAGACCTACAAATATAGCCTCACTTCTCACAGATCAGTTCCCTTCGGCATGGTAGCGAGAATGATGGTGGCGTTGCCTCTCTGCACTGCCAGACCCAGCCTTCGGGCTAAGAAAGTGCCTACCTTGTGGTCGCGTGACATGCCTATCAGCAGGAACGACATTTCCTTACTAAAACCCTTTTCGTCATATGGACCGGGCGGCCAGCATATGATCACTTACCATATATCAATAAAATTTGGTGTGTGAGTGGCTTTTATAACTCGACATATATTATTTTTAAAAACATTTTTAACTCCTATACCGAGCTGAAGCTAATACATAAATAGTACAGTTTATACCTTATATACTTCTAAACATAACTCATAGTTAATAATCATGATAAGTGTAAATCAAAACATACACACACACGCATACACACACCACAGAAACACATTCACACACACACACACACACACACACACACACACACACACACACACACACACACACACACACACACACACACACACATACACACACACACAGAGATAGAGAGAGAGAGAGAGAGATAGATAGATAGAGACACTCACGCACACACACACACACACACAATACCATCCACAATATAAATTAATTTAGTAATGTATAAAAGCTCTAAATACACCCTTTCATGTACAATTTATTTGAATATCAAGACCAAAACCGTTTATGAGTTATTGCTGGTTACCTATCATAATGTCGAAATTCGTTACTCCGAATATTATTAGCCCGAAAACGTTTCCCTTTTTTCCACTTCGCGTAATTATTGTTTGCCCGAAATTACGTTTCCCATATTATTATGTCCCCTATTTTTATTTCGTCGCAATTTCATTTCGCTTATGATTCGAATCGCCACTTATTGAAATCCCGAAGTTTCATTTGCCAACTAATTTATTTGGCGTAAAGTTTTACTTCCGAAATATTACTTTTCCGCTGTGTCAAAACATCGAATCGCATGAGTTTGCAATGTAATTTGCGTAGGCGTTAATGTTATTAATTGGGTGGGTAAGTTAATAAAATTGTCAACCCAATCTTGTCATTTGTTTATTTTATCAGAAAGGTTACAATTGCAGTGTGGGTTTATATAAAATGGCACATAAATACGGGGAGCTATTTAAATCTAATAGGGGAGGGTTGAAACTATATTTCGAGGGTTATACTTTTGAAAGGAACAAAATCAATAACAATCGTTTTTATTGGGTTTGTGAGTTTCGACGGGATAAGATTTACAAGTGCAAAGTTTCAACAGTGAGTACACCAAACGTAGCTAATGACAAATTGCATGATATTCAAAAATTGCCAGATGAACACAACCACGAGCCAAATCCATTGCGCAAGGAAATGTCAGAATTCATGCAAAGCGTTAAGGAAGATGCCAAAAAAACGGGATTAAAAGTGTGTCAAATACTACATAACCAACAAAGTTCATGCAGTGACGAAGTTTTGGACAATTTACCATCTAAATCAGCATTGAAGCAAGTGATTTACAGAGCTAAGGCGAAACTTCCTAAAATTAAGGAACCAAGTGATATATTATTTGAAATTGACATAAAAAATACCCAAATTAAAAACAATAACTTTGTCTTAAAAGATCAAATTTATGATGGAGATCACCGTATTGTACTATTGTCAACTAATAACATGATGAAACTATTACAGGACGCTGATTTTTGGATTATGGACGGCACATTCAAAATTGTGCCTTCCATTTTTCAGCAATTATATACCATCCATGGAAACATATCCATTACAAATAATAAATACAAGACATATCCTTTGTTGTTCGCATTATGCACGCACAAAAACAAAAGGTCATACGATGTTATGTTTGAGTTATTAAACGAATATGGCACGGAAAACGATTTAACTTTTAATCCAAAAGTATGTATACTGTTTCCGCGGGGTCGCAGTTCTAACCTAACCTAACCCACTTTTCTAGCGCCAGTTTGTTTCCGCGGGGTCGCAGTTCTAACCTAACCTAACCCACTTTTCTAGCGCCAGTTTGTCTCCGCGGGGTCGCAATTCTAACCTAACCTAACCCACTTTTCTAGTGCCAGTTTGTTTCCGCGGGGTCGCAGTTCTAACCTAACCTAACCCACTTTTCTAGCGCCAGTTTGTTTCCGCGGGGTCGCAGTTCTAACCTAACCTAACCCACTTTTCTAGTGCCAGTTTGTTTCCGCGGGGTCGCAGTTCTAACCTAACCTAACCCACTTTTCTAGCGCCAGTTTGTTTCCGCGGGGTCGCAGTTCTAACCTAACCTAACCCACTTTTCGTGCCAGTTTTTTTCCGCGGAGTCGCAGTTGTAACCTACTTAACCCACTGTTCTAGCACGAGAGTCGCAAAAACCAAATCATAACACAAAAAAGCGACAAGCAACAAATTTCCAAATGCCGGGAATAATTAATAAAATCTGTTGCAATTTTTTTTATGGCATTCGGTGTAATGATATTAGGGGAAATGAAATTTAGGTGTAACGTAGCATCGGAATTATGAAAAGTGGGGTAACAAATCAGTTGTCAAACAATAAAGTTTGCAAACGTTCTTCGGGCTATTGAGTTTCGGGAAAACGTTAATTCGGGGAAACAAACCAGCGGCGTTTCGTAAGTATGGTAAACAAAGCAGATGGATTTTAAAAATTCGGGGAACTGTTTTCGGACAAGTGAAAATCGGACAAGTCAGTTTCGGAAGATCGATAGGTTACCGTTATTGCTGAAAATAGGTCATTATACAAAAGTGCCGTACGCTCTATGCCCCCCAAAAAATGTTTAAAAAATAATTCTTATGCTTCAATATATGGTGAGTGATGACTACTACTCACACACTAAATTTTATTTATATAGGCCGTACATTTCGACTACAGACGGAAAAAGCACTCCAAAAGTTGCACCTCTAAAAGTGTCCGAAAACGGAACGGACCAGGCTGAGGGCTGTCCGACCAAAAAATAGTAAAAGAGCATCACTCCTACTCGATGAGATAAAAACACCCCAAAAATGGAACCACTAAAAATGTCCGAAAACCGAACGGACTAGGTTGTGCCGCCGACCAAGTGATTTGTGACCTGTTAAACTTTTACTTTTCGATGAATAAGGTTCCCAACTGCTCCTCGATGAGGTAAGTGATCATACGGTGGCTGCCCGGTCTATGCGTCTTGTAGCACCTGAATGTAAATTAAATTTACATAGCTAATGTCGGCCGAATATTGGTCCGGGTCGAAAAACTTTTAACAAATATAGATGATATACTCGTAGCTAGGTAAATATTACTCAAGGTTTTTTTAATTTCCAGTAACGAAGTTAATTTACAGCTTAGATTGTCTATATACCTGCAGTCAGCAGCGAATATCACCAAGCGGGCGAGATGCTCAAAACAAAATAAACACTCGTTGTCTTAACAATCAAATCGTGCTAAGATTTTTCTGTACACCTCGGCCGATAATCTTTATCGCCTGCTGACTGTATACCGCACCTCAAACTTGTCAGCGCTTGCTCATTTATCTTTTGCACTAAATATTTTTTAAGAAAAAAACCGACTTCAATGGGGAGATCCGGTGAAGGATTATTGTATACTCTTAGACTCCATAAAATGAAATAACTTGCTAAGAAACACAGCGAAGAGGACAAATCGACAAACGTGAACCATTCGTCGTTGAATAGTTCCGTATTGATCATCATCAGCAGTTCCACTTCATTAAATGTTAATCTTTTGAATGAAAATGCTTCATTTGTTGATAATAATACAAAAATCACTGTGTATGCCTTTAAGATTTGAGGAGTCCCTCGATTCCTCATGGATCCCATCATCAGAAGTTCACCTTGACGAAAATTTGTCGTGACAATCAAACTTGCTTCACAAACACAGCGAAAAGGACAAATCGTCAAACGTGAACTATGTGTCGTTGAAGAGTTCCGTTCTGATCATCATCAGCAGTTCTACTTCATCAAATGTCACTGTTTTGAATGAATTTAAAAATATAAAAATCACTATATGTATGCCTTTAAGATTTGAGGAGTTCCTACGATTCCCCATGGATCCCATCATCAGAACTTGATCTTGACGAATCACTATATGTATGCCTTTAAGATTTGAGGAGTTCCCTCGATTCCTCATGGATCCCATCATCAGAACTGCATTTTGACAAAAACTGGATCAATCTGTATATTCTTACAATCAAAAAAATAATTTTCAAAATTGGTTCAGACATGATGGAGTTATGGAATAACAAACATAAAAAAAACATACATGCCGAATTGAGAACCTCCTCTTTTGAAATCTTGAAGTCGGTTAAAAATAAAACGTTATAAGTAATTGTTAAAAACTGTCATAAATATTAAACGAGAAAACTAAAAGAAGTCTTTGCCATTGATTGGAGCAATTCGACAAATGTGATTTAGTTAAGTTACTTCATTATTTATTCAAACCTTATGTCCTCTACTTCAAAGGAGTTCGGCACGAACTTTGGTCTAGCGGCGAACTAAATTAATACGAGTATACTAACTGAAATACGAGTATATGTCACCTAAGAAAAAAATACCAAGGAGACTGTAGAAAATACTTCAGTTAAACGCTCTTCATATTCAAACAGTCTCAAGCATCTATCACTTTAAAAAGGACTAGTGTAAGCGCTTCAAGCTTGGCCAGTCACCCAAAACCCTTAGATGTCGTAATGAATTGCTAACATTATAAAAGCTGCGGTTGTCTGAGAATGTACAGATAAATGAATGGCTATAAAGCCGGGTCGAGAAAGATGGCTGGGTCGTTGGTTACGGGTTTTATGGCCGATTATCCTAAGGCAATGACGATTTCATAGAGCCGGTGCGATTTTGTGCCAAGCGGCAATACGTTTCGTGACATTTGCAAGCTCTCCCTTACTAAATTCACTGGAGAGATAGAGAAGTGAATGGGGACTGTTTTTCGTGTTTTCTTTTGAGGCGGGTGAGTTAGACGTCACAATCTGTTGCTTCTCGAGCTGGCAGTCGATATTGAGACGGTTATTTCTCCGTTTATTTGCTGCTGCGACGCGGCGCCGGACGAGTATTCCTTTTGCTAAGATGGCTCAAGGCAACCAGTGTATGTCCTAAACAATCTAAACATCCGTTATCATGTGTGAGCGAGGAACATACTTGCTGGTTGCTAAGTTACTGGTCTAGCTAGCGCTATGTAAGCGAGTGGAATAGCAGGTGCTACGTATACTTTTTATGTTTGTTTTACAATGTCGCTTATTGAATTGGTTCGATATTTGTTCGACCCTTTATTAGAGAGAATTGTTTGCTTTAATATGTCAAATTGACCCGTTAGACGGGTACATTTCATGTGCATACAATGAAATTCTTCTTGAATTCTATTACTTTTATTTTATTTGTATTTCTACTACGTATTTAGGACTGATGTACTGTATATTAATTACAAAAAAAACGTTCCAAATTTACTTAATAGTAGTTTATGTAACTGTTACGTAATAAGGGTCCTTAAAACATGAGTGTGGTTTTATGAAATGAGCCGCAGGCGATCACACGAGTGTTTTAAGGCCTAATTACGTACAGTTGCATACACTGCTTTATCTACACTCATATTATTTATTCTAAATGCCTTATTTGGAAACCATAGAATGGCCGCCATTGCACCGCCACCATGGCCAACTCTCGTGTGCCGGCCGTCGCGCGGGCGCGTGTCGGGCTGTCGGCGGATCCCCGGGAGGGTGCAGGTGTACATTATGTTATCAAAACTCATAGCACATCAATAATTGAGCATGAAAAGTTAAAATTACGTTACTGCTACGGATAAAAAGCTTATCTTATCATAGTAAAATCGGTCGTGGTAATGCTAGCCATTGCCTACCGTTTTCGAACACGTTTTAGAGAACTTACAATATGAGTGTAGATAAACTATATTACTTTAACTATTTGTTATAATTGATGTCGCATACAGTTTTATGTCTATAAATAGAGCATTGAAATATTGCAACAAAGTTAATTATTAAAATCACAAGGAATTTGCGATATCGTGTATTTTGGATCATATAACTTTGTTCGAAGTCAAATCTGGTACATCGCAGATTAAATTTAAATTTAACTAACTTCTATAATAATCCAACGCCGTGTCTGAATAAAGTTAAGCTAATCAATGTAGCAAAGTCTCGAGTCTTAGTCTGTCCTCTTTGTCGATTTATTTTCTATCAGAGAACGAATTTACCAATTTGGAGGCGAATTTTAATTAAAAAAAATATAATATCAAATCAATCAATCAATCAACAAACATAATAGTTAGGAGTGCCAGCGAGATGAACTGATAATTAATATTGAATAGATATCATCTCCATATCGTATTGTCAAAGCCTGAATTCCCGTTTTGCAACAAAATATTAGAAAAAAAAATCTACTATGTAGGCACTTGGGATTCCAAATGGGATTAACGTTCAAATGATTAGATAGTCCAGCTGTAATATAAAATGTCATAGTTTTTAAGCAGACCCATTAATACAGTAATCTACGAGTATGTATCTCTGTACTATAGACCAAAAGTCGACAGCATTACCATCATCACCACTTAGATGGTTGGCAGTCCTCAACTGTGCGTTTCTCGAGAAACTTCCTGCCTCACACAACAAAACTGTGGAATGAACTGTCGTCTGCGATATTTCCGGACCGATACGACCTTCAAACCTTCAAGAAAAGAGCGTGTTCCCATCTTAAAGGCCGGCAACGCGCTTGTGACCTCTCTGGTGTTGCGGGCGTCCATGGGCGGCGTTAATTGCTTACAATCAGGCGATTCGTCTGCTCTTGTGCCTCCTATTTCATAAAAATAATAATTGGACAAAAAGATGGAGCGTTTATACAACGAGTGTCGGCGTGATTTTGATGGGCGTTTTAAACAAATAGTCGGTGGTGTACACTTATTTATACGGAAAATGATGATGATGGAATTTCCATTTGCAGAGCTAATCCTTTAGGCTCTAAGATTAATTTAAGAAGGGGAGCCAATCAAATTTCTGATGCAAATTTTTGACGAAGTGGGGGTGCCCCCCATAATTAATAGTCAAGTTTGTCTGGTCAACGATGTCGGAGCTTTTAAGGTTGTGTAGTACAATCAATTTCATCGATAAATCACCACGTGTTTTTTTTTTTAAGTCAACGGTCATAAAATGGTGCATGTGATATTTTTGCTATTATCTGTCAATTATTCGTCCTACGAATACAAAAAATATCTTATTAGATAGCTAAACATATCAGCAATCGATTAAATCTAACAATCATACGCAAACGTTTCAATAACAGAGCAAAAAAAAATATTAAACGTAAATAATAAGGACAAAAACGCATATTTTTTTCAGATTTCGTTTGTTTTTGAAAAAACTAGGTCGTTTACCTACTTTTTTTTTGTTCTGTGTTTGTAGTACGGAATATTTGCTAGAAATGCACACCAAAATCGTAGCTCTATCTTTGATACTTCAAAAATAACACGTGTTCAAATATATTAATTACCTTTTTGACACAATCCCAAGAACTGTCATCCCCACTCCCAGTTTTTCTTTTACGAGCAGGTAGATAAATCAAGGGGTGCTGCCAGGTCAATCAGTCATCCCTCGCTCTGCGTTGTGATAACAACCTTCTGCTATCTTCAGCTTACTTCTGTTCGATTGTGTTATTGTTGATACTTTTGTTAATTGTTGGACTTGCTGTTTGTTTTCCGCTTTGTTACAATGGAGGACCGTCAGTATTAGCACACTGCTGACATACATTTCATTTATGGGTTTTGCAACGGGAACGCGAATGCTGCTGTTCAAGAGTACGCAAGGAGGTTTCCTAACAGACCCATTCCGAATGCTCGCACATTCATAAGAATCCATGCACGGCTCGCTGAGAACGGCATAAGAAGTCCTGCCAATGAACGTGTTCGACTTGTGGCACCCCAGGACGAAGAAGAGATATTAAGATTAATCACACATGATCCGAGACTGAGCATTAGAAGAATAGCAAACCGGATGAATTTATGCAAGTGGACAGTCTGGAAAGTATTAAAAAGAGAAGGTTTACACCCTTATCATTTTAGACGGGTACAAGATATTATTGAACCAGATTACGCTGCAAGATCTGTTTTTTGTGCCTGGATAACAAGAAGAGTACGCAGGGATCAAACGTTTTTGAGACGTATTATGTGGACCGACGAGGCCACTTTCACGCGATCGGGATTTACAAACCACCGCAACGAGCATCTGTGGCAGTTGGAGAATCCTCATGCTGTGAGACAAAGTTCGTTCCAGCACCAGTTCTCAGTGAATGTTTGGGCAGGAATTATCGACGATATTTTAGTTGGGCCTATTATTCTACCAGCGACAATGAATGGCCCTCGATTTTTGGAATTTCTTCAAACAGAGTTCCACGACGCATTAATGGAGCTGCCAATAGCATACAGGAGAAGGATGATTTTACAGTTGGATGGTGCTCCCCCACATTTTGCAAGAGATGTGCGAAATTATTTGAACGAGCATTATGTCCCGTGGGTTGGACGTGACGGACATATCGCTTGGCCACCTCGATCGCCGGACTTAACTCCACTCGATTATTTTCTATGGGGAACCTTAAAACAAAGAGTGTACGTTGACATACCGAGAACAAGGGAAGAATTAGTGCAAAAAATAATAGAACATGGAAACATATTAAGAGAAGATAATGAGATGATTCGGCGGTCTACGCAGCATGTTGCGATAAGAGCAACTGCTTGTCTCCAAAAACAAGGGGGCCATTTTGAACAGTTACTCAACTAATTGTTATCGTTAGCCTTAAGATACTCTTGCTGTGATTTCTTATTAAAGTTTAAATTATTATTACCGCTTTATTTTATTTTTATCTCCTTCTAAAAAATAAACTCATTTTTAGGTACATGTTGAAACCTGTGTAACTTCTTAAGTAATTATGTCAGATCCGTAAATTTGGTATCGACGTCTAGCCAATACCCTATACTACAAACACAGAACAAAAAAAAAGTAGGTAAACGACCTAGTTTTTTCAAAAACAAATGAAATCTGAAAAAAATATGCGTTTTTGTCCTTATTATTTACGTTTAATTTTTTTTTTGCTCTGTTATTGAAACGTTTACGTATGATTGTTAGATTTAATCGATTGCTGATATGTTAATATAATAAGCTATCTAATAAGATATTTTTTGTATTCGTAGGACGAATAATTGACAGATAATAGCAAAAATACCACATGCACCCGTGCTCAGGTGTTTGAAAAATTAAAAATGCCGCCATTTTATGACCGTTGACTTAAAAAAAAACACGTGGTGATTTATCGATGAAATTGATTGTACTACACAACCTTAAAAGCTCCGACATCGTTGACCAGACACATTGTATAAGAAAACTGAGAAAACATAAAAAATATGAAATCAATGTTTGATATTTTTTTAAATAAATGCCTATATTTTTTAACATGAAAAATATATTTTCATGATAAAGCCCTGTTATTCCCCTTTATAAAAAGTACATAAATACTATATTGGGTATAATATCTTTAACGAAAAAAAAATAATATTAACAGGCCTGTTATCAACCACAATCTAATTATGTAGGAAAAACGATGTGGTTTGAGCTCTAATGCTTGGCTAATTATATCTTTCACAACTAAATGGACGTCAACCATTTTAAACGCTATTATTTACCTTGCCTTAGGATGCTTGTTATAATCCGTAAGTGAAATAAAGAGATCGTTTAGAAGATACCGGAACCGGTTACCAATAAAGTGGTATTAGATCGAGTGAGGATTTGGTAGGGTTGTTTTTAAAAACTATCAATTTATTAAGCACATCATTGCATTACCGAAAGGTAAGCGCTTGTCGGGTACGGATTGGAGGAGAAGAGCAGAAGATCGAGCACAGTGGCGTGCCATGGGTGAGGCCTATGTCCAGCAGTGGACTGATACTGACTGCTACTGCTGCTGCTAATAATGCTAATGTAGCGCTTACCGAAATGAAAATCCAAAATGACGTTTACCTATCAAGCTAATTTCATCTCTATTGCTATCACATTAGACAGGGACATAACATGAATATAGGGTAACCATATAATTTTGTAACCAAATAATAGGGTTACCCTATCGAAAAGAGTTATCAAATACAGGAGTTCTCCAGTCCCTGTTATCTAGTAACATTTTCAAGTGACGAAGTTTTGAGTTTTGAGTGAGGTTTTGAAGTGAGTGAAGTGAGTGAGTGAGTTTTGTGAGTGAGTGAAGTGAAGTGTTTGTGAAGTGAGTTTTTGGACCCGGGGTATGTCCTTAAACTACGTCCGGACTTGGGTATGTCCTTAAACTATGCCAAAAAGAGAGGTATGGGCACTGCGAATGGCATCTCGCTTAGTGTGGTAGGGCACGTTCAGTGAATGTCATCTCGCTCAAATCTGGAGCAGAGCCCGACTGGGGAAGTACCTCCACCTTACAGAAAACCACAGCTAAATAGCACTAGACCCTACTCATAGTGTTGTGTTCCTGCTGGTGAGTAAGGTTGCCAAAGAGCTCAAAGAGGACCCAGTGTGTTGACGATGTGGGACCCTCTTGTTCCTTTAGCCGTCAACACAGTGAATCCTCCTTTTTGTAAAGGGTCGGCAACGCGCATGTGACTCCTGTGGAGTTACAGGCGTCCATAGGTTACGGTAGCTGCTTACCATCAGGCAGGCCGTATGCTTGTTTGCCACCGTCGTAGTATAAAAAAAAAAAAAAAAAAAAAAGTGAAAGGTACATCATTGGGGATTATCAATAAGAGCCCGTTAAATTTTTAGAGAGAAAACTTAAGTGGTAATATACACCTTCAACTGAGGACAATATGTTGGCGAATAGTGTGCTCTAAAATAAAAATAACAATTTCGTGTTATACCTACTTATTAGACATTACACAAACTTATTTGAAAATGTGTTAATTTATTATAACTTATATTTACATAACTTAATGCAAGTCTGCATAATATCTACATGCTTCATCCCACATCTCCATAATTTTGTGGTTGAAATTTTACCGTCGTCCTGTTGACAAATTGATCCAATATCTGGTGCACACCTTAAGTTCTGATGAAAATTACATTTTAAGATTCTGTATCATTGTAAATCCAAGATGGCTGCCGCTACAGAATGCCACGTATTACATATTTCTTAACAACCCCCTCAATCAAGTATAAAATGAAAGATATTTACTAGTAGAACACAGTGCATTGCGGATCAAAAAGTAAGCGGAGTTTAGACAGTTTTAGTAACATAACCACTTGAAAAGAAATTAAGTAGTGTTTTGGTAAATTCAAAAGCTTTTATTGAGAATCAACAATGCTATAGATAATGTACAAAAAGCTATAAAAATAATTCGGCAGGTTCTAAGTACCAGGCATCACACCACTCTTCTCATCAATGTAGCTAGAGCATTGAAAAGACAAAAAACTAAAATCGTGGGGAACTTGAACCTTTTATCAACGAACAACGCCTAATATCATTATATTATATATGAACTTAGGTTAGGTATGCTACGCTAGTAGTGTGATGAATGGTACCTAGGACCTATCGATTATTTTAGCCTTTAGTACATTACCTGCATCATAATTTTCAATTAAACCGTTTAATTATAACGTACTATAACATACTAATTTCACTACTATTAGAAACGGGGTATTTACCTAACTCTAATATACATGGTATAACCATAAATACCATACCAATAATAATATGTTAATAGTATCTAGTCAAAACAGAAAATAATTATTTTACTTATTAAATTTAAATTTTCGTGAGACATACTATCACTATAAAATATAACGGTTACACTCACAAGCCCAACTCAACAAGCTCAAGCTCAAGGTCAAGCTCTCCGAAACATGTCGCGCGAAGTGACTAAAGTGACGTGAGTTGAGTGTAACCGTTATATTTTATAATTATTTTACTTATTTTATTTATGGCCTGGATACGAGACTTTTAAGGCAAATCTAAACTCTGCACTATAATGTGTTACAAATCTAACAATTATTTTCCCCACTTTCCACAAAAGTAGGAACATTCATATTTTTTTACAGAAACGGTTGAAGTTACCACAAAACTTTCAATGAAGGAAATATTTTTCATGAAATTCTCTACAATTCTTGCCTTTGAAGTATGTTGCTAAGACTTATAGTTTTCAATCTATGTGTCGCGAAAATTTTAATCCCCCCTTTTTACCCCCACCGCACCATAAATTTAGGTGGCTCTGCTTCCTAAAATGGCCTATGGGTCCTCAAGTCTCACTAAAAGGAGATCCCAATCATCGCTAAAATCCGTATAATGCCCTTTGTTGTCGTGTGCACCACCGACTAAAATGAATGAGAGTACAAATGTATGTACTCGTATACGAAAAAAACGCTCGATGCCCAACGCCTATCTGTAGAAGCAGCGTTATATAAAAAACGCTGCGAGCGTGAACTTCGACTTTGTGGCAGCAGTGTTAAATGGGCATTTTTATTTTAACTTATACTCTTATGTTTCAGTAACGTCTAACCGTCACATTCCTGACAAAATGTATGGGATTTGAAATTGACCGTCAGTTGTGACGATTGCTAACAGCGAGTATTCGTGGCCGAAGACCGGGGCTACTCGCAATATCTAAATTTTAAAATCAGATTAGTTTATCGTTTTACTTACGGCTCTTTATCTGTGGTTGTTCAGTAAAGTTCTATTGAAAAAGTCACGGATCTGTTTAGCAGTCACACGTAGCTTCTGGGCGTGTTAGCAACACGAAATAATAAATGAAATTAATTTACTTTCCACCCCGCGTATCACGCCGAGCCATTTATTTTCAATCATTTATCCGAATCGGAGTGCTCTGAGCGCGGCTAATCTGAAGAACGGAATAAAGCAGAATCATAGGTATTATTTATTTTCATTCTGGTAGTAGAAATATAACTTTGGAATGACGTATAGAACGTACAATACAAATCACTAAATATTAATCCCACCAACAACATAAATGTAAAACCGGCCAAGAGCGTGTCGGGCCACGCTCAGTGTAGGGTTCCGTAGTTTTCCGTCCGTCACAGTAAGTGTCCCCACTTAAGAGTTAATAACAGCGCCATGTAGGATATGATATGAGAGTTCCACGTACAGCGACATCTATCGGCAAATTAAGTGAACTATTGCGCGCGAGCTTAAAGTATGGAAGATGATTTTTATGGGATAATTCTTTATTCCGTGAACCGATTTTCACCGTTTTTACTTTATTTGAAAGCACGTCATTTCATTGTAATTTTGTAGAAATTACAGGTACAATAAACATCTGCTTATACGGTAAAATTACAAACTTAGTTCAGAAATTATTTTGTATTTTTTTTGCAAAAACTATTCATTCTATCAAGTTCAAACTAATTTTCCTAGAAAGTTTTTATAAAGTTCTACTTTTGAGATTTTTTTCATATTTTTAAAACTTATGGTTCAAAAGTTAGAGGGGGGGGGGACGCATATTTTTTTACTTCTGGAGCGATTATTTCCGAAAATATTTACATTATCGAAAAATGATTTTAGGAAACCCGTATTCATTTTTAAATACCTATCCAACAATATGTCACACGTTAGGGTTGAAATGAAAAAAAAAATCACTCCCCACTTTACGTATAGGGGAGGTACCCTAATTAAAAAAAAACTTCCACTTTTTATTTTACCACTTTGTCGGCGTGATTGATATACATATTAGTACCAAATTTCAGCTTTCTAATGCTAACGGTCACTGAGATTATCCGCGGACGGACGGACGGACGGACGGGCAGACATGGCGAAACTATAAGGGTTCCTAGTTGACTACGGAACCCTAAAAAAGGAGAGCCAAGTTCAATACAAAAATTATGCTTGGCTGTGGGCTTCGCCACAAAAAGAATGGAGATCTAAATGAGTGCCAAGTTCTATGCAAAATCCAAATATGTATTTACACAAAATAACATTATGAACAAGTATTAAACTCTATTTCTTTGCTTTATTGGATACCTATAACAATTGCTGTTATATAAAAATATGAGATCTTAAAGTAGGTTAGATTTGACTTGGCCAGTTTTCATTACATCAGTCATTTTATAAAGTTATTCAACATATATATATATATATATATTAATTCTGATAAAAACTGGCCAAGTCAAATCTAACCTACTTTAAGATCTCACATTTTTAAATAACAGCAATTGTTATTATAGGTAAAGAAATAGAGTTTAATACTTGTTCATAATGTTATTTTGTTCCTATAAATACATATTTGGATTTTGCATAGAACTTGGCACTCATTTAGATCTCCATTCTTTTTGCGGCGAAGCCCACAGCCAAGCATAATTTATGTATTGAACTTGGCTCTCCTTTTTAGGGTTCCGTAGTCAACTAGGAACCCTTATAGTTTCGCCATGTCTGCCCGTCCGTCCGTCCGTCCGCGGATAATCTCAGTGACCGTTAGCACTAGAAAGCTGAAATTTGGTACTAATATGTATATCAATCACGCCGACAAAGTGGTAAAATAAAAAGTGGATTTTTTTTTTATTAGGGTACCTCCCCTATACGTAAAGTGGGGAGTGATTTTTTTTTCATTTCAACCCTAACGTGTGATATATTGTTGGATAGGTATTTAAAAATGAATAGGGGTTTACTAAAATCATTTTTCGATAATGTAAATATTTTCGGAAATAATCGCTCCAGAAGTAAAAAAATATGCGTCCCCCCCCCTCTAACTTTTGAACCATAAGTTTTAAAAATATGAAAAAAATCTCAAAAGTAGAACTTTATAAAAACTTTCTAGGAAAATTATTTTGAACTAGATAGGATGAATAGTTTTTGAAAAAAAATTACAAAATAATTTCTGACCTAAGTCTGTAATTTAACCGTATAAGCAGGTGTTTATTATACCTGTAATTTCTACAAAATTACAATGAAATGACGTGCTTTCAAATAAAGTAAAAACGGTGAAAATCGGTTCACGCAATAAAGAATTATTCCATAAAAATCATCTTCCATACTTTAAGCTCGCGCGCAATAGTTTACTTAATTTGCCGATAGATGTCGCTGTACGTGGAACTCTCATATCATATCCTACATGGCGGTGTTATTGACTCTTAAGTGGGGACACTTATTGTGACGGACGGAAAACTACGGAACCCTACACTGAGCGTGGCCCGACACGCTCGTGGCCGGTTTTTTACATTTGTTTTTGGTGGGATATCATTACTTTTTGTAAAGAAAACTAGGCAGGTATTGAGATTAAATGTTTTTTCTTGCGTTTCCACTGCATGGTTTTCTTTTTTATGCTATTGTCTATATGCTATTGGTGCCGCGCGCCGCCGACGACACACAGTTGGCCGGTCGTTTAGCGCGTATTAATTTTTTTTTGTATGGGGACACCACTTATTTTTTGACTTAACTTTATTTTAATATTTATGCTATATAGCAAATATAATAATACATATATTGGGATAGTTTCAAATATCTGCTTGTAACGGTTCCAACGATACAATTTTTTTTTTTTTTGTAGGGGACCCACCCTATTATTAACTTTTTTTTTATTTTTAGATTTTTTACTACGCTTACACACAATTACCGAGCTGGATTCCAAATTTCATCCTTCTAGGTCATCTGGAAGTAGGTTAGATTTAGGTACTATATGTCAGTCAGTCAGTCAGTACTAAAATTTACGACTTTTTGACCTTCTTATCTTTCTAACCGTTTGAGCTAGCTTTATGAAATTTGGGCTTCTAGATGTCCTTATGGATATAATTAAACACACGTAGTTTTATGTGTTTACGTTAAAGAGGTTTTGAGTTATAGAAGGTTCAAAAGTGGCACCAAGTGGTTCGTGAAATATACACTCGGCGCTGGCTAGCCAGTTCCTTTGCTTGAACTTGGCTTGACACGCTGCCGCGTGTCTAGATTTCACGTGAATACCCGAAACTAGAAAATAATTTGTAAAAATTACGGCATATGTGACAATCTAATTTACATAAAAAGACTACATATTGTGTAGTTTCTTATAGGAAGTAGGTACTAATAACTACAAAATTTGGACAAAGTAGTACTATTTTCCCTGCACTGGCACATATAGTCATACCACTCCAACTCTGTTTGGACTTTTCTATGCTAAAACGTGGAACTACCTTTAGCGACGAGGCCATTAAGTGGCTGACTGGTCTTAATCTGTACTTATAGTTGCTTTTGTTTTTCATGTATATGCCATACGATTAAATAATTTTGTGCTGACTCGTCCACATGTTGCGCTTAGAAAGTCAGTGCAAAGTTAGCGTTGGACTCTATAAGTACTGAATTTATCATAACATCATAAGGGAAGGATCATTTATGGCGAGCTACGTCCAATAAGCCTATTTATTTGCATTTGGTACTTCTTTTCATCTTTATATTTTAGGTCATGCGGAAAACGCGCAAAGTGGATGGCACAGAAATCGTTTTTTTTTTGTATAAATTGTATAATAATATGTCAAATCCATAAAGTCTATAGCACAGTCTCTAGACCTCAAGTAAGTAAATGGTTCTTAAAAAACCATCTGTGGGTTTTTGGATTTTTGCCTCATTATGCCCTTTCTTAGTGTAATATTTTCCTCAGGTTGTTGCGTTTTTTTACAAACATAAATTGTGGACAAATAACCGCTCACCCTGAATGCGTTTCGTTCCGTTGGGGGAAATAAGATCAAAAAAGAAGCGGGTGAAAGTATCATTATTGTTATTTGTGTACGACTCACACCAAATGGCCGGAGTTGGAAAGCACCTTGTTCGAGTCAAAGGAATTAGAAGCTAGAAAATAATTACACACTGTACACATACTTATATTTAAATCTTTTGAAATCGCATTACCTGTCGCTTACTTAACATGCCTTTATTTATTTATATATTTATATAATTTATGGTATATATTTTATGTACTTATGTATTTTTTTTTTTTGTATCTATTTATTATATTAGTGTGTATATGTGTTTATTTATTTTTAGGCACTACCCGTTCATTGTTTTATGTACTTAGTCTCCAGCTACCCAAAGGTTGTCTGGAAGAGATCGCTTTTAAGCGATAAGACCGCCTGTTGTTACCTAGTTTTTAATTTTGATTTTCTGTTTGTCTATTTCTACTTTATGGTGCACAATAAAGAATATATTATTATTATTATTATTATATAATGTAGACTTCTGGAATGGGTGTGGCTCCAAATCTGTGACTCTAGGAACGTGATATTCGGTTAAAACATTCGAGTGGGAATCTAACGTAGCATAAATAGGCTGAGTAAGTCGCAATCTTAGTCTGACTACCTCAATTTGTAAAATTGCGGATGAAAGGGTTTTTGCGGTGCTTGGAGCCTCGTCCTGAAGCGTTGTCGTCAGCTCGATTAACAGACCATTTACAACCCTACCCACTCTAATTTAGAGTAAATTTTTAAACACAGCCGCATCCTTCTTGCGGAAAATATGTGTCGCCACGCTTGAAATATAAACGAGTAGTCATCTGGCATTTTATAATGCATGCTCCAATTTTGGCACTCATAAATCCTACTTCTTTAGTGTATATAAAACACATTTAATAAATAAAGGTATTTTTTGTAATAAGGAGTAGAGTTTCGCGTCTTTTCATACTCGCCAAATTGACTTTATATAAGCTATAATGGACCGTAAGTCAGAAACAAATTTCATGACCAATCTCGCCAGAGGGCAGTAAAGTGGTAAAGCTGTAAGCTGCCGTTCTTCAACCCACCTGCTGACCTTCACGAGGCTTCATTATACATCGCCAACGATCAAAAATATAAAGGAGGTACAGATTCAAACAAGATTTACTGAAAATATGGCTCGTGAATTTTTTTAACCGGACATCTTATATCGTAATGAGACTGTCAGAGAAACTGCTGCACGAGTCGTTCTTAGAGCAGTATTGTGGGGCCATTTTTAGGCTGGGGTATGCCTAGAATTATTGATTCACAAGCTATCGTACCCGACGCGATGACCAACGAAATTTGCGCCTGCCTCAGGGTCTATATTAACTATCTCCAACAGCAAATTAGTATACAGGACCCCTATTCGACATGGCAAAACTGATAGTCGCTAGTGAGACAACTACGGCTGTCACAAAAGTATGACGTTAATACCAAAGAGAATTTAACGCTATGGATTCACAAAAGAGTGCTTGATATGATTACGTCAAAATCAACAGGTCTCGCTCATAGAGTTATCTGAGGTAGAAGTAATTCTTACCGATTTTCCCTAACCACACTAGAACCTTATTACCGTGCAAAACAGTCATTCATATGTGACTAGAAAAGACGGTCCTATAGAGAGCATAATATGCGGGGCGGTGTCTCACTCGCACTCGTTACAAAATTGACACACATTGACATTTTGAATTGTTGTCATGTTGGCATTATGCTGTCATTACCTCCTTAGTCAAAACGAGACGCAGTCCCCTATGTTACCCTCTCTATCGGCCTCACTTCGTGGCCAAAGAGAATCCTCCAGTTTAAAATTATACCTTCATAGACCTACTGTATATTTGACAGTTAGGAGTGGAGACGTTGGACAGATGGATATCACTCTTTCCAGTAGCGATTCAACTGTGATATCCACGTGTTACAGTTTGGCATGTCGAATAGGGGTCCAGTGGTGCCCTTGTACAGTCACCGGCAATAGTATCTTCCTACACGTAGGCCGCAAAAACATGTGACACGCTCTTATTTGTAGGGCCATAAGAGCGTGTCACATGTTTTTGCGGCCTTCCTGTAGGAAGATACTATTGCAGGTGACTGTACCTGTATTTTACTTCTCTATTGGGGTATGATTTGGACCGTTCATAAAGGCAGAACAGGTAACAGTTGCTGCCGATGCTGGGTATAAGGTTGTCAGATTTTTTTTTATTGAAATCGAGTGATATAGAAAAGGTTATATCCAGTGCGCTGATCTTAAAACCTAGACAGCTCAAAGTTCAATAAAACAAACAATATATAACATAACTAGGTACCTACTTAGTTCCTTTACTTTAGATAGTTTGTTTTAAGTACGTAATAAATAAATAGCGGCTTACGAATGGTGAGTTACCGTGTCGACGATAGTAGGTATATTATTATTATTATAGACGTAGCATTAACCCATTTCCATTTGCCTGGTCAACGGCAGACCGCAGAAGTTCATTTACGTCCGTAAAATAGAACAATCGTCAGTAATTGTGTCAGCAAACGCACCACACCGTTGGTGGTGACGTTAAATTAAATACCTGGTATTACTTTTAATACCCTCTAAACATACACAATATTTATTGCACCTAACATCAAATTCAATGACATGTAATTATGTACCTACGTTATAATTTTAAGCAATTATTGGAAGCGTTATTTGAAATATAAAACCTGTAATATGATTCAATACAATTTCTCGTCTTGATCTTGTTTAGAGGCACGAAGTTTTCAGTGGGGTACAGCTTGTTGTCATTAATAGATTCTTCAAAAACAAATATTCAACTGTCTATATTGGTGATAAATAAGTGTCTACAATTGAATACTTCCAATAATTACTTTAGAAACGATTATGAGCCTATAATAAAGCTAAAATGTCCTTAGCTTTCTGACACTAGTTTATGATTTTCTTTGTATCTTATTATCTTATTTAACGGCCTCCTAGCCCAGTCGGTAGTGACCCTGCCTACGAAGCAGGAGGTCCCGGGTTCGAATCCTGGTCAGGGCATTTATTTGTGTGTTGATCACAGATATTTGTTCCTGAGTTATGGATGTTTTCTATGTATTTAAGTATTTATCCATATTTATCTATTATATATATCGTCGTCTAGTACCCATAACACAAGCCTTATTGAGCTTACTGTGCCTAGGTCGATTTGTGTAAGATTGTCCTATAATATTTATTATTTATCTATTTATTAAATGCCCTATCAAAAAGACCAACACGCCATGTACGTAAATTTGCTTTTCTACAACACTTCCTTATTCCGTTGTTGTAAGAAGGCACACTACTTCATAGTTTCCTTATCGAGGTTTCTCCCTAGCAGCCGCAATCACTTCTCATGCCTGTGTAAATCTGGTTTGCACCGCTCAATATCACGCATCGAGTGCCATTGGCTCATGATGATAAGCCAATAATATTATATTTTATTTACCAGCACACGAGACTAATGGAGGCAGGATCATAAATCATATTTACGGCTGCTTTGCAATTCGGTAATAAGACGCGCTTCAGATTTTTTTGGGTCACTCATACTTAAGAGGTAGCTGCATAAAGCGTTAGTTTAATAGTTTTCTATGCTGTTAAAATTAAAGCTTTCATTTTGTGTATTTTATATAGGAACGAAACTGTATCATACAATTGTTATCAGAAATACAAGGTGTAAAAAAATGCTGGTGATCCTTTAAAAGACATAATTGGTCGATACCAATACGATTACGATAGAATACGATTATTCTAATTATGAAAAAATAAGAAAAGAAAGTTGGTGTTGTATGGAGGATTGGCCGGCTGGGACCACGTGTCCTATACAAAAAAAAGCTTTTTCGCGTCTAAAAAATGTTTCTCCTACTTTTATAATATATTTATGGAATGTATCGCCGAAGTTTTTAGCCTAACGTGAGCATTTGAGTGTGAACATTTTACTTTATTGTCCATACTATTTGACATTTGTAAACAGTCTTACGAACGTTGCCCATGGCCATGGCTACCAAGCATCTCATCAGCGCCCAAAAATTTACAAATATAAATTCTGTCAAGTCTGTAAAGTTTTCATAATGTAAACAACGTCATGATTTGAAGTGGGTAACGCATTTTGCAACTGATTTGTTGACAAAATTAACTTCCTGCCCAAATTGAGGAATTTCATTAAAATATTAATTAAAATTATGTTTACTTCGGGGAAATGTCGAGAGTAATCAGTTTTTGGGCAGCGTCGTTAAAATTGTCGCCTTAGTTGCCCAGCCCAGCGAAGACGATGACGGGTGAAGCTAATTGATGTGGTAAAAATATTGTTTCATAGCAGATATATTTTATTTAACTGATCTAATTAATGTTCTGAACCATTAAGGGAGAAATATTAGTGTGTAGTATGTTTCCTTACTTGTAAAATAGTTTTCAAAAACTATTTATATAATAGGCAAGATGCAATATTTAGATTTTTGCTTTATTTTGAAAGAATTGCATGTAGAATAGACCATGAATGTGTTAAAAAAATAAAAATACTTACTATAATTTATAGTAAAAAATTGCTGATACAAACTGACAATTTATATTTTCGCGCCTAAAGGATCTACAGTTCTTGTGACGTCACTCATGTCTGTCAGTGTCACTCGCCATAGTCCTGGTATTTTTTCATCCTTGGTTCTATGGATGGTAGAAGGTAAGGATAACAATCACTATGTTGCAAAAGTGTCCGACAAAAGGCGTTAAATTCCGCCATATGAGATTGTCATCTTTTACTATACCATCCATAGTTGTCAAAACAGGAGTGTCGTTACCAGACGATGATTGGTGTATTAAAATACGTTCCGTTTCACATTACTTCAAATCGTAATTATTGTTTGAAATTAGTATAAATTAAAGTAACAACGTTTTAATAGCTATTATTTTATGTTTTTTCAACATTTTGATTACAAAATAATGGTAAATATTAAGCTGCATCTTCCCTATTTATAGACTCTAACAAACACCAAAAATATTATATGCAAAAATCTATCAAGGTTGTTTTCAAGATTGAGCGAAAAAACATGCAAAATCAACCTGTTTTAACTACAACAAAGTTTGATTTGGTACTGTAAAATTCACAAGATTTTAACATGGCGTTATCCACTTCTGCAAAAGTAGTCGCTGGAACGCCTTTTACTGTGCCGCTTTTTGCGTGTTAATTGTGATTCTTGGTATTATATGAGTCCATTTTATCGAACACAATGTTTTATATACAGTTATTTATTACAAATGCACAATCCTATTGCCCAGCTAAAATCTATTACGTCTAAGTGAATGTTTCCTCGCATCTAAAGCTTAACCATAATCTTACTAGCGTCACAAATACACACAACCTATTATATTTACGCAAAGTATTGACTGCCATCAATCCTCACGTTTCAAGCCTTGTTTGGGTAAATTAGACGACGCACAATGCCGCATCATAACGCGACCTAAGAGGAAATTGAATAGCAATCTACTTAAATTCTCCCAAAGGACATGCCCCTGAGCGAGGCTTTAATAGGGTACGTACAAATTCACTCGTGCATTATTGAATTGTTATTTAGCATCAGATGTTCGACATACATTTTCGCAATTAGGCAAGTGGTGTTGCGGTCCCGTGATTTTAAAGTCGCATTTTAATAAATTGGGCGATTTGCAAATGACTAAAAGCAATACATCATTGCAAAAGCCTGGAAACATGCGACTGCCTGCTGAGTGTACGGCCAAGTACTAAGCCTACTCGTGTTCTGGCCGATGTATAATGGATTTAATGTACTTATACCTGAGTGTATTAATTCAGATTTAACTCCACCCTGCACCCTATGTATATAATATGGTTGCGTTGCGATATTACATAGTTCTAAAGTAAAGTCTGGCGGTCAAACTTTCAATCCGAAGGTCTCGAGTTCTAACCCCGGCTCGTTGACACTAAATTTTTCGTAACTTAGGTACGAAATATCATTTGATATTTACCAGTTTCATTTCGGCGAAGGAATACTTCGTGAAGAAATCGAATCCAATCTCAATAAGGCGTAGTTTCTTCCCTGGGTTGTTAGGTCAGATAACAGCCGCTTTCGTAATAACTAAGACAAACGCAAGGAGGATGATAATACATCTAAAGTTCTGAGTTATTTAAACTACAAAACATTACATCCAGAAAAATTAATAGGGCCTTGGGAAAACTCGCTCGAGATTCTCGCGTTGCTCACACATTCGACTTTCTTCCTTGAGTGCTGTAAGCTATGTTGAGCCTTTATGCTCCCGAGCTGCGAGCTTTCTCAAGCTAACTTGCTTCGAAAAAACATTTAAGCTGTAAAATAACACAGTATTTCTAAACTTCTTTGAAGATTTTTAAAACTAAGTGATATTTGCTATAAATGAGTATTTATTTATACTATAGTTGTATAGTTGATGAATGAAACGGCGGTAAATTCATACATTTCCCGTTGTCCTTAAAATTATTGCCCAAACGGCTATTTGAATGGCTAAAGAGCTGCAGAATATGACCTTGTTTCCATTATTTGCGTCTGATGAATAAGGACAAGTATTACATCAGCAAAGGATACACATGTGTTTAATAATATTTATGACTTAGGCGTTGATCTTGTTACTTGTTATCTTGTATGACTAGTTTAACGATAGATTTAAGAATCTTACCTTTCACTATTATGCATTGGTAGTTTCAAAACATATTTGAAAATATGTTTACGTAAATGTCTCTTAGATAGCATAGCTTACATCTGCATAACACCAACACGTATTGTACAATGACTATTTTCCATAAAAATGGAGGACCGTGTCCAAAAAGTCAAAACATTTTATGCAATGCACCCATTATTACAGCGTCCAACACTTTCGGTACGAAAATTTCACACTACATTTCCTGACACATTACCTTGAACTGCATCAGACTAATAAAACGGGCTTCCAAAATAGGTCTTCCAATTTTGCGTTGAAGCTTAACACCTACACGAAAGAGCACTTTCAGTATTAAATATGGACGAGACGCGGCGTTCACTTAAATTTGCTCACGAAATTTTAATGCCCCGGACACTGGCTCGGACACACTGGATCAAACAAACAAACAGCTTATTGAAATCAGACTTACGATTGTTGGAGTTAGATTGGATCATTTTGTATTAGTTTGTAATTAGTCCGATACGAAACTTAGATTGCTATAGTTTCCAGTTCTCGATACACATTATTAACAACTTTATGAAACGCAATATGAGTGTTATTGACTGCAGAGTATTTGTTTGTGTATTTGTATTATACTCCTTTAAACCCGAATACAAAAAAACAAATGGTAGCTTGACCCATTAAATATTATAGCCACTTTAAAAAAGCTACCTCAGGCAAACTCTATCGACTAGCTGTCTTTCTCTTCTCAGCATCGAAAGGGCTCGCGATTTTGAGTGAAATCCCATAAAGATTTTTAGTTGATAATAAAGTGGTTATTACAACAAATAAAATTTCCCAAAACATACTTTTTACACATACTACTTACTTTTTTAGGCATAGTTAAAATATCCTAAACTCGTAGTTAAATTGTTTGTAATATATGTCCTGCCCACCATGACGTATGGAGCCGAGACATGGACGCCAACGAAGGAGGCTGTGCATAAAATACGAGTAGCACAGAGGGCCATGGAGCGCGCCATGCTCGGTATTAAACTTCAAGACCGAGTTAGAAATGTAGAGATCTGAAGTCGCACCACTCTGCGAGAAGTAGGAGATACCATTACTAAAATACCATTACTTACAACTGTCAAGCAGTTTTGCGGGACTTTTGTTTAAAATGTAATCTTTGTTGTTTGATTAATAATAGTAAATAATAATAATAAACTCAAATGGAATTGGGCAGGACATGTTGCCAGGCTGGGTGACGGCAGGTGGACTAAAATGTTGACGGATTGGTGGTCACATTCGGATGAAAGGAGTCCTTGGCGTCCGTTGGATGACATTCGGAAGATCGCGGGTCACTTCTGGATGAGATTAGCTCAGGACCGGGACAAATGGCGTACTCGAAGAGAGGCCTATGCAGTGCGCGACAAATGGCTAAAATGATGATGATGATGAATATATGTACAAAGATTTCTACAAAAATGTTCGGATTCATCAATAAATTAATTTAGAAACCTTATCTTGTCTGTTCTGCGTAACTCCAAAGAGCGAACGCAATCTTAGAATGGATGTTTTGATAAGTTGCTCGTATTTGTAAAAGTTCCGTTTTCGATTGCGGTTGTAAGGGAAAAAGGAGCACTTGCTATATTGAAATTTGAGGAAAGCCGCATAAAATACTGCCTAGCGTCGTACTTGTTACTTAAAAAGCTTAGCATAAGCTTGCTGAGTGTTCGTTAATATTATATTCGTAGAAATATCCTGTTGAAAAAGTAATAAAAGACAGTTGGCGTCCCTGTTAATGAAATATCGTAACTTTATAAGTACGGTAATCAAACTTGAACTTATATCACATTAGTTAGAAAACTGAGCTGAAATAGATGTACTTTTTTATTAACATTATATAAATTTACTCTTTTTTTGTTTGTATTTATGACCGCTTTCCTCAATCTTATTCTGAAAACAATATAAGAGGCCTACCGTAATTGGACTTTCACTTTTAGAAATTGAAAAGAGCTCCCTGTCGAGAGCGATGGAGCTCTAATCTACATCGTCCATAAAAGCTAAACTTTTCCTTTTCTTATATTATCAATGCAAGTTTTTTCGAAATTTACTTAACAAAAACAACATATATCATAAGAAGTTATGTATCCAAATCAGGGATCAGGAACCGTTTTTTGCTCCATACTAAAATACCGGTTACATTCGTTCTCTTTTCGTTCTTTTGTTTCCTATTTCTATCAGTTTTAACGAAGCAATCTAATTACACCATACCTAAATACAATATCGAGTTCTACATGAAGCCCATAAAATAATTAACTATATCATATAATTTCGGGGTTTTTTGAAAATACCGGTTAAGATCCCTGTGCCAATAAGTAAAAAAGAGATGGGTACAATAATGTACCTTTACAATATATCTCGCTATTGAGAACACGAGGTACGCAGACACCAGTCATCTATTTTCCTCGTGAATCAGGTGAAAATTACATGATTTACCAATTTACCCCGCGCTCGACCATTGTGAGCGGTGAGCGAATTCTATGCCCATGCCACCCTATGTTCGTTTCGCTAGGTGAACTCGTTTTAGCAACATCCATTTTACGGTTGTTTCATCTGATATTTATTGATAAGTGAAATATACGCGTTTTCCCCATTTATTCCAACTTCGAGTAGGCTTCATACGGAAATATAATAAAAATATGCTATACACGGTGCCCGTGAGCATCGCGAGAGACTTTAATAGTGTTCATGATCATATTTAGAGAACAAAATGTCCTATAAACTTTTCCAAAAAACGCCATAGCTTCAGAGTAAAAACCACTTATAAAAAATAACATTTTTAATTGTTACTCAGTGTAAAATGCTTTTTTGATGACGATATCACCAGTATGGGGCATAGTCTAGACATGAACTAGTTTTTCCGAAAAAAAAATATTTTTTATGCAGCAGCAGCAAAAACAAAATTGAAAAAAAAAATGTTTTGACGTTTTACAACTAAAGTCACATAACGTTATTTCTTTCTTTTCGCCTCAGAAATGCTAGGTTAAAATCTCTCGCAATACTCACGGGCACCGTGTATATTGGTTGGTTGGTTGGCAATGGTACCTATGTCATTACCAACCAACCAACAAACAAAACAACAAACCGCCCTGCGGTTTGGCAGAAGAATTGTATGTTAGTTATAAGCATGTTCTTTGAATAAACCAAATTTTTAAATACTTTCTGTGAAAATTATTTGTGACAGACAAACCAAACTAAGGATTCCCATGATATTAAAATAAATTCCTTGCAACGACAAGGACCTATAACCATAGCCGACACAAATGTAGAATATAGGTCTGATCACAATGACCGCCCGTAGTTCACTTTATTGTGATTATTACACAACGTTGCGTGAACTAAGTCCAATACAATGTAACGTAGTAAAAGATCGGAAACGTGAAAATAAGAATGTGTAGTGTGGGTAGTACCTATGTGATTGGATGGCTATAGTGGAGGTGCTGACCACGTATACTCAACTAGTTAGTACGATGAATTTTATAGACAAATCCCCCCGTTTCTATTTTTCCTCGCCAAAATCGGGCACACTTAGTATAATTATCATTATGTGTCCGAATTAAGTTTTTTGGAGATAACTCAAAAACGCCTTAACCGAAAATGTTAAAAACAATTTTCTTTGAAAGAATAGACAATGATGTATTTTCTCAATTTTTTTCATACGTTTTGGATCTCTGGTTCAAAAGTTACGACACATTTTTTTTACACTTTTGGGGTAATTATTTCTAAAAATATTAAATAAATAAAAATTCAAAGAAACCTAGTTATTTTGAAGACCTGTCGATTGATGTGCAACATGTTGATATTTGTTAATTTTTATGGAGTGCCCCCCCCCCCCTAAAAATATGTTTTTTACCAATTTTACTACAAAACTAAGTAGCGGCTTACAAAAGACACCTAATATGTTAATATTGTATGAATATCCGTTTTATAGTTTCCGAGTAAAATGGATGTGACATAAGGACGGACGAACGAACGGACAGGCGGACATGACGAAACTATAAGGGCTCCGTTTTTGCCATTTTGGCTACGGAACCCTAAAAAGGAAAGATTGACTGAAAAAACTGTTAACAGATACTACAGAATATCCGCTAATCAAAATCATGGCTAGAACAATTTACAAGTTACACGAGTTTGGACTCGTTACAAAAAGTTACAAGAGAATTGAGCCAAATTGACTAGAGATTTCACTAGAGTGACAGAATTTACAAATAAGTCCAAAATAAAATTATAATAAATTACCAACTAACTCATACATTGTAACTATATGTACCTACGTAAAATGCAATACAATACCCATCATAACGCCCTGCCATTTTCTAGAAACGTAATCCTCCGATTACTCCGCAAATTTGAATATGACGGTAGAAAATGCCTTCCTAGCAAGACGAACCAGAACAAACTGTTGACCATTTGTTAAGGCAGGCGACACATTAACTAAATGCTGCTTGGTTATGTGCTGTGTCACAAGACACTACATTTGTTATAATGCGGCAATTTAGAACAAAGCATCGCGTTTCACTAATATGCGCTTAGAGGCTTAGGGGCATTGTTATTTTGGTCACGATTTGTCCCACGTCGCCCTTCGCCATTTCCCTAATGGCCCTGGCGAAATGTATGATTGAATCTATGCGCCCCGCAGGATTTGCACTTCACTTTTGTGGTCCATTATTAGGACGGAGGGTCCGAGTGATTTTAAACAGTGTAGCGTTTTCGCGACGTCATTTTGTCCAGTAGTGAAGTAAATATATTTACTGCCATTCGAAATGATAAATCGAATAATCAAGCTGAAAGTGAGTAATCAATATATTTAGATTACATAAAAGCTAAGATTTATTCACCTACGAGCCAAAACCATATAATAAATCAACATAACATACCTTAACAATCCCTATACAGGCTGGATTTTCTTTTTGGTTCAGTAAGGGCAGCAGCATGGATAGGAAAGAATGGAAATCTTTAGAGGAGGCCTATGCCAGATGGCAAGACTACGCCTAAACTTATATAACACTTACTATTCATATATTTAAAAAAAGTTGATAAATAAAGGCTATAATAATAATAAGGGCAGCTACCAGATCTCGTGCTATTACGCGAAAATGATGAAATAGATAATTGTGAATACAATCTCACTTATTCTCCATTGTAAATGTATGAAAAAAGTTTTTTTTAATGGTGGCTTTTTGGTACATTGCCGTAAGTTGACCCCTAGGAAACTACATATTAATACTGGATAAGAATGGAATCTATCGGAATAAAAAAAAATACAAAATTATCTTTTTCTCGCATATTGTATTTTTTTTCCAAAATCTGTAAGCGCTAATCCTCATTAATTAAAAATTGAAGGAAGGTTTTACTAAGACCATTTTCGAGTAGCATCACGGGATCTGGTAGCTGCCCTCACTACCCAAAAAGAAAATCCAACCTGTATACTTACTAGTAAGTAGTGATGTGCCGTTTCCGGGAATTCCCTAATATTTCCATCTCGAGGAAATATTAGGGAATTTTGAAATTATTGTATGAACACAATATTGTATTTTCAAGGGATTGGTAAAAACGGAGCCCACAGAACTCTTTACTGGAAAATGAAATTCCCAGGAAATGTAAATTCCCAATTTTACCTGGGTTCATTCACAATGTTCCCTGGAATATTCCCTTTGCTTTAGGGAATATTTCTATAGTTGCTAATAATGATCCCCTAACAAAACTATTTTATTGCTAGTATCAACATGAAGCACATCAATCTACAGGTGTTTAAAAATAACTTGTATCATTTCAATTAAGAATTATTTTTCAAAAATAAACGTCCCGAAAGTCAAAAAAATTGTCTCATTCCTCTGTAAATTTTGAATATGAAAAAAAAACTTTCAATAAAAAAATAATAATAGAACGATTGAATCTTGAAGCAAATCAAATTATTTTGTTCAACTATAAAATATACACTCACGTCACTTTAGTCACTTCGCGCGACATGTTTCGGAGAGCTTAGGTCTCCATCTTCAAGCACTAAGAGTGCTTCAGTGTGTGCTGTGAGAGTTTAGTGGACACAGTGAGTGTGGTTTGCTTATCGTCGCTCATGTCGGATGAACCGAATGCGCTGCAAAGCACGGTAGCAGCGCCGGCGCAAGATCACCCTTAACAAGCTTTATCAGAGCGGGCGACACGAGCTGCGCGGCGAGCGGGACGGCATCTCGGCTCTAAGGGCATGATTTGCTTCAAGATTCATAGATGGCAGCACAATCTCTCTCGCTATACCAGAATCACGAAAGTGATTCGGATAGGAGGTGCAAGCACGTACTGCGCATGCCCTTAGAGTATGGTCAACGGCGCCTAGCCGTTTCAAATTCAGAGATTGCATATACATGAGAAAATTTGTCAAGTTCCGCCGTGACCGGGTGGTCTAGTGGTCAGGACGTCAGCCGCGAAAGCTGAAGACGCCAGTTCAAATCTGGCCTCGGACACCGGAGGGCTTGGTCACTTTTTCTGAATATTTTCAGTTTATATATAGTAGTGTAACTACTTTTAAAAAAAATGCAAATCAAAAAATATTGAACAAAATAATTTGATTTGCTTCAAGATTCATAGATGGCAGCACCATCTCTCTCGCTATACCAGAATCACGAAAGTGATTCGGATAGAAGGTGCAAGCACGTACTGCGCATACCCTTAGAGTATGGTCAACGGCGCCTAGCCGTTTCAAATTCAGAGATTGCATATACATGAGAAAATTTGTCAAGTTCCGCTGTGACCGGGTGGTCCAGCTTTGATTACTATTTTATTTTACGTAACCTGTATTTAAATATTACCTCATTTGAGGAATATCCCCCTTCCGGGAATATTCCCACTACACATCACTACTAGTAAGAAATTGACTCAAGTTCGGCGCCAGTTCATTAGTATTTTGCCGCTGTATTGCAATACTAATTAATTGCGAGAGTGAGCTGCCAGCTGAAAACTACAATTTTAACCTAAAACATTCAACATATACATGTAAAGCCTGACCAGAAATATATGATCATGCGCCATGTTGCGGAATTTCATTGGAACTTATTTCTTACACAGGCAATAATTTTAATGACAGAATGATATGCATGTGTGAGTGCATGTGATAGGCTGTCACTGTTGTCAAGTGTCATTGAGATGGTTTCCTTGAATAATAATAAAGTGTTGAATATGACATAATAAACGACAAAAATATCCCAAAATTATCCATATTCAAGAGCGAAACATTGTAAATGGTGTATATAATAAACTGCTGTAAATAATACACTCGGGAAATGAAATTATTTCGCTGTGAAACATTTTCAAATTAACATCAGAGCTGACAGGTAAACAAATCAAGATGTCACTATACCATAGACAATTATACGCTCTATGACTGTTGCCATATAAATGAGAATAATAGCGCCCTCTTGACAATAATCATATATTTCTGGTCAGGCTTTAGGTATGTATTATGTACCTAATTGAATATTTTTTGGTTTAAATACTCGTAGTATAAATACTAAACTATAACGAGACCGAACGATATTCGCTGAAAAAATTATAAATCACGGTTTGTGCAATACTCGTAATGTTTATATACAGTTTTTTTCTTACTGTGTGCAAAGCGCCATTTGCAGAGAGATTTTCCTAACAAAACATGAAATACCTATTTCCAAATACGGTTTGTTATTTGAAATCTGGTAAGGTATTCGTGCAGAATCTTAAATAAAAACAGGCTTATACCAGCTACATGTGTATTCATCGGGAAGCTGGAGAAATAATTAGAACTTCCCTCTAGGGTAAGCTTAATTAAAACATAATATTCATTGCATGTTTTGAATATTTTCTATGCGAGCTTCGGTTCTTTTTGTAAACTAAAGATAGAAAAATGGATCAAAGAATGAATCTGCTAGTAATTATACTTGTCTTGTTGATGTAGATCAAGCAAGTCAATCTGTGTAAGCTGACTGTCTTCTTCATTCCAATTTACTTTACTTTTAGTCTCATCAATATACTCGTAATATTCATCAATGATTGTTTTATTTTTAAATATATACTTTTGTGTTAAAATGTGTACCACCGTCGTGGTATAAAAAAAACAAACGTTGTCATATTAAGTTTCAGTAAAGGTTCACATTCATTATAAACATTGTTGTTAACAAAACAGGATTATAAACAATGTTTCGTAATGAGCACCTTAGATTTTCTAGGAATATTTAAGCTTCGTGGCTTAAGACGGGAGGACTGTTCAGAGAGGTGGTCATTTTGTGTAGTATCGAAGTTTGAACAGATTTTGTATCCATGTTAAGAGCCCTTATTTATTATTACTACCCGTTATGATATAACACTCAAGTTTTGAGTAATAAATAAACAAACGTTAAGTGAAGTTTTAAGGTTTCGCGTGGGAGCCGGTTTAAAGTAGGATTTAATTAAATTACTCAGTCTAGTGGTTATTACAATACAATATAAATCGATGTATGAGTTTTTGTAAATCTTGATTACGGGTTCGTATGGCTGTAGTGTCCTCCTCTCTTTTAATCTATGTAATAAAAAACCTATGTAGGTAAATAAATGTACGTATAAAATAATTATTCTTAAAATAAAACAGACCGCCATGACGGAACTAAAAAAATTGGTATGATTTTTTAAATTTTATTGTAAGTATTTAACCGGAACTTGAAACACTAAAACATCACTGCAATTTTATCACTAAAATATAAACTTAAGTACTTAAAAAATAAAACAATCCTTGATGAATATTACGAGTAGGTATATTGATGAGACTAAAAATAATTAAAGTAGAATGAAAAAGATAGTTAGCTTACACAGATCGGCTTGTTTGATCTACATCAAAACAAGATAAGTATAATAGGTATGATGAATTTTTTTCATGTATCGTATCAATCGATTCGTTTTCTTCAGAGGACAAATGGTTCCAATTGCGTTAAAGCAACACAAAAGTCAGAAATGAGACTTAAAGTCTGAGATTTGCATTTTTTTCTCAAAAAAACAAAATGATGTGAAAAGTGACGTCATGATCAAATAGTCGCCCTGTTTAATGTATGGAAAAATTATGAAATTGCTATTTTAACAGTCAAATGTTGCATTTATTATATGGTTGCCATACAATAAGCATAGAAAATATTCAAAAGTATAAATAAAATATATAAAAGGTGAAATTTAATCGGTAATCACTGATTAGTAATCAGGAAATATTTTTTTCTAATTCAGTTATCGATAGCGATCACATTTATGTAGCAGTTCGGCCATTTTATTTCAAGTTGTTAACTTTTTTCTTTGTAAATTTTAGGTTAATTCAAGTCACAAATACGAGGAAAAACCGGCCAAGAGCGTGTCGGGCCACGCTCAGTGTAGGGTTCCGTAGTTTTCCGTCCGTCACAGTAAGTGTCCCCACTTAAGAGTTAATAACACCGCCATGTAGGATATGATATGAGAGTTCCACGTACAGCGACATCTATCGGCAAATTAAGTAAACTATTGCGCGCGAGCTTAAAGTATGGAAGATGATTTTTATGGAATAATTCTTTATTGCGTGATCCGATTTTCACCGTTTTTACTTTATTTGAAAGCACGTCATTTCATTGTAATTTTGTAGAAATTACAGGTACAATAAACACCTGCTTTTACGGTTAAATTACAAACTTAGTTCAGAAATTATTTTGTAATTTTTTTTTCAAAAACTATTCATCCTATCAAGTTCAAAATAATTTTCCTAGAAAGTTTTTATAAAGTTCTACTTTTGAGATTTTTTTCATATTTTTAAAACTTATGGTTCAAAAGTTAGAGGGGGGGGGACGCATATTTTTTTACTTCTGGAGCGATTATTTCCGAAAATATTTACATTATCGAAAAATGATTTTAGTAAACCCCTATTCATTTTTAAATACCTATCCAACAATATATCACACGTTAGGGTTGAAATGAAAAAAAAAATCACTCCCCACTTTACGTATAGGGGAGATACCCTAATTAAAATAAAAAATCCACTTTTTATTTTACCACTTTGTCGGCGTGATTGATATACATATTAGTACCAAATTTCAGCTTTCTAGTGCTAACGGTCACTGAGATTATCCGCGGACGGACGGACGGACGGACGGGCAGACATGGCGAAACTATAAGGGTTCCTAGTTGACTACGGAACCCTAAAAAGGAATAAATGTCATCGCTATCGATAACTGAATTAGAAAAATTGGTTCCCGATTACCGATAAAATTTCACCGTGTATATTGTATTCTTGTATCGAATTTCTGTATCATTCAAATCCTCATAATGCTCCGTCATTGTAGTGCTGCCACCTGTATGATATGTCGACGGCTTATTGTCTCAACCAGTGATGTAACAGATGTGGTTTTATCAGAACCGAAAGCGGAATCAGATGTTTTAAATTTAGTTTATCGGAACCAGAAACGGAATCGGAACCGAAACCTGAAACGGAACCAGAATCGGAGCCCGAGTGATAGGTGGACGAGATATTAGGGGTAGGTCTAAGCTGAGTCTATTGACAGGATACTCATTTTCCCCCGCTGCGTTGCTATGACATCCGATATAACTTCTGTTTTGAAAGTAACAGAACCGGAACCGAAGCGGATGTTTAAAACCAATCGGAAGTTCCGACTTAACGGAACCGGAATCGGAGCTCTGTAACATCCCTGGTCTCAACGTCTCATGTCACATGTTCCCTACACGTTGCCTTCAACAGTCAACTTTATCTTTAACCCTACAAAGTCGCTCTTTAATTGAATGATTTGAAAAAATGCTATGATATGAATTTTTCTATTGTCGAGAACAGGGTCTGATTTCTTGCGAAAAGAAAATTAGCCGGTGCGGGTCGCAAGGCTTGCGTCGAGTTATTATGAGTCGGGTCCCGTTTCAATTAGGCCATTCGGAATTCTTGGCGGGCTCTTAAGTCATGCCAAGCTTTTGTTTGTTTATTACAACGCAGTATATTGGTTTGACTTACTATGCTCCTAATTATATTATAAATTAGATCGTAACTTTTTCGATCTGATACCGTATCACGCGTAGATTGTGGTGCTAGTCGTAACTTAAGAAGACATTGATTCCATAGGCGTCCATAGGTTACGGTAGCTGCTTACCATTAGGCGGGCCGTATGCTTGTTTGCCACCATCGTGGTTAAAAAAAAAAATTAGAATCCGGCTCCTATTCTGATAATTGTTTCAGAACGTCAAATGAAAACAAAACTAGTTCATAATTTTGTCGCTTTTGTAAGTTTGTTACATTTTTCGGTGAGCAGGAGTGCTACACCGCCGTTACGTCGTAGCCGTAGCACTGTTACTCACTAATTTGGGGCCGTATTCTAACTTTAAAACACGTTTAATCACGATCCAACTTCAATACAACTTCAATGCATTAACAACGCAATACAGCTACGGCATAAACATCTGAATCAGAAATATCAGAATTTACTTGAGAAATATTCCAACGCAACTCCAATAAAACTAAAAAATATATGAAAATATTGTTTTAAAATACGCGGGATAAAAACTACCTAAGATGTTGCTCCGGGATATAAACTGCTACTGTACAAATTTCATAAAATTCTCTGCAGTAGTTTTTGCGAAGTGCGCGCCAAACTCACAGACAGACAGACAAGAATTCCAAAAATCGTTGAAATGTGTTTAGTTAACGTTTCTAAGACCCCTGAATTGGTTTTACACAAATATCTTTAATGTACATTTTTTTCTCCTTATGCGTTTATTATATGTATGTATAAATTCTACTAAAACTTTATTAAAACATGTTACTCGAACTCGAACATACTCAAATTAAAGAAGGACTAACAATTTTAGTAATCTTTATGACTCAGAATATTTACTATGCGACAAGCAGAGCCCGAAGTTCAATTCATTTATTGTATTAAAGATACTCGAATTCGACGTTAGTTTAGCTTTGAATATTAATATTAATAATGTTTCAACTTCGTTTTCCTTGAGTCACCAGCGATTTTTATCGAGCAAACACCACAAACGACTAATATAATAAGCCTAGTGATAAATATTCTATCTTTCCATCAAGGCTTATGAATACACATCAAAGAGTTAGCTCCCGGTTAACCCGAGTATTACCTTAATAAGTCGGTGAATAAAAGCGTATTACCTGCCGTCACTCTACGTTACGCCTAATTAAACTTGTAAAGATTTATAAATTATTTAGTATACAAAATTAAACATACAAGAAGCGACGATTCCTTATGACAAGCTTAATTTTCTATAATTTTCTTGAAACTTCTGAATGGCTTTAAATATGACAGTAGAAAGTTTTTAATATTTACAAAGTAGGGAAATATTTCAAAATGAGGTCATTTTATTTTCTCTGTGTTAAATTGCTTATAATTGTAAGTAAACGTCTTTGAGCTGCTGTACACTGGAGGAGCGAAGATTTTCAGTCAACAAGCCTGTACCAGGAAAATATTTGGCAAATATTCTAACCTAACCTAATCCCAGGAATTGGCATAGACACTAGTTTTTACGAAAGCAACTGCCATCTGACCTTTCAACCCAGAGTGCAAAGGGGAAACTAGGCCTTTTAGGGATTACGAGTAGATCCGGTTTCTTCACATTTCGTACATAAGTTCTGAAAAACTCGACTCGACGAGCCGGGGTTTAACCCGCGACCTTCGGATTGAATGTCACCAGTGCTTCTTCTTAACAAGCTTAATTTTATAAAATTTTCTTAAAACTTCTTAATGGCTTTAAACATGTCAGTAGAATGTTTGTAATATTTTCAAAGTATGAGGTCACTTTATTTGCTCTGTGTTAAATCCATACTAATATTATAAATGGGAAAGTGTATGTGTTTGTTTGTTTGTCCGTCTTTCACGGCAAAACGGGGCAACGAATTGACGTGATTTTTTAAGTGGAGATAGTTGAAGGGATGGAGAGTGACATAGGCAACTTTTTGTCTCTTTCTAACCCCCCACTTCTCTAAAATGGGGGGTGGAATTTTGTATGGAGCATTCCGCAATTTTCAAGGTAGAAAGCTAAAAATTGGTATGCGGACTATTTGTGACTAACAAAAAAATCGTGCATTATTTTTTTTGGAAATCTGCACCCAACCCCTTAAAAGAGGGGGTGAAATTTTATATGGGTGTTACCCCGAATTAAACGCGAGCGAAGCCGCGGGCAAAAGCTAGTTGCTAATAATTGTAAGTAAACGTCTTTGAGCTGCTGTACACTGGAGTATCGAAGCTCGTCAGTCAACAAGCCAGCACCAGGCAAATATTTTAAGATCGCTGAAAGTGTACTCTCCCTTTTATTAGTAAAATTTTAATTTGTCTTGTCAGATAGTCACTTGGTCCTATCTGCAAAAGTGATATTGAGCCACGCCGCTCGATAGCTACTTAACAATGAATATTATGTAAATTATGATTTCGTAATAAGTCGTATGTATAACCGTGGAATATATAGTTATATCGCTAGCCCAATATTACAGGGTTCTATGTTACATTTACAGGGTAGTCAAATTTAGACTTAGTGCCACTATGACAATGTTCACATTTCAATTAAATAAAAATTAAACAGAACCCTGTAATATTAGGCGATATATGGTACGACCATAAAAAAATGAGTAAGCTTACCTATTTTACTACCTACCTAAAATAAAACAAAATCTGTTAGGCTAAGATGGTCGACGGTCGAGTATGTTAGTGTGAAAGTGACACATGACATGATGATATGCGATAAAATGACAACCATTTTATCCGTTCTGAACAACAGAACTCCTACCTACTGGGCATGATAAACAATCTTCCCTCATGAATGTCATTTAATGTCTCTTCGAACAATTCTATAAAACATAACTCCAACACACAATAAAATAATCAACCAATATTGAAGTTGTATTGGAGTTGACTCGGAATAACTTTCAAGCAAAATCTCATATTTCTGATTCAGACAGTGTAGGCAGTGTGCCGGATTCTAATTTTAAAATACATTAACAATACAATAACAACACAACCTGGGCGCGATTCGAAAAATAAACACACACACTGGACAGACACAGCTCCAACCCAACTCAACTCAACGCTATAACGACATTGACATTTGCTATTCGAACATATTTTCATTCAACATTGGTCTCACATTGGTCTCACATTGGTCACACATTGGTCTCACATTGGTACAACATTGGTACATATTTTCATTCAATATTGGTCTCACATTGGTACAACATTGGTACATATTTTCATTCAACATTGGTCTCACATTGGTCTCACATTGGTCACACATTAGTCTCACATTGGTACAACATTGGTACAATGTGTGACCAATGTGAGACCAATGTGAGACCAATGTTGAATGAAAATCTGTTCGAATAGCAAATGTCAATGTCGTTATAGCGTTGAGTTGAGTTGGGTTGATTTGGGTTGGAGCTGTGTCTGTCCAGTGTGTGTTTATTTTTCGAATCGCGGCCCCTATCTCAAACATAACTCCAACACACAACAAACAATCAACCAATATTGAAGTTGTATTGGAGTTGCGTTGGAATATTTCTCAAGCAAATTCTGATATTTCTGATTCAGATGTTTATGCCGTAGCTGCATTGCGTTGTTAATGCATTGGAGTTGTATTGAAGTTGGATCGTGTTTATACGTGTTTTAAAGTTAGAATACGGCCCACTAGCTGTATTGCGTTGTTAATGCATTGGAGTTGTATTGAAGTTGGATCGTGCTTAAACGTGTTTTAAAGTTAGAATACGGCCCCAAGTTAGCGAGTAACAGTGCTACGGCTACGGCGTAGCGGCGGCGTAGCACTCCTGCGCACCGAAAAATGTAAGAAACTTACAAAAGCGACATAACTATGAACTAGTTTTGTTTTAATTTGACGTCCTGAAATAATTATCACTATCAGAATAGTATCCATCAATATAAGGTGCTAACAAATTAGTCACGGAAATTTTAAGAGATAATACATTACATTAAAACAATTACTTTTAACTGTAATTAAGGAACCTTTGTATATCATTTTTTGGTTTTCATTTTCCGAACAAAAAAAAAAATATAATTAATTTTTAAAATAACCATCCCCTATAATGTAGGTACCTGTTAAGATGTTTAACACTGTTTGTCATCTATCTTCTTTTTTCTAAATATATAAAAGAAGAAACTGACTGACTGACTGACATATCAACGCACAGCCCAAACCGCTGGTTCTAGAGATTCCAAATTTGGCACGTAGGTTCCTTATAAGGTCTAGGGATGCACTAAGAAAGGATTTTTCAAAATTCACCCCCTAAGGGGGTAAAATGGGGTCCAAAATTTGTATGGCGAATCAAGATTTGTTAGACTATTTTATTCGAAACTTCACAGGAGTATTCCTAACGATAAATGAGTAAACACGTGTTTCAGGTTTTTTGAAAATTCAACCCCCAATTGTCTGAATATCAACATGGGTATCGTATCCTTTTTGAGTACTTATAGTACGCGGGCGAAGCCGCGGGAAAAGGCTAGTGTCATATCAAAAGTTTTTTTTCTTAAATGTGATTATGATTCGGGTCTAAAGAGGTCTAATTTAATTATCTTATTAACAAGGTGTTCAACGTAGGAAATTTGTTTCCTAGTTTTCTCCAAAAAAAATATAACAAAACCAATGATGTTTCATACTTAAATATACTCCGAGAACCGAGTACTATCAGCGGTAAAAATATCCGTGACTACTTTGTTAGCACCACCTTATATAATTGTTGTATGTGTCGTAGACAGACGGCTGTCGGCTGTCGGCTGTGACGGCAGGGTGGTGGTGTTACAGATGCGTTCGGAAACTCAAAGGCTGACACTATCAGGATAGCATAACACTGAACACGTTTCACATGGACGCAAGGTAATTAAATTAAACATACACGGTTTAATAACTGTATTGATTTCAAATCTCTTTGCGCTAGATTATGGGAGCGAAATTAAACTACTACTGGTTCGGAAATGAGTCTCAACTGAGAAGAACAAGCGTAAGAAACTCAGCGGGACTTATTTTTTGTCAACTGAAACACTATTAGAACTAAATTGCGTAGATTACACTATCGTACAGATCACACAGGTATACAAAATACTTTCTAATAACAAAATGATCTTAAACACTTTAACTATGGAAAGCATTGACTCATTTTATAAGGCTTTACTTAAAGCACCTAAGAAAAAAAGAAAGAAAAAAAAAGAAAAAAGAATTCCTAGCTTGCGTCCGTTTTATACAAAATATCACTCGCTACTGAATGACCGAACCGACCCGTCTATATGAGAATGATCACGATAACGACTGCTCAGCTGCCAAAGCCATAAAGAGAGCTGAGATACTGTGCGCATGGTTTTTATACCGTCACCAGGTGGGTAAATCTAAACCTGAGTTTTAATCACTACCGGCGCATTTCTTACTTTAAAAGTGGGTAAATCGAATCGTCACTTTTAATGACTACCTGCACTGACCAAACTAAGACCACTCCTGAGCAACTTGTTACTAATTCAACACAGGTAACTAAACTGAAAATAGATGTCATATACTTAAGAAAAAGTGACCAAACCCTCCGGTGTCCGAGGCCAGATTTGAACTGGCGTCTTCAGCTTTCGCGGCTGACGTCCTGACCACTAGACCACCCGGTCACGGCGGAACTTGACAAATTTTCTCATGTATATGCAATCTCTGAATTTGAAACGGCTAGGCGCCGTTGACGTTGACGTTGAGGCGCAGTCAGCCGCGAAAGCTGAAGACGCCAGTTCAAATCTGGCCTCGGACACCGGAGGGTTTGGTCACTTTTTCTTAAGTATATGACATCTATTTTCAGTTTATATATAGTAGTGTAACTACTTAAACATTGCAAATCAAAAAATATTGAACAAAATAATTTTATTTGCTTCAAGATTCACAGGTAACTAACTTATTGTAACAAAATGTCATACTATCAGTAATGGTATCAGTATAGAATGATATTTTGTTACTGATTCAACAAAGGTAACTATATAAACTTATTGCAATAAATATTACTGAAATTGTTTGTCCTTCTTTAATTTGAATATGTTCGAGTAATATGTTTGAATATGTTTTAATAAAGGTTTGTAGAATTTATAATATTAATTTTTGACTTTAATGACCCATTGGTTAGCCTTTTTACTCAACATTTGATTTAACATTGTTCTTTAAGTTGATTTTATTATATTAGAGGACTCTACGATTTCTATTTCCACATTTTTATTCAATGATAACCAAATCTACCATCTACGAACAATACTTTAAAATACCACAAATAAATACTCATTTATGTACCTCTAGGTAGTAGTTACGTGTATGGAGCGCCCCCCTAAATTTTTTTTCGTCTGTAATATAACTACATAACTAACTAGCGGCATACAAAATTCACCTTATGTCTAAATTTTATTTGATACGTTTTATAGTTTCCGAGTAAAATGGCGGTGACATACGGACGGACGGACGGATGGACGGACAGACGGACATGACGAAACTGTAAGGGTTCCGTCTTTGCCATTTTCGCTACGGAACCTTAAAAAGGCGACATAAAAGAAAAATATTGCTCTAATTAACCGTACCTACTCCCGTTATTTACAAGTCAAGTCAGTGTAGTTGAATTTAGGTACCACCTATATTTCACTCTGTTCCTAAATGTTTAATGTTATGATACGCCTACCAAGAATGAATATTTTTACAATATTTGTCGTCAGACTTTACACTGTTGAACTGGCAAATAGTACTTATATCAAGTACTGGGTAGATGTAGTTCTAGGTAGGTCTAAGTAGGTATAAGTATTACTAACAAAATATGGATCGCAATAATGGTCTGCAATAAAAAAAATATTTTTTATATACAATACTTCAAAATCGGTCAGCTTTCCATTAATTTTTACATTACTTTTACTGTTTAAGAAAAAAAGCAACGACGTCCTATAAGAGTTCTACAGAGCATACAAAAAATACTCGTCCTGGCGAGGCATATAACTCCTATAGGTTGCCACATTTGTAGGGTTACTGTCCGTTCGTGTCTCAGCCTAATGTGGTCACAGGGCGTGGAACAAATGTAGGACGTTACTCCGACCTCTTCTGCACAACTTATTATATGTAACAATAGAAGGGTCGGTTCGTATGCAAGGTTGGGGAAAATTTGCTTGGGTTGAATGGGCAACATAATCTGAATGCCGTCGTTTTCGTGATGAAGAATATTTTATTAAGCTATAAGGTCAACGTAGAACAGATTTACTTATGTCTGAGACGAACCGAAGATATTATTTTAACCTGTGCTATCTGCCTGTCTGGTTTGAGTCTATCTGCAGGGCGATTTTCTTGAAAATTAATTTGTAAACAGCTGTATATAGAAAGTAGTTCATTTCTAGAGAACAGTGCTGCATAAAGAGACGACAATTCCAACGTGAGGTCATTAAATGGCCATTGTTTTCGCGCATTTTTTAAATTCTGTGTGCAGACTCTACAGTTTTAAATCTTATTGTGATGTAATAATGAATAAAATGGACACGTTTCGAGTTCAACTTCAAAAATCCTTAAAACAACGCGCAACAAGCGCGAGTCTCGAATATGTAATGCAGTTTCATTCTTACTTAAATTGATTAACTAAGCATACATTCCTAAGTAAAAAACTCCCGTGAGACTCAGACATACTAAAATATATATACTGTCGGGTTACTCACGTAATTAAGGTCCATTCCTTATTAATTCATTTATTTGGGTTATGTGAGATTTCATAGTCCTAGCAGTTATTTTACTAACGACTCAAAAGAAATTTATAAACCTACGTTATTAATGTCAATTTCCATGTGTTCATTTTCATTCCCAAATTGCTTAGAAAAATCTATTATCACTTCAACCAACGTTGATTTTTTAATAGTCTTTTCTCGGGAAATATTTACTAGGAAAACCTTTACGTCGTTGCCTTGTCGTATTTGAAACAAACACAATTCCTAGCTGCAAATACGGTTATATACTTGAGTCCTCTACGCGTACTTAATTTCGTGCTGTATTCTTTATAGTATTTATCTATGAGAAATGTATTTAGTAGATTTTGTTTTGGCATGAAAGTGAAGAGATCATAATAATACTTTATCTACACCAATATCATAAATCCTCTATTCCGCGTTCGGAAACCGCATTTAATTACCATCATTACTGCAACCAGTAACGTAATATCAGTGACAGTGTGGTTAAAACGTATGAAAATTCATTACCTACGGTAATATGCCCTCCTCTCAGCCTCCCGGCACTCGCCCGCGCGACCGCCGGCACAATCGAGTGCGGTGCATGGCGGTGCAATGTCGGTCATTCTAATGGTTTCCGAACACTTCATTTAGGATTTATAATATGTGTGTAGATAAAGCAGCAGTGTATGCAACTGTACGTAATTAGCCCTATTACGTAACAGTTACATAAACTACTATTCTAGGTGCTCTTCTTACTAGTAGCTGAAAGCATCTCAAAAAATTTTAACGAGATTTTGCGTCTCATTCTTACTAGGTAGGAGACGCTGTTGTTAATGGGCCATTTTGTTTAAAGTTTTATACACTTTTTTTTCTACTATTAGGATCGTATGAGCGGTTCTGAGTAGAAAGCACATACAATACCAAATAAAAAGTAATGTGTATACAACTTGAAATAAAATGGTATGTATGATACAGCACGCTTTTAATAATGTAAATTATTTTTATATATAAAGTAAGGAGGTAAGCGGGCAGCATATGCTAAATGATCTGTAAACGATCGATAAAGTGATATAACCCCCTCCCGTGCTAATACTTAATTAAAACAGAATTAACTTGCTTCGTGGTTAATTATATGGTCAGCATTATTCTCCACACCAATTATTAGCCTAGCCTACACTATCAATAATCCAGTGACTAAGCCAAATACATAAACCATGCATAGCTGGATCGCGAACATCTAATTGGTATTAATGATTCACTTTACTTTAATGGCGTCCAAAGTGAAGACCTCTTTCTACTGGAAACAACAATATTTTTTCCCGAATTAAGATTAATTATTCTGCAAACTGGCAGAATATATTTGTATAAAAATATCTTGGGAAACTGGGACACGGTAATTAAATCGATAACGTCAAGTGCGTTGCTGGTTCCGGGAGTTCCCATCGTAATTCGTGTTCATTTTCATTTGTTCAATATTGAAATAATAATGACCGAGGGTCCATTCATGCATCACTAAAATTGACGATTAATTATGCAACACATTTATAAACGATCTCATTACATATTATTGTAAAATTAATTATCATGCCTTTAACAATGGATAATTTAATTAATACTCTATTTTAGCTTTAGAATACTTCAGCTGGAGTCTACTGCGAACTTGACGCATGTATTTCCCCAAGTTTTCTTACATATTGCTTTAGTTTTAACGTTAAAAAAATAATTCCCTAACTAAACATTTATAGTATACCCAGGCTGACTGTTTTTGATGAACAAGTTACACACAAGTAGTTACACCATATTTTTTTGTACACACAAAAAGCACCCAACTCTATTTAATAAATGTAAACATAGTCGATACCTACGTAAGACTTTGTATAAATTTTACTAAACGTGAATCACAGACAAATTTAACGTAAAACTATCAAAGAAAAATCTTATTTAGTAACTGAAAGTCAATTACAGATTCCAAGTTTAGACAGTAAGGATTATATTCCATTGCTGTCTTTGCGAACTGATAATTAACGAATCTTCATTAAAATAGTAACTTGAGGTGAAAAGAGTTAATAAAGTGAAGTTTATTAAATTTCTACTTAATTTTTAACTTAGTGCCAATAAACAAAGTAAATAATTGACAAAAGTAAAAAAGATATTATTTAATGTTGAAAAACGTTGTATCTCAATTCTACCTGAGTTCGTAATTAAGATTTGCACATAATAATAATAAACCAGAATCTCTGTATTGGATCACTTTAATTACAATGATTATTGTGAAATGATATCATTACGAAAAAATAGCAAGTAATTTTTTTTTTATATAAACAATAAAAACCACGTACCCATTGTACCAAGACTAGTACGACCAGGCGCCAGTGTGGTAATCGCCTTAATGACGTTAGCTACTGGTATTTAATATCAACCAATCAGAATACAGCAATATTAAAATCGACCAATCAGGATATGCAATTTATTTCTCAGAAAATGAGGTGTTTTTAGTTCCTACTTCACAATCATTGAAAAAAGCTTTTACGCGTGTGCCAGATGGCAATACAAACAACAAGCTCCTCCGACTGAGCGACCTCTGGACGCACTGTGTAGACAGTTGTTGCCTGCAATATTTTATGAACCACCAACCAAGGTCAGGGTGACCTTGGACCGTTGGCATCCTTGTTGGCAACCGTGTAACAGACGCTTAAAGCGCTAATTATACCGTCGTCTGTGGCATTTATTCGCGGTATTTATATTTTGTACCTGCATCTTTTTTAGGGTTCCGTAGTCAACTAGGAACCCTTATAGTTTCGCTTTGTCTGCCCGTCCGTCCGTCCGTCCGTCCGTCCGCGGATAATCTCAGTGACCGTTAGCACTAGAAAGCTGAAATTTGGTACTAATATGTATATCAATCACGCCGACAAAGTGGTAAAATAAAAAGTGGAAATTTTTTTTTTATTAGGGTACCTCCCCTATACGTAAAGTGGGGAGTGATTTTTTTTTTCATTTCAAGCCTAACGTGTGATATATTGTTGGATAGGTATTTAAAAATGAATAGGGGTTTCCTAAAATCATTTTTCGATAATGTAAATATTTTCGGAAATATTCGCTCCAGAAGTAAAAAAATATGCGTCCCCCCCCCTCTAACTTTTGAACCGTAAGTTTTAAAAATATGAAAAAAATCTCAAAAGTAGAACTTTATAAAAACTTTCTAGGAAAATTATTTTGAACTTGATAGGATGAATAGTTTTTGAAAAAAAATTATAAAATAATTTCTGAACTAAGTTTGTAATTTAACCGCATAAGCAGGTGTTTATTGTACCTGTAATTTCTACAAAATTACAATGAAATGACGTGCTTTCAAATAAAGTAAAAACGGTGAAAATCGGTTCACGCAATAAAGAATTATTCCATAAAAATCATCTTCCATACTTTAAGCTCGCGCGCAATAGTTTACTTAATTTGCCGATAGATGTCGCTGTACGTGGAACTCTCATATCATATCCTACATGGCGGTGTTATTAACTCTTAAGTGGGGACACTTACTGTGACGGACGGAAAACTACGGAACCCTACACTGAGCGTGGCCCGACACGCTCTTGGCCGGTTTTTTATTTATACCACGACGGTGGCACACAAGCATACGGCCTGTCTGATGGTAAGCAGTTACCGCAGCCTATGGACGCCAGCAACCCCAGAGGATTCACATGTGCGTTAACTACCCTTTAAGAACCTATACACTCCTTTTTTGAAGAACCTCATACTGTAGCCCGCATCTGTGTCACAGCAGGTAAAAAAATATAAAGACCCTCAAGTTAAACCCTATTTTCACCTTAGATTAAGTAATTGTGCGTAAATAATAAGTATTTTTATTTTTATTTTATCGCAATCGAAGTGAAAAATAGTATGTAATACTCTGGTCTAAAAGTCATATAACCAATCGAACAATTTTACTTTTACTAAAATAACCAGCTCGTGATAATGTGCCCTACTTTAGACCCTTGTCAAACAATCTACTATTCAAAGTATATCTCTTAATATGTAAAGAAATTTGTAGTCTTACACCATTGTGTAAGACTACAAATTTCTATCCTAATTCCTATCTGTCATTATTATATATCATTATATATAATAATGACAGATAGGTTATGTACGCTCCAAAAGTGAAGCACTTTAAATGGGTGAATTCAAACAATTGTCGCTAGTCGCGCACCGTCCAGCGTGAGATGCGGACGTGCCAATGAGCTCCCGTCACCCGCGTGAGAAAGAGACATACTGTAATTTTCTAACAATGAGAGTGACAAAGATGTAATGATTGTCAAAATAAATAAACATAACAGAATCGTTGCTAGGTTATGAAATAACTCTGGAAGTATTTTTTCTGCTCATTTTGTTAGAGTATAACCCATCCATAGTTAATATCATTGGTCTTACATTGATATTTACTATGTGGTTCTCTTTGACTTAATTCGTCTAAAATCTCTCTCTCTCTGGGTAATATCCAGTAGTTTTAAATTTCCCTATCCAAAATTACTACGATAAACTTTACTTTAAATGTAAGTTTCTCCTGAGGGCGGTCTTCACAAGTTGTGCATTTAAATGCGTAAGTGTAATTATAATAAAGCAGTTCGCTTTGTGAAGGCCGCCGCCTGGAAAAGGGTGGTTATATAAATACTAGAGATGTAACGAGTGTTGATTTTTGAAAATTTGAATACGTATTTTATATGGTACTAGCGATCCGTCCCGGCTTCGCACGGGATAAAAAATGGTTATTGTGGGTTATCCCTACGAGATAGACATATCACCATCACTTTTTTGTAGACCTTTTTAAGATGTACAATACTGTAGTCCATTATTTTGATCTATCTCTTAGGACACAGCCAGCGTTTGCAATGTAAGCGCAAAAATGGGTTTATTTACGACATCACATTAGAAACCTCTAAAATCATCAGTGTTTCTCGACATTATGCATGTTTTATACATATCAACCTTCCTCTTGAATCACTCTATCTATTAAAAAAACCGCATCTAAATCCGTTGCTTAGTTTTAAAGATCCAAGCATACATAGGGACAAACAGCGGAAAGCGACTATGTAGGAAGAAAATAAGTAATACACTTCATTTAATTATTACACTTATTTTATTACGTACTCCTTTATTGAACAAAAACTTCAAATAGTTATGCGAAACTGAAAGGAAGGTCTTTTAATGTTTAATCATTTTACTTTAATTTTTATTAAACCATGAACAGTATCAAATTAACATACGAGTTAACATTCATGCAAAATTATGTCTACATTTGTAACTTCACATTGATGTTTTATTTCAGCCACTAAAACTATTAGGTTGTTCTTGAAAAGAAACATTAATTAATGTCTAATAAAATTTCACTTTCATTATAAAATTATTCCTAATTTGCCATTCATAAAGCTTTTGTTAGAGCTTTACGAGTGGTACCTATTTATCTCTTTTTGTTAATCATATTTAAAGTTGAAAACTTAATGTTCATTTTAAGACAGTTTATAGGTACTTAAAATTGTTAATCTTGTGGAAAAATCAGAAATCTCTTTACTAGAAACCTGATTTTAATTGACGCTTACTACTTACAAATCATAAACATGCTCAAGATTGCCAATCATACCGATCTTCGAGCTTCGCCAGGTATCAAAAGCAATGATTGTCTCCCAAACAATACAATACAAATACTCTTTATTGCACAACTCAATAAAATAGAACGGTAAAGTACACAGATTAAAAGTAGAGGCAGTCAACAGGCGGTCTTATCGCTAGAGAGCGATCTCTGGGATAGGATAGAGACAACCTTGGGGTAGCGAACAGTTATTTATAGTCTATTTAATTCATGGGAGATGGGAGCTATGTAGGTTAAGATTTACGTACTATCAATGATGGTATAAGACATGGATTGAAAATGTCAATACAAAAGGTTTTCCCAGAGGGCTACAGTATCGTGTTCCTCTAAAGTTCCGGTTATACGTCTGTTTTCGGTACTAAGTGTACTTTAAATAGTTCATTAGAATGTAACTCCGCCACGTGCGTAAATTACCTGAACTTTTGTTAATATATCAATTACGAACGAACCATTACGCGAAGTACGTAGAAAGTCCTTTCTGGAATCTTCTATAGGTATCTGAATGGCAGTTTTGACTTTTACAGAAGCAAGTGCCGTCCGATTTGCGAACGCCACAGCCTCGCCTGTTATACAGCTGGTGCATTGACATGCGAGATGAAGCTGAGCAGTGCCCAGAGATAGTAAGTAATTGCAAGTACATTTGCAAATATGTATGCAAGTACATTTTTTTAAATTACTTCTTTTGTAAAAAGTGGTCAGGTCAGGTGGAGAAATCAAGTTAGAGAAAATCAGAAACGAACTCATCAGCGGAAGCTTCAAAGTTGCGCCTGTACCCGAAAAACTGCAGGAAACCCGACTACGATGGTACGGACATGTGATGCGGAGGGGAGAGGAGCATATGGTTTAAAAAGCACTCAGAATTCCTGAAATGCAAAGAGACAGGGGACGTCCACCCTTGAGATGGTGGTCCAGTATGAAAAAACTTATGGAGAAAGCCCAAATCTAGGACCCAACAACCCAGGACAGACCAACTTATTTAGGAGAGCCGACCCCACCTAACTTGGGAAAAGGCAAAGAGAAAGAAGAGAGAAGACTTATTTTGTAAAAGAAATAGGTATACCGTAACTAGGTCCAATCTAGACTACATATAAATCACTTTACGGATGTCGTAATACCTAGCGCAGGGCACCAATAATACCCGAAACGCTACATCATAACGATCATCCGCGCGATATCCGTTACAAATTGATTGTCTTCATTGTTTATCGCATCAATCAAGATATACTATTTCAGGTTATGGGCATTACCGTCTCTATTTTAGTTTTAATTGAATACCGAACCTAGCTCAAACTATTAGCAGACACGGGCTATTAGCCGACAAACACAAGCATGAATTTGACACGATCGTGGGGTACATTTACATTAACTAAGTATAGAATATTAATGTAAAACACTTTTTATGGCTGGTGGACGGATGACACGGATGTCTTCAAATTTGATGGATGGATAATAGATGCCCGACTTATTCGGAACGTCTCACACTAATAGTGACTAAAGACGTGACTTTAACTGCTATATTTTAGACTGTAGGCAAATTTACCGATAACGGTCAGTTTTTTTATGTTTTAGAGTATGCATTCTGACTTATACTTATCTGGTGCAAGTTATTGGCTGGGAAGAGGTTGCGCAGGCAGCATACCAATGCTGCAGCCTCAGACGCAAAAAAAATCCGCCTCAGACGCAAGAAATGTGGAAAATTGTGTCGCTACCGTATCTATTTTTACATAAAGTATGTTGAATGTTCTGTTTTTTATAGCCACCAGAAGCGTTATCTCCACAGTATTCATGTTTAAATCGTCTAACACATACCTACTGACTTATGCACAAAATTAAAGTTTTGTCATACGCAAAACTGTTTCTGAAAAGATACCGATAATGGGATACGCTGGAAAAGTTATGTATAGATTATAAAAAAAAACCGGCCAAGTGCGAGTCGGACTCGTGCACCGAGGGTTCCGTACAAATCTGTAGATATATAGGGGTAGTAACTTTAAAATTATTAAAAATATGATGTAACTAAAAATTTTCATTTTTCGCAATTTTCCCTTTATCTGTGCTATAAGACGTTGCTTCGTACCAAATTTCAAGTTTCTGAGTTCACGGGAAGTACCCCGTAGGTTTTGCGAGTGCCGAAAAACTGTAAAATTTGCAACATGAACGACTGTATCTTTTGATTGCGTTGGCTTTTAAGTTTGATTTTTTTACAGCTCCAAGGGACAATAGACCTGAGTATTTGATATTTTCGGCTTGATACCTCCACGCGTTCCTGAGAAAAATGGTCTTGACAGACAGACAGACAGACGGATAACAAAGTAATCCTATAAGGGTTCCGTTTTTTCCTTTCGAGGTACGGAACCCTAAAAATTACAAAAATCTTACTTTGTAGAAATAGAGAGTTACTTTACTATTACAGACTTACTATTTATTTGAAATAACCATTATATTTACTTAAACTGCCAAAGAACTACTTCGAGTCCTTTCAATGACGGACCATCAAAGGTAAAACTATACTTTGCGTTAAACAAAAAGTTAGACAAGCTGTTTAAACATTGTTCGGAGGTTTTCAGGCACTTTCGGCAGAAACTCTAGAATACTACGAGCTCTGTGAGTCTTCAAACGTTGCTCTTAATTAACAATTGATGTTATAAAGGTAACAGTAACTTTGAGTGAAAATAAAACTTTAGTTACGACGATAATCGGTTAAATATCACATGTCTAAAGTTAAATCCATGACAGAGTTCATGTCTTATTCGTAAAATGTTAATAAAGGTGATATTTAACCGCCACGCCAATTAACAAGAGATTAATAAAGTTTACTCTTCATAATCATATTAGATTTGTACTCGTAATTAGATTCCAAAATAATGTTAACTTTATTTTAATTATTTTTCATAAAATCTTAATCTAATCGAAATTGTGACTAATGTATAATACCAATAATGTTAACTTTTCATCTTAAGGAAAAAATACTACATAGTTTTACAGTTTTTATATTTATTTTTTTATTATCTGTAAAACTCTTACATAATACATACTTTTTACAATGATTAGTAAATTAAGGACCTGGGAGCTAGTTTAATCTAATCTAATTAAGAGATGGTCCGCTCAAAAGACATCTGTGACAAAGTGCTTATCAGGCCGGCAAATCAACTGAGACAGCACTGCACCTAGTGACGACCAGAGCAGAACAGGCAATAGAAAACAAAGAACTATGCCTTGCTGCTTTTCTAGATGTAGAGGGAGCGATTGACCGCACCATCATTGCTTGGTAGGCAATTAGTGTTGCAGCATTAAAACACGGCATAGAACCGACCATATGTAAATGGATAGGCAACATGCTAAATAGCCGACTTATTAAGTCCTCTCTTATGGGTGACGAAATTATTGCAACGGCCACAAAAGGTTGCCCACAGGGAGGGGTTCTCTCACCAACTTTTTGGAGTTTGGTAGTCAACTCACTCTTGAAGGAACTGAATAAAGGCCCAACTTATACGGTAGGGTATGCAGATGATTTAGTGATACTTGTTAACGGGAAATTCCCCAGCACGGTATCAGAAATCATGAATGGAGCACTGAGGCTTGTGGAGCAGTGGTGCAATAACCACCAACTCTCGATCAATCCAGGCAAAACAGTGGTAATACCATTTACCAGGAAAAAGACCCTGAACGGTATGAAGCAACTAAGGCTCTACGGAAGGGTACTAGAAATATCCAATGACGTAAAGTATCTAGGTCTGACACTGGACAAAGAACTAAATTGGAAAAAGCATGCCGACCTCACCATAACTAAGGCTATGAGAGTGTTTGGCATGTGCAGGTCAGCATATGGCAAAACCTGGGGCTTAACCCCGAAGGTACTGAGGTAGATCTATACCATGATGGTAAGACCTATCATACTGTACGGGAGCCTGGTCTGGTGGCCAAGGACACTAAAGAGCACATGCAGAGAAGCCCTAATGAAAATACAAAGAATGGCATGCATGGCTATCACCGGCGCATTCAACACGACGCCAACGGCGGCGCTAGATGTATTACTTGATCTACCGCCGTTACACTTAGTGCTACAGTCTGAAGCGCGCAAATCGTTACACAGATTGGCTGTTGTAGGCCTCTGGGACGACAGGAAGCCGAAGACCAAACACACAAGAATGGAATCTGACAATTTCATGGATAGGTTAACAAGCATGGGCTGTGACAAGATGCAACCCAAGTTTGTTTTCCAAAATAATTTTAAAGTAAAAATTCCCACAAGGGCCGATTGGGCCGAGGGTCTTGAACCACCAATCTCTGATGGTGAAGACAGCATATGGTACACAGACGGTTCCAAAATAGGATCGAGTACGGGAGCTGGCATTTATGCAAATGACTACAGTAGTAGTATTAGCATGGGCAATTATGCAACAGTGTTCCAAGCGGAGACGTATGCTATTATTGCCTGTGCAAAAGAGAATATAAATAAATAAAAATAAAAATAAAATTCATTTATTTCAAGCTTCAAGGCTCATAATCAGTATGTGAACAAGATATAAAATTAAGTCGCGACACAGTTAACTACTTATAAAATATACTAACATTAACACAATAAATTAAATTAAATAAATAAAATAAAATATAGATAGACAGACCCGGGGAAAGAATATCTGTATACTCAGCGACAGTCAGGCAGCGCTTAGAGCACTTATAGCGCCCAAAGTGGAGTCCAGACTGATATTCAATGGTATCCAAGTCCTCAACAGGCTTGGAAGGCAAAACAAAGTGCAACTGATGTGGATCCCAGGGCACGAGGGCTTTATCGGCAACGAAAATGCTGATGAGCTTGCTAGAAGGGGCTATGAATAACTTCTTAGGCCCGGAACCATTTGTGGGGCTCTCAAAGGGAACCATAACAACGGCCATAAAGGACCACACCAAACATAAACACCAACAAGAGTGGGGTAGTTTGACAGGTCTAAGGCATTCAAAGCTCTTCATGCATAGAGTTGACTCAAGCTGGAGCAAAAAGCTTTGGAAACTTAGTAGAAAAAGGCTCCAAATCATAACAGGAGTTTTTACAGGCCATTACGCCGTGAAAGGAGTACTGGCTAAAATGGGACTGTCAGACAATACTGATTGTAGAATGTGTGGCGAAGAGGAAGAAACAATGAAACACTTAATGTGTGAATGTCACGCTCTTGCCACACTAAGAATGAGGGACTTTGGAATTGGCTATCCAGATCCAGAGGACCTCAAAGCACTGCCCAGCTCCATCACCCAACACATGGAGATGGTTGAAAAAGCTCTTGAGTAAGTGTACTAGGGGGCAATTACACAAAAGATCCCTTTGGGTCGAAGTGTATCCATATGGGCCCCCGAGCCAAATAAGATAAGATAGTTTAATCTGATTAATGCCCATCAAGCCATTGAATTAAAGAATTTACATTAACGTAAAATCAGTTTTTATAATTTTCTGATACCTACGCTGAAAATGCGCTGGTAAACCTACTTGAATTGACCAATCAATGAAGCCGCGACGCCCCGGCGACCCCTCACCTCCTTCAGTTTGCCAAATTTATTGTTCAGAACCCTTGGGACCTCTTTTAGTGGACCCACTCACAGTGCGGCTGAGTTTGGTTGAAGAGCGGTTCAGTAAATAGAATGGCACGTGACTTGTCCTGTCTTCAAATGAACAAGGCATATTTGATTTGTTAGCAATCACATTTAGGCACTGGTCCCACCGCGAGCGAGTAACGATGAGCTATCGGCTATTTTCTAGCCCAAGAAACGAACAAAAGATAATCGCTCCCGTGTAAATAAAAGAGAGAGATGTATATTTATAGTTCATCGCAGTGTGAACAGCCAGCGATGAACTATAAATATTTATATCTCTCTCTTTTATTTACACCGAAGCGATTATCTTTTGTTCGTTTCTTGGGCTAGAAAATAGCCGATAGCTCATAGCTTACTCGCTCGCGGTGGGACCAGTGCCTTACCTACCTCTTTATTCCGAGCTTACAATATTCAAATTAACATTTATCACATTCATTACGAGTATCATAATGATGAAACGGTTTCTTAGACTAAATATACACTGGAATTTCGTCCTCTTAGTGCTATTACTAAAAGTATGATTTTCAAATAATGCCATCAATTATCGTCTATTTATACCTAGTACCCATATAGTAAAATAATTAAGCTTAGAGTCCTCACTAAATACCTCCAAATATTTAGGTGTTTTGGTTTACATAGCTAACAATAACACACCTATGTATAATAATGTATGAGCGAGTTTTTCGAAAATTTGTCATTAATAGGATTTTATAACTACTCCGTTCTAAGCGATCATAAAACTTATTAATAGTATGAGTTTTACCACACCAGCTTGTACAACTTATAATTAATAAGTCGGGGTAGCAGTTTATGCATTTTTGTTAAACCATAGCCAAAAAAGCCCCTCAGATCACTCAAGTAAGAAAAGCTATAAATTTCCACTTTTTTGGGGATGCTTGCGTTACACACAAAAGAAATTCTTCACTTATTTCAAATTTTATCTTTGACATTCATAACCTTTTTGCTGGCTCGAGATAAAACATAAAATTCTTTCGACCAGAATGCTCATGTTATTAAATTATGTCGGCGAGCATTCTATAACAGGCCGGAAAGGCTGTATCGGTATGAAATCCATAACCATTTACATACTATTATGTAGATTCCTTTGTTTCGATGTAAGTATGTATACAATTGAATGAGAAATCTGTGCTACACCATCGGAAAACTTGATCCACAGAGCAGGATTATTATATGTTAAATTATTTAAAATCTAATGGTTTTATACATTAGTCACAATAGTCACGTAGTAAACGAGGATTCTATAATTTCAATTAGATTAAGATTCTATGAAAAAAAAATTAAAATAAAGACGAAATCCTTATCAGCAGATTCTGAACTACTTTATATTTTCCGGTTGATCAAACGTTTCACAAGCGTTGGCCATTGTAGATTTAGACTTGCAAAATATTCGGTAGGATCCTTTCAAACGGCAGCTTTGCATAGAAGTAGAGGTACGCTCAGTCAGGTCACATGCAGTGTTCTAAAGTGATTGGAAGTGCGTTCACTGATCCGGATCCAACGTCCTTATTAATCCGTCACATGCGTACCGTTTGCATTCATTGGTTGGGGCCGCGATTCGAAAAATAAACACACACACTGTACAGACACAGCTCCAACCCAACTCAACCCAACTCAACTCAACGCTATAACGACATTGATATTTGCTATTCGAACAGGGCCGCGATTCGAAAAATAAACACACACACTGGAAAGACACAGCTCCAACCCAACTCAACCCAACTCAACTCAACGCTATAACGACATTGACATTTGCTATTCGAACAGATATTCATTCAACATTGGTATCACATTGGTCTCACATTGGTCACACATTGGTCGCACATTGTAGCAATGTTGTACCAATGTGCGACCAATGTGAGACCAATGTGAGACCAATGTGATACCAATGTTGAATGAATATCTGTTCGAATAGCAAATGTCAATGTCGTTATAGCGTTGAGTTGAGTTGGGTTGGAGCTGTGTCTGTCCAGTGTGTATGTTTATTTTTCGAATCGCGGCCCTGATTTTCATTCAACATTGGTCACACATTGGTCTCACATTTGCATTGGTCCAATGTGTGACCAATGTGTGACCAATGTGTGACCAATGTGAGACCAATGTTGAATGAAAATCTGTTCGAATAGCAAATGTCAATGTCGTTATAGCGTTGAGTTGAGTTGGATTGAGTTGGGTTGAAGCTGTGTCTGTCCAGTGTGTATGTTTATTTTTCGAATCGCGGCCAGGGTATGCTTGCAGCAATACTTTGTAAGCAAGAATATACTTGCACGGTGTATAGTGAAAATGTTTCTTTGAGGCGTAATGACAATGTGTCTTAGGCGATAATACGAGTAGCTATACTTCAATACCTATGTAGTTATTAGCCTGGAGTTCAAAAGGGTCTAGCAGGCTAAGCGAACGAGAGTGGCCCCCGAGAGAATTGATCATTCTTTCTGGTGGTGTACTGGCAGGCCTTAAGAACACTGTATGCTTAATATCTTATTTTGTTTTCAAGTTATTTAGGATAATGTAAAATAATCAAGGTATCATTTAAAGTGTCATAATAGGTAAACCACTCAAGTAATTAAAAATTTTTGTAGTATATTTTATTTTTATTAATCATGATTTGGTTTGGTTGCTGTAACTTGAAATGTTTACCTAATTTGACACTTTAAATGATATCCTAATTTTTTTTTACATTATCCTGAATAACTCGAAACCAAAATGAGATCGAGGACTGATAGATACTAAGTAAACAGTGTTATTAGAACCTACCAGTCACCAGAAAGAATCACCAAATCCCTAGTCGGGGGCCACTCTTGTTCGCTTAGCTTGCTAGGCCCTTTCTAGTTGCGAATTATATCGGGCAAAAGTATTGTACTGTCATTTTTTCATGTACTTTACAAAATTGAGCGCAATTATTTAATTACCTTTCGTCCGAGTTTATTTAGGATCCCACACACATTTTTTGGTCATGTTTTTGCTTTTATTTTAAGAACTTTTTTGCTCCAGGTACTTACTTGGGTCGGCGTAGGGATGTACACATCCTATCTTTACTTTTCAATTTTTTTTATCTATCTTTAATTTTCTTTTACTTTATCTGTTCTTTTTAATCCGTCCTCTCCACCATATCTCTCTGAAAGGTTTTCATATTTGTCAGATTGTACCACTACAATCTGACAAATATGAAAACCTTTCCACACACCGCTTGAGGTCAAGTGCAAACCTCACTCTTACTGTACCGTCCAGGAATTCGACATATTCTAAGTCTTTCACAGCACGCGCTGTGCAGTTGTGGAATGAGTTGCCGTTATCATTTAAACAGTCCCAATCAGTTGCGTCACTGAAGGGAAAACTGTATAAACTGTGGCTTTCCAACGACTTGTGTACCTAATATATATTTATTTATGTATTTATTATATATTTAGTTATATCTATATGATTATTTATATATATAGGTGTATATATTATTTATATTATATAGGATATTGAATACTTTGTTATTGATTTATTTATTTTTAATATCGACTTACAGCATTTCCTTTCTGTAAGTGCATATAATGCTCGTTTGTCTATCTTGTGTATCTCTCTCAATTGCTCAAAGGTTAGCTGGAAGAGATCCCTTACAGAGATAAGTTCGCCTTTGTACGTTGTATTTTCTTTTGTTAATTTTTACGAACAGAAAAATATTTTTTTAACCCGAATCTCTACATAGAGACCAAATACCAACTGTAGTAATAAGTTTAAAAAATATCGAAGTATTTCATTTCAGAAAGGCTCATCAATCCGCGTCATGTGACGAACTTTCGTAACGATGGAATGGAACAAAGTGGCCGGAGTTTGCTGTCGGTTTCCACCGACTGAACACCAAAAGGAGGTAAACCAATAATTATTTTAAACGAGGTTATGTTGGAAATACTTTGACGGAATGTTTCAATAGTCACTGGGAAAAATCGCCTTGAAAAATGTGAGGGATGGAAAATGTTGGGTTATGTATTGGCGTGGGGTAGGGTGGATTGGATATTTGATCATGTCCCTTAAACGGTTTTGTATAATCAAAAACCAACAGTAATATAAAGGAGTACACTGTCTGGTACAGTCACCGGAAATAGTATCTTCCTACACGAAGGCCGTAAAAATATGTGACACGCTCTAATTTATAGCCCTACAAATAAGAGCGTGTTTTTTTGCGGCCTGCGTGTAGGAAGATACTTTTGCCCGTGACTGTACAGACTCAAGATTTACTGAAAATATGGCGTGTGAACATTTGTAACCAGCCAGTCTTATACCGTAATAAGACTGTCAGAGAAACTGATGCTGCACGAGTCGTTGTTGCGGCAGTATTGTAGGGCCAGTTTTTGGGCTGATTGCGTATCTGATTGTGAGGCTGATCGGTGCCAAAAACCGAATTTTAGCACCTTTAGTCGAAGACAGCGGCCAAAGCTCTGCCTCTAAATAAGCACACCCTTTTCAAGGTAATGGATAAGTAAATCTGTTAAACAATGCAGATGTTGGCGAATAGCAAATTTTACTATGGACCATGAAGTTGTCTGCAATAAATGACTTTTTTATAGTGGTTAACTGGAAAAAATCCTTATTGCCTGAAGGGTTCATATCAAATGGCTCTTATTTTCCTCTTAAAAAACGGCATTTTAACTAAGTTCGGTCGCTGTGTTGAAAAATATTTCATATTTTTGTTGCTATCCAGAGACGGCGAGACATTTGTATGCTGATTTCAATGGTTTTCCTAAGCATTTCTCAGCTTAATTAGGGTCCGGATTAAATTCCTTTTTTCAATTCATACTAAAATATATATTGTGGAAGTTTGTCATGAGACAGGCCTTCGGCAAATGCCTCCCTTATTTAATGTTTAAGTTTTCGTGGATTTTCTTGCTTCTTTCATGACATGACGCTCATGACAGTGAATTTTAGTATACACACAGACAATGAAAACCTCACTTATAGATAAAATATATACGAAGTATTCATTATTTTTGAATAAATATGAATATTACATGTATTTGTTAAACATTATTAGAATTATAGATATTATAAAAAATATTATATGGTTGGTACTAGACTTATAACTCAGGTTTGTTATACATACATCAATCAAAGAACCAATGGGTTTCACTGTTTGATTGAACTAATTAAATGACTTACCTTGGTCAAAATAATGTGGGGAATTTAAAGAAAAGAAAGATTTCGAAATGTATATGTTTTCCCGTAGGCACAAAGTTGGTGACAAGCCAGCAAAGTAGGTTGCTTGCGGCAACTGAATGTGGGTCGGAGAGTACTTTGAAGCAGTGTTTAAATTAACAACTGAATTTACTTTAATGTACTTAATTTACTGGAGAAAAATCTTGTCGTCATGTACCTACATACTGGTGGAATAGAAAATAAAGCGATTCCTTATGTTATATTTCGAATGCAATTTTGTGTTTAAAATTATTAAAGCAGGGTCGTATAAAAATATTAACATCGTTGGTCTCGGAAAAATATATATTTTAGTAAATAATCATTGCATGCTAAACATTTACATGATGTAAAAAATATATAATTGAAGCTATGCAAATTCACTTACCAGAGTTCAGGAGCGCTCCACATTGCAACTATATTTTTTTTTGTTTTACAGCGACGTAAAATATTATTTAATTAAGAATTGGATACATTTATCTATAAGTAGTAACAGTAACAGATAACACAGATACGAGTATTCAATAACAGTTTTAAATATTTCAAAAGTTACAACAAGTTAATGGTGAAAACTTTATAAGGGCGATTCTGCAACAATAGTTCGTAACAACAACAACACCGCACCGACAGGAAGACGAAAACAAGATTACTCAGGAGGCAGGAATCGGAGAAGGCAGAGGAGCCAAGATACATCACAAGTTACAGCCTTAAGCCCAGTCACAATATAATATTAAAAACAAACTATACGAGAGAAAACTAATAGTTGGCGCGAGCGCGCGACTACCGCGCGTAGAGCGATGCGGGAAAGGAAGAGATTCAACAAGTGGTTTGCGAGAGCGAGCGGCGCGGATCGTCGCAACCTCGCGGCGGGAACGCTCACCCGCCAATGTCCCGAGCTGGCATCCCTCGCCGGCGACTGCGCCTGTGTGCCTTCCCGGCGCACAGCCTTCATTGTTGAACCTGCGCGAGTGTGCGTCGCCGCTCCGTACCGACACGGCTGTGCGTGCCTGTGTGTGCGGCGTGACGCGCCTACGGGTCTGAACAGGTGAGCCCGGGCCGACCCCAGCAGAGCTCGTCCCTATCTATACCCTGCTTTGAAACGGGCTAGCTGTAATACATCAACTAGCTGCGTGCTACATTAGCCGACGCATGTCGTTCTTTTAGTAATGTAATAAGTATATATGAAGGTCACAGTCATGTATGACGTTGTTTAAGCAAGAGTAGTACTCTTTGTTCTCTCTTGCAGGTACCCATATATATTTTGTAGTGATTGTTCTTCGAAAAAGGTCGACGTGCGGGGCACTTGTGGAGCGCCTGCGAAGTTTCGCATACCTTACCGGTCTCTGTATTTGTTCAGTTCATGAATTTCACGCATAGTTTACGTGTCGACGTTGCAAATAAATTTATATTAAATTGGCTTGTTTAGCGAGTTAATTACCATATTGCGAGCCTGTCAGTCAACGAGGTTTATCTGCCTAATGAAATATGGTTACGGCAATATTGCTAATAAGCGGAAACATTCGTGGAGCCTGAAAATACGAGATAACTGAAGATGTATTTAGTTTCTTAATATAAATAACTCTGACCCGTGATTATTAGCCTTCTAATTGTCAATCATTTAGCTATCAATTTAATTATGTAGGTTTATTTTTACATCAGGGTTAAAATTGTTTTTGAATTAATCTGTACTAATAAATGAAGGTGACTTTTACGATTCGTATAATACTTAATGACCTCTTTATTGATATAAATAATCACAAATTAACCTGTTACAAAACTCGACGTTGGCATTTTGGGACGGTATTTTACTTATTCAAAGCAATAACTTAAAGTACCTACTTATTATGTCTGAGCTTCACAGAACTAGTCACGTAATTAATATACTGCGTTAATTAGAATCCACTTTAATTTGTATTTCGAACTTTACATAAGGAGAAAGACAAGTTTTCAATGATTAGATAATATCCATCGTATAACTTCAGAGCAATCATTGTTAAAACAATTTCACGCATTATTTTAAGTTTCTTTTGATTGAATCAATATTTTAACATATCATGTACAAAAAACATGTCGAATATTATTGAAAGCGCGCTTATGCAATACAAAAGCGAAGCCCTGGGCCGCGTTTCGAAAAATAAACACACACACACTAGATCGACACAGCTCCAACCCAACTCAACCCAACTCAATTCAACGCTATAACGACATTGACATTTGCTATTCCAACAGATATTCATTCAACATTGGTATCACATTGGTCTCACATTGGTCACACATTGGTAGCACATTGTAGCAATGTTGTACCAATGTGAGACCAATGTGAAACCAATGTGAGACCAATGTGATACCAATGTTGAATGAAAATCTGTTCGAATAGCAAATGTCAATGTCGTTATAGCGTTGAGTTGAGTTGGGTTGGAGCTGTGTCTGTCCAGTGTGTATGTTTATTTTTCGAATCGCGGCCCTGGTATCCATCAAAAGTAAGGAACATGGCATCTGCTACACACAGGTGGGGTCTACGAAATTCGTAGCAGCTCTACGAGCAATTGATTTCGGTAGCGATACGGGCCGCGATTCGAAAATTGTACCAATAATGCAATCATTGGGGAATCATCTCCATACATTGCCTTACAAAAGATAGGGTGGTTATTAAAATACTAGATTTGAGACCTTGAGGGGGGGGAGCGTTGGCCGCCATCTTGTTTTAAACGTGCCATAAGTCCGTTTTTGAACCTAGGCGCTTAAACGGTTATCAGTATGCCTAAAATGTCTATGGAACGTATGAAGAAGATAAAATTGTCTACAATATTTCCATACACAATACATCTGTAAGTCTTATAGATATAAAGATACAGGGGGTGAAAAGTGTATATATTCTTATATCATAAGAATTTTATTTATTAGCTTCAAAATTTTGTGCTTCGAGATAAGGAAATGAAGTCTCTACCACAGTTTTGTCATCTTCTAATGATTCTTTTAAAAGATATTCAAAAGTTGAATTCACCCCTAGAGCGCTTATAGAGGGGGTGAAAGTAGTAAGTCTCACACACAAAATCAATGTTCTATTACTCATCATAAAATACTAATAGGCGTTGTCAGGTATAGCTTTCAATCAATTCGGGTATAATTTTTTTATATTTGACAAAAAACATACATGCTTTCATACAAAAATTATTTTTAAAGAAAGTGCTTGAAAATATTTTTATTTTTTAAACTTCATATAACTGTCAAGTTAATATTAAAATATCGTATAGGCTTAAGCATTTTGTACATAATGCTCGAACAATTGACTTTATGACAAAAATGTCTACGAGAAGTATAAAAAAATAAAAATATTTTCAAGCACTTTCTTTAAAAAAATTTTTTTTGTATGAAAGCATGTATGTTTTTTGTCAAATCTAAATTAATACCCGAATTGATCGAAAGCTATACCTAACAACGCCTAGTAGTATTTCATGATGAGTAATAGAACATTGATTTTGTGTGTGAGACTTACTACTTTCACCCCCTCTATAAGCGCTCTAGGCAATTCAAATTTTGAATATCGTTTAAAAGAATCATTAGAAGATGACAAAACTGAGGTAGAGACTTTATTTCCTTATCTCGAAGCACAAAACTTTGAAGCTAATAAATAAAATTCTTATGATATAAGAAAATATACACTTTTTCACCCCCTGTATCTTTATATCTGTAAGACTTACAGATGTATTGTGTATGGAAATATTGTATACAATTTTATCTTCGTCATACGTTCCATAGACATTTTAGGCATACTGATAACCGTTTAAGCGCTAAGGTTCAAAAACGGACTTATGGCACGTTTAAACCAAGATCGCGGCCAACGCTCCCCCCCCCCCCTCAAGGTCTCAAATCTAGTATTTTAATAACCACCCTATAGCCTACCAATAACCATTAAAACATTTTCTACTCCACCTTTTGTAAGGCAAATGCTCCAATGATTGCGCTACAATGTTGTGTCAATGTGAGAACAATGTTGAATGAAAATCTGTTCGAATAGCAAATGTCAATGTCGTTATAGCGTAGAGTTGAGTTGGGTTGGAGCTGTGTCTGTCCAGTGTGTGTGTTTATTTTTCGAATCGCGGCCACGGTATTCTAACTTTAAAATCATTATTTGTTACGAAATTAGTATATACATATATATATTTCGGGAGATTGTTGAACCGGTTGCTGAAGCCTATGGACGTCTGTGCCGGGAGGCCCACGTGCGCGACGCCGACTCTTCAAAACATATCTTATTTTCAATCGAAATCCAAAATTCATCAAGAAATCTATTTTGTAATACTGACAACTAACCACTAAAATATTTGTTGTGACTAAGAAAGTATTTTTCAAAACGAGACTAGACTATTTTATGCGAAACTTCAGAAGTGTATTCCTAACGATAAATGAGTAAACAAGTAATTTAAGTTTTTCGAGAATTCAACCCCTAAAAGGGGGAAATCTGATGACAAATTCTAAAAATCAACATGAGTATTGTTTCTATGGTCTATCGGGTTTTATATGATTTTAAAATCCAACGTGGCGGTCTTAAAATACCATTTCCCCTTTTGGGGTGCGATGGGGTTGAAATGTCTAAATATCAATATGTAGTTACGTACCCAAAGGGTAAAAACGGGACCCTATTACTAAGACTCCGCTGTCCGTCTGTCACCAGGCTGTACCTCATGAACCGTGATACTCGTAGTTAGACAGTTGAAATTTTCTCAGATGATGTATTTCTGTTGCCGCTATAACAAAAAACAATAAAAAACAGAATAAAATAAATATTTAAGGGGGCTCCCATACAACAGACATGATTTTTTGGCCGTTTTTATAGAAAATGGTACGGAACCCTTCGTGCGCGAGGCCGACTCGCACTTGGCCGGTTTTTGCATTAAATTTGATGTTCATCAGCTTTAGAGGTACATACAGCGGCTATAAGTACAGTCGAGGTCAAAAATACCTTTACAGTTGAGTGTTACAAAAATACCTTTACATTTAAATAAGTTTACACACTACATGACAAAAACATGCTTACAACATACATGACAGTTTCATCTTTTCACTTAATGCACCAAAGCTCAATTTACAATCTATCTTCCATAGAAACATTGTCACAAATTATGACATAATAGGTTCACATTGCATGTTACAGAATAAGATTTCCTGTCAATGTGCCGTAAATATGTTTACAGATTTGATTGGCCCGTTCTTAATTTGAATAATTACCAATTTTCTATTTAATTCACAATAGCCGATGTAGTGAAATTAAGAACGTTCAATACAAATCTAAATATATTAACTATGTCGTTCGTATGGTCAGCGATAAAATCAATGAGATTTTCTTCGGCCTCAGCTATTTCATCCCAAGCATCAATAAATAGGCTTTCCCAAATGAAATAAGCACGCTCTTGTTGTTGGAGAAATATATAAATGAAACTTCATTAAGATTTTTGCCTTCATAAGTATAGGAACATGACGGAACATCATATAATTCAGTGTTTGGACACCCGCCGAATATACAAGAACTCCACTCGGGTGTTTTCCGAAGTGACATCACTGAGTCAGGAATTTCAGCACTCAGAAATATTTTTTGTCACAGAATTTATTATTCTTACAATCCCAAATTTAAACTGACGTGCAAAATGGTTCATTGACATATATACAGATCGAATGAAGTGGTCAGTCAGACGCCAACCACCATAAATATAATGCAACACAAGCACCAATTTGGACCCGGGGTATGTCCTTAAACTACGTCCGGACCTGGGTATGTCCTTAAACTACGCCAAAAAGAGAGGTATGGGCACTGCGAATGGCATCTCGCTAAGTGTGGTAGGGCACGTTCAGCGAATGTCATCGCTTAAATCTGGAGCAGAGCCCGACTGGGGAAGTACCTCCACCTTACAGAAAACCACAGCCAAATAGCACTAGACCCTACTCATAGTGTTGTGTTCCTGCTGGTGAGTAAGGTTGCCAAAGAGCTCAAAGAGGACCCAGTGTGTTGACGATGAGGGACCTTCTTGTTCCTTTAGTCGTCAACACAGTGAATCCTCCTTTTTGTAAAGGGTCGGCAACGCGCATGTGACTCCTTTGGAGTTGCAGGCGTCCATAGGTTACGGTAGCTGCTTACCATCAGGCGGGCCGTATGCTTGTTTGCCACCGTCGTAGTATAAAAAAAAAATAAAATAAAAAAATAAAAATTAACGAGAATGCTTTTATATTGATTATTTTATCATGATCGCAATACAGCTTAGTCCGGACCACTTTAGTGGTTCATGTCATGATAGGCACGACATCTCATGACCACTTTATGGGTCTTTGGCGTTCAAAGGGTTAAAAAGAACTCTTACATAATTTGAGATGTGTTAGAATATGATATAAAGAACCCGTCCAATAATGAATGTAAAAACACAAAACCAAACAAATACAGGTAATAAAAAATAGTACTATTTTTAACTCCCTTAATAAACAATCTATACATATAATAAACGCGTAAGGAGAAAAAAAATGTAAATTGAAGATATTCTAGAAAAACTTATTCGGGGGGTCATAGAAACGTTGACTGAATACATTTCAGTGATTTTTGGAATTCTTGTCTGTCTGTGAATTTGTCCGCGCACTACGTAAAAACTACTGCACAGAATTTAACGAAATTTTGTATAGTAACAGTTTATACCCTGGAGCAACATATAGGGTAGTTTTTATTCTGCTTATTAAAAACATAATTTTCATAAAAAAATAGTTCTCAAAAGTGGTCACAGATGGCGCTGTATAGGTACCCTGTGTACTGTATACAAACATTATTTAAGGACGTTTTTAGATTAAATTAAGCGATCCGGTCTGTTGCGTTCCGCCGAGGTTTAAACAATGGATTTTTAAATGCTTTCCCAATTTAAGGATTGCGGGTAAAAAAAAATTTAAAACGTGTTACTTCGTTTTGGAAATTGTAAGTATCCGGACATATATTGTGATCCATTAATACCTGGAGGTACTTTAAAGTTACTGAAACTACGGAAGGTACTGAAACCTACTTACAATATACGTCAAAACAAATAAAACTGGTAGTTAGGATTTCTCCATTTCGATTTAACCGACATCAAAAATTTTACCGTTTGTGAGATCAATATGTTTTATCTCGCTTTAACAGCTGATTGCAATAAAAACCGGTGTGCGTGCCAAGTGCGTGTCGGACCACGCATAATGGAGGGTTCCGTAGCTTCAATGGAATAAGAACCAGACTAATGCCAAAAGGTCATATCTGATGCCAATGGAAGATGTTTTTAGGAGATAACTCAAAAATGGCTAAACCGATAATATTCAAAACAATTTTCGTAGAAAGTATATGATAACGCGCATCTTCTAAATCTTTTTCATATTTTTTTAACTTCTGGTTCAAAAGTTACAGGGGACGCTATTTTTTCGACTTTCGAAGCGATTATTTCTGAAATTATTCACTTCATCACAAAATGTTCAAAAATACCTCAATGTTATTTTTAAAGACCTATCGATTGATGTGCAACATGTTGATATTTGGTATTTTTTTTTAATTGAGTTATTGTATGGAGCGCCCCCCTGAAAATATTGTTTTCTGCAATTTCACTACATAACTAAATAGCGGCATACAAACTACACTTTATCTCCAAAATTTATTAAGATATGCCTTATAGTTTCCGAGTAAAATGTTTGTGTCATACGGACGGACGGACAGACGGACATGACCAAAACTATAAGGTATAATAATAGTTTTTGCCATTCTGGCTACGGAACGGGTAATCCTGAATCTGGCTTCTAGCTGTCACGCTGCTGCTGAAAAAATTCTCGCTGCGACGCTCCGGGCCTGGGCCTACGCGGTACTCGGCCTATGGCTTTCGCAGATATTGCCGCTCACCATCGGGCCTTCGGCCCTCAGATTTTCTAAGACTCTTCGCCATTGAGTTTTGTCCGGAATCTGTCATACTGCCTGCTGCTGCTGAAAAAATTCTCGCACCGACGCTCCGGGCCTGGGTCTACTCGGTACTCGGCCTGTGTCTTTCGCAGATATTGCCGCTCACCTTCGGGCCTCTGGCACTCAGATTAGCTAAGATTCTTCGCCATTGAGTTTTGTCCGGCTTATATCATGTTGCTGCTGCTGGAGCCATTTTTGCTGCGATGCTGCGGGCTTGGGCCTACGCGGTACTCGGCCTATGGCTTTCGCAGATATTGCCACACATCCTTAAGAAACTTCACCATTGAGATATATCCGGTCCCTGTCATGGTAATGCTGCTGACCTGGGCCCTACGGTACTCGGCCTTTGGCTTTCTCTTCTCAGACGTTGCCGCCTACCTTCGAGCGACGGCCCCCAGGTTCGCTAAGACACTTTGCCTTTAAGTTATGTCCGGTCCCTGTCATGATAATGTTGAAAAAGTTCTCGCTGCGATGTTCCGAGCCTGAACCTTACGCGGTACTCACTCAGCTTGACTTATATCCACTCACCCACATGTCCGCAGCCCTAGAGTTCGCTAAGAAACTTCGCCATTGAATTATGTCCAGTCCCTGACATGCTGCTTTTGCTGAAGCAATTCTCGCTGCGATCCTCCGGGCCTGGGTCCTGCGCGGTACTCGCCCTATGGCCTTCGCGATATTGCCGCTCACTGTGTCACTGCTTCGGCGTTCGGGTTCACCTAAAAACTTGACCATTGAGTTTTGTGGGGACCCTTTCATGCTCCTGCTGAAACAATTCTTGCTGCTTTTGGCCTTATTAGATTTTGACCTGCTGCTGCAAAAGCAGTTTTCGCTGGGACGTTGCGCTCACACGCTACCTCGCGCCAGTACCTTCAGCGTTTGACCCTGTGTTCGAAGCATATTCTCCTGCAGGAACTCGGCCATTAGCGTTCGCAGGTCTCGACGCACGCCTTTTAGTCAGTTATCTTTATCACGGATGAACTAATAAATTTAGATAGATATTTATATGTAGAACGCGTAAATTCTATACTAATGGCCTGGATAGTAAATGAACATGACAAAACCTCCCACACACGCGGGCGAAGCCGCGGGTACAGCTAGTAAATAAAAAAGCCGAAAGTTATTAAAGTTTAGATAGCGTTAATAAATAATTAAGCCTCCTTTATAAAGCCGAAATTGATATTTATGACGATTTCATGTCATTATTAAAATTAAAAACGGGCTAATCAAATCTGTAAAGATATTTATGTAGCAATAGGTGTAAGTAAACGAAAAGTGCTTGAACGTAAAGTTTTTAATGCCACTGCAAATGTAAACATATTTACGGCACATTGACAGGAAATCATATTCTGTAACATGGAATGTAAACCTATTATGTCACAATTTGGGACAATGTTTCTATGGAAGACAGATTGTAAACTGAGCTTTGGTACATTAAGTGAAAAGATAAATCTGTCATGTGTGTTGTAAGAATGTAAATGTCATGTAGTGTGTAAACTTATTTAAATGTAAAAGTATTTTTGTAACACTCAATTGTAAAGGTATTTTTGACCTCGACTGTACCATTTAGCATAACTAACTATATAGTGTGTAGTGGAATGTCCCATTCTAAAAACATGTTAAAATAGTATCTGAATTACTAGGTGCCGTATTCTAATTTTGAAATACATAAACAATAATAACATTAAAGACACAATTTATCTCAAACATAACTCCAACACACAACAAATAATTAATCAATATTGAAGTTGTATTGGAGTTGCATCGGAATAATTTTCAAGCAAATTCCGATATTTCTGATTCAGACGTTTAGGCGTCAGCTGTATTGCGTTAGTTAATGCATTGGAGTTGTATTGAAGTTAGACCATATCTAAACGTGTTTTAAAGTTAGAATACGGTCTTATGTACTTAAATCTAATTTCAAATTAAAATTATAAACTGCGTCAATATAACCCTAGGTTTTTTGTCGCCTCCTCTTGTGCCTTGATTTTGAACTAAATCGCGTCGGCGCGCCCACTTTAGCACTTAAACTAAATAATAATTCAACAAAATACCAACGTATTAATAATGTAACATGTAAATCAGGTGCTGTATTCTGATTTTAAAATACATAAACAATACGTTAAAAATACAACTATCCCCAACATAACTCCAACACACAACAAATAATCAACCACACTTAAAAAAATTAAGTCCAACTAAGATGCATTGTATCTTAGTTGCTAATAAAATGTTTGGAATAAAAATATATTTATTACTAAGTTCTCTTAGCTTCAACAGACAAGATCTTGTTAGACTCATATGCATGCAGTCAAGATGCGTGTTACATTAAAAAAGATCTTCATTGAAGCAAACATTTTTTTTTCAGTTTATTATTGAAGTTGTATTAGGGTTATTGATTCAAATGCTTATGCGTTAACTACATTGCGTAGTTAATGCATTGGAGTTGTATTAATGTTGGATCGTGGCTAATAGTAGTTTATGTAACTGTTACGTTCAAATTCGATGTTCGGAATTTCAAACTCATAACGTATGAATATATGAGCATGTAAAGTTAATATTACGTTACTGACACAGATAAAAAGCTTATCATAGTACAATCGGTTGTGATAATGCTACTTACAGTGTGAATGTAGACAAACGTGTTTTAAAGTTAGAATAGGGCCCCAGTATAGTAGTTTATGTAACTGTTACGTAATAAGCAGTGATCGGAATTGGTAGTGCCATTTCGGGTGAATGACCTTAAACATTGTACATAACATAGATAAGACTTGACTAGAAAAATTGTCTTCAAAACGCAAAAGTAAAAAAAATGTCATTATAAATACATCATTAATTTAAAATTACTTTCGTTTAACAATTACAATTAACAATAATACAATCATAAAATAAAACACGAAACATCAACATCATTATATTAAATAAACATAATTAAATTACTACTTTCTTTGAAATTATAGTAGCAAACCATATTTTTTTCAATATTTTCTACTGTCAATCTATTTCTTTTGACGTCCAATATCTAAATGAAACCACGTTTTTCATAGGTTCTTTAAAACATTTTTTAAACCAAAAACAGACTTTAAAATGTTCATATCAAATCCCGGGGTTAAAAACTATATCCATACTAAGCTTACGCACCGAAGTCCCGCGAAATGGCACTACCAATTCCGATCACTGGTATTAAGGCCTAATTACGTAGAGTTGCATACACTGCTTTATCTACACTCATATTATATATATTAAATTAAGTGCTCGGAAACCATAGAATGACCGCCATTGCACCGCCATGGCCAACTCGATTGTGCCGGCGGTCGGGGAGGCGCGTGTCGGTGGCCGCGCGGGCGCGTGCCGTTGGTCAGGAAGGAGCACAAGATTTACATTATGTTATCAAAACTCATAGCACATCAATATTTGAGCATGTAAAGTTAAAATTACGTTACTGCCACAGATAACAAGCTTATCATAGTAAAATCGGTTGTGGTAATGCTAGCCATTGCCTACCGTTTATGAAAACGTTTTAGAGGACTTGCAGTGTGAGTGTAGATAAAGATAAATGACATATCAAAGTTAAACTAATATAATACAAAGTAAAACTAACTTTATATTATAACTTATATTTTTATAAAATGCCACTGTCGCTAGCAAACAAGCATGCAGCTCGCCCTATGGTTAGCGATCACTGTAGCCTATGGACGCCTGCAACTTCGGATTACATGCACGTTACCGACCCTTAAAAACTAATACTCTCCTTTTTTTGTAGAACCCCATACATCCTTCGAGAAAACCCTGGCAGTATGCTCATGCCGGAACGTTCAAATAAAAAAAAGGTTTTTATCTTTTAATGCCAATACCATATGCACGGTCCGACTGGTAACAATATCATTAGGTTTTATTATCTCACTTGAAACTAACTCACGCTTGACCGGATA